>VDFB02256132.1:114895036-114977334 GCA_007258455.2 Sequoia sempervirens | reverse complement strand
GATCCATACGCACACCCTCTGCACTAATAATATGGCCCAAGTACAACAACTCCGTCATACCCAGATCACATTTTGATTCCTTGGCATACAAGGACTCCCTATCAAGAATACCCAACACTGTATCCAAATGGGCAATATGCTTCTCCCAAGTTTTGCTGTATACCAATATGTCATCAAAGAAAACAAGTACGAACTTCCTCAAATGAGACTAGAAGACCCTTTTCTTAGTGGATTGGAACGTAGCAGGTGCATTGGTTAGCCCAAATGGCATAACCACAAATTCAAAGTGTCCACAATGACATCTGAATGTTGTCTTCTCGATGTCCTGCTCTCTGACCCTGATTTGGTGATAACCCGATCTCAAATATATTTTTGAGAAGTAACGAGCACCATGAAGCTCATCGATCAACTCATCAATGCGAGGAATAGGGTAGCTGTTTGTTGTACCCCAAAATTAAAATTTTTGTTACACTTAGACATTTTGAAGAAATGAGTAAAAGTCTTGTCAAATCAATGAAAAAGGTCAAAATTTGGGTGTACGTGTCTTACATGGAGGGTTAAAAACACAAATTTTCAAATTCGACGATCCGGTCTCATTAAGAGCAAATTTTGACCTACAAACCCGTGATCTCTTTTCATCCTGAATTCTTAGGAAAACTCCGCTATTTTTAGAAATTTTCTAAATAGTAAAGTTTCCTGGTTTTCCGGGTTTCTTTCAAACGATCGCAAAATTTTCTAAAAATAGAAAAAATTTCTAAAAATAGAAAAGTTGTCCATCAGTGGTCCGGAACCGATTTCCTTTGATTTGGCTCCAAAACATATCCTCACAGATCAAAATGTACTTTAATCTTAAAATAATCAGTTTTGCCCTACTGGGTCTATTCAGCTTTTTCAGAAGCATATCTGGAGTTCTGAGGTCATCAATGGAGGTCATCCGACTGCCAGGCGTCAATTCCAGCATTCAAATTTCCAGCGAAAGGTGAAATGATGAGCATGCACGAGGATCGAGGAAGAAAAGTGAAAAGTCATGAAAATTTTCTAAGTCTGCTAAGTTTGGGCGCCCCAGTTGAAGAAAGGCGCCCACCTTTTCAGGGTACCAGATGAAGGAATTAGGGTTAGGGTCTCCAATGGAAGATGCTCAGTTTCAGTCAGCTTCGAGATGGATATCCCCGTCAGAGCATCAGATGATCCAGTCTCCGGCAAATTCAAGTTGAAGTCAAGGTATAAAATGAAAATCTGGAACTTGAAGATGAACAAATTGAAATTTTTCTAAGTCTGGAGAAACTGGGCGCCCTAAGAAGAGAAAGGCGCCCAACTTTTCAAGGGTGCAAACAGAGGAAATTTCAGTCAAAGTTATAACGGGAGGTCTTTAGAATTCGACAGGCTTTCCAGTAAGCTATTCAGCACGACAATCGGAGTTCGCAGTCACCAGATACGAAGAGCTGAACAGAGGGTCCGGTGAGAGCTGAGAACCAAAATTCAGAAGCAAACACAGAAAATCAAAAAATAAAACTAACTCTGGTGAAATTGGGCGCCCCCCTTGAAGAAGGGCGCCCAAACTTTTGGAAGCCCTAAACTCACTTTTGGGAAAAGTTCATTCTAGAAGACCCCTCTTCATTCTTCGTCAGCTTCGCGATGAGCACAAACATTCAGCAATCCGATGCCCAAAGCTCAAGATTTAACGAAATCATCTGTAGAAGAGAGGATAATGAAGAACTTGGAAATTAGAAAAAATGGCTAACACTGAAGAAACTGGGCGCCCCTAGAAGGAAAAGCCTCCCGTGAATTCGGAGGTCGAAATCAAGTTTTTAGCCAGAGGTGCCTCCAGAACGTCTTTTTCAGAATCAGTCAGGCTTCGCCGTGAATCACTCAGCTCGCCTGTCGAGTCAGTCAGTCAACGGGAAATCGGTGGCGAAGTGGCGTGTCAAAATCATGAAAGGTTGAAAAAGTGAGAATTTTGACTAAGTCTGGTGAAGTTGAGCGCCCCTCTTGGAGAAAGGCGCCCAAAATATCATGCCTTAGAAGATTTTTAAGAAATTTCAAATTTCAAAATTTGCTTGAGAAGAAGATGGCGTCCAATTCAAGAGGGGCTGAGATTTAGGGTTTTGAGAATAAAAGCAGAAAAAAAAAGCAAAACCTAAAATCGAACCCTAAGTCTATTTAACACCTCTTTTCAATGTATTTTTCATTATTTTTGCAGGTTGCCTTCAGTGGAGAAAGTTGGAGCAGCAAGTTTGAGAAATTTTTGTGATTAAAGAATTCATAGTTGCTGGTTTTACATCAGATTTTTCAGACCAGCAAGCATAAACCCTTGCTTTTTCAAGCTTTTTGTTCCAGAAGATCAAGTTTTTCAAGCAGAAAGCCAAGGCTTTCAATTTTTCAGTCATCTGGGTCTTTTTGCCTCTATCTTCTGAAGAACTTTTCAAGAACTTCATCAAGTTGCAGCAAGTGCTTTTATCTTGCATGTCAGTGAAAACTTCAGTACATTCAAATTTCAACCATCTGGGTCCTTTCCAATCAGTCTTCTGAAGAGAACCCATATCGCAGCTTTTTTCCAAAACCTAGGGTTGGCTGCTTTTTCGATCAAACGACAGGGTTTTTCAAATCTAATCAACTGGGTCCATTTCTAATGATATTCTGAACAAAACCCAGATGCCAGCTTTTTTCAGGAAAAATTGAAGAAATTAGGGTTTGCTGCTTTTTCAGTCAAAATTCAAGATTTTCGAAAACGGACGATCTGGGTTGTCTTGCATTGATATTCTGAACAAAACCCATATCTCAGAAAAATTCTCAAAAAATTCGTCCGTTGAAGCATAAAAATCAGCATTCTAAAAATAGAAATTGCACAAGACTTGTCTAGACCAAGGCGAGTTTACAGTTGTTCTTCAAGTTTTCTGAAATGGAGTACACTCCTAATGTTTTCAAGTCCGAATCAGCCCTCTTTCATAATTACATCAAAACAGCTGAGACAGACTTGCATCATGTTAAGCCGGTGTTCGATCTATATCCCTTGGAGAGAGCAGGCAACATTTCAATCAAGAACCTGGGTCATTCTGGACTCCTCGCAGCAGCGTCTATTCCTATATCAGTTCAGAGCCTTGAGTTCGTAATCGCTTGCATTAAGCATTACAACCCGGCTACTAGGGAGATCCAGTCAGCGGATGGCAGGTTGATTTGCAGTCTAAAGCCTGACATGGTCGAAAGGTGTTTTTCCATTCCCCCATGGCCTGAAAGTGTAACTCTTTCGAGGGATGAATGTGAAAAGATGTGGAACATGCATAAGGACAAATACAGCAAGAAGATTGCGCAGAGATGGATGAAAGAAAAACATAAGACATTGCCCAAGAATGTCGGGCGAGGAGAGTTCAAGGACGAGGTTGCCATCATCATCACTTTGCTCAACAAGGTCACTGGTTCAGCAGATGCCACCAAGTTCCAACCTTGGATGTTTTATGCCATACCTCACATTATGAAAAAGACTGAGTTTTATGATTGGCCTACTTTGATAAGTGACTGCCTACATCAGCAAATAACAGAATATTTTCAGTTTCATGTATTCCACATGGTGTCATATCTAGTCTATTTGGTGGCCTATCAAGGTCAATTCAGAGGATTGAACACCGAGGGGTCATTGAGCGTTCAACACATATATAATTATTATCCCCAGTTGGAATTCACAAAGTCGTTGCACCACTACAAAAGGGTGAACGAGGCATTCTTGATGTACACGGTGCGTGACTTGGACAATGAATTGCACGTCCGCATCTCTTCAGTTGCCAGGGCAGCAATGGCAGAATGGGCAGATTGGTTTATACAGTTTCCTACCTTTACCTATCTCAGGGTTTATGGTTATTCAGGTGCCCCGCTCATGTTGCCAAGGTATCCGTCAGACGAGGTCATCTTCATGGAATTCTTGAGGCAAGCTCACGGTGTTCATACAGTCTTGAGAAATAGAAAGAAACCCTCTCTTCACTTTCCATTAGGGTTGGGTATTTATACATGCAGGACTGCTACAGATGCCAAGACAATTGGAGAAGAGTTAGATAAATTTGGTCTAAAATCCTACAGTGAGAGGCGGTCATTTGATCCTCATGGTGTCTACGCTGGCCGGTTGGAGAAGAACTACAATCACATACCCGCACTTGAAGATTTTTGGGCTAACTGTGCAGATGAGTTTGAAGTGCGAAGGCGTAGTTACAGCAGGTTGACTCTCCATCAGATGAAAGACTGTTTGAATGAAGACATTGAAGGACTCTCCGATGATGATGAAGATGTGCTTCTACCAATGTACACTCAGAAAAGAATCGAGGATCAGCCTCTTCCACAAGTTAATTGGGCAAACAAGGAATCTCTTTCAGTTGAAGACAGAACAAAACAAGTTGTGGAGTATAGTAAGGTTTTCCTAGTGCTTAAAAGGAAGAACTCTATTCCAGTAGCAGAGCCGCCAAGGATAATTCCCTCTTCTTCCACAGCACAGTCAAAAGGAAAGGGTAAAAGTCAGTCTCAAGATGGCATCAAAGGCAGTAGATCGAATAAAAATGTAAGAAGAAGGATGGATTTCTCAGGCATAGTCATACAGGAACAGCCTACAATTGATTCAGAAGTTCCTCTTGACGAGCCCATACCTCAGAATGAAGCAGAGGAGCCGCCTTCAACACATGTTCCTGTACCTTTGACGGGTTCGTCACCAATTCATATTGATCTTGATATCGAAGATGATGAAGAGATTGCAGCAGTACCTCCTGAGGCAGTTAGTAAAGATACTACGGTGTCTTGGCTTGAGAACTCCTTAGGAAGGGTTAGGAGAAGGCCTTCATATCAAGTGAGTGTTGATGATCTCGATAACATTTATCAGGAACCTCCTAAGAAGAAGGCAAAGAAGCAAGTTCATTTTGATAGGAATCCTGATAACGAGATTGTCATAGAGACTGCGGTGCCCCCAGAAGATAAGAATAGGGATGAGGTAAACATGGATGATTTTGTCATGGTCAAGGCTAATCTCGGTAGAAATACCAGACATGCAGATTTGAGTCTCTTCAAAGTTGTATCTGAAAACCTTCATGAAAGAGTGTTAAAAGACGGAGAAGACAAGGCAGCCCTCAAGGCCGAAAATCAGCAGCTTAAGCTTTTTATTTCTAACCTTGCTCGTGGTTCTTCACAAACAACTCAGTTGCTGCCCCAGGTCTTAGAGACACCAGCTGATCATCACCAGTTAAGACAGCTGGTCATATGTGGGAAAGAGACTCAGGAGTGGATCGAGAGCTTCATTGTCAGAGGAAAGGAGATCTTGGCTCAGATGTTCCAGTTGAGAGAAAACGCTCATGAACTTCGTCAAGGCATCCAGGGATTTGAACAAACACTGGCTGAAGTAAAACCTAGGCATGAGATTATCATTGCTGATTTAGACACAGCCTACGGTTCAGCGGTTTCAAAGGAGCACAAAAGACAAATCCTTGCTTGGAGAGAGCGTCATGTTTTCAAAATTAAAACTTATGAGAGAATATCTGAAGAATTCATCACCTACAGACAAAGGGTGGTTGAGGCTCTCCTTTTCATCAGCGAATTTGTCATAGAGATCCCCTCTCAGTACAGTCTTGAGGATGGTTCTTACGTCGGGCTTGAGGAAGTACAAAATCAGTTCCAGAATGTTGTTCATAGTTGCAGCCCAGTTGGTGGAAGGATAGGTCATGTTTCAATGATGTCAGCAAAGTTCAATAAAGCGGCCAATGAGATTGAAGATTTCCAGAGATCTATTGCAGATGCTGAAGATATTCTTGAAAAGCGGTGTTTTGCTGTTGATGGTATAGATGCACCGAACCGGGACACAATCTCAAACTTCCTAGCGGATGTGATCGAGTTTTAAAGCAGCTTTCTTCTAGAAGCTTTCTTTTCCGCTTTCTTTCTATTCTTGGAATAATCCTTATCCATTCTTTGAGGATAGAAAGAAGATAAGATGTAATAGTTGGCGTTCCCGCTTTTTCTGTTTTTAGGGTTTCTTCTTTCTAGATTTAGTAATAAAGCTTGCTTGCTGAGCAAGCCCTAGATTGTGAAAGCAAGGAGATTTTAGGGTTCCCTACTCCTCTGCTTCTCTATAAATAAGAGCCTTTGCTCATTTATTTTCTTTAACCGTGCTAGTGAGAACAAAACGCTGAGCCTATTGTGCCTTCTATTTGTTGCTCAAGTATTGTTCATTTGTATTGTGATAAGCAAATTGTTGAGCCTCTTTAGCCAACAAGGAGTTAGTAAGATTGCTGTTTTCTATTGTGTTAAGAATAAGTTTGCAAGCCTCCTTAGCTGCAATTTCTTGTTCAAGGCATGTTAGAAGGGAGTTTTTGTTTCAGAGATTTGAGTAATGAAATCATGAGCCTCTTTTGCCTTGGTCTAAAATCTCAGATTTCCGTTATCTATGTTATGCTTTTATGATCTTTATTTCAGCTTACAGTGAAGTGTGTAGTTGTTTGTTGGGAGAGAGATTGTTAAAGTATTTTTGTCAGAAAATCTGCCTTGTTAATTTCTAACTTCTCTTGCTCTGCTATTACTTGAGAGGTTAGGAACGTCTTTAGTTTAAGTTAGTCGTAGTTGAACTTCTTATCAGAAAATCTCAGCTACGGCGTTTGTGTTTAAAAAACCTTGTGCTCTAAGCTGATCCAAAAAGATAGGCAACTTAGTTTTAGTTTACTTTCTTTCAAACACCATCAGCAAGAGGGAGCTTCCCCTCCTAATTTGAAGAGCAGTTTATCTGTGCATAGCTGTCCGTTTTCAAATCCGCATTCCAGAGGTGCGAATTTAAACGCCAACACTGTTCTTAATTGTCCTCTTATTCAGTACCCTGTAATCAATGCACATCCTAAGGGTACCATCCTTTTTCTTCACCAAAACTACGGATGAAGCAAAGGGTGATTTGCTAGGTCTAATGTGCCCCATAACCAACAGCTCCTTGATTGTCTTTTCAATTTCATCTTTTAGTCTCTTGGGGTGCCTGTAAGGGGTGACTATCACGGGCTTGACACCCTCCTCTAACTCAATGATGTGCTCAATTCCTTGGTCTGGAGGTCTACTTGGTGGAATCTCACTGAACACCTTAGCATGTTTAATCCTCAACTCCTGTATATCTGGATGATAAACTGGGGTTTGCTGTTCCTCCTGTGATGGCATCAACATATACTCAGCTGCCCACTCAATCATGTCATGGCGCGTGAGCCTCTCCATTCTCCTGAAAGATATCATCCTGAAATTGCTATCTCAGATGGCTTTCAACACATGAGTCCTCCAATCCACCTTAAATCTCATTTCCATCTCACAAAGGTTAAGGGTAAACTCCCCTATGTCATGAAGCCATTTCATCCCTAAAACCATATCAGTATCTCCCATATTCACCACATAGAAATCCGCCTTAAAGTCGTAATTATTTAATCGCATAGGGAGATCTAAAATCATCCTATCACACTTAAGAGTGTAGCCATCTGCGACCTTCACTCTTATGCCCTCAAATTCTTCAGTCTGAATCCCACGCCTCTCAACCAATGTAGCATCAATAAAATTATGCATGGCTCCTGCATCCAACAAAGTAATGATCTTTTTCCTAGCTAAGACCCCTCGCATCCTGAAAGAGTCCTCCCTCTGTATGCTAGTGAGGCGTGCTTCTTGAAGCTTTACTTCCTCCTCCTTTTTGGCCTCATTTTCAACCTCATTTTCAGACTTTTCTGCCTCGGATTCCTCATGTTCAGTTTGCTGGTCTGATTTTTCAGATTCGGAATCCTCATAGAATGCCCACATTATTCGGTTAGCTTTGCCCTTAGGCCTTAGAGGACAGTCATGGTTTGCATCATAGGGCCCTTTGCAATAGAAACACAACTTCTTTCACAAATCATTGATGGTTTCTTGGTCTAAAGGTACTGTTGATTTCCCTTTTGAATCTGATTTTTCCTTCTTAGAGAAAGACTTGCTGTCCCTGTATGAAGGTGATGCCTTAGACGAGAACTTACTTTGTGGGGCTGCAAGTTCCATGCTTCTAGCTTTTTTCATAGCCTCTTGTAGGGTCGGGGGATCAAAAGCTTTGATCCAACCTCTCAGTGGTTCCAAAAGACCTTCGATAAATAGCACAACTAATCTTCTTTCGGATATGTTGGGAACCATAACTGACAACCTCTGAAAATCACCTATATATCCCTCCAAACTCCCAACTTGCTTGAGTTGAGCTAGGTCTCTGAAATATGTTTCCAGATCTTTCTTATCAAAGTGTTCAATCGACCTATCAACGAACTCCTGGTAAGAGGTGATGAGGTTATGTTGTAACGTGACCACCCCATGATACCACCAATCATGAGCTACTCCCTCCAAGTGTAAGGTGGCATACTTAATTGCATCCTCCTCTGCCATAGGTCGAAGTGTCAAGAACGTATCCAGTTTGTGAACCCAAACCTGTGCTGTGGTCTTACCACTACCATCGAATGTAGGCAATGTGAGTTTTCCGGTGGCGTGTTTCAGGTCTCTATTTTGAATCCGAGGCCTCCTATCTTGCCTGGATTTGTAGTGCTCTCTCCTTTGACTTACGAATCTATCAAAGCTCATGCGTTCCCTAACCTGTGGTGTTAACAACTCCCATTCGTCATTCACTGCCATGAGATTATTTGCAAATATTTCCTCCCCCTCTTCTTTAGCATTACCCTCTTCTGGTTCATCCCTCAAAAAGGTAGGACGTGTAGGTCTATCTATGGTACGGGTGGGTGCTCTCTGTGCCCTGGGAGTCCCAACCACACTCCTATTGTCCTCCGGTTCACAATTCTATCTTCCAAGAGGGTTCATTTGATGTAACATTGTTGTAAGTGCCTGCAAAGCATCTGCAACCTGTTGCTGCCCTGTTGCCATGTTTCTCATAAGCTCTCGCGCTTCTCTTTCTTCATTGTTTTCCCCATTTCTAGGTGGACTACCACCACTCCTATCACCCATGGTGCTGGCTGAACCAACCTCAGTACCACGCTGTCTTGCTGCAATTGCAGCTGATAAGGTGCCCTATTTAGGATAAGGTTGTGGCCACTGTTTTTGCTTTCTATCTTCCCTTGCAATACACCTCTTGTATCTGTCACTTTGTTGCATCAACGGAGCTGATTTCAACCCCTAAGTATCTGAAAATTTCTTTTAATCCCTCAATTTGGTTTTTCTTTCTTTCCAAGAACCCACAAAAGATGGCAGGAAACCGCTTTGATACCACTGTAGTTTTCCACCCCTCTGCTGGTTTGGTTTCATTGAGTTCTAGAGGTTTTATTTTTTGGTTTTATGTTTGTTTTCCTTTTGTTTTGGAGTTTTTTGCAATGATGCTGAAAAAGAACCACAATTGCATGCATATATATATATATATATTTTTTTTTTCAAGGCACAAACAACTGAAATATATTTATGATTTTCAATTCATAACTAGGAACTAAAGATGCTTTCAATTCAAGACTAAACAAGCTTAAATTAGATTTGTCTAAGGTGGTAATAGTTTATATATTACATACCAAACATATACTAGATATACACAGCTGAATGAATAGTACTTGCTATAGTAGAAACCCTCATAAATCTGCACATACTTGCTGCAAAGATGATTTCTCCTGCTAAAATTTGATGGGAAAAGACTCTACTGGTAAGGGTGCCCCCTTTTGATAAAAATGCAGCCCACTAAGAGGGGCATTTTAAGTCTTCTTGCTCAAACCCTCATGAAGAAGGGACGGTTGGCTGTAGATGAAGATATTCAATCCAAAAACACCAAAATCTGTTGAAGCCTTCTTTGCAGTTAGAATGAAGTTTGAAGATGCTCACAAACTCTGAGAATCTGCTCAAAACCCACATGCAATCAGCTCCTTCTATCTCCAAAATGTAGCCAAATTTGAACAGCAACTTTAAGGTGGTGTTTCACACCCTCAAGCAGCTCCACCACGAAGAACCAAGCCCTTCCAGGCTCACACAAAGTGCAGAAATCAGGAAACCCTTGTCTCCCTCTTCCTCCAAGCCAAGTTCAACATGCCAAATGAAAGAAAAATAAGTCTCCAAGATGGGTCAAACTTTTCCACAAGTGAATATATCTTTTTTTCATTGAAAACACCATTCATTAAAGTGAACACTATTCACTTTAAGTTATAACTTTTTCACTTTATAAATGAATAGTGCCAAATAAAAATAAAGTGACCCCCCATTTAAAAGACACATGGTCCCTAGGCCAAAAAGGGTGAAATAAAAGATAATAACATAATTTAATCACATGCATCATGCCAAATGCCTTAATTCACCGTGCCACTGAACTCCAGAGGTCAACACTGCATTTTGATGACCAAGTGACCGTCACAAGGGACCCTCTATCCAAAACCATTAGCCTACGAGGGTTGACATGATAGGCTAATCCAGTGATTACGGATGTCTAGCTAGAAGGGGACATTACATATTCCTATCTGGAATTTTAGTAGGCAACAAAACTACATTCAGCTTTTTCCGGCAAAAAATATATAAAAATTCTACACAAAAGAACATAATTTCATTTAGTTTGAGATTAAGGAAATTAAATTATGTGTGTATTTGCAAAAAGTAGATTTTTTTAAGCTTTTAAGATGCTTCTAATTTTTTTCCCTTTTTATCTGTTTTTCTTGAATACCATATCACGTATTGACTCTTTATTCATAAAAACCCAGTCGTGCTTTTGAACAGGCAAGGTGCAAGAAAGATTTCATTTTCTCCAATAAAGGGAGCATTGATGTGGAAATGATCAAGCAATCAAGATTCTTTAGACCTCTGATTGACGAGGAATCTACACTGAGCAAGGATAAACTGGTATAAAAGAGTTGCTTTAGGAGTGTTGTACCTCAGGAAAATTGAAGAGTGATTTGACACAATAGAATGTTATAAGATCAAAAAGCAAACTAATTGGATGCGTCTTATCATTTTATCTGTCATTTCTATTGCCTATCATGTAATTGCTGCAAAAACTATAATGTAGGAAAGTTTTATTTTCATATTTGTGTATGTGTTTACATGTCATTTTATCTATATCTGCAGGTTATCTCTCCAAAGAATCCCAACTTGGTTACTTCACATTGTCCAAACCCGCCAAGGAGAAATCTCTTGCACCAACCAAAAGGTGTGAATAGCCAGCCGGCTAGAAATTCCTCTGCTGTCCCCAAACAGTTGACCCAGGCTAAGATAACATCTTTGTATGGGATTGAGGGTTCTAAGTCAGCTGAGACTTTGTTAAAGGGAGACACAGCTTCTCCTCAAAGCAACTCTTCTCAGGAGCTCTTCCAGAAGCGAACAACACTTTCCAACCATTTGAATTGCCAAAAAAATTTAAATGCTACTTCACCCTTGCAAATAGATGATGATGACACTACAAATGAAAATATTATTAAAAGAAAACGACGGCATTTGGAGTCATTAAATCAGATGCATGAAAATGGCAGGTCGCCACTAAATGGTGAAGGCATTGAGGATGATGTTGCAGCTACTGGGTTTGTTACAGCAAGGCTAAAATTGGTATTTTTTAAAAACTATAAGTCTACTTTTGTTTTCTTGATTTGGGGACACTTTTCTAACTATTTATAACTTTTTTCTAACTTTAATGTTGATTCTGGTGACTGTTTGCTGCTAATTTTAAAAAACTTAATGGCATTTACAAAAGAATCAAAGGGTATCGTCCTTGTTAGTATTGAATCCGTCAAAGGATCTGGAAGGATAAGTTGTTCCCAGAATCTTGCAATTAGTTTTAGAGTTTAACCTCTGTGTAATGCATTTTGTTGACAAGTTTTTTGTTTTTTAACTGTGTCTTTTTTGCTTGATAAAGGGAGCTCTTACAGGGCCATATTGCACAGGTCAACTATGCCAACTGGAATAATATAACAAATTTTTGCACTACTTGGAATAATAGTTTTGCAGCATAATTGCCCATGCTAAACTTTAACAAGCTATGTTAAGTAACTACTGACAAAGCATCCTATTCCGAGAACAAGGAACCTATATGATTTGAAATCTAGATCTTTGCTCGTTAAGCATAAAAAGACAAAAAACATAAGCTACAGGCTAAGGGACCTACTAGCCTGTGAGTGGATTACCGTTGGGCTAGGTCCAATCCCCAGCCCCATCATCTCGTGGAACTGCCTCCATGGAACCTGCAATTGTCTGGGCATGAGCAAGGGCTATCTGTTGTCCAACTGCAAGTTGGAGCTGCCAGCCTTGCTGATTTCTTCTCCTTCCCATCTTCATCTTTTGAGTTTCAAACAGATTTGAAATTTATTCAATCTTGTCGTCCTTCATCTCATACCAACTTTTCAACTCCTGTTAAGATTGTGCTCTTGTAGATTGCTGATAGGTCATTTTGGAGCTCTCCTGTGGGCTTCCTTGGATGTCTTATTTTTGGTGATTGTTATTCTCCCTTATTTTTAATTTTCTTTATCATAGGTTCCAAAGCAGGGTTTTTGGTGCAGCACTGGAGATTGTGGTGAGCTTGAGACTTTCAGAATTTTGCCATCCTGTTTGACCTGCAAATCATGAATAAACTTCTCAAATTTGTTGTAGTGCCTTCTCACAGCATCAAATCTCTATTGCAGAGATTTCAATTCCACTTTTACCTTGGCCACAGAGTCATCCTTGGTAATCTTCTCCTCCTGTCATTGTAGTTAAACCGTTTCATTGTAATGCCTTCTCATTGCATCAAGTCTTCCTTATGGAGATTTCCTTTTACTTCGGCCACTCTGTCATCCTTGTTTATCTTCCCCTCCTTTGTCATTCCCTGCGTCTCTTTAGCAGTGGCAATTGTTCCAGATCTAGTGGGAATTGTATCACAATTCAACAGCTGACCCACTACCCATTTGAAAATTATTTGATCCTGTCATTTGTGCCAGTTTGAAGATGAAATCCTCCACAATCATCAAACTTTTCCGCATCTCACCATTATCAGCTAAATAGATAGGACCCAGTACTTTTCTGATGATTGACAGCATTTTAGGAGAAGAGGTGTAAAAAAATATGCTTACAGCGTAGCTCTGAACCATAGTTTGTTGGAGCAGCCAAGATCTGCTTGCAAACTGAAAACAATCCACAAACAAGAAAATACAAGATGAGAAAATATCATAAGCATGGGATACAAAATGTACAAGAGAGCCTTGCTTATAAAGGCAAGGATGGGGAGGTGAGAAGGTAGGAGGGAAACTTAGACCACCCCTCCAAGAATGAAGTTAGGACTTTATAGACAAATGTAGGGATACTTGGTGAATCCTCATGAGTTGAGACAAAAAGTGAGAAGTCTCCCAAGTGAGCTTAAGTGTAGTGTGAATATGACTCTCCTAGATAGGCTAAAAGTTAAAGTTAACTGGAATGATAATAACTTTTTTCACACTAACATAGTTTACATGCTCGGACTCGACAGATAAAAAATTCCCAATGTGGCAAAAGCTTGGCAACTTAAAAAATTACTTAATTTTTTTAAAAAACACATTTTATGTAAGATTCAGTTATAAAATGTATCAATTGAGTCTGTAAATTGTTGGGGAACAGTTTTCTAGTAGATTTGAATACAAATAGAGTACAAAATCGTATCATCATGCAGATATGATAGCTAGTTGATGACTATTATGAATTTTCAATTTATGATGATAATCTTTGAAAATCATTATCATAAATTTATCTAGGCAATTTATAAATTACAGGATTTTACAATTTCCTCTTTTCCATTCTAGTGAAAAATTATGGAGAGGGTCTAGTCCTTGCACTCAGCTACGACTTCTCTCTCAGCCTAGAAGGTTGCCCCTATGGCTTCACCCTACTACTAGATGGAAATGACTCTTCTCTGCCACATTGATGTCATCAATCCAATTTATTTTGCTTCTATAGCAGCCACATCCTCCATAGCCTGCCTCTCACAATCAACAATCTTGTCCTCTATAAACAAGGAGCAATCTTCATTCTACATGGTCCAATCACTATAGGGAACAATCTCATAGTGATCAATAAGCTCCTTTGATTTGTCATCCGCGATTTTTGTGCAAAGTTGAAGGTTGTATTGCACAAAACTAGGTCAGTAAGCTATCATTGAGTCAACTTATTGTACTTTTTTGTGTGAATGACATCAAACAAACTCTATTTGCGCTCATAGCTAGAAGTGTTGCAAGGTTGAAACAAAATTTGGAGGGCTAACTTTTGAATATTTGGGATATTTTCACCCCAATCTTCGCACCAAGAACTTGCAAATAAGATATTCAAAAGTTTATAAGCAAATAATATTTTATGAGTGTTTTTTTCTGGATTTTACTATGTATTATTTTGCATCCAGAAAAAAAAACACTCATTGAATATGGACTGAGGAAATCTTATATCTCTTAAGTAATATTTTATTAATAATTGTAATTTGTAATTTGAAAGATATAGGTAAAAACTCCATGTTTTTTTACTTGGTGTCTAAATGGATCTCCCTTGAATAGCTAGTGTTGAAGAAAAGAGCTCCATAACTTGCTTGTAATTCTTCAACTTTGAAATAATGAGGTCCCTCATGTCAACCTTGGTTGTCATTCTCTTAATGCATGTTGAGGGGCCCTCCATAACATCATAATTAGGAGTTGTGAAGCTATTGGAAAAGACCTTGCAGTTGAGGTAGTACCCCGTTGCATGAATGGGTTGGTGGAGTCGATTTTCCACCTTCGATTAATGATCTCCCATATGGAATCAAATTTGTTTCTATCCCCCTTGTAATAGTTTTGTATGGCTTCTTTGGCTTTATATATGACCTCATAAATGTACCCCATTGGGTTTTGATCTCCATCCACCATGTGCAAAACTTTCACCAAGGGCTTTGACACCTACAAATACAAACAACTTAATTATAAACTTACAATGAAAGTAAATACTTTTAAAGTTAAAAAATAAAATATTCAATTTGAAATTTAAATTGAAGTTTGAGGTAACCTTGATCTTTGTATGTCCACAAAACATTATCAAAAGCCATCTTTGTAGTTCTCTCTCTATCAACTTTCTTTGAATATGGTGAGTTTAGCCAGGCTTGACTCATAAACATTTTCTTCAGCGATGTGAACAAATCGATAATGCTTTGCAATGTTAGGAAGTTAATTGCAAACCTTGTGACACTCAGTCACACAAGCTCTTTCCCCTTGGTGTGATCTCTTATCAAGCTAAGAATTGAAGGGTGATTATAAATATATTTTGTGATGTTAATTGCATCTTCTAAAACTGGTCTCACCAATCAATTTTTCCCATGCCCTCCAAACAAAAGGTCAAGGCAATGTGCCACACAAGGGATCCAAAAGGGTGACAAATGCTTCACCTAAAGCAATTTCCTAGCCACTACTTATGTTGTTGCATTGGGAGTGATAATTTGCATCACATTCTCTTTGCTTACCTCTAAAACAACTTGCTCCAACATTAGGCTCAATGTTTCTACATTTTTTACTTTGTTAAGAGGCATCAATTATCTTAAAGAAAACCATCTCACCCTTTGAAGTTGCCAAAAAGTTGATAAAGGTACGGTTCTTTCCATCCATCCACCCATTTGAAAGAAAAGTGCATCTGAACTTTCGTCACTGCCTCTTTTGTTCTTCCATAATTCACTTTACATCTTCAACAACACTCTAGAGCAAATTTTCACTCAAGTCTTTTGGAGGGGGTGTGTTGTACCCTTTCCCAGCAATTATCAATGCTGTCACCAAATTCTTCTCGAGTGGGCTTTTCACCACATTGAACAGAAGGTTTTTGTAAAACCATAAACTCACACACACCTTATTTACTTCCTTATGTGCCTCGTTCCACCTTGTACTTTGCAACAAAGGTTGTGCTTCAGGTATGTTTCTAGGTACAAAAAAGTCTTGTGTGTGCACTTTTCTCAAAATGGATGAGGTGGATGTGTTTTATATGTGTGGACCATGACTAGAGTCCTTAATGCCTGCCATATCTTTGTCTATTTCTGGTTGCATGTCAAGATTAATGGCTGCTTGTCTCCTTGCCCTCTTTGTTTCCTTCTCATCCAACAAGGCAAGAAGTGCTTGTATCTCTCACTTTTCCTTTGATTTAGCAGCATTTGGACATGGCTTAGTGTCACGATTAGCAATGCTTGCAATATGGTTTTTGAGGTGATTAATGGCTTCATTAGGAGTTTTTGAGAATAAGATGCGGATCACACTCCCCAATATTGGTTCCATTAAGTCATATTTTCAAGTGGGGCCTTTGCTTCCAATGGGACTACTTCCTCTAACTGCCTTTGTATCTAACCTACAACATCTTTAAATACAAAAAAAAACCAACTTAAAAAAAATCAGCAATTTGAATTAAAAAAATAAAATAAAATTCATATATAAGATGCGTTACAAATCTAATATGGTAATTTAATAGCAATGCAGCATGCAATTAATTAATTTATCCAAAAAACCATTTTTTTTGACTCGAAAGTGTAAAACCCTTTGTTTAGGGAAAGAACAATGGTTTCATTCAGAAAACTAGTATAACTCAGCTGTAAAATTAAAAAAAATCAAATTCATTGCAAGTAAAATTGTTAATAATGTTTACAAAACTATTATTAACATGTTAGAAGTAACTTCCATGCTTGAAAAAAAACTAATATGGAAATTGAAAGTTCTCAAATCTTCCCTTCAAATCCACCATGAAATCCTTTCTAATTGCTCTCAAGGATGCACAATGGCAGTGTGAGCTTTAGCTATGGGCGTCTAGGGTTAAATAGGCAAGAAATACACATTTTTTAAGCATTTTTCCTTTGTGCAAACCATGTTCCTGCATCTGTTATGCATCAGTGAGTTTCTTGCATGGACTCACTAAGTTTCAGTGAGTACTTGCCAGGTTTTGATGCTCCAATTTGCCAAAAATTTGGCCAATAGAGACTTGTGAGTTTTCCTTGCAATTACTCAATTGTCAAAAATACTCATGAGTACTCTATGATTGGTCAAGAACTTGGCAAGTTTGTATACTATGGTATAAAATTCTCTAGTGAAGTGATTTTCATGCTTCTTCCTCATCTTTCTTACTATCTCCTCACACAACAAGCACAAAATAAAGATGTGTGAAGTACAAATCAAGAGTTGAGTGGGCTGAATCCTTATAAATGCAATTATGATTTAGACAAGTTTAGAGAAAAAATGTAATCTTTCGTATCTTATGATTATTAATTATCAATTTGGAATTGATTTGTTATATCAAATCAATTCTACATTATCTTGATCATTTTTCTATTTACCTTTCATAAATAAGCTTGAATTAGGATCTAGTAAGGTTAGATTGTTCCACACTATCTTGAAAACCCTGCCATTCACAATGTTTGTGTTAGATGCAAGTTAGAGGCTCTTGCTTCATTCTAGCATTGGCTAGAAGGCCCTCTAGCTTATTAGCTACCCTTTAGCAATACCCAAAGGTTACCAAATTATAGGTCAACAACAAGTCCCTACCTTCATCTAGAATACTTACCAAGTTCCAACTAGGAGTTGACCTTCTCCTCATTGCATTGATAATTATGTGAGAATCTTCCTGCACTTCTAGGCATCGAACGTTCATTGTTAGCACTAATTTTATGCTAAACAACAATGCAGTAGTATGAACTTTTATTTTTTGTTCCCCTATAAATAGAAATTGAAGAAGCTCCTACAAAGGTCCCTTTATCATCTAGTAGAATATGGCTATATTGGCCTTGACTAGAGTCCTCTAGTGGTTCCATCAAAATTTGATTTGTATTTTCAAATGAGTAGTGGGTTCTTTGACATCTCTCTTCTTTACCTTTTGTGATGTTGACTCTTCGATGGGCATGTTTTATAGAACATATAAATGTGTATGCATTTGGGATCTAATGCTCACATCATAGTTACTTGTTTGGCTAAGCTTGGTTAGATTGTTGTATAAGAAAAATGTTAGTGTGGTCATTGAATTGGTGAGATCCTCTTAATAGTCAAGCAAAAGTCTAATGATTACTACATCGCCCTCCAAATGACTCGTAAGCGTGAATTAATTTCCACTGGATAAGTTTTTTTGGCAATTTATTAGTGAGTATGTTGGTTTATAAACATTATATTTCTCATGTTGTTTGTGTAGATATTCAATGGTCATTTACCTTTATAAGCCATGGTATTAGTTATGATATTTTTTGGGATAGCTTTAGTTTGGCACCCTTTTCTCCACTTTTCCAAAAAATTTCAAAATCTTTTTTCAAGTTCGATCAAAATTTCTTTTTAAAGTTGCTGATCTAATTCTCTATGGAAATAATAGTTCAGATAGCTGCAATATTTTGAGCTTTCTCTTATGAATACAAGGTTTTCATGGTCTATGAAATTGAGTAAAAGGTTTGGAGAATAATTTTAGAAGATGTATTAATGTTGTTGATCACACTCCTTGATCCATCATGAGTATTATAATCATAGTTGGAAGACTCGACCTGGAAAAAAATTCGGCGAAAACTTGGCAACTTTTTCAATTTTTTTGCATTTTTTGCATTTTTTATGTATTTGGGGAGTCTTTTGTAAAGACTCGCGAGTTTTTGGAAAAGACTTGGCAGAAAGACTTGGCAAGTTAAATTTATAAAGACTCGCAGGGAAAAAAAACTCGCGAGTTTTTCAAGACTCACCGATCGGCGAGTCTTCCAACTATGATTATAATAATAAATGAGGATTGTGAAATATAGCTTTCATTATATAGTACGAATGATGCCAAAGTGGGAGCACCTAGGAGAAGGAATAGTCAAACATGAAATGTCTACAACGTTAATACAAATGATTGTTAAACTATAGCTTATACTTTAAACAATTAATGTTGAGTGGATTGTTTCAAACATTAAATGTCTAAAATATTAATAAAAAACACCTTTAAATTATAGCTAGTATAGATGTACATTATTTACTTTTTATTTTTATTTGAAGAGCTTTTTAAATTTTCTTAGGAGTTATTTTATGAAAGTTGAAAGGCATTCTCTAGTGGCAACAAAGTTGCCTATTGTGATCATGTACATAAAAATCAAATCACAACCAACATCTAAGAAAAATGAAAACTATAAAATAACTCTTAAGTAAATAAAATAAAATAAAATAATTCTTGAGTAAGCCCCAAGTTATAGACCAAACAATCGAGCTGTTGAAAGACAATGGCAATGGTCATAGGTTTGACCAGTCAAGGAAAAGGCTGCAAGCTAAATTTGGATGTGAGCCAAACATTCAAATAGGTTAAGGGAATTATTTGGTTTACTTAAGACTTAGGTTGTCGAACCCTTGGTTAAAATTTAACCCCAACTTAGAACTATGGTTTATCATGGCGTTGAGCTTCTTCGACTCCTCAAGGTGTAAAACTTGGATATGCATCTGATATAGAGGTAGACACAAGGAAGGTTTAAAATTTGGATAAATTCTCAACACTCTCAATTTGGTTCTAAAGTTTCTACTCTTGCCCTAGCCATGGTTTATCATAGGGTTGTATTGTAACTTGGGTTAATTGTTAGGGTTGCGCTTCTCACACCCTCACAAGAATAAACTTATAGGTTCCCTTGGGATAAAGGGAGTGAATGTGAGTAAATCATTAAACTTTGTTTAATTTGAGTTTGATACTTGAATAGACTTCTATAAATTTTGAAGGCTTTGAGATGGTGACACTTGTTACCATCTTGCAATCCAATATTGAAAACACGTTGCAAAACCAAATACCTAGGACCCCCCTAGGGTACACTCAACCAAGAACATGTTGGGTGACCACTTGAGAGTCAGCCACATGTCATGATCTTGCATTGAACAATGCACTATACTAAAGTTGATGATTAGGAGGGCATCTTAGGGAAAAAAATAGGAAGGCCAAGAAAACATTGAGTTAAGGTTAATGGTTCATTGGTTTCACAGAGCACACACACTTTTGAACCATCTTTATGGACATAAGTTATGAATGCTGCCACCATCAAATTTTAACTTGCAACATTTACCTTGTGCCTTAGTGCAAAAGGTGGTCATCCTTAACAATGAATCCTTCTATTTCATAGTTTTCAGAAAAAACATGTGCACCATCAAATTCTCCCCTTGTTAGAAGATGTTCTTTTTGCTTTACTTTCTTCTTCGTCTCCTTGTGCAACATGCACACTCTTCTTTGCATGATCTTGCTCAAGTGTGGCTTCCGAACAATCAAATGCTCAAAGACACACATGTTTGTGCTTGAAACAAGTCCCACTAAAGCCTTTGTCTTGACCACTCTTTCCCTTTCCTCTAACTTTGTTGGAAGTTTGCTCACTCTTCAAGATTTGTGCAATATTGCTAGACTTGATGGCTTCCTTTTGTTAATAGGTCTACCTTCCACCACCTTGTTTGCTCTTTCCACCCTTGCCTCAGGCACTTTGTTGTCTATAGGACAACTTCATTGATGCCTTGAGAACAAATTGATAGACACTCTATGGAATGTATACATGACAAACAAATTTCTCCTCGAATGAAAGTGTACAAACCATTTACATGCCTAGGGACTTTTTCTTCATCCTCTTCCACATGACCAACATGGATGTAGAGTCTATAGAACTCTTCCTTGTACTCCTTCAAGGATGCCTCTCATTTGTACAAGTTTTGGAGTTTCTTGAATAGATTCAATGTCTAGTAGGTCTACATGAATTTTCCTTTGAGTTTGTCGACCATGCAATCCCATAGCGAGATCTTCCTCACATTCCTTTGAACACAGTTTCTTTGAATATCTTCCCACTACAAGGCAATATGACCTTTCAACTTTGTGGTGGTGTACTGTGCCTTATTGGGGTCTTCTATTGACTCAAAATCGAAGTATTTCCCTAGCTTAGTGCTCTAGTCCAACAATTCTTTTGGATTTAAGCTTCTTGAATAGCTAGGAAAATGAAATCTTGGCTTGTTACCAGATTGTATAGAGCTCTTGCAAACCGATCTGCATCTTATTCCTTATTTAAATCAACATTTAATGCCTTTGGGGTGAATTTCTTTTCACGCTTGTCCTCATTGATATCTCCTATCATGCCCACAAATCTCTTTTGTGTTGTCTTTGTGATATCAAGCCTCTAGTGAAGAGCTCATTATATTAGCAAGGTCTCTACCAAGTGTGTTCTAGTAGCTGCTTGAAAATTTTGTTGATCTTCGCTTCCTACTCCATGGGCCATCTCTCTCTCTCTCTCTCTCTCTAGATCACTTGTAATGCTACAATCACACAAACACTTACTATTGTGGGGTTCACACAACTCACCTTCTTAGCGCTTGAAACACTTATCTTGATACAAATGATGGAATCCATCAACATAAGACATCCGACCTAAGTAGAGATTCTTTGTGTTACAATCTACCCAAGCATTCCAAACCCAATGAGCAGCCTTCTGCTTCCAAAATTGCCAGTCATTCATGTTGTACCCAAAATAAATTTTTTGCTTCAATAAGGCATTTTGCTTAAAATGGTCTAAATCTTGTAAAATTGTTGTCAAAAGTTAGTTTTAGGTCAAACAAAGCATGGAATTTTTGTGGGTTTACTTGTCCGGAAGATATTGGCAAATTTTTGAAAATTAGGGTTTCCGGGCCCCTATTTTTTAGGAAAAACCCTAAAAATAGGATCTTTCTAGAATTAATTGAAAATAATTTTGATTGGCTTATTTCACTTCACGATCACATTTGTGAAGTTAGAATCAAGAAAAAGTCAGTTTAGCTTTGGTGGGTCTATTTCACTTTTTTAAGATAATAATTACAACCTTCGAGGTCGTCAATGGCAGTTGGCTAGTACCAGGTGTCGAAATCTAAGCCTCAAAATGTTCAACAAAGATTCTATGGCAAAAGATGCTCAAAAAGATGCTTCGCGACAAAGGGGATTTTCAAAAGGTGAAAAATGGAAAAAATATTCTAAGTTTGGAAACACTACGCCTTGCTACAATGGAGATGCTTGGGCAATCAATGCCTATGTCAACTTTGCAGTGTCCATACCCCTAAAAATGGTGAAATGCAGTTACATACTCGTGTCAGTGGTAGTAATGCTTCAACATAGTCAACTCAGCATAGCGATACGGTGCTCGTGAAGCACGAAGAGGTGAAAATATCCGAAAATCACCAACTCTGTCAACTTTTTGGCGAATCCAACAGATTTGTCAAACACCAACAAACGAAGGCGAAGGTAGAAGACACGAGAGGCAACGAACGTCAAAGATGGTAGTCAATTACCGAAATTGCGCCACTGTAGCCTAGGGGTGCCCAAGAATAAAGCCTATCAGATGTTAGTTTTTGAGTTTGTTATCTTAGGGCGATCTCTTCAAATTCAGTCTAGCTTTGCGATGAATCCATTCACTAGTCCATAAAATATATTAGACGACCGTAGTTGTTGATCCAGCGAGCATGTAAAAGGGAGGATAAAATGAAGGTCAAAATGTGAATTGTACCTCGCAGGCTAGGGGTGCCTAACCTTTTGGTCAATTAGATGAGGTTTTTGATAGTTGTCTTCTTCAAGAGATCTGCTCAAAATCCTTCTAGCTACGCGATGAATCCGACCTCTTGCTCTCGGGACTTGTCAAATGCCTGTAAATGGAGATCAAGCGTAAAACACCGGAGATGAAAGCAAGTTGAAAAACATGCAAATTTGACTGTGTCAAAGAAAATGCACCCTTCTTGGAAAAGGCGCCCAACTTTCTGGGGCATAAGAATATATATGAAGATTTATAAGAAAACATATGAAGATTTAAAAGAAAACATATGCAGACGTATGAGGAGAACATAAACAGATTGATGAAAAAGAATATATGAAGAAGTGTGTTGAGTTTGTGTAAGAAGGGATATCATATATGCATTAGCAGACTTGTAGAAAATGAAGAGGAGATTGTTAAAGACAGATTTATGAGTACATGGTAGCAGATATATATATATATATATATATATATATATATATATATATATATATATATATATATATATATATATATGCAGTTCTTATAAGTGTCTCTAGAAGAATTTTAAAGAGAAATAAGTACAGATTTGAAGGGATTAAAGCAGATTTTGAAGAAGAGTTCATAGCAGATTAAGAAGAGAGTTGTGAAGAAAATTCAAAGGCAGTTCAAGAGCAAGTTTATTGCATATTTGGTGAAGATCATAATTGTCCATCATCCGTTGTAGAAGCAACACTATCAAGGTGGAAATTCAGACTTATGTGAAGTGGATTGGTGCTCATGAATTCAAAAGAGGGAGTTGGTGCTCCTTGTGGGTTGGTACCTACTAAATCAAGTTAGGGAGTTGGTGCTCCTTGTAGGTTGGTGCCTACATAACTGATTAAGAGGTTGGTGCCTACTACCATTGTAAACCCATTTTATCATAAAGTACATAATTTGTATCGTGGTTTTCTCCCGTTAGGGTTTCCACATAAAATCTTGGTGTCAACTTGTTCATACTGTTATATTCTTGCATAGTTCTTATTGTGTTAGAGTTCAAAGTTGAGAGGGTAAAAATTTGTTAATATACTGATTCATCCCCCCCTCCTGCCCCCCCACTCAGTATATTTTGTGCTCTACAATCCAGAATTTAGGGTCAAACATAGGCAGTTCGTCGCAACGAAAGTTGAAAATCTTTAAAATTTTTCTAACTCTCTCAAGCTTAGCCGCCAAAAGTCAAAGTTTGATTGTTTAAACTTCAGTTGTGATTTTTGCATGCTACCTCTTGCATATGGTGTCCTAAAATTAAAGGAGAGCTTCAGTTCACGAGGCATGCACGAGGATTAACTCAATTAGGGTTGGCGCACCTACCTAACTGGCACTACCACCTCCAAAATGCCTATTTATTCAAGTATAGGCGTCACTTCATTATTTCTTGCAGGTTGAAGCTAAAATCAGCTATTTTTTCTCCAATGCCTTTTGAAGGATCAAACGGAGGCCATTTTCAGTGTTCTTCGAGGTTCTTCATTCAGGTTGCGTAGAGGAATAATTATTCATGCTTCATTTTTCCAGCATGTTCTTGCCAAGAATTCATCAAATTGAGGATTATATAGAGGTGATTTTCTTGAGGATTGACAAAGGCAGTTTATAACTTCTATCTTCTCACCCTCATATTTCTTCTATCCTTGTCTTAGGTTTTCTCTCGCATGTCCAAGTAAACGATAGTTTTTCACAAATCTGATCATCTGGGTTGGCTCTGGCACAACATTGACGACTAAACCCATGTTCCAGATTTTTTCGGGAAAAATGCCCCGGTACTTCCCTCTTTTTGAACTTATGCTTTTTTCTGAAGATTCCTTTGCATGCCAAGGAAAAATTCATCATTTCAAAAAATGGAGAAACTGGGTTTGATCAGCACATTGGCAGCTACAAAACCCATATGTTTGAATTTTTCAGGAGAAAAAGCTTTTGATTGCCTCGCTTCCCCTTGTAGCTTCTGCTTCGAAAAGTCTTTGCATGCCAAGCGAAAAAAACACTTTTTCAAATTTTTGGCGTTGTGGGTTTGCTTAGAAATACATTCTCTACAAAACCCACATCTCAGAATTTTTCATAAAAATTGCCCCTCAACATGCTATTTTTAGCCTCATTAGAAGCTATTTTTAGCTCACCGGAAAAAGTTGATAGAACATATCCGTGTTTACAGTCAACAGTCTAGTTTTTTAGAATGCAGTTCACTCAGACTGAATACAAGACCAAATCGGTCTTGATTCATGATTTCATCAGAACAATTTACACAGACTTGCATCAGATGCATCTAGAGGTTGACTTGAATGCTTTGGAAGGCATAGACCAAACTATACTTCAGAACATCGAGCACATCCGAGGGTTGATTGATAGGCGTAGACACTCCAAGTCCATGGGTTCCACATGTGCTCATACCTCGTGTATCTGATAGCCTTCCAAGGTCAATTTAGAGTGTTGAATACTGTGGGGATTCTAAGTGTACAAAAGGTTCATCAGTATTACTCACAACTTGAGTTCACATAGTCCAAGCGACACTTCAAGCAAGTGCAGGAATCATTCTTGATGTACACAGTGAGGAATCTTGATTGTGAGTTACATGTGCGTATTTCAGCAGAAGCCAAATTGACAATGGTAGAATGGGCAGATTGGTTCATCCAATTCCCTACTTTTACCTACATCCATGTGTATGGGTACTTAGGTCATCCAACCATGTTACCCCATTATCCATCGGCTAAGGTGGTGTTCATGGAATTTCTACGACAGTTGCACAAGGTCCACTCCTATTTGGGCAACAAATGCAAGATAGTTGCCACTTTTCCATTACAGATGGGTATTTATAGGTGTAGGTCAATAGTTGACACCAAGGCTATGAGTCATGAGATGACGAGACTTAACCTTAAGTATCTCATCGAAAGACGCTCATATGACCCTTGGGGTCACTTTTTAGCACACCTTGGCGGCCGTTCTTCACACAAACCTTCTATGGAAGACCATTGGTTCAACTATGAGGACGAATTTGAGGTACGGAGGCGCAACTATAGCAGGTTCACCTTTTCACAGATTGTTGATTTCATGTTAGAGGATGTGGAAGGGTTATCAAATGATGATTGGGATGTCACACTTCCTTAGTTCTTCAAAGATTAAGTTGACATGCAACTGCTTCCAACTGTTGATTGGTATGCCAAAGAAAGCACGTCTGTTAAGGAAAGAACAAGCAGGGTTGTCAAAAATAGCATACTTTACTTGGATAGCAAGAGGACAAGGAAGGCAACCGTACCAAACACAGAGCCGCCACCAGTGATTACTTCACTACCTTCTACGTTGAGGTCAAAAATGACATGGAGTAATCCTCCTAGAGGAAGTAGAATGTCAGGGGCCAGGGCACTTAAAGGGAAAAGCACCAGTTGCTAATTTACACCAACAAGAACAACATATGGAGATAGCCACAGATACAACTGAGAACATGCCAAAAATAGAAGCAGAGCCTCCCATTTCGTCACCGCCACAACATTCTCCAGTTCACATTAACTTAGAGCCAGACTCGCCACCATGTAGCAATACTTCGACGCATTCTCACTCATCAGGGGTTCCTAGAACTAGCATCGATCCTTCTAGCGAGATTAGTTGAGATTCGTCTTGGCTTGAGAATCTCCTGGGTAGGAAGAGGAGGTAGCCATCCTATCAACTGGGCTTTGCGGAATTTGATCATGTCTATCAAGACATGCCAAATAAAAAGTGCAAGAAGCAAATTCATGTCGAAAGGAATGTTGACAAAGAGATTGTAATTGAGACCACTGCACCACTAGAGGATAAAAACTTGGATGAGGTAGAAGTTGATGACTTCACCTTGATAAATGTCAACCTTGGTAAAAGCACATGCCAAGCAGATGTGGATCTCCTCGAAGTTGCAACGGTAAGCATTAGGGAGAGAGTGATAATTTAAGGTGAAGATAAAGCAGCCCTCAAGGCTGAAAACCAGTAGCTTTGCCAATATATCTCCAACCTTATGCACAACACTGAAAATGTCACTGCCTTGCTCCCATAGATGTTAGAATTACCGGTAGAGCAAAATCAGCTAAGTTAGCTGGTTGTATATGGTAAGTGCTTGAAAGACTGGGAAGAAGAGTTCATCATAAGGGGCCGCTTCATACTTTCAGAGTTGTACCAATTGAGGTACAATGCCCACGAACTTCGCATAGAGATTCTGGAGTCGGAGCAAGACTTAGCAGTAGACAAACCACGAAATGAGATCAAGGTCTCTCACTTGAGGATGGCATATGACTCGGTCATTGCAGAAAAGGATAAGGAAGCAATTTTTACTTGGAGAGAACAACTAATCTTCAAGGTAAAAATACATGAAACAATTTCTGCAGAATTGACCGAGAGCAGAGAAAAGGTGGCAAGTGCTATCAAGTTCGTAAGAACTTTCATATCACAAGTCCCTTGCTAGTATCAGGGTGAGGATGGTGAATACATCGAGCCCACCGACATGCAGTCGGAGTTTCATAAACTCATTCATGGTGTTTTCAGCGGTGACTCAGTTGGCTGTAAATTGGATCAACTTGCAGTCATGTTGGCATTATTTGATGAGGTGACCAAGAGTGGAAAAGAACTGCAGAGTCAGATCACAGACGGTGAAGAGATGTTGTGAAGACATCAAGTACTTCAAAGGAGTATCAATGCTCGAAATGGTGACGCAGTTAACTTCTTGGAGGAGTTGATTGCTCATAATCACAACTAGTGAACTACTAAGTCAGGACGTCCCACCTTTTCAAGATAGACATTAGACATAACAGTTAATTTGATGCCTCTTTCCAAATTAACTCATTGTCCCACATATCATTGCATGTCTATTTTGGAGATACCTATGTACATATGGAGCTTTCAGTTAGGTTTTAGTTAACTGATATTGGTTATTAGTTGAATTTCATATCAATAAGGACTTGCGTGTTGCAAAGTCCAATTAGTTTACTTTAGAATCAGTTAACTAAGGTAGTTTTTCCAGTTAACTGTTAAGTTGCATACATTTAGACTTAGTAATAAATCTTGCATGATGGCAAGATTGAATGTTAACTTAAGGAGGGGTTCCCTACCCCTTTGAGATTCTATAAATAAGAGCACCCTTGCTCATTGTATTTTAACTTTTGCTCGTGATAACAAGTTGCTGTGCCACCTTGCCTGCAATATTGTTATTCAGTATTTGTTCACTTTGTTTAATATAAAGCTGGTTTGATCGTCTATTTTGTGTGTGTCTCATTATGAAATTTGCTGTCCCAGATTTACTATTGCTGTTTTAATAATCTTTATTTCATATCTACACCTTGGATAGAGTATTTTACCTCCTTGGGAATTTAGAGATAAAGATTATCGTTTGATGTCGTTTCTAGTGATCTTGTTTTCAGCCTACACCTCGGATAGAGTATTTTACCTCCTTGGGAATCTTGAGAACTAGTTTGCCGTTTCATGTTTGTTTCCAGTAATCTTCTTTTCAACCTACACCTCGGATAGAGTGTTCCACCTTTGGAAATCTTGAGAACTAGCTTACCGTTTCATGTTGTTTCTAATAACCTTTATTTCAGCCTACACCTCGGGTAGAGTGTTCCACTTCCTTGGGAATCCTGAGATAGAGTTAATCATCACCATTCCCAATTGCTCCTAAGTCCTCTTGCTTTGTTTTTCTCGAGGAGATAGGATAGTTTTAGCATTAGCCTAGTTGTAGTTAAGATCTGCAAAAACCAGAGAAAATGTTAGCTGCAATGTTCTTGGTTTTATAATCTTGTGCCTCTACCAGCTGAGTCAAAAAGATAGGAATTTAGAATACTTTAGTTTTTATGCATATCAACAAAAGAGGGAGCTTCCCCTCCTAATTTGAAGAGCAGTTAATACTGTGCATAGCTGTCCGTTTCCACTACGCACTCCATAGGTGCGAATTGAAATGCCAACAATTCATTCTTTAAAAATGTGTCCTTATGTTACTCATTGCTTTGACGCTTAGCATTCTAGAGTGAACTAAGGCATGGGTTCAATTTCACTAAGTATCAAGATTAAACTTGTAACTGGCACTTCAAGAAGTTGAATTGATGTTAAAAAGGATGCCACTTTAGCTTCTGGTAGAAGTTAATTGAGTGTTTGCATGTAACACTTCCAATCATAAATTGACCACATGGAACTATTTACAATTGGACAAATTGACGATACAAAATCTTTAGAATTGAAACTCATGATTGTGAGACATTGGAACACGAGGTGAAGGTTTGTGTGAACAAAACAACATGGCATAGAGTTGCAAAAATACGCATAGAGATCTGTGCTGCAATCCAAAGGAGTCTACCAACTTGCATGGTAATGCCAAAGGTTGCACAAAGATTCACACCATAGCATTCAAGATGTGTAGGCCAATAGGTGCTCACCAAGGCCTGCACAAAGCTCAAGCCAAAACACTCCCCGTAGACTTGTGCGTGAAGAACAAACTGCATAGGATGCACAAAAACAAGAAGCTGCACAAGACACAACCATGATGTGCAAAGTAGAAAACTTGCATGGGTCTACCATGCCTAAACACACTACACAATAAGAAAAATTAAATTAAACAAGGAAATGTTTTGGGTGATGCAAGCTTTCATCACCTGTAGGATGCTCTTGCATTACATGATGGCCATGAACCTTTGAGGAAACCCTTGGCTTCTTGCTAGGGCTATAAAGGCTGAGCATCAAATGCAGAACAACACCACTTAAAGGAAAAAATCTCCTATAGAGTGTGCCACCGAAAGCTGAAGAACATAACTACCATTCAAGACTTCTGTTCAGCAAGCCCCAATGTTAGGTAGACTGTTGTTCGAGGAACCACAAACAAGGGATTCATCAGAATAGATGATGAGGACACCTGCTACTTTCTTATGTCCAATGACAATCCAAACATTCTCAGAATTGTACTCTTATACAGGCTCTTTTCTTTACCCTTCAACGCACCCATTCAACCAAATTTAAATCAACAAGAGTAAATACCCTTGAAGAGCTATGTGCCAATTAATTTGATTTTTTTTCCCTTGCAAATAGGCTAAAGCACCACCTGAACCCCATTCTGTCCCACAACATTGCTTTTGCTTCCACTGGTCATCTCATTTAGGAAGACCCTCAATTTTCCAATCCTTATTTTGCTAATCCTCATTTTGCTGCCATTCAACTCCTGTTTAGGAAAATACCGGCATAGTGGATGCTAGGAGTTTCTACTCATTTCAACTGCAACATACTTGCTCTTTTTCCCATAAAGGAAGCACCTTAGCACTAGAACAACACTGAACTAGCTTTCAATGTTACTGCTATCGTTATTACACTCACAAGCTTAGAGGGAAGAATAACTTGTTTAGCCAAGGAGATGAAGGAAAGTGTGCTTAATGCAACTATCAGTCTATCGCTATGCTACAAAATTTGATCATGCACCTGTTGTAACGAACATACTTATAGTTGCCTGCAACTAATATCATCAACATTATATCCTATTACTAGAAGTTGTCATCTACAAGGACTTGACAAAATTTTGGAATGCTGTGCTCATATATGGGTGAGGATATTACCCAATGCCTGACAAATGCCATAGCTTGAGTACTGCACTCCAATGTTCAGACAACATACCGATCAGATTCATCATCCTTAGCGTGAATTTCCAATATCCAATTGGATGTAGTATTCTGCCTTCTACATCGACTTTAGAGACCACTCCACTCAATCTGACAACTAAAATTGGACTGCTGTTGATATCTTAATTCTTATTGTAATTTGTTTTTCTGGTGTTAGCTTTTCTGGGTGCTAGAGCTATCTTTTGTTTGGAAAAGTGTTACATTTGAACGATTAATGATGTTTTCCTGTTTCGATTCTCACTTCCCCATGTATCCTGCAACATTCTCTCTTGCAACCTTTAGCTGCTTGTGAGACGAACAATTTTTGTAATCTTCAACTTGATCAATATAATTTGCTTATTTAAAAATGATGTGTAGATTTTATATCTAATTCCTCTTCTCTAAAAAAGGTGTTTTTGATGGAGCCCCACTTCTATTCTGGACTTCCATTGTATTGTTAATAGGTTTAGGAGCATACGCTTAAATTCTCATGAACATTATTGGTGAAGGTTTAGTACATTTTTTCTCTATAATTTTCATCAAAGAATATCTTTAACAAAAATTGATCTGTCTATTGAGTATTTTTTTACTAGGCTTCGTATATGGATTGTTGAAAATTGCGAGCTTTAACTTTATTTTTGAAGGTCTAAGTTGTTTATTTTGTTTACACAGGCTATGGATGCCACGCAAAAACGGGGTGCTTCTTGTTCTCCAAATGGTTCTTTGTCAGCAGCAGGCAATCCAGGAAATCCCAATAGTTCCTATGGTGGAGGTTCTCTGCGGACTAATGTTCCTAAGACATTGGGGATTCCTCGTAGAGGCGTGCGTAACAACTTTATTCCTCCAGTGCGTTCCAATGCTGCTGTTGGCGGGGCTTCTGTTACATCACGGTCTCCAACCAATGGTGAAAATGGATTAGAAGAATCAACAAAAAAATGGTTTGCTGAAAACTCTTCCATGATAAAATGTTTTTTTGAAATGCAGGTCAGACCTATAGACATGCGATGTTGAAATTTTACATGCTTTATTATTCATTCTGTGTAACACTTTGAATATTATGTTGTGCTTATTTTATCTACTCCTGGGTAGACCATTTATTCATCTAGTGTTGCTTGGCTATATTGTCATTCAAAATTTATAATTGCAAACTTTCTGGTTAAGTTTGGTTACTTGCTTGTTTATTTGGTTTTCCGAGTACCCATTGAATTGTGATACAACTAATAAATAAATTTTTGGCTAGATGATATTACAAGTTAAATATGCCACCAATGGACAAGTATTGGTGTAAAAATGAAGAACTGCTGCAAGGTGGTTGAAAGCAACAAAGAAGGGGGAGGGACTTTAGGTTCTCAACCAATTGTTGAGGAGTGTAGGTAGGAAGAACACTTGGCCAGTTGGGGTTGAGGAAGAGGATCTCGATGGTCAAGGAACTTGGACAAGGGTATGGCGTGATCCTAATACGTAGTGACAGAGCTTGTGTTCATGGGGCAGCACAATTAGCTCTTATGCTATGTAATGGACGGAAACCAAACACAGAGATCTTCTATATTGTCAAGGATTGTTCTTCTTGGATACTTGCTTAGAATAACAAACACAATAGCTAGGGTTCATATTCATAGACATTATTTACCGCTATGACAATACTATGGGGCTCTAACCAACTCATCTCCACCATATAGCTAACAACCACTAATATTAAATAACTTGCATAACAATCATAAACCCTAGAGATACATTAGGATTTCACCCATTCAATGACTATTAGGATTTGACACATTCAATGCCTTAGGGCATTCGAGGATTTTGTTGAAATCAATGCATTATATGATTGCGAGCTTCACAAAAGAAATGCATGGTGGAATTCAAGGAATTCAACATCTCAAAGGCTTAGACATCCTAAAAAAATGGAATTATAGATCCATTTTAATGTGAGGTGTTAGTTGAAATCTATTTTTTCTACTTTATTGAATAATCCAAAACATCTTGGATATGATGGACCATTGGGTTACATAAATTGAAATAGTGTGTACAACAGAATTGTTCTTCGAATTAGAATTGGAAGCTCCCTATAAAGAAAAATTAACCTATAATTCTAATCTTAACAATATGCACTTGCTATTTGCAATTTGCTCTAGTGTGTTTTCTAAGGTATTTTATGCGTAACAAAGAAAAACTAATGGTGTCTTTGAGTATGTACTACAAACAAACTTAAAATATAACCAATCACAACTACCATGCTTAAGTTGCTCAGCTAAAGGGAGAGACTTAGTAGTGCATATAAATGCAAGAATAGGGTTTGGTTTTAACCATAGCAGCAAAAATCTTTTGGGGAAAAAATTGGCAAACCAAAAATATAAGATTTTTTGAAAAAAATCGGGAAAAAATCGGATTTAAAAAAAATGTATAAAATTGTAGAACAAGAGATAAAAGCTATTTTTTTTGAAATTGAAAGGCATTTCCATAGCATAGAGATATAGAGCAAATAAAATAAAGAGTTTAACTAATGAATTGTAGAAAATAGATTTTTGTAGTTTATATTCATATCGCTGATTACATTGCATTGCACATTTTTCAAACTCAAAGCATTACTTCACATTGCATAACTAATAACTAGATGCTGATAGATGACAAGATTTCAATTACAATAAAAAATCGGGGAAAAATTTGTCCAGCCTGCCGATTTTTTAAAAATCACGATTAATCAGGATTTTTTGCAGATTTATGCTTTCTATGGTTTAAACACAAGATAAGTATTGTGAATCTGAAGAAGGTATATTAGTTTGGCAATGACTGTTAACTACCTCTTGTATTGGACACAATTAGCTATCTCAACTAACCTACCATAAATTTGATAGGGTTGTAAAAAGATATAGTTGGAACACATATACTCTGCTAATCATTATTTATCCCCTTGCTTGAGTCCACAAAACACTAATTCTTAAGTAGGTCAAATACATAATATGTAAATGGGGAAAAGCAACCATTTCAATTGGGAAAGTACAAGCATGATGCAAGCCATGTAAGAAGATGGAAATGAAGCAAGCAAAGCAGAAATTTATCAACATAGGATTTGAGTAGATGGGATATTAAGGATCAGACTGGAGTTACCAAGAGGTGTAAGAGGAAACATATACACAATTGGGTTGTTCTCAGAGTAGTGTAGGCCTAGTCTGAGCTACACCAAACATTAACTTATTACTTTGCATTGCTTTAGGAAGTGGTTTATCTTAATTTCAAGATTCTTTTTTCAATCTCATTTGTTGGGGCCTTTGCATATAGGAGCTAGATCTTATCTGTTCAGCTTACTTTTAGATAGCATCAGCAACATGATATGGAGGTACTTCTGTCTATTCACATTTGTAATTATATTGTTTTCAATCCGTTCTTTCTATTCGAGTATATTTACCATTCAAATTCCTTTGAGATACTGGGAAGGCTTTCATATGCATGACGACTTTAGTATTTTAAGACTTATCAAACTGACTGCATTCCTATAATGCATCATTAGAATATTTATATAAAACATAAAATTTTACATCTGGCCATTGTATTTGATGAGGGTCAGTTGATTTTGATTTTAACAAAATAACCAGCACTACCAGTTTTGGTATCAAGCATGCTAATGGTTATTTATTTGCTGTCATATTTCCAGTTTAGAAATGCTTGTTGGCCCTGATGGTGAGCTCCCTGATAAGTTGCGGAACTTGGAACCACGTCTTATCGAGCATGTTAGCAACGAGATAATGGACCAAGATCCCAATGTTCGGTGGGATGATATCGGTAACTTGTATATGTATATGGCTGGATGAATTGGTGATAATGTTGTTCATTTTTAATTCTGTGTACCTATAAATTTACTGTTTTCTTTTCCAAATATCTACCAAAGCTGGTCTAGAGCATGCCAAAAAGTGTGTGACGGAAATGGTTATATGGCCTCTTTTGCGACCTGACATCTTTCAAGGTTGTCGCTCTCCGGGCAAAGGGCTCCTCTTATTTGGCCCCCCTGTAAGTCAGTCTGATTTATGTGCTATCCTTTACGTATTAGCAATTCACTTTTTTTAACAATAAAACACATTTAATATGCTCTTAGGGTACTGGGAAAACCATGATCGGAAAAGCTATTGCAGGAGAAGCTAAAGCTACTTTCTTTTACATTTCTGCCAGTTCATTGACGAGTAAGTGGGTAAGTTTCTTACAAAATGATGCTCTCAATTTCTGTAGTGTTTTGATTCCTGAATGTAGAAAACCTTGTATAAAATTTTCCCCTGCTAGCAATCGTATTGAACTTAAGTCTTACATAGTCAAGATAACTACAGAAGTTATAGAAAATGGTTTCTGTTAGTGAGAATGACGCACATAAGGATTCTATGTGCAGATGCAACATAAACACGAATCTCTTCTTTCAAAGAAAAGAAAATTGTATTCTAGTCCTACGAATGGTGGATATGCTTTTAGTCTGTATAACTATAGCTCTCACTGATTACAGACTCTGGCATAAGAAATTAATTGCTCCGCAAAAGCATGAAGGGAGGTTCCTGTTTTGCAGTACAGCTCCTTAATAATTGCACCTCTTTTACAGTTAAAAATTAAAAAAAATAAAGTTTCAGTTGCATTGGCACAGTATTTACTAAGTGCGGATTCTGGATATTTTAGTTAGTGGAGGCTATGAAATTATATTTTGCCTCTTATTTTGTTTGCAACCTTGACTGCAATTGAAGTTGAACAATTATCTTATCTTGTGTAAAAGAATGTCTGAGATATAAAGTGTAGTTGAATCAAGGTAAGATGCTCTTATTGTAAATGTTTATACCTTTTGAATTTTTGTCCAATCAGCTTGGTGGTTTTGTTGCCAGAAACCAAGTATTCTTTATTGATAATCTCAAAAGGGTTGAAAATTAAAATGCCTGCTCACATTTGCAAAAAAGAGGATATCCTTGGTTACTTGATAATATGATATGTTGCTACTGCTTATACTTCAGATCTGTTGATTCTGCAGTTGATATGTGTATGCTACCTTTCAGTTTTGTTATACCACAACTTTGCTTCTAGTATTTCATATAAGAGGCATTTTTTAGTGTATCAAATTATGTGATGATTTATCAGGATTTGATTGCACAATTTTGAGTCAATTTCCATTGATCCATTTTTTATGAGTGGTGGTTCACATTAACCCATCTCTCTGGATCTTGAATTGTCCACTTAGCACTCATTGCATCTAGGCGATGCTCATAGGGGTGAAGCAATGGAGCTCTTGGGAGGTCACCCATCCTAGTACTACTCCAGTTCAAGTACACTTAACCATGGAGTTTTCCCCACGGCCAAGCCACTTAACTTGCTATCCCTGACCTCATTTACAAAACCTTCAGCAAGTGTTGTGCCTTCTGAATCATTCAATATAGAGCTCCCAAGGTGTTTTCCTTCTAAATAGTCTGATTCTTGTTGTTAATGGGTATGCAGATAGGTGAAGGTGAGAAATTGGTGAGGGCTTTGTTTGGAGTTGCTAGCTGTCGACAACCTGCAGTAATATTTGTTGATGAAATAGATTCTCTTCTCTCTCAAGTAAATGTTTCATATTTTCCAATTCATATGTTAATCAGCAGAAGCATTTAATAATCATTACATGGTAATCTATGAGAAATACTTAAATTTTGATCCACAATTGTGGATGACAGCGCAAGTCAGAAGGAGAACACGAGTCTAGCAGAAGACTGAAGACACAGTTCCTAATAGAGATGGAAGGATTTGATGGTGGAAACGAGCAACTTCTGCTGATTGGTAATCCTTTTACCAAATATGTATGTTTAAAAAACAATAATTGGAAATAATTTCTTATGCTTTTTATTGGTCCAATTGATACATATTTTAGGACATTTTTTGCCAGAGTCTATGATAGCTGAGCACATAATGGTAGCAAATTAGAGCTTTTTTATACTTAGTCGTTCCTTTGGTGTGCTTTGGTTTTGGGAGTAAAAATAATGTTTCTAAATTCTGGATGCTCAAACTTAAAACTGCTATGGTTTGGGAGTAGAAAGATTTTTTTTTTTAATTTTGAATCTGCAAGTTTCTAAGTGCAATTCAGCCAGAATACACTCCCCTCTACCATTCTGTTTCCACATCCCAACTCCGACCTATGCAGGACTCAGTTTCTCTCTTTGGGGATGTCATGGCTGCCTCCACACAACATCTAGCATCCTTGAAAGAAGTAAATATATCAATCTAAAGCAGCAATCTCTCATGATTATCTGTCACCCTCACTGGTTGATCTCACATTCTTACACTTGCATGGCCAACATATAGTTTCGGAAGGGTTATGCCAATGTTGATTCCCCACCTTGAATTCACTTCCCACTAGAGGAGACAAGGATCTGTCTACAGATTAACAGGTGCATACCGATGTCCCAAAACCTTGAGGGCATGGGTGCAAGAGAAATAGAAGCCAAAAAACTCTATTAGCATTTGAATGACAACTCTGGGATATTTTGTGTTGATCTTTGCAACCAACAAGAAGTTAGTCACTTTTCAGAGTGCCTATGGTTCATGAACAAATTTGAGTTATTTGAGTGAAAATCATGGATTCTGGCTTTAAATCTGACCAATCATCTCCAATGCACAGTTCCACTTTGTGCATGCCTTCTCCTCTTATCCAAATAGTTCTGTAGGAATATTCTCTGAGATGAATTGGCATCTCCATCAAGGAGTACATTGGTGCCTTGTAATTAGCCCCTCACATTATGCTCAGGTTTGTTTCACTACTGATTTAGAGCAACTACTTGCCAACTCACTTCTTCTGGAATTAGAGGGCATAGAATGGGAATAGCCAGATGAATATATTCCATTCTCTTGCAGGGTCAGTCCCATGTATGATAATCTAGATAATGTTCTTTCCATCCCATTCCCTTGAGCTACCCATGCATCCCACTTGAATGTCTATTGGAAAAAATGAAGGGAAGATTTTTGATTTAACATTTTCAGCCAGGGATTTGATTATATACTCAGAGATGAGCAAAGCTTACTCATGAAAGAAACAATGAACAAACAGATCTTGGTCCCATTTCATTTACTAGACACTATAGATGTAGAACATAATGAGCACTCAGACCCTGCTGCCCAAGGAAGCTGACTAGCCTTGTATACTCCATTTCGTCTAGCACCACATGATTGGTGGAGTCATCCTTATACAACTCTACTAGATTCATCAATGACCACTAGAGGTGAAGGGGAAAAGCTTTCAGGCAAGGCCATGCCAACCTCTACAAGAAATCACTGAAAATATAAGGTCAATGGACCAGCCAAATACCAGGAAAAGAAGAGGAAAAATCAACACCTTCCTGAGGAAGAACTGATTCCGAAGTCAGACGCCTTAGGAGATTTGATGCTAATCACTTTTGAACATAGCTAACCCAATGTGGACATGTCTCTTCTTGAAGGGCTGCCTAGTGCAATACTGGTTCTATGAAACTCAAGCATTCCTAATTCATCGCAAGTTCTATAATAACAGTACAATGTTGGTTTGTTTGAATCCTGCAGAAAGTAAGCAAGCAATCCATTCTGAGGAACATCATCCCACACTACAGATTGAATCTTATCTTATTGCAAGAAGCCAAGTTATCACAAAAGAAGCTTAGGGATGTTTGTGTTTCCAAATGGCTATCAATTCTCAAATCTACTGGGAATCAATAATTTGATCAAGGGAGTTAGCGATCTTCTGGGATTGGAGCAAATATCAAAATTGGAGAGGACTTTAACCTCATATAATTGGACATGGAGAAACAGGGTGGCCAGCAATATGTACCCTAAAGAGAAGTATCTTGCAAGATTTCTTCCTCAATTAATCAGCTAATGAATCTGGACTTGAAGAATGACGAGTTTACTTGGTGCAATCCAGACAATATGTAGTTGAAAATTATATTGAGTTCTCTTATAGATCCTAATATGGTGTCCAGAGCTAGAACACTTTTGACAAGTATTTTTGACCTCACAGTTTCTTTTCATTTACTTGTCTACCTAAAAATCTGTAGCCATTCCAGACCAAGGGAGGTTTCTGCACCTCCCAGTTCCACCTTTTCTCTCCAGTCTTTTCATTGATGAAAGGTATATGAATGTTTGCCTTTGTATCACTGATGCTTTTGTCTTGACCTTGTGTTCAATCCTTGGCTGATCATGTTGGGTCATTGACCAATGTGGAATCCACCTCAACTCAGTGCACCTAACTGCCAACAAACTTGTGCTGGCTTCACTGTCAATGTCCACATGGACAATTCTTGGCTTTCACCATCTTGGGTTCAGTAAGGACAAATATCTCCATAAATATATTTTATATTCGTTGCTCAGTACTATCCTTTTTTCTATCCATGAAAACGCTTTCGCAATGCTGTGAGGTCTCAACATACTTGCCAACAGAATATCTCTAACCTTACAATGTCCCATGTAAGTGCTATCAGATAGGTGTTAATGACAAAGCAGATGGACGTATTAATTGGTTTACAATATGGTTTTGGGTTTTGCTGTCATGACAAAGGAGAAGGCCTCTCATTACAATGCAATGGAGTGTGCATTAAGAAGCAGCAGTAAGGACATGATATGATCTATGCCTAGATTGCCTTTATCCTTTATACATTGATATCCTTTCACTCCTTCTGCCACATTTATCATTTAATTCATAAAGCTCTTTCTTGTTTGCTGAAGCCATGAATAAGTGGCTGCCAGTTGGGAATGGTTTGACTGACATTTGGTTTTCACAAACAAAATCATAAATTCCCTGGATCAGTATTTGAGGAATGTTTTTTGTATGAGTGTAAAAATAAGACCTGGATTGTTGAAAGATCTATAAATTCAGGTATGGTTTATTGCATTTTCTCATCTATGAGAAGAAAGGTATCACAAGGTCAATCGACTTACTTAATCGAGTGGGATGATCACAGTCATACTAGGTGAAGAGTCAAAAGGGAAGGATGTTCATCTTTGCTTGATTGCTGATGAGAAGCACTAAAACAGCCACAAAAGAATTTGTGTCAGCTTCTATTAAAAGTATAACCAGTTACACTGTTGTCACCATTCCTGTTCAATTCCATCTTATTTCTAAGCCTAGAACACCTACTAGGACTAATTCTAGATAAGTTGATCTCAAAGCCCATAGTGCCTCCTACACCTCCCAACCTTGCCCATAATGTTGAAAGTAGAACAGTACTCTTTCAAACGAAAAAAATTGCCTTGGCACTCAACCTTTGCTCCTTGAAATACCAAATACTCATGCTGAAGAATACTTCCCTGTGCATACATTCGGTTGCAATGTGGAAGATCAAAACAATCACTAAATTCTTCAGACTCTAAGAACTCCATTTATATCTCACTATCTTACACCAATGATTATCTCAGTGGAATTTGTAAGGCCCTAGAAACTCAAACAGCCCAGTGTGGGAACACTCAGTATCAATGGTTTCTTTTAAATAGTGGGAGAGGTCTACTCCACGTAGACCCCACATTGGCGATGAGCTGAATAGAACTTGTCCATTTCTACACAAACCAGCCACCCCAGAGAGAAGGCTATACAGTTAAGAAGGGACCAACAAGGGAAAACTAGGGAATTTGACCTGGACAGGCACCTTAAGAGCTTGGTGGTCAAACACAACAAAATCCCTAGTTTAGGGAGAAAAAACTAAAAGCAAATTGTGAACATAGCAAGATCCATGACGAGGGACTGTATTTGTATGGTTGGCTTCTGCAAAGTGAAAGAGGAAAAGATGTTAGGTTAAGTTCTGGATAGCATCCAATTTAACCCCATAAGGAACCCAAGCAATATTTACCCAGCTGCATAGCATGCTTTCAGATGGAATATGCCCTACAAAATAACCTATGGAGTAAATTGTTCTAACCATTTGTGTGCATTGTCTAAAACCAGAACACGAAGAACAAAATCTGGAGGGTTTATAGCAAGGTTGCATGGACACGGATACGGATACGGATACGGTATCCGATACGGATACGACATTTTTTAAGACGTCTCATATGGATACGGCAGGATACGGTATTCATATAATATATATATATATATATATATATATATATATATATATATATATATATAACATAAATTTCTAAACTATTGGAGAAGATTTTCATTACTTTAGAAACAATATAAACGCATAATTACTACATATTACAAAAAGTTTATTTTTAAATATAGTTTTATTATAGAAACAAAATTTAAATACTTTAATAATTTGATAGAATCACATGCTATACATTAATAATTTTCAAAAAGTAATTTAAATTTTTTATTTAAATCTAAAATATTCTATTTTTTTTTTTAAATAGAATATTTATATTTATATAAAAAAATATTTTATTTTTACATAAACAAATATTCTATTTTTTATTTTTAAAAATAAAATATTTATATTATATTTTTTAAAATAATTAAAATAGAATATTAGAATATTTAAATAAAAATTTAAATTAACTTTTTAAAAGTATATGATATAATTATATATTTGTAATTTAAATAATATTTTATTTTGAAAAAGAATAAAATAGAACAACCAAATGATATTTTATGATGTAAACTAAATCAATATTATAAAAAAAAAAATCATTGAAATAATGATGAAAGGTTAAAATCACGCAACATAAGAAAAAAAAGATTTTAAATAATATTAATCGAAAGGGAAAAAACCATTGGCAAACTTACCGAAATGAAATTTTTTAAAAGCTTTTACGGAAATGAAATCTTTTAAAAGTTTTACGGAAATGATTTTTTTTTAAAGCTTTAGTGTAGGTTTCAAAAGAAATGCAGAAACAGCATTCCAGACGCTCGCGACATGCTAGAAAAATTAACGGTGAAGAGCATACTTGATGAAGTCGCGTCGCTGGTAGCAGGGAAAAACTCAGCGAAAAACTGGGAACGCTTTACAGATTCTCCCAGCAAGGGTTTTTTTTTTAAATTTAAAAAATAATTTTAAGTTTAACTTAAGATTCGGGTCATTTTTTTAAACATCCGAATCCCTGCGAATCCGGCCAGTTAAAATGAGGGTTTTTTTTCGATACGTGAAGGCACGGTATCCACGCCGTACCAATGCCGTACCGTGTCCGTATCCGTACCAGATACGGTGGTACGCGTATCAGAGGAGGGAGGGTGCCGTATCCTGCAACTCTGGTTTATAGAGCTCCTATCTCGTGTTACACTATTGGAACAAACTTGTGCAGCTTCTTCATAGGTGGTACCATTAGTTGCTCTAATCTCAATGGCATGAATTGGAGGGCTAGGCTTTGGTGCCAGTATAAAGAAACCTAAATGTGCAAAGGGAGAGAAACCTGAAGAGCTTCTGCAATAAATGCAGGCAAGATATAAATATCTTGCTGCACTAAAGGAAAGAGGTATGATTGAACAAAATGTAGCAAGGGGAACTAGCATCAAACCAAACCAGTCTCACTTGCTCTCTGGCCAAAATCATGCTCCTAAGAGGAAGCTTTTCACTCTCATTCTCGTAAACAAAACTTTGCCAACAAAAGATCTCACCCTATGAAGAATTTCAATGACAATGTGAGTGCAACACACTTGGAGACTGGAATTTCCAAGGTGGCACTGATCAGGGCTTTTTAGGCTGGCCTTGGAATTCTAATGGCTGTATTAGTGCTCAAACTCAAACTGGGAAACAACAATGCATAAATGGAAATCTTGAATGAAATTTTCTGACTTATGCTTATTTCTAAATCTTTCCCCATGCTTAATATGTTTACATTTTGTGCTAAGTTCAACTAGTAACTCATGTATATGTCCAGAAATCTTGCTTAATTATGCTACAAAATATAGAGTCTTTTAGGCTGCTGGTATCATCCTAGTTTAAAACTGCTCTCATGCTTTACTTGTAATCTCCTCATCGTTGCTATGAGCCTGGTTTAGGGTTTTGGTAAATTATACCTTTTTTTGAATATTAATAGACATATTTTCTTTATCAAAAACAAAGAACTAAGACAAGTTCCTTTCACATTTGAGATTAAGTGGCTTCAGCATCTCAATTTAAGTCAAAAATCAGCCAATGGTAGACATATTATCCACCTCAACAATGTTTCTCAATCTAGAAGTTCATGGGTAAACTAAAGTTCAATGGTAGGAAGATATCAACTCGTCCAATCAATCCTCCAAGCTGTGCCAATCGATTTGTTTAGATCGAACAAAGATTTATATAGAGTGGAGTAGGTGACCTTTCAAATTTTTGCTCATTTAAGTGATTCGAATCACCAAGACTTGTTAGCATTTTAATTTGTTTGTTGCCAATAAGCAGAAAACAGAATAGCACATATGGTGTAACATTCGTCCAATTGCATGGGGAAGCTTCTTGAGATCTAACTGAACCTATGTTCCACGAGGACACTTCCTTGGCTGTAGTGTCCCCAATTGGACAACCTTAGGAAATAGATGAATTTCCAAATATGTGCAAACTGAAATAGATGTTGAAAGCAAATATAGTGTCCTCAATGTATCAGAATGTTTTAAAAAACTCTTGAACCCCTCGTGGGTCAGCAGTTACAGGCACAAACTTGGGATTGCTTAACTGTTTTCAATGTAGTTAAATCAATAATGGTCTTATAGCCAATATCTTGGAAATTGAAAGCATTAAAGTTGAAGTTCCTACACCCAGTCATGGAGGCCTTCACAAGCTTTTCATCTCTGACAACCCTAGGAGAGAGAAAGAAGTGGTTGTGCTGGATGTGGTTAATATAACATCAAATTATTGTCATGTTAACACTTAGCTAGTATTCATGAACTCATTTAGATCCTCCACTAACAGGTCTTATGGTCACATGCATAGTATCATCACCCAGTAAAATGCACAAGAAATTGTGAACGTGGATTTTTTTTGGGTGCCTTTTTGACAAGCTGCAGTGCATGATGGTGAAATCTGAGAATTACCCAATCAAATCTGTGGGTTTCAAAAAACTATGTTTTAGTTTGCAAATAAAAAATTACAAAATTTTCAAAAGTGGTGGTTTTTTTTTCAGTCACAAAAACCTTCCCAAAGTATTTTGGGATAGGCATCTGAAACTTTTATGGCATTGAAAATTGAAATGTTTTAAGTATTTTGATTGGCTATTGACATTTCTATCATAGTTTTCTAAGTGTAGTTTTAGCATAATTTCTCTAAATTTTAATATAAATTTTAAAGCAGCAATCTTTTTATCATAAAAATCAATAGTTTACCTATTGATATAATATTTGTGCTTTTCATTTCTGGTTTGACTTTGTTGTCTAATATAATAATATCATCAGGGGCAACAAACAGGCCACAGGAGCTTGATGAAGCTGCCCGAAGGCGTCTGACAAAGCGTCTATATATACCACTGCCTTCTACAGGTACAGGTTACAGAAGGAATTATTTTGTCATAGGTTGCCTATATATTTGGATGAGCTAAATTTCTGCTCCATGTTACTGCAGAAGCCAGATCATGGATAATAAGGAATTTATTGGAGAAGGATGGCTTGTTTAATCTTTCAGATGAAGAGTTGAATTCTGTTTGCAAAATTACTGATGGCAAGTGTTTAATTTCGCTTAGCTTTTGAATTCTGATACGCTTTGGTAGTTATGTTTGGATTTGAATCATTTTGTTCATTGTGAAGTCTCTTTTGGAACTATTTGTTCTCCTGTTATACTTGTTTTAACACTTCGCTGTTTTACTGATGAAAATACTGATGTGGCAGGTTATTCTGGATCTGATATGAAAAATCTTGTAAAGGATGCTTCAATGGGACCACTTAGAGAAGCCTTACGTAAAGGGATTGACATTGCAAATTTAAGAAAGGAGGATATGAGGCCAGTCACATTAGAGGTTGGAAAAATAAGCAACACATTTGAATAATATATTAAAATTGTTGTCACACTTAGTGGACAGCATTGGCTATTATGTTAAAGTGAACTATCTGTAGCAGTAGGGTTGTTTTATAATTTATTTGATTGTGATCTGCCATTTTCTTATAAATCTGTTGTTCCTCTGTGCAGGATTTTCAGAAAGCTTTGCAAGAAGTAAGGCCTTCTGTTTCTCAAAATGAACTTGGAACCTACGAGGAATGGAATCAACAATTTGGCAGCTTATCACTGTAGTTGTTTGACGAGAAATGTACTGAAAGTAATGGTCTTTGGTTATTCTAAAAATATGACAAACTGTGGAACTTCTTAATTCTCGCATCGACCTTTTTTCAGCAATCTTCATTGAGTTAAAACACACAACAGAAGGGACTGCAATTATAAAACACGCCATCTTTGTTCAGCCTCAGTACATTTTAATGGTGGTCTTAATGCAATATACACTGGAATCTGAAACTTGTCTTCAGCGGTGACAAGTGAATGTATTTTAATCCTATAAAGTTACTGTAGTCATTGTGCTGACCAAGTTTTAGCATGGCAGGCTGTTGATTACCAATGCAACTTATTCTGCAAAGCTTATCATAAGGATTGTCCTGTCGTACTAAGAAGGGAAATGGGCCTATCATCATAAATTACCAAAAAGATTGTCAAACACAGTTTATTAATGGACTATGGTCTGGAGTAAATTTGTTTCGGGTATCTTCGTCATGTTTATACACATAAGAAACCATCAAACATGGTTGGGCATTTGCTCTGAACTTCACTTCTGCATTGTGACAAACTTCATTTCAGTTTTGGATGTCCTTAGATCTGAAATGCTTAATAGTAACCTGATCCTAATTCAAATTATCCTAAGCTGCCATTATTGATGGTTTGATAATCCTACAAGTTATGGTTCGATTTTTTTTATCTACATAGAAGCATTTTTTTGATATTATAATAGGTTAAATAAAGAATATAGAAGCTATAAAAAGAACCTCTTATCTGAATCTAAGAAATATTGACTATTTATGTACGTTATTATATTTGGTATTTTTATGATTATTTAAATCAAAATTGGTGGTCATTTGTAGCATGTTTAGCTCTTAACTTTTGAGCTTCCTAGAATCATATACTACCACATGATTATCTTGGAAGAAAACTTAATAAAAACCAGTAAAAGAATGCCGATGCACTAAACTACTTTCCTCTCTACAAAAGTGCCTCTAATTACTAGACCTTCCTCGATACATTCAACTCACACGTTACACAACAAAGCTCATGATAATGAAAATCATAAAGATAATGCCCACACTAAAACGTGTATTTAAGGCAACACAGCCCCTGGCCAGTAATCTCAAGGCCTCTATGGCTGTCATTGGAAACAAAACTGCATGTTCCCCACTTAATATGCCCATTACAGGTTAGGTCACTGCACGCCCCTGCTTAATTTCCAAAAAAAAAAAATGATATTCCCAGTTGCTGACTTTTTCCATAATTGAAATTTGAGTCCAAAACTCTTGTTAACCAACGGTGGTCCTAATCCAACAAAATAATCACCATAAAAAACTATGGAGGCAACAATATGATTAGGGCCCTGAATAATTAAAAAAAAATATGATAATGCTAGGTAGTTACTTGCAGACTTTTTCCATGATTGAAACTTTGAGTCCAAAACTCGTGCTAAAGCAACAAAAATAATCACCATAAAAAATTGTGGAGGCAACAATAGGATTGGAAACCTTGTTTTCATGTATATTTCATTTGAAAGGTCAGCCCATCATCTCTAGGTAGAAGGCTGTGGTCAAATATTGATTATAAATGCTAAACTAACATAATAATTAGATAAGGCAACCACTACCTTGGTAGTAATAAGATTGGAATATTGAGATCATTAGATTTTCATTCTTTATGGTAATGTGTAAGCATTTGGAGTAAATTGTGTATGTATCTTTAACATCAATGTTTTGGATCACATTGATGTTAAAGCTATATATACAATTTTCTCTAAAGAAATTTGTAAAAGATTGACATAATCTAATCCATATATGACATGGTATAAGATAATTTAGAATTGGAGTGGAAGTTTAGGGTTTGGAATGGAAGTAGTTTAGGTGAGGTTTTAAGCATAACGTCCTTCCACATTATTAGGACTTGTTGCTTTAAGTTAAGAAAATGTGGCACCCTAGTGCAAACTAGTACAAACATAATTTGCAAAGATTTGGAAATATCTTCAACTATGGTTAGTTGTTGCATTCTCTTGTTGATATGCCTCCATGATTTTTTCTTTTTGGTTTCATTAGTACTCTATACATGAGGTTACAAATGGTTAGTCATTAGGGGATGAGGTTGGATTGTGCCTCCAATGACTTTGGTGGAATAGATACCCTTTAGTATCTAGCTCTCAGTTGAAGGGGTATCGACCTAGACTTGTACTCCTGTTTTAGGTTGCAAAAATGATGTTGGGATTGACGTAAAATTCTCCAACAAAAATAATACTAAAAAAATGTAAATATTAAACAGGATAAAATGATCATTCAAGTTATTGGAAGAGAGGAATGTACTATTGGATGATTTGGTAGTATAGTCGGAAAAGGACAAGAGAACAAATGGTGGCCAAGTATTTTGAGGCTAATCACTATTGTTGAAATAGAAATAATCCCCATCACATGTTGGGAAGGAGGGAGAAGTAGTAGAATGAGAAAGAGAATATGTTAAGCATACTTTTGTGCACCTTGAGTAGAATCTTGTATGATTCCTTGTCATGTAAAATACTTTAAGAATGAGCATACAAGGGTGGTTTCAAGCTATTTAGTGTCTATGAGAATTGTGTGATCTTATACTTGAATTGTCTTAAGAAATTCCACTAACATTTAAGATTTCAAAGGAAGAACACATGTATGCAGATGACTAAGTATGATAGTATTGTGGAGACAAACACACTAACAACTAACTCCTTGCATGATGCCTTCCTACTATCTTGCCTCTAGGTAAACAATCCAATTAGAATCTCAGAGAGTTGTTCTACACTAGGTAAGCTCATGAATTCTCTACAAAGTTGAGTGATAGGCCAATGTGGTTTCTCCATCTTGTAGGGTGACCATAAATTGGTGTAGTACTAGGGGCACAATTGCATGAGTGTTAAACGTTGACAATACCACCATTTTGGTTCTATTGCCAAAACCATTTTGATTTTTTTTGCATAGAGGCTTAATGTTGTGCTTAAATGTGTCTTGTTGGTAAGACTTGAAGAGGTTTTATTCAAAATTTCATATCATGATACGATGAGTTGAAACTATGACCTTAGTTTAAAATTTTTGGTTAGAAATTGTTAGACATGTGCATAGTTTGGGTAAATTATTTGTTGAGTATGAAAATTGTATGTCATAGAAGTTGAATGTGCAAATAATTTATTGATTTTGTAGCAATTTATGATGTCAAAGATTTCCAAATATGGTGAGATGTAAAATTGGATGGAAAAAAGGTAGATATTTTGAATGCTTACCTTATTTAGTTAATTGTTGCAAATGTTCCTATAGGATATCGAGTATATTGATCCAATTTTTTATAGTAAGTATACATGGATTGGATAAATATTGCAAAGGTTAGCAACAACAAGCAAGGTCTACACTAGACCTGAGGGAGTTAGGTGGGAAGGAGTTTTACATGACTAGTTGTTAGAATTTGTGATGTTTAAATAATTTTATCCAAAGAAGCAAAGTTTCAGTTTTTGAGAGAGCTATGAGGTAAACTTTGTAAATGATATTTCCCTTTTTGATTGCAAAGATGATGGTTGATTTGAGAATTAAGATTATGGGGATGGAGAGCTAATTTCTTTGTGCTAAGAGCTATGTGGAAGGAGGAGGATCTTGGCATGAATTTTGGACATGATTAATGATTTAAGGTGATTATTAACCAATGTGAAGAAATTGATCACATACATAGAGAGAAGATCCACATCTATAGTAGAGATGGATTCTAACATGAGCTAGTCTTGAACCTTGTAGAAACCATGAAGACCCTAATTACAAATGAAGTTTCTTTGTCAATACTAGTGTGGCAAATGGACATTTAATAATAAAAGAGGAGGCATTCGCTATAGTTTCAGGGGATAATATTGATGAAGGTTAGAAGAGAGATGAAAGATAGACAACACGATGCCAAGTGCTACTATAATGGATGTAGATGTCATGCATGAATTTCATTAATGGAATTTAAACATCAAAGTATTAAGCATATTTGACTTAACTATTTGTAGTGTTGAAAGGTGATTTTATTTTTAAAACAAATTCTTCCATATAGATTGATAGTCAAGTTTGTTGGTCATGGATAGTAGTAGTAGTAGTAGTATGTTTTTTGTTAAGATGCCAAGTGGGATGTCACTAGTTTGGCATTTATTAGAGTTTTAGAAACGAAAAAATTTGTGACCATGTGATCTACATTCATTTCAATGGCTTGTTGAAAAATGAGGTGTTTTCTTAGCTTAATACTTTGTAAAACTTTAATATTGCTGATCTAAGTAAGCTTTTTATTTGTTACATATATTATTTGTGGGTGATTATCTTGATTAATCCATTTTACTGTTGTAGAATGTAGACAAAAGTTGATAGAAGAACTAGACATGATATTAGAAAGATTACACAAGATATACCATGGAGAAACCCTTTTGGGAAAAAACTCCACCAAGAATTATTCTATTATTCAATCTCTGAATTACAATAGCTCCAATTCTTGCTTGAGAATGCTTCTTCTGTCTTTACTAATCTTCTTCACAACTTGTAATAAAAACTCTCACAATTCTATTCAACTTGTTTGAGATAAATAGGCTTTTCTCAGCTTTGTAAACTCAACATGAGTTACAATTACAATGCACAAGCCCTATCTCTAAAAGGTACGCCTATCTCATGCAAATAGGGTTATCCTGTGAAGAACAATTCTAAAACATGTGCTTCATCCATTTGGGCGTCCCAAACTGAAGCTAAAACTCATCCTTCACTTCAGTGATAATTCCAAAGCTCTTCCTCAAAGTTGGCGCCCATAAATAATCCTACTTAACTGAGCCTTCAGAAATATCTCAACATGTAAAAGAGGTAAATCCAAGAAAGCATCTTGGGCGCCCAAGTTGGCTCCAAGTGATTTCTTGTTAACTGAAACATTTACTCAACACCATTATGCAAGAATGGTCATCCCCTGTTAACTAGAGGTAGTCCCTGTTATTTGTCATACAACTCAAGTTATTAGCCATGCATTCCAAGTTAACTGAAGCTAACTACATGCAACTCAAAATAACCAACATGCATGCAACATGCACATGCATGCAACATGCACATGCATGCAACATGCACATGCATGCAACATGCACATGCACATGCATGCAACATGCACATGCACATGCATGCAACATGCACATGCATGCAACATGCACATGCACATGCATGCAACATGCACATGCATGCAACATGCACATGCACATGCATGCAACATGCACATGCACATGCATGCAACATGCACATGCACATGCAACATGCACATGCATGCAACATGCACATGCACATGCATGCAACATGCACATGCACATGCAACATGCACATGCATGCAACATGCACATGCACATGCAACATGCACATGCACATGCACATGCAACATGCACATGCACATGCAACATGCACATGCACATGCAACATGCACATGCATGCAACATGCACATGCACATGCAACATGCACATGCATGCAACATGCACATGCATGCAACATGCACATGCATGCAACATGCACATGCATGCAACATGCACATGCATTCAACATGCACTTGCATGCAACATGCACATGCATGCAACATGCACATGCATGCAACATGCACTTGCATGCAACATGCACATGCATGCAACATGCACTTGCATGCAACATGCACTTGCATGCAACATGCACATGCATGCAACATGCACTTGCATGCAACATGCACTTGCATGCAACATGCACATGCATGCAACATGCACATGCATGCAACATGCACATGCATGCAACATGCACATGCATGCAACATGCACATGCATGCAACATGCACATGCATGCAACATGCACTTGCATGCAACTGAAGATAACTGAACCATAATTGAACTAAACTGAACTGAACTGAACTTAACTGAATTGAACTGAACTGAATTGAACTGAATTGAATTAAACTCATATGAACTGAACTGAACTAAACTTCATGCATGCAAACATCAAATCCTAAATCCTAGGATCATTACATGCATTCAAAAGTGTTATCTCTTACTCCAAATAGTTAACTGAACACAAGGTGAGCATCACCTTACCATGTGTGCACCCACATGTTCCTATTATTTAGGAATAACTACAAATGTCAATTTCATGATTTATTTCATCAAAATATCAATCTCATCCTAATCTTAGTGTTGTTGAACACATTCAAGAACTTAGGAGATACATGAAATAATTAATGTTTAGGATTTGCAATTAAATGGCATCCTATTTCCAACATGGCTTGAGGAAGTCAATTGTTGATGAGCTAAGGAAATAGCCATTCAAGTTATGCTTAAAAAGGATCTAGTGTACCAATTGGATCAAACTTTAGAATGCATCCTAGCAGCATTTCAAGATCAATGATGATTCATACCATATGTTGGTGGGAAAATACATTGGTCTTTGGAGTTAGCCCCGTGGTAAGTGTACACAAAATTTAGCTTATTGAACATCACACACAATTGAATTTATAACTACTTGTGCACATATGATTCACACAAGACAAGTTCCAACCTTGAGTGGCCTTGTGTTGAACATTATGCTTGTAACCTTGCAATGCCAAATGTAACCTATGCACCCTAGTTAGTTCAACAAAAATCACTAATGCATGTTTATTTTGAGATTTCAATGAAGTTACTAGAATATTGATGGACTAAGTTCTTTAGAACACATTTAGAATTTAAAGGCAAGCAAATTTACAGCTACCTTTCTTGATTGTGCTTATACTTGGTATTGGATGTATGATCTTACCTAGTCAATAATTGAATATGAACAATTGAAGAGCACCTTGCCCGAGGAATTTGAGTAGTAAATTATGATGGTGTTAAAGGAAATCAAGCAAGAGTTGTTTAAGAGTGAGCAAGCTTATGATGCTTGATTTAAAACATTAACACCTAAGTTGCCTTATGAAATACACCCAATACATTTGCTATGCCCTTAATAGTTTGCTTATGGCTTTCTTAACTCTTAATTGAGTCATGTTATCATTATTATTTTGTTATTTAGTTAATTAGGCCGACCTAAAGCTTATGTAGGATTATCTAAGTCAGCTTGAGTGATATCCTTGGCCTAAGTAGGGTATATATAGGAGGTAGCGAGTCTTATTTTTTCATTAGGTTATGAATTGTGTTCTCATTGGAGATATTTGGAGGTATACCCCCTTGAAGTGGCTTGTTATTCTTAGTTATTACCAAGTATTTTTAGCATATTTCATATTATATTCTTCTCTTGTGCAAGCTATTTCATTACAAGTGGTATCAGAGCATGATCTTGGCACCATGAAGACAAGGCATTTCTCAAATTTGGAGGTCGTTTTAGGAAGTGTATATCTCTCAAATTTTGGCAATTTTTTTCTAATTTTTAAAAGGATTTTGAAAAAAATATTGAAGCATCTACAATCTAGATTTTAGATGAATTGGAATAGATTAAGAGATTTATTACAAAATTAGGGTTCCTACCCATTTTTTTTGAAAAACACAGATCTCCCAAATCATAGTGAATTTGTTATTTATTTTTAGTGGATTTTCTGGGAATTAATAGAGGCATATACAGTCAAAATTTCAAAGGAATTGAAGCATATTCATTGCTAAACTAGGGTTTCCAAAAAACTCGCTTTGAAGGTTGCAAATCATCTAATTTTTGGGAGATTTTTTTGGGGAAGTGTGATATAGGCCCTAGTAAATTACATAAAAAAATTCATATTATTTCAACTTTATTTGTGTGATTTAGTACAACATTATTTTTCTTCCATCATGACAGGGCTTACACCAAGAGGCAAAAAGAATGCTACCACACCTGGGAAATATTTAGATAAGGATGATGTAGAAATTGTGGATATTAACCCTAATGAGTAAATCAACAAGGTCAAGGATGAAATTTCATCAATGAAGACGAAGATGGCCAAGGGAATTTCATCTGTGAGGATGGATATGTAGAAGGAGATGAATAAATTTTCAAAGAAGTTAGAAACACTTATTCAAGGGATGAAGTGTAAGGGAGAAAATTCACCTACTAAGGTGGAAGATAATGCTTTTTCGTGGACATAAATTTTTGGGGCTTGATTCAAAATCTCAAGAAGGATCAACTCTTTAATAATTCTTGGCCTAGACAATTCATACCCAAGTTGGATATGAGAAATTTTGATGGCAAGGATCCAACCAATTGGCTTTTCCAAATGGACTTCTTTCATCTTCACCATATTCCAAGTCAAAAAAAGGTGGCTATGCCATCATTATACTTGAAACTGGACTAACTTATTTGGTATTGTTGGATATGTGATGAGAAGAGAAAGAAGGTTTGTGTAGTCACATGACCAATTTTTCAAGAGGAATGTGCTACCCACTATGGAAATAATTTTATGGATAGCTACTTCTACCAACTCAATAAATTAAACCAAATAGGTACAATCAAGAACTATACTCATCAATTTCAAGCCCTTTTTCTAAGAGTGGAGAATTTTACAAAAGAAAATTTGAAGGAATTATTTCTAGGAGGTTTAATGGACCACATAAAATATGAGGTACGTTTGTTCCAACCACAATCCTTGTCACAAGTGATGCTTATGGAAAGAAAATTTGAGGAGAATTTTTTGGCTAATAAGTGACAAGGGATCAAAAACATAAGAGAAGGGAGCTCTCCTACGTAGTCATTGCCTCAACCTACTAGGTTGAATTTAAAAAAAATGAGGAGAAGAGAGAAAAAGGGTTGTGTTTCAATTGTGAGAAAATATATTCGAGAGCATAAATGCAGTAAAAATATTTTTTATATATTGAAGGTCCGAGTGAGGAAGAAGAGGAGGAACCAATATTAGAGGGTGATAGGGAATCAAATGAGGAATCGTGTGATTCTCAACCAATCATTTCTTGTCATGCACTCTCAGGTTTTAGTTCCCTACAAACTCTCAAGGTAGTGGGTTTCTTAAAGAAGTAGAGAGTAACAACGTTGATTGACTTAAGGAGTATTCATAACTTCATCAACAAAAAGTTGGCTACTCGTCTAAATTGTTTTATATATCTAGCTTTATAGTTTGAAGTATTGATTGCAGATGGTGGTACTATTAGTTGTTCAGAGAAATGCAATATCATTAAATTATCCATGAGAGATTATCATCTTGATAGCCCAATGTTTTCTTTCTCCGTGGGTACAATAGATATTATTTTGGGAGTACAATGGCTTATTGCATTGGGAATTATTGAGATGAACTTCCAAAATCTATTCATGAAATTTTAATCAGAAGGAAAGACAATGGAGCTAAGAGGGTTGCATGCAAAATATCCATAGATGGTAAGCTCTCATCAAATGCAAAAGTTGCTTAAGAAAGGAGCTAAGGGATTTGTGGCCCAATTATGTTCATTAGAAGCCTATTAATGAAATGCTCCCACCCATCTAGATTGATAAGAAATTATAAATTGTCACTCAATAGTTTTTGGAGATATGCCTAAAGAATTTCCTCCTAATAGGGATCATGATCATGCCATATAACTAGTGCCAGGGAGCCAACCATCGAACATACTACCTTACAGGAACCCACATATACATAAAAGTGAGATTGAAAGGATTGTTGAGGAGATGCTAGAGGCAAGAATTATCAGGAATAGCCAAAGTGCTTACTCCTCATCCATGGTGATGGTGTGTAATGTTGACGATGTTTTCTACACAACAAATCAGACAAAATATGAAATCCTATCTCTCTTGAAAGGTAAATATCTATCAGCAAGCCTCAAGAGATAACCCCAAGGTCTCTAATGTCAGGTCTTGACAATGCATAAACAACTCAGTGATAAATGTGAAAATGCTGGTAATCACAAAGGGACCTTACTACAAGCAAATGCTGAATCTTTAATTTATCAGATATGGCAATATGATGATACTTCAATCCTAAATCTAACTCAAATGATAAAAAAATAACAAAAGATTAGGGTTTCAAAGAGATTACTAAATTTAACTACTCATAAGATTAACAATGCAAATGATGAAATACTTGAAATGGACCAATCCCTCATAAACTAATTCCTGCTTAACCCAAATAAACCTGCAATCTCACATAAACAGTGCAATCTTCTAAGGTGTTAAATATTTTCAGATCATGAACATTCATCCAATACAACCCAATTTCAATTGAAATGGATAAACTTCACAATTGAACTAAGCACAATGAATACAAGGTCTAGGCTAACTTTGCAAAGCAACTAACAATCAGCTAGCTGTGAAAAGTATGGACCAGGGATTACTGCAAACACTTCAAGCATCAAACCATAAACACCATTAAATCAGATCTAACATACATCTAATAACCTTGAGCAATTTAAAAGATAGAATCACAAGAACCATGCAAGATAAGTCAACACAAAAGAGATCACGAAAAAATCACAATGTCTTCAATTGTATTGAATCACCAAATTACAACAACAATTCCAATGTTCTGTTACAACACTTGCTCAGAAATTGACTAACTTCTAACTCTGCTCTATTACCTAATTCGCTCTTGTATCAAACTATCTATCTTTCTATCTGTGTTTTCTATTCTATATCACAAATGAGGCAGAATGCCAAATTTATAGGGAACCCCCAAAGCATGTCGGCCAAGCTAGGGTTTATAATCATAAAATAGCCACAAACAAGTCGGCCCAACTAATGTTTACAATAATAAATGGCCATAAAACAGGTCGGCCCAAGGAGAATTCAAAATAAAATGAATTAGCATTAAATGCTTGAACTCAATCTAGTCGGCCTGGGATCTCCAATGTAATTCAGACCTTAATTGCCCTCTCCAAGTCAGCCAAGGGTGGAGTAACCAATACTTGAATTTCTTTCATAGATTCAACTTCATCTCTTGAGTGCTCAACGACCTCTTCCCAATCAATCTTAATGGCCTGATATTAATTCACAATAGCAAAATAAGTAGCCGCATCATCAAATTGGTGCTCAACAACTGGGTCTTCATCGACTGGAAAGCATACATTTTTCCACCATTCCTTCTTGCCATGCGAGATTCAACCTACACTCAGCAAAAACCAGCATCAATATCCATTATAACATGAAGATCAGAATTAACCCATCATCAATAATATATTCATCATTCAAACAAATTGAAACACAAATCAAAATCCCCCTTGAAACATCGCTAAAGAACAATTCCTTCACAGTTCGGGATTTCAAGCCCTCTGCGGAATCCAGGCCAGAGGGAATTTCAGAGAAATCCAGTCTAGGCGGATTCTCCTGAGGAAGACACAAATATCAACCATAGATTATCAAAATGTAGAAAAGATGCAGATAATAGTGTAATCTATCAATTTAGAGCATGAAATGATAAGTATTCGTTATTAAACTCATCTATTTCACCCAATTTCCACGTTTCACCAAGCTTCCCAGGGAATTCAGAAAAATCCAGCCAGACTAGAATTCCACGAAGTCGTCAAAACTTTGAATTCCATTGCACACCCTAGAACACAGAAGGTTAGGTGGAATCCGGGAAAATTCAGGGTTGCAGAAATTTCGCGAAGTCCTCAGAATCCCGAAAAACCACCATCACATTTGATTTGAACTTGAGGCGACCAAATGTTCATGAGTTACGAATCTCTTGAGCTCGACTCGAACCCAATTCATGTTTTCTATTAATTCCTTTGGATCGAGACTACCTAAGGCGCTAAATGATGAGTGCTCACAACAAATCAAGGATGCCCTGGATTGGACTGTTAAAACCCCCACCATGGGTGAAAGGAACTGGCTCAGATTAAACTTGGATTGAACTCGAACGCACTCAACAAGGAACCAAACTTAACACCAGGACCTATGGGGCATGACGTGGAACATTCTATAATGCGGAACATCATTAAAATATGACTGGTTAACAAGGGCGGAATACAAGATATCCTCAAACATCAAACACAACCCTAGTTTGAAGCATTTAATCATTAAACATGCAAGATCTAGCTTCCAGATGGATGTAAAAGGACCCTGAACAACCAATAATTAACACTTCGAAGGCATGGATCAAAATCACATACCATAGGTAGATCAAATTCGACCACAAAGAAAATACGCAATGAACTCAACTCGAATGCAAGAAATCCAAGCGTCCAAGCAAGCAAATCCCAAAGAGAAGTTCAGAAACCCGACGAGACAACGAGCTTCCGGAAAAATCCGACCCACTCAAAATTCTGCGAAGACCAAAAATGTTTAACCACTGCGTTTAGCCGTAGTTTGAATGAAATCCTGGAAAATCCGGACAGGACGAATTTTCCCGAAATGCAGTAAAAACCCGAATTTCACCCAGAACTTAAGTTTTACAATATGCAACTTGGGGGAAAAACTCAGGCAAGCAAGATAAACATTTATGCTCATGCCAAGGAACGACAATCCTCAAAATCAAAGGGCCAAAACAACAAGAACGGAAGCAAAAGAGGGTCCTAGCTTTCAGCGGGGCATGTGTGCAAAAACTGCACAACAAATGGCAACTTTGTTGGGAAAATGCTCCAAAGCATTTGATGATGAACAAGAATCATGAACCCAAAATCTCTGGTTTTGATCCCACTATTAGGCAAATGAATCAAAATGCAAGATTAGAGAATCAAAACCAAAGGTGGACTAGAACTTCCATAGACTGAAAATCCAAGTGTGTGCACATGAGTTCATTCCCTCCTTGGGCTATTGCAGAGACCAAGTTCAATTAGGTCAGGCTACGTAAAGATTCTAACTCCAAAAACAACCTAGATAGAGCCTTGCTGCCAGTCAGACGTCTATAGCCCCGATGAGGTTATCGCTATGACTCTCCCAAACATAGCTCTATTTCCAGCCAGGCGTCTATAGCCCCAATAGAGATATTCAGATACTCCTAATAAGTCGAATCTTTTTTGATTTTCAATATTTTCTTTTTCCCTTTTTTTTTTTGATACTTCTCTTCTTTTCATTTTTTCATTTCAACCTGTGAACAATGAAGTTCACACTCAGGGCTGAGAACCATAGTGGCACTGAAGCAGAAATAAGATTTTTCACCTGACAAGACCTCACAAGGATCCTATCGCAACCTCAGGTTTCTTAAGATGTATAAAAGATACAAGATTTCAGAATACTTCAAATTCAAATCGAACCAGTGACCCATCCTCTTTAAATCAGACATTTAGACTGTGTGATTATAACGAAGACCTCAACCATCCATTCAGGACACATGATTAAAGTTCATCAAGGAAATGCTCATAACAGTCCCAGATAAAAGAATATTTTCCATGCAGGTGCAACACGTCTAGAAGAAAACAAGAAGACCTCCAAAGCAAGAGTAGAGAAAAACACACCAAATCGAAAGCAAACCTACACTAACCAAAACAAACAAAAGCAAACAGAAAGGGAAACCTAATCTAACCAAAGCAAAGCAAAGCAAAGAAAAAAAGAAACCTAATCTAACTATGTACAAGAAAAGAGCTGAAAACAACTCAAGATTGGAAATAATGCTTCAGATACTACCCATTGACAGGCAGTGGGATATCCTCCCTAGTGAGAGTTTTTAAACGAAAATCATTATCACCCAAGATCTCTGAAATCTGGTAAGGGCCAAGCCAAAGTTTGTCAAATTTACCATGCTCCCCCTTACGGTCATGGGCTTTATCCCAGTAGAGAACCAAGTCAGAAATCCGAAAGGCTTTTACCTTGGCTCTTCTATCAAACCACCTTTTGACTACGCCCTGATGTTTGGAAAAGTTTTCTAAGGCTTCGTATCTTCTTTCTTCAAGGTGTAACAACTCCTGTCGGCAGGCCTCACGCTTGTTTTCTTCATCATAATATTCATTAATGAATTGTAAAGTGGGGATCCTCAATTGAATTGGAAATACAGGTTCCAGGCCATACACAAGGTGATAAGGGGAGGTCCGTATGGAAGTCTTCTGTCTTGTACAATCTGCCCATAGAGCAAATCGAAGTTGAGTGTGCCAATCCTTGGGATTCTTCTCTAGTAACTTACGAATGACTGTTAAGAGGTTTTTATTGGAAGACTCAGCCAGACCATTACCTTGTGGATAGTAATTAGATGAAAAATTTATTATGATCCCATGATCAAAAGCCCAATTAGAAAATTTCAATGATGCAAATGCATGACCATTATCACAAACCAAAGATAAAGGACATCCAAAGCGATTGATAATACCTAATTCAAGGAAATCTATTACCACTTCAGAAGTACACTGTTTGCATGCAAGAGATTCAGTCCATCATGTAAAATAATCAGTAACAGTGAGAATATACCTGTGCCCTGTAGAGGAAGGTGGATTGATGGGACCTATGAAGTCCATTCCCCACTGTGCAAAAGGTTTTACCTCAAAGACTGGTTGAAGTGGAAGAGCTGCATACTTTTCTCTTGTTGCTACAGTTTGGCACACATGGCAAGTTCTTACATGACTGTGTGTATCCTTGAACAATGTAGGCCAATAATAACCAGCCCTCAAAATTTTATTTGCAGTGGCATGTGCAGATCCATGGCTAGTACCATATCTATCATGAAATTCGGCCATGACTCTCTCAGCTTCCTGTCTTCCTAAGCACCTCAGGTAAATACCTTCATGATTTTTCTTATATAGAACAACTCCCTTCAGCATAAAAATGTCACTTCTCAAGCGCAATTCCCTTCTCTGTACTGCATTCAGATGGTTAGGACACCTCTGAGTTAGGAGATAATAAACAATATCATCATACCATTCTTCAGGGGAAACATCTTCTAGATTGTAATGTTGGGCTGCAAGATCAAGACTCATTTCTGCCATTGTCCTTGTAAGTATTTTCCCTCTTACCAGCTTCATGGGTTGTATCTCAATATCGTATTCTTGTAACATAGTTACCCACTTAGCTTTGCACTCTCCTAGCTCATTCTGCATCAACAACTTGATTGCAGGATCAGGGACTATTGCAAAGACCTTGTTTTTGAGGATATAGTGTCTAAATTTCTTTACAGCTCTGACTAAGGCGTAAGCCTGCTTTTCCACACTTGGGTACCTTATTTTAGCATCTTTCAATGGTGCACTCATGAATGCTATGGGATGTTCATTTCCTTGATCAGACTTTTGAGTCAACATAGCAGCACAGGAGTGATCAGAAGCAAACAAATATATATAAAATGGCTTAGTATAATCTGGACTCACCAAAATCGGAGCTTCAACAATAGCTCTTTTAATTTCTACAAATGCTTCCTTAGCCTCTGCACTCCATTCAACTTTTTCTTCTTGCTTCAACATTGCATTAAGTGGCTTGACTATTTCTGCAAATCTAGTGATGAAATTCCTTACAAAGTTGATTTTACCAAAGAATGACTTCATTTCTTTCTTGCTAGCAGGTGGTGGGATCTTGAGTATAGCTTCCACTCGTTTTGGGTCAATAGCAATGCCTTTCTCTAAAATAACATGTCCTAGCAACTTTCCTTATGTCACTCCAAAGATGCACTTCTTTGGATTAAGAGATATACCGAATTCCTTGCACTTCTGAAACACTTTGCATAAATCCGCTATGTGGTCTCCTCTCTTCTTTGAAAAGACTGTCAGATCATCCATATAAATGATTATGCACTTACCAATTATGTCTTTAAAGGAAATTTCCATGGCCGTCTAAAATGTGGCCCCAACATTAATCAAACTGAAGGGCATTCTTCTATAGGTGAAAGTTCCCCACTTGGTAGTGAAAGAAGTCTTATGCCTGTCTTCATATTGCACCATAACTTGATTGTACCCTGAGTAGCCATCCATAAAGGACGTCATCTGAGATCCATTGACAATCTGAAGTACCTCATCCAGTGAAGGTACTGGATAATTATCCTTTTCTGATGCTTTGTTGAGGTTCCTAAAATCCACACACAACTTGATTTCACCATTCTTCTTTCGCACTGGAACCAGGTTTGCCACCCAGGTGGAGTGCCTGACCGAGAATATGATCCTTGCAGATAGCAGCTTATGCACTTCCTTTTGAATTATGGGTTCTAGTAGAGCATTGATGGGCCTTTTCCTCTGCCTAAAAGGTCTTACTCCTGGCTTCAGAGGGATAGTGTGAGTTATAATTGATGTGTCATAGGTCTTTAAATCTTCATAACTCCAGGCTATCACATCTGGATATCTATGTAATGCATCGATTATTCCTTTTCTCTCTTCTAGAGTACATACCTTGCCAATGAAGACATTTTTGACATCATCCTGAGTCCCCATATTATACTTTTCACATTGCCCACTGATAGACTTCTTGGCATCTTGTTCTTGATCTCTGACTCTATCAAGATAAAAAATCCTCTCTAACTGCACCATTCCTCTGGGAATAGTATTGGTCTTCAAATTGATTACTCCTTCCAAATCCATCTTCGCTTCTTAAGGTTCAGTTTCATCAATAATTTGTGAAGCAAAGACATTTGAGCTTGTGATAAAATCCAGGATATGCTTATCATCTTCAAATACTTGGAAGTTGGTAACATTGTCAGGTACTGAAGGTACTGGGGTAAGTTCCACCGTAAACTTCTTCAATCTAGAAAGAGACAGCGGTTGCAACGTACTAGCTGCCTGAGCAAGGGATGTCTAGTTTTTACTTCGTGGAATCAACTAAATGTTGAAGGCATCAAATCCTTCAATAAGGTCCCATACTCTGTGTCTATAATTGGTCATCCTTCTGTCATGACAAGAGTACTGTCTCCTAACTTGCTTGACTACTAACTCAGAATCCCCAAAAACTTGTAAAATCTTAACCTTTTTCTTTAGTGCCATTAACAACCCATGGACCAGAGCCTCATATTCTGCTACATTATTCGTGCAATGAAATTGAAGCCTATGAGTAGCAAAGAAAGTTTTACCTTTTGGATTGATTAGCTCAAACCCTACTCTAGCTCCTTGCTTTGATTTGGATCCATCAAATCTTAAAGTCCAACAACCTACAACTGCAAACTTCCTCGATGTATCTCTTGCACTGTTGCTGCTGGAAGGTTCTTTAGAAAGCGTCACTTTCTTCCCTTTAGAGTCCTCTTGAATATTCTGGATATCAATTTTGATTGCTGGAGTGGGATTGATACATTTCTGCACTTGTTCCACTACAGCCTGGCATAAGCAACAATCTAGTTCAGAATGAGAGGAATTATGAACCCTACACCAATTTGGAAAGAGAAAATCTTTGAAATTCATCTTCCTACCCAACTGAATCTGATCCTCAATGCATTTATGAATGAATTCCTGGAAATTATCCAGTAAACTAAGCTGATTATTTTCAGGATCATCATCATTTTCAACTGGTTCCACCAAGGTTTCAGTACTACTAGATTATGTTGTAAGGTCGATATGCGCTGTGTGGAACATAAGAAATTCCTCTACATCTGACTCCTCAAAAGGGGTTGTAAGCACGTAATCACCCATACTTACTTCCGATATTAGAATCTCATTGGAGGTATTTTGATATTCTGTGATCATATACTTCATCCTAGGTTCTCGTTCAATTCTAATATGGTTTGGCACTCCCTTCTAGGGAAGCCACATATGAGAGTTATCAGTTGATACATATCCATTCAGGGCCCTAGTAAAGTCTCTTCCTAGAATCAGGCCATAAGCATCAGGTATATCAGCCACTTGTATATTAATAACCTGTTGAATCCTAGGATCAAAAGCAACTTGCATATGAATCATATTTAATTCCCCTACAACCTTAACTTCAGTTCTATCTAATTGCGTAACTTTCTTTTGGGAATCAGCAGGAGTAATACCAAAAGATCTACAGACACCAAAGAGCATTACATTGGTGGAAGCACCTAAATCCAACAATCAATTGTGCAAGTTCTTACCAAATATATGAACAGAAATCAAGAATAGAGGAGTATCATTTTTCCCTTGAAACAGGGTCACAGGAGTATCCACTTGAGCAACCTGAGTCCTATCTTTCTCTTTTCCCTTATCTCCAGGAGGCACATGAACTTGATTATGAGTCTGATTTTTCCTTCATACTGTTTGAGGGCTAGATGCTTTGTTGATACTTTCACTAACTGATCTATCTTGTGATATAGAATTTGCATTGTAAGCTCCTAGAACTGCATTCCTAATGGTTGGAACTCTCAATAATTCAAATGCAGAGAGGCTTACCTTTAGCTTCTTGAGTTCTTCTGCAACATATATGGCCATTTGTTCCTCATTCAGATCAGCAGGAGTCTCTTTTGGGTATTCCACTACCTGTCTTTGTTTGCATCAACCCTCTTTCCTTTTGGTATGTCCATATGTCCTTGGTATTTAGAGAAATACTGCCGAGATACTGGAGGATATGGCAGATTATTGCTGGCATTAGGATCTGGAGGTGTTGTGAAGTTGTTTGGTGGAATGGAAGTGGTGAAGGAACCTCCAACTTGTGGACGTCTGTGTGGAAAGTCCCTTAGATCATACTTCTTAACAGGCCTCTATAAAGTCTGCACCTCTTCAACATAAGCTTCTTCTTCATCCAAGGGGCCATTTTCATTTATTGGATTTTCATCAAACAACTGTGAAATATCATCTCCATTGCACACTTGATTTGTTTCTTCCTTGAGCTAGTCTGATTATTCTTCAGGCACATTCTCTTTGCTCTGTGGAAAAGGAGCATGATTTAACACTAAGACTGATGAATCATAGGGAGTAGATGGCACCATTTCTTGACCACTTGCATTATTCTCCACTTCATACTGGAAAATTGAAGCTGCTGTCTGGAACTCCTGACAATCTAACTCAGAATTCTGACTTGTTTTATGGAGCCTACACCATCCTGATAATGCAGCCTCAACTAAATATACACCATTACGAGGTTTCTCTTGGCTAACTGGCTGCTTGACTGGCTGATCCAATGGGGTAGGGACTCCTCCATTATTAGGCCTCATGTTCCAAGTCCTGTTTTGTCCTGGTGGCTGTCTCCTGTCGAACCCTTGTCCACCAGCTTTCCCTCTATCAAAGTTCTGACTAGAGGATTGTCCTTTCTCATAATTCTGTCTTCTGTCATTATTATATCCTCTGTCATTGTTGTATCCCCTTTCGTTGTTATATCCCCTATCAAAGTTCTGTCCTTGTTTATTTTCTTGACTTTCTCTGCTATGATTAGATTGCATATTTCTTTGAGCAGCTTGGAGTTGATTATTTTGGTTCCTCAAATAAGTCACCTCCATATTCAGTTTCTTCACCTGTTCAGTTAGCTCATCTAGTCTTTCCTTGTCAGGATTCCTATATGGAGGCTGATTTACATTGCTTTGGGGATACCCTACTGCAGTGCTGGTATTCAATGATTGGTTCAAGACTTTAGAATTTTGTAGATATGGGGGATAACTAGCATGAGATTGTGGATGCAAAGGCTAATTTGCATTTTGCTGAAGGTAGCTGACTGCAGGTGGCACTTGACTCATAGGAGGCCTTGGGTGAGGGACAAGAGACAAATGAGGTACTGGATTCATGATAGGAGTGTGACTAGCAAGAGCCTGGTTGAGAGATGAGACTTGTCCAGGGTGAGCAGTGGGTCCTAATGATGGTAACGACCCAGAAAAATGTTGCCTTAAAGCAGTGCTAACCTTTACAGCTTCTGCATATGCATCAAGTAGGGTATTAGGAGGATTGTTTCTCCATTTCATGAAGGTGGCTGTCAGACTACCAAGTCCTTCATAATAGACTTCTAAAGCAGTGGGCTCATCAACAACATAGGGGGCCTGCAGTCTGGTATAGGCATGATGAAACCTATTGTTGAAGGACCCTATAGGCTCATTGACTTCTCTCTTAACATTAGTGAACTGACGGTAGAGCTCATTGGGACTAATGGGAATCCGAAACTTCTGCAAGAATGTAGTCTTTAATTCATTCCAATTCTGAATGGACCCAACAGGCAGGTGATTGTACCAATAGATTGCATCCTCTCCCAAGGAATAAGGAAAGAGCCTACATGCTACATCCTCATGATTGATTCCCCTATCCTTAAGGCTAGTCTGAAAGATCCTGATGTGTTCCTCTACAGTTCTATTGGGGTCATTAACATGGAAATTTGAACAAAAGTGCTTTGGATTCTTAGGCATGACATTGTAATTAGCAAAGGTCAATGGAGATGGGTTATTGGTGAGGAAAGCCATTGGTGGAGGTGGGGGTGGTAATGGCCAATTTATGGCTGGCTGAGGTTTTTTGGATGGGAATGTCCTTAGACTCAGATGAAGATGAACTTGATGAAGATGAGAATAATGGAGATGATGGAGGTGGTTGGGTAGATGATGATTCTCCCCTTTTTCTTGCCCTTCTTGACCTAGTAGGGGCTGATAATTCTTGAAATTCCTCCTCTCCCGGAGTAGATCTGTTTCTTCCTCTGAATCTTTCAGGAGAGATAGCAGACAAAAAATGATCTAGCTTGCTTATTCAGGCCCTCCTTCTAGCGCCAATCTGCTGATGATGTTTTTTGCACAACAACAACTCAGATAGAATATGAAATCCTATCTCTCTTGAAAGTTAAATCTCTATTAGCAAGCCTCAAGAGATAACCCCAAGGTCTCTAATGTCAGGTCTTGACAATGCATAAACAACTCAGTGATAAATGTGAAAATGATGGTAATCACAAAGGGACCTTACTACAAGCAAATGCTGAATCTTTAATTTATCAGATCTGGCAATATGATGATACTTCAATCATAAATCTAACTCAAATGATAAAGAAATAACAAAAGATTATGGTTTCAAAGAGATTACTAAATTTAACTACTCCTAAGATTAACAATGCAAATGATGAAATACTCGAAATGGACCAATCCCTCATAAACTAATTCTTGCTTAGCCCAGATAAACCTACAATCTCATAGAAATAGTGCAATCTTCTAAGGTATTAAAGATTTTCAGATCATGAACATTCATCCAATACAACCCAATTTCAATTGAAATGGATAAACTTCACAATTGAACTAAGCACAATGAATACAAGGTCTAGGCTAACTTTCCAAAGCAACTAACAATTAGCTAGCTGCGAAAAGTATGGACCAAGGATTGTTGCAAACACTTCAAGCATCAAACCATAAACACCATTGAATCAGATCTAACATACATCTAATAACCTTGAGAAATTTAAAAGATATAATCACAAGAACCATGCAAGATAAGTCAACACAAAAGAGATTACTAGAAAATCACAATGTCTTCAATTGTATTGAATTACCGAATTACAACAACAATTCCAATGTTTTGTTACATCACTTGCTCAAAAATTGACTAACTTCTAACTCTGCTCTATTACCTAATTCACTCTTGTATCAAACTATCTATCTTTCTATTTGTGTTTTCTATTCTATATCACAAATGAGGCAGAATGCCAAATTTATAGGGAACCCCCAAAGCATGTCGGCCAAGCTAGGGTTTATAATCATAAAAGAGCCACAAACAAGTCGGCCCGACTAATGTTTACAATAATAAATGGCCATAAAACAGGTCGGCCCAAGGAGAATTCAAAATAAAATGAATTAGCATTAAATGGTTGAACTCAATCTAGGTCATCCTGGGATCTCCAATGTAATTCGAACCTTAATTGCCCTCTCCAAGTCAGCCAAGGGTGGAGTAACCAATACTTGAATTTATTTCATAGATTCAACTTCATCTCTTGAGTGCTCAACAACCTCTTCCCAATCAATCTTAATGGCCTGATATTAATTCACAATAGCAAAATAAGCAGCCGCATCATCAAACTGGTGCTCAACAACTGGGTCTTCATCGACTGGAAAGCATACATTTCGCCGCCATTCCTTCTTGCCATGTGAGATTCAACCTACACTCAGCAAAAACCAGCATCAATATCCATCACAACATGAAGATCATAATTAATCCATCATCAGTAATGTATTCATCATTCAAACAAATTCAAACACAGATTAGAATCCCCCTTGAAACATCGTTAAAGTACAATTCCTTCACAGTTCAAGATTTCAAGCCCTCCGCAGAATCCAGGCCAGAGGGAATTTCAGAGAAATCCGGTCCAGGCGGATTCTCCTAAGGAAGACACAAATATCAACCATAGATTATCAAAATGTAGAAAAGATGTAGATAACAGTGTAATCTATCAATTTAGAGCATGGAATGATAAGTATTCGTTATTAAACTCATCTATTTCACCCAATTTCCACGTTTCACCAAGCTTCCCACATAATTCAAAAATTCCGGCCAGACCAGAATTCCACGAAGTCGTCAAAACTCTGAATTCCATTGCACACCCCGAAACACAGAAGGTTAGGCAGAATTCGGGAAAATCAGGGGTTGCAAAAATTCTGCGAAGTCCTCGGAATCCCGAAAAACCACCGTCACGTTTGATTTGAACCTGAGGCGACCAAATGTTCATGAGTTAGGAATCTTCTGAGCTCGACTCAAACCCAATTCATGTTTTCTATTAATCCTTTTGGATCGAGAATACCTAAGGCGCTAAATGATGAATGCTCACAAGAAATCAAGGATGCCCTGGATTGGACTGTTAAAACCCCCGCTATGGGTGAAAGGAACTGGCTCAGATTAAACTTGGATTGAACTCGGACGCACTCAACAAGGAACCAGACTTAACACCAGGACCTATGGGGCATGACGTGGAACATTCTATAATGTGGAACATCATTAAAATCCGACTGGTTAACAAGGGCGGAATACAAGATATCCTCAAACATCAAACACAACCCTAGTTTGAAGCATTTAATCATTAAACATGCAAGATCAAGCTCCCAGATGGACGTAAAAGGACCCTGAACAACTAATAATTAACACTTCGAAGGAAGGGATCAAAATCACATACCATAAGTAGATCGGATTCGACCACAAAGAAAATACGCAGTGAACTCAACTCGAATGCAAGAAATCTATGCGTCCAAGCAAGCAAATCCCAAAGAGAAGTTCAGAAACCCGACGAGACAATGGACTTCCAAAAAAATCTGGCCCACACAGAATTCTGCGAAGACCAAAAATTCTGAACCACCGCGTTTAGCCGGAGTTTGAATGAAATCCGAGAAAATATGGACGAGACGAATTTTCTTGAAATGCAGTAAAAACCCAAATTTTGCCCAGAGCTTAACTTTTACAATATGCAACTTGGGGGAAACACTCAGGCAAGCAAGATACAAAATTTACGCTCATGCCAAGGCACAGTAATCCTCAAAATCAAAGGGCCAAAACAACACGAGAAGAAGCAAAAGAGGGTCCTAGCTTTCAGCGGGGCGTGTGTGCAAAAACTACGCAACATGTAATAAGGATGAAACTTGGCGTGTGTGCCTAGACTATAGAGTGCTCAACATGTACACCATCAAAGATAAGTTGCCTATTCCAATCATTGATGATTGCTAGATTAATTAAATTGAGCTATACATTTTACAAAGTTAGATCTTAGATCAGGTTATCACCAAATTTGAATTAAGGAAGAAGTTATTTCTAAGATAGCATTTAGGACTCGTGAGGGTTATTATCAGTTTTCAGTGATGCCATTTGGTTTGACTAGTGCACCATCTATATTTTAAATTTTTATGAACTCCATCTGTAAGAAATTTTTGAGGAAATATGTATTAGTGTTCTTTGATGATATATTGATTTATATTAAGACATGGGAGGAACACTTGTAGCATGTAGATCAATTATCACAAGTTCTAAAAAATCATCAACTCTATGCTAAGCCATCCAAGTGTGCTTTTGATCTCAAAGAGGTGCACTTGGGACACATAGTTTGATATAGAGTAAAAGTGGATCCTAACAAAACCAAGGCTATCATGGAATGGCCTGTTCTCAAAACCATTAAGAAATTAAAATGGGTTTCTTGGGATTGATTGGATAGTATAGAATATTTGTGAAGCATTATGAACGAATAACAAAAACCCTCACAACTTTTGTAGAAGGTTTATTTTGATTAGAACAAGTTTTCTAATGCAACATCTTAGAGATTGAAGGAGGCTAGGTGTACTACTCTAGTGCTTGCCACTCTAGACTTCACCAAGGATTTTATTGTTGATTGTGATGCTTCATAAAATCGTATCTAGGAGAAGTTCTCATGTAGGAGGGTCAATCCATTGCTTTTGAGAGTCATCAATTAAATGGTAAGAATCAACTCAAACCTATTTATGAGAAGGAAATGCTAGCTATTGTTCATGCAGTAAAACAATGGAGGCCTTATCTAATGGGTAGAAACTTCAAGGTTAAGAAAAGTCATGATAGCCTAAAATATTTCTTGGAACAAAGTATCGTTTGAAGAGCAACAAAAATGGTTCACTAATATGTTTAGATATGACATTGAGATTGTATATAAGAAAGGGAAGGAAAATGTTGTAGAAGATGTACTATTTAGGATGGATGATAATGGGGAAGCTTTATTGTGCTCCATTTAATACTACAATAAAATTGGGTAGTAGAACCCAAAGTAGAGTGGCAGAATGATGTTGAAACAAGTAATCTCATTCAACAGTTACAAAGTGATCGTAGTAGTTCAAATAAGTTTTGTTGGAAGGGAGATGTTTTGTGGTATACAAAGTGATTGTATCTCTACAAAAATTCCACTCTCAAACAAAATATTCTCACAAAGCTTCATGAGTCTCTAGTGGGTGGTAATTCAAGATTTTTGAAGACATATCATTAAGTCAAGTAATACTTCTTTTAGGAAGGGATAAAAGGTGATTGTCGAAAATTTGTGGCTGAATGTTTGGTTTGTCAAAGAAATAAAGGGGAGATAATTAAGACATTGGGTCTCTTACAACCCTTAGTTATTCCTAGCCAACATTGGGAAGAGGTCTCCATGGACTTCATCATAAGGCTTCCAAGATCTAAAGGTAAGAATGTCACCATGGAAATAATAGATCGCCTCACTAAATATGCACATTTCATTGCATTATCACATCCTTTTATAGGAAGTATAGTGGAACATTTTTTGAAGAATATGCAAAAGCTACATGGTACACCTAAGGTTATTGTTAGTGACCATGATCCTAACTTTACTAGTCACTTTTGGATAAATTTATTCTCATGTTTGGGTACTCAATTGGATCATGTTCCTTCATACCACCCTCAATTTTATGGGTAGATTGAGGTTGTTAACAAGTGTTTTGGAAGGATATTTATGTTGTTTTACTTCATATAAACAATTTCAATGGGTATATTGTCTACCACTAGCAGAATAGTGGTATAACACTTCCTTTCATAGTTCATAAATTTTTTTCCATTTATGGAACTATATGGATATCATACTCCTTCCATCACATCATCATTGAAGGTGTCACCAATATTTTAGGAAGTGGAAGACCACATGCTTTATCAACAAGAAGTACTTTCAGGATTCATGGAAAATCTAGCCATGACACAAAATCGAATGGAGCAATAGATGAACCAAAATTATAGTGAAAGAAGTTTTAAAGTTTGGGATTGGATTTTATTGAGGTTGCAACCTTACAAGAAAATACCATTGAAGCAAAAAGTAAAGAACAAAAATTTATCTCCAAGATATTTGGCCCATATACCAAATCATGCAAAAGATAGGTAGTGTTGCCTACAAGCTTGAATTGCCACCAACACATAGGTACATCTAGTTTTTCATGTTTCTTGTTTGAAGAAGGAAATTGGGCATAATATCCCTACTCAAAAAATATTACCGGAGCTCGATGAAGAGGGAAGAATCATATTGGAACCAAAGTTCATTTGTCAGATGCACACACATAAGCTAAAGAATAAAACACTCACTGAGTATCTCACCCAATGAAAGAATTTACCTGTTGAATTTGCCACTTGGGAGGACGAGGAGTTCATTCAAAAGCATCCACACTTGATTAGTATTAAATACAATGCTTCTTTGAAGAGGGGCAGAAAGCTACACCCTTAATTTAGAGTACATAGGGTCATGAATAGTCGGCTTGTGGCTATCTTAAATCTTAACTAAGTCATATTATTATTATTATTATATTGTTATTTAGTTAATTAGGTCAACCTAAGGCTTATAAAGGGCTATGTAAGTTGGCTTAGGTGATATCCTTGAAATAAGTAGGGTATATATAGGAGGTAGTGAGTCTTATTTTCTCATCATATTGTGAATTGTGAAATGCCATTAAAGATATTTGGAGGTTTGTACCCTTGAAGTGGCTTGTTATTCTCAATTATTATATAATATTTTTGATATATTTCATATTATATTATTCTCTTGTGCAAGTTATTTCATTACAAAATCATGCACGATGGTTTATTGGTATTATTTTATCCATATTGAAGGTATTTGTCCCATAAGACATATATAGATCAATGTTAAGCATTAGAAGTAACATATGCATGGAAGAAAGTGAAAGTTTTGATTAGGGGCGAGTCCATTTTTAGAGGCAAAAATTGTGACTATGCTACACAACAACATAACATTTCCATGAACACAGTGCATAGTTAATATGGAATCAAGTAAGAATGCCAAGAAGAGGTGCATATTGAAATTTCCTTCCTAAAAAAAATGTGAAGTAGTATTTGTTGGAACTAGGACATGCTATTCACATCTGAGGAGTTCATGAATAGAGTTCTTTAGTGGAATGAACAAACATTATTGATTGTCTATGTGACATGTTGTAATGAGTTATAGATGTAGTGTGGGTGAGGGAATGTCTAAGTCCAATGATTTTACTTTCCCAACTACAAGTTGTTTGGAGAGATCACAATTGAATAATTGTAGGCATGTCACTTTAAGTGTGTTGTGATAGTTTAATTGCATTGTTGGAATACCTGCATTGATAACTAAGAGAATGTGGATATTTTGAGATATGCCTAGATGTATTGCAAGCAACTATAAATAATCATGAATTTTTATTTGATATCACAAGCCGTGGAGAGTTTTTGATTCTAGTGCAAGAAGATAATTACAATTTAGTAGAGTGGGTTGACAATATTTGGCTAAGAATGAGTAGTAATAACTTATTATTTTTGGTGGTTACTTATATGGAAAAGTCTTATTAGATGTAATGTGCAACATGATTACATCACGATATGACTATGAAATGGTTGTGACAATTGGTATACTTCGTGGTAGTTGAATTGTTGGATTTTTTGTAGGATGGTTTTGTAATTATAAATATTTGTGCACATATATGCAACAAGGTTGGTCAAACTTGAAAAATGTGAAGGTTGATATAAATTGAATATGATAGAAAAATGGCATGTTGTAAGTTGATAGATTAAGACTTTCTAAAGAGACTTGTTGTATCAAATATTATGATTTTGAATAATATAATTGTGATGATCCTTTGGTGGACAACTTTTCCCACAATGGTTTCTTGCATACAATCAACGTCTCTTGCATTTCTTGTGGTTTGCATGTTGTTTCATGTTCTTCCTTTAATGTTTCTAATTGAATTCTAATACTATTATGACTATTTTTTGCACATAATCATAAGTAGGCCTTTTATCCCAATCTATTAGTTGATTGTAATAGGGATCAAAATCCTAATATTTTGTATTAGAGCCAATTACCCTAGAACAAGGTGTCTTGTCACAATATGTGTATAAATAGTCACAAAGGAAAACTTAGAAGAATTTATTGAAAATTTAGTGGTTTTGAATCTATGGCTAGCACTTCAAGGTTTGAGATCTATGGTACTAGAACTTTAAGTTATAGAAGTTGAAAATGAAAAATATTCTAACAAAAATTGATCAATAGGATGTAGTGTCTTCTTTGGCTAAACCCTCATGTATGTTTGATGAGGACTTGAGTAAATTAGATAAAAAACCCAAAACTACTATTTGTTTATACCTTTTAGATTGTGTTGATGAATGTGTTTGAAGAATATATTGTTCATTCATTGTGGATGAAGATAGGAACATTGTATTAATCCAAGAGTCTTGTAAGTAAACTTTCCTTGAAAGATAAGTTATACTATTTGAATATTAAAGAGAGACTCAATAAATTACCATCTTAATTCCATCAATGTTAATCTAAGTCATCTTGTGTCAGTAGGAGTCAAACTGGATGAAGAAGATAAACACATTTTGTTACTTTTTTCTTTAACTAATTCATGGGAAAATTTAACCATGATAATTTCCAACAAAACTATTACACCTAGATTGGAAAGTGTCTTAATTTTTTTTTTAATTGAAAATATTAGAAGGAAATCCATGGATGAAGTCTCTCTTGATGCACTAGTTGTAAGGGGAAAGTCTAAGGATATAGGTGGTATGTATAAGAATGAAGAAAAGATGTTTAATGGAATGGGTAGGTCAAAGTCTTCTAAGAAATCAAAAGTAAAATACCAAAATTGTGGCAATTTTTTTTACATTAAATAAGATTGTAAATGCAAGAAAAATAATAATTCTTTGATAAATCCTCAAATAATGATGAATATAGTAGTGATTCTTTTATTTATACTAATATAATTGGTGATGCATCTTGATTAATTGAATCAAGTGCATCTTATCATATGACCCCTCATAGATAACTGTATTGTGACTACAAGGAATTTAATGGAAGAAATTTTTTCCTAAGTGGTAAAAAATATCTAAGGGTAGTTGATTGAGGGAAGGTAAACATGTCTTTCATAGATGAGAGAGTGAGAAGACTTTCAGATGTATTGCATATTCCAAATTTGACAATAAATCTTCTTTCTATTTCTAAGATGATTGAATTTGGAATGTATGTTATGTTTGATTATAAGGGTTGTAGATTTACTAGAGGCAACTTGTTGCTTGCTAAGTGCGACAAGGAACTTTTTTTAGGCTAGATACATCAACAATATTTGAATCTATCAATATAATTGAACCTAAATCTATTTATTTGTGGCATCAAAGGTTGGGCCAAATAGGTGACAAATCTTTTAAAGCCTTTGTGAGTAAACATATGGTGGAAGGAATTTTATGTTATTTTGTTGGGTTTGTGAACATTATGTGTTTGGTAAGAAGAATAGGGTGTGGTTTGTTTTAGGGAGTACATTGGCAAAGGAGATTTTGGAGGTGATTGATAATAATGTATTCAGCCCCATGGATGTCAATTTCATTGGTAAGTCTTAGTATTTTGTTGTATTGTTAATGATTATTCTAGACACACTTGGGTACTATAGAAATATAAATATGTCCATACCTGACCACACCTAACTTTACCCCATTCTATCTGTTAATTAAAAAAATAATATTTATTTATTTAATTCATCCTTATCCCATCCCTTAATTAAATAAATTTACATTTATTTAATTAAGTCTAACCTTAGCCCCTAAACCTTCCAACTAAATAAACTAATTAATACCTACTTAATTAATTTATTTATGCTAATTAACCTTCATTACCATTTTCTTATTACTTAATTCCACCCCACCATCAATCCTTGTCCACTCAATCCTAGCCCTTGAATCCATCTACATGGATCAAGATCTAAACTTGTCACCAAGTGACAACTCTCCTAACCTACCTATTCTACCCCTTTGCTCACACATGTGTGAGCATATCTCTCACACATGTGAAGCCACCCTACCCCTTACACATATCATAAAAAATTCACTTTATCTCTTACAAATGTTATAGACATATCACTTTCCCAAGCCAACCTACCTCTTACACATGTCATAGACATGTCTCTTTCATGTTTTTTCCAATGTGTTCTCACACATGTATGATCACACCTTGCTCTTACACCTCCTTTCCCCTTATGATACTTTTCACAACGCTAAGCTTCCATCATCTCATTCAATCTTGACCCTCTATTTAGTCAATGCATTTTTTCCATTGATTTTTTCCATAAAAAATCTACAAACTTAAGCATTTACTCACTTTGAGACATCTACCTTTATCATATTCTTATGCTGTCATTTTCTTCTATCAATCCTCCATCCCAACATCATGTTGTTGGTATAAACAACCACATTCCATCCAATTACAACATCATCAAGGAGCACAACAAGTAGACACTGGTGTATCTACTTCAACTCAATCCATGAGGTGAAAAGGTAAAAGGAAAGGTAATTGTTCTTTATTTACATTTATCTTCTATTTTTGTCTTTTACCCTTTTCATCGTCTTCATTTTGGCATGCTTGGTGGGACCCAAATCCCTAAAACTAACCAAAAAAAATTTAAGTTTTTGTGAAGTTTTTTACGTTGTAGATAGTGGAACATCACCTTCGACTGTGTTTTAGTGCCTTCATATACAAGTTCAACGCCTCTATTTTTGTTTTAGCGCCTACATGATTTAAAGTGCATGCATGATTTAATGCCTACGTTGCTTCAACACTTACGCTTAGAGTTTCAACACTCCTATTAACTTGCAATTTTTCATTGATTTTGTTGATCTTTTTAGTGTTTTTCTCGACTTTTGGTATTTGATAACAACTTGCTTATCTGATATTTTATCTCTCTTGATATTTTTGGAGCCTGTTGAGTGTTGTAGGTAACTGGTTTTTACAATTTTTTTTACAGTTTCCACAAATATTCTAGATCAACGTTTACATGAGTTGATTTAGCACCTACGCATGCTGGTTTAATGCCTCTATTTTAGTAGGTATATTTCACCTTTCAATGTCTCTACTCTGTAGTTTGGCGCCTAGGCTGATTTAGCGCCCTTGCTCTATGTTTTGGTGTCTCTACCTTTTTGGTTTTTTTGATGTTTTTTGCTATTTCTTGCCTAAATTTTTTTCTTACTAACTAGTTGTGTAGTTGTCCCATGCCTGTCTAAGACCTAAAAAAGCAAAAAATACTAACATTTTGCTGTAGGAACGCTTGTCAAAGAATTTATTTTCATCACTAGTTTAGTTGCACTAAGGTAGAGTAGTAGAAAGTAACATTTTTTTGCTATTCTTGTGAGGCCTTCTTAAGTTTATGGTCTCTCCTCACACCCTTGGGTGATCTTGGAGATCAAAAGATTAAGTTGGTCTCTTTTTCTTTTTGCATCATTGTAGCCCAAGGAACCCAACGTGTGTATGCTCTCCCCTTGCACTTCGTGCGATCTTGGGTGATAAAAAACACTTGGATCATTCCTTTTAGGAGGCCTTCTTGGGTATTTCATCACCCCAAGGGATGACCTCAACTCTCATGCTCCGATGGAGTATAAATAGTAGGAGGTGAATCAAAAGACAACTCTCTTGGAAGTAGGATCTTGTCATTTTTGGTTAAGCCCCCAAAAAATTTATACCTTGAGGAAGTGAAGGTGGAGATGGGGTTACCCTCTCCTCTCAGATGTTTGAAATTATTCTCTTTCATCTATGGATTTGGCCTCACACACCCTTGAGGTATTTACAGGACTCCCTAACAACCTTGTTAATCCTAGTTTAAGACCATTCGACCATAGCTTATTGTGGTGCAACATACAATATTATGCCCTAAGTTACTCACCATGTAATTTCTCTTGTTGAGGTGACAAACATCCCTTGGTAGGACCTTGTCCTTTTAAGGTAAGGAGTGTAAAGGTGATACATGACCTTTGGATACCCTAGTTACCCATTCATTTAAAGGTATTAATTAGCCTTTGAATGGTGGGCCCATAATAAGTTTACACTCCCACTTGAATAATTCTAGGCTTGTGTAAGTTCTTGGTGTGTCTTTTTGTCCAAAACTAGTGTTACTTATCAATCGAACTCCCTCTCAGTCCAATTTGTTTTTTTGGTGTTTTCAAGTCCACCCCTTAGCCAAGAAAGAAAGAAACTTCAATCCAAACTCTACCATCGAATATTTTCCTCCAAATCCTTCATCCATTCTTCAATTCAATCTTAGTCCATCCAAATCAGCTTAAACATTTTGAAAACACAACTAGGAGCATAATTCAATGCCTAAGCATGTTTTAGCACCTAAGATTCACCTTTCAATACCTAAGTAAGCCTATTTTAGCATATAAGTTGGTTCAGTGCCTAAGCATGATGCTTTAGCACCTAAAAAAAATCCATTCAAAATCATAGTTTAGCTCCTAAGCCTATTTTGGTGCCTAATATTCACCTTTGAATGCCTAAGTAAGCCTGTTTTAGTGCCTAAGCATGATACTTTAGTGCCTAAGTAGAACCCATTGACAATGATAGTTCAATGCTTGAGTTTCCTATTTTAGTGCCTAAGCTGATTCAACACCCTTGCACTATGTTTAGTGCCTCTACTATTTCACCCCATAGCTCAAACACTGGATTCCAAAAAATTGATCATCTCCATTGAGTAAGATTAGGTTTCATCAATATTGACCTTAGACAAACCTAGTTACATAATAAACCATCCTAATCATCCATAATACCATCCTAACCATCCCAATCATCCCTGAACCATCTCAATTATCCCTAAACTATCCCTAAACATGCCTAATCATCCCAAAATCATCCCTAAACATCACTAAACAATCCCAATCATACCTAAACTTCATTTAGCTTACTAAAAAAGAAAATTCTTTGAGGGCTTCACCCTCACACCCCCTATCGTTGGGGTGGGTGTCCCAAATCACTTTGGGATACCACCTATTTTCTTTTAATCATCCTTAACCATCCTAATCATCCCTAATCCCATCCTAATCATCCTTCCCATACCTAATCACCCTTATCATCTCTAATCTCATCCCTAATCGCCCCTATCAAACATAATCCCATCCCTAATCAACCTCATCAAATTCAATCCCATTCCTAATCACCCTCACCATCCCTAATCACCCACATCATCCCTAATCACCCCTAACCTCATCCTCTATCTTCATCCTTAAGTCATATTCTTCTAATCCCCAATCCATTTTTAATTCCCCATCCTAATTTCTATCTTTGTCCAAACCCAAATCCTCCTCCAAATATAATCAACCCTCATCCTCTAATCTTAAATCAACCACATTCTAATCCACCTTTCAAGTCACCCTTTTATCCCAAATCTGAGCTTAACCAAATACAAAATCCAAGCTTTAATAAATACCCATCCTCATCCATTCTATCCTAATCCCATTTTACCCATCCTAATCTAGTACAACATCATGTCTTCTTTCTATACCTCCCCATCGATTTTGGATGATTGTGAGGTTAGTCTTGTTGACCAACCCGAATATGATCCTTATGAGGATAATAAGAGTTTTGTTAATAAAAAGGACCTATCCCAATCCACAAGTTTCATCCTTGCCAACTACTTCAACAATGACACAAATTCCATGCTTAGATACTTCCTTAGCATTGGTGCTAAACTTCCATCCTTCCCACCTCAGTTCAATCCCAATCCATCTCCTATTGCTTATCCTTCCCCTTCTTTTGACAAGGGAAAACATGCCTCTATCCAAAACCCCCTCCAATCCCATCCACATCACAAATCCCCACCCCCAAATCCTTTCCAAGATCCTAATCCTCATCCTAAATTTACCAATCTTTGGAAGCTTCCACTTCTTATTCCACTTTCTCATCTCCCACATCCCTACAATCCACATCACCCCAATCCTACAAATCCACCTCATCCCATGTCTCTCATGACTTCCTCCAAGGTATATTATTCAAGGAGCCTCATCCCCCTCCTCCAAATAAAGGTGTGCAATCTTCCCATGTCATGTATCCACCTTCATCCCCTCCACATCAAGATAAAGCCCAATTCCATAAACCTAATGAATTTCCTATCTAGGCTCCATCTACCCAAGTTGAAGAATCTTTCTAACCTTAATCACCTCTTACACCATCCATACCAAATGAAAAATTCCAATCCCTTGATCCAAAGAGTTCCAACATAGATTCACCTACAATCAAGATCAAAGTATCCCTCTGATGCCATCACATGAACTATATCCAAATCAAGATCAAAGCACACCTTCTATCCCATATATTGATCTTCTCCCCTCTAATGATCAAGACACCTCTTCCACTCCACCTAATGATTCACTTCCTTCAAGATCAAAGTGTCCTTTCCTCTCCATGTCACGATCTCAATCCATCTCAAGATCAAAGAATTCCTCTATCTCACAATTCTAACCCTTCCATACCATCTCCCAATCCCTCTCTAGGTCATGATGAAAGTGTCCCTTCATCCCCATCTCATGGTCCCATCCTTTCCGCCCCATCTTATGATCATCCTCCATCAAATGATCCTACCCCAAGTCAAAACCAAAGCATCCCTTAATCTCCATGTCATGGTCCTAATCCTCCACAAGATCCCATCACCCCTATCCAATTTACACATGAACGCCACACTTATCAAATGGGTTACTCCACTTTCATCCAATCCGGTTTACTCCAAGAACCTACAACCCTTCCACCTCATACCCCGCTCAACATGGACTAGCATCTTCCTTCCAAAAAAAAGTATCCCATTTCCAAAAGGATTTGTCAAACTATGAATTATCAAGGCAAAGGGTTAGGCCTCCATGAGCAAGGCATATTAGAACGCATTCAAATCCAAGAAAATACTCATTTTCATGGCCTTGGAAATCAATATCAAGACATTGGTACTCCTAAATCTCACATCCCTCTACTTAAAGTCCAAATATTCATATCCACCATCCTCCAAATCAATCATGGGTCCTTATATTCCTAAGAACAATCTTGTATCCCTTCCATCTATTTTGGGTCCCTATATCCCAAAATCATATCCTTCATCCCTTCCATCCATTTTGGGTCCCTATGTTCCAAAACCAAGTCCTCCATCCCTTCCATCCATCTTGGGTCCTTATATTCCACCACCTATCACTCCTATTCCACAATCCCTCTATCTTATTTACCGATCACCTCAAATACCAAATCAAGATCAACAAAGGCATACATCCTTGAAGCCTTTCCAACATCCTACCTAAATAAACTCATCCACAAAATCTCCATATCATTCCTCTCCATCCACCAATAAAATTTCTCTTGAAAGTAATTTGGATGCCAAATATAAAAAAACATCAATCTAAAAATCCACATAAATCCAAGGATCACCATGTCCCATAAAAAATACATGCTTAAAAAAGGAAAAATATGATCCAAAAGAAAAAAAATTTAAATCCAAAATCCATAAAGTCCTATCAAGAAAAGGTCTAAAACTATGTAGATTCTCAAACTACTCATAGAAGCAATGCATCTCAAAGAACAGTAAAAAATGACACCAAACCTTGCTAAGCCAATAGCTTCATCCAATCCCAAATCCCAAATCCTTCCATCTAATAATCCTCCATCTTCTAAATCCATTTTGGGATCTTATGTCCCAAAATCCATATTCAATCCATCTAAATCTAAAAATTCACACTCCACTTCTCCTCTACAACTCCACCACCCTTCAAGGTGTGTGCTATTGTTGATCTTTCCAAAATTTCCATCCACTCATCCATAAGTATGCCAACCATCCATATAATATCCAAAATTCACCCATCATCATCCTCCTTTAATCCAAGTCCTTGCACAAATCCATTTTATCCCCCTTACCATCCTTCTACCAATGTCTATAAGCATACCTCCAATTACCATGGTCAATTGTCATACATCTTCAAGGGATACCATCCATGGAACTAGATGCTTGTGTCCTTCCTCCATCTCCCCATCATCTATCCATAATATTCCAAATCCACCTATCCACATGCTTATCCTCATCCTTATCCATACTTTCTATTTAAAAAATCCAAAAAAATGAAAAAAGTAAAAAATTAAAGACAAACCATTCATCCAATGGTGAAAAGAACTTCTTGTGGCAACTTGGGCAAGTACCATGATGAAAACATAAAATCATGCATCATGTGTAATTCCCCCATCCACTTGAACTCTACACTTGGGGGAAAGATTAATCCATATCACATCCTACCCACATCTCTCATTATCCTTCATCCCCTATCCATCATCCTATCTAAGTCCATCCCCCTTTTCCACCTTTGATCTTTACAAGGCCAAGTATCTTCTTTAGCATCACATATCCTACCTAGCTTTTATCATATCCACCATCCTATCCAAATCGATTCCCCCTTACCATATCTGATCTTGATAATGAGTCTCCAAGTTATCCCTCCATCCATACCTTATCCATATCATTTATTATCCACCATCTCATATCTATTATCCTATCTCCATTCCCCCATCATATCAACTTCATCCTCTCTTTTTGACCTTGATCTTGATAGAGATCTATGGAAAAAATATCCATGCATGCTCTGGACAAGGCAAGCATTACTCTCATTTCCATCCATATATCTTAAACACTATCCTTCCATCTCATACAAATTTTATCATCTTCCATCCTCCACTCCACTACCACTAATGTGAGGCATCTTGTTCCTTTGCAACATAGTCCTTGGAGATCCCTCCTTCTATCCTCTTATCTCCCGTCACCTTTTATCCATCCACTCAATCCCCCATATCCTATCCAAGCAATCATCCTATGCTTTCATCCTTTTATCATGCATTGGGTTTCCCTTGTCATTGGTTCCTATCCATTTCTCTATCCTCCTCCAATCCTATCCTATCCAATACATTTTTTTTTATCTACCATCCAATTCTTTCCTATCCCATCCATTTATCATTTATCTATCCCATCCAATCCATTTATTATATATATATCACTCTAATCCAACCATGCCAAATCAACCCATCCAAATATAATCAATCCTAATCCATGCAATCCAATCTTGTAATCTACCCCATCATCCTAAAAGAAATCTATAATTTTGATCTAAATTAGTTGAAATGCCTTGATCCATTAATCCAATTAATCCAAATGTTGTTCTTATCGTTAACAACACAATCCTCGGGGTATGGATTGTTCTTATCATTAACATTGCTATCCTCCTCCCCATCAATCAATCAATCAATCAATTGGTCTTCATCTTGACTAGGGGTATTATCCTTGTTTTTTTTTAGTTTGTTGTGCATGCTTGCTTGTTGCTTGTGTGTTATCATTGTTTACATTTATCATGGTCTTTGCACTCTATCTCCACAAGGGCATTATATTCCTCCATATCATGGTTTATAAGGCATATATGCTTGCAATTGAACTTTTGATCACACTTGGCACATTGTCACCTTGGTTCCTTATACCTTAGTGCATAATGTCAAGTACAATATCAAATCTAGGTTGCTTATACCAATGCAACATGATTCTTATCCATCATTTCTCTCTATCCATATATCTTAATTCTATCCTCTTTCTATCCATCATCCTCTAGTTCTCCTCTCCATTTCGAGAGAACAAACATGTTCTTTAAACCAACCCATCCTCTCAAGGGGGCATACTAATAACTACTTGTCATCCTTCATCATCTTACCAGTGATTGGAGCATCATACCACTAGTCCTCATCCCTTTCTATCCATTATATTTTATTCTTCTTTGATACAACGCCACTTCTTACACTTGTGGCACTACATCAAAGAAGGGAAAAATGTAGACATCTAAATATGTCCATACCTGACACACTTAACTTCACCCCATTCTAGTTATTAATTAATTAAATAATATTTATTTATTTAATTCGTCCTTATCCCATCCCTTAATTAAATAAATTTACATTTATTTATTTAAATCTAACCTTAGCCCCCAAACCTTCCAACTAAATAAATAAATTAATACCTACTTGATTAATTTATTTAGGCTAATTAACCTTAATTACTATTTTCTTATTATTTAATTCAACCTCACCATCAATCCTTGTCCACTCAATCCTATCCCTCGAATCCATCTACATGGATCAAGATCTAAACTTGTCACCAGGTGACAAGTTTCCTAACCTACCTATCCTCCCCCTTTGCTCACACATGTGTGAGCATATCTCTCACATATGTGAAGCCACCCTACCCCTTACACATGTCATAGACATGTCACTTTGTCTCTTACACATGTCATAGACATGCCACTTTCCTAAGCCACCTTACCTCTTACAAATTTCATAAACATGTCTCTTTCATGTTCTTTCCAATGTGTACTCACACATGTGTGAGCACACTTTCTGTTACACCTCCTTTCCTAGTTGTCACAAGGCTAAGCCTCCATCATCTCATTCAGTCTTGACCCTCCATTTAGTCAATGCATCTTGGACATTTATTTCACCCATCAAAAATCTATAAATTGAGGCATTTTCTCTCACTTTGAGACATACACCTTCATCATATCCTTATGCTACCATTTTCTTCTATCAATCCTCCATCCCAACATCATGTTGCTGGTATAAACAACCATGTTCCATCCAATTACAACATCATAAAGGAGCATATCAAGTAGACATGGGTGCATCTACTTCAACTCAATCTATGAGGTGAAATGGTAAAAAGAAAGGTAATTGTTCTTTATTTGCATTTATCTTCTATTTTCTATCTTTTACCCTTTTCATTGAATCTTTAGGTACATTTTCTTAGGAAAACATATGAAGTGTTTTAATAAGTTTAAATAATTTAAAGCACTTGTGGAAATA
>VDFB02256132.1:114867380-114894936 GCA_007258455.2 Sequoia sempervirens | reverse complement strand
TACATGGTACACCTAAGGTTATTGTTAGTGACCATGATCCTAACTTTACTAGTCACTTTTGGATAAATTTATTCTCATGTTTGGGTACTCAATTGGATCATGTTCCTTCATACCACCCTCAATTTTATGGGTAGATTGAGGTTGTTAACAAGTGTTTTGGAAGGATATTTATGTTGTTTTACTTCATATAAACAATTTCAATGGGTATATTGTCTACCACTAGCAGAATAGTGGTATAACACTTCCTTTCATAGTTCATAAATTTTTTTCCATTTATGGAACTATATGGATATCATACTCCTTCCATCACATCATCATTGAAGGTGTCACCAATATTTTAGGAAGTGGAAGACCACATGCTTTATCAACAAGAAGTACTTTCAGGATTCATGGAAAATCTAGCCATGACACAAAATCGAATGGAGCAATAGATGAACCAAAATTATAGTGAAAGAAGTTTTAAAGTTTGGGATTGGATTTTATTGAGGTTGCAACCTTACAAGAAAATACCATTGAAGCAAAAAGTAAAGAACAAAAATTTATCTCCAAGATATTTGGCCCATATACCAAATCATGCAAAAGATAGGTAGTGTTGCCTACAAGCTTGAATTGCCACCAACACATAGGTACATCTAGTTTTTCATGTTTCTTGTTTGAAGAAGGAAATTGGGCATAATATCCCTACTCAAAAAATATTACCGGAGCTCGATGAAGAGGGAAGAATCATATTGGAACCAAAGTTCATTTGTCAGATGCACACACATAAGCTAAAGAATAAAACACTCACTGAGTATCTCACCCAATGAAAGAATTTACCTGTTGAATTTGCCACTTGGGAGGACGAGGAGTTCATTCAAAAGCATCCACACTTGATTAGTATTAAATACAATGCTTCTTTGAAGAGGGGCAGAAAGCTACACCCTTAATTTAGAGTACATAGGGTCATGAATAGTCGGCTTGTGGCTATCTTAAATCTTAACTAAGTCATATTATTATTATTATTATATTGTTATTTAGTTAATTAGGTCAACCTAAGGCTTATAAAGGGCTATGTAAGTTGGCTTAGGTGATATCCTTGAAATAAGTAGGGTATATATAGGAGGTAGTGAGTCTTATTTTCTCATCATATTGTGAATTGTGAAATGCCATTAAAGATATTTGGAGGTTTGTACCCTTGAAGTGGCTTGTTATTCTCAATTATTATATAATATTTTTGATATATTTCATATTATATTATTCTCTTGTGCAAGTTATTTCATTACAAAATCATGCACGATGGTTTATTGGTATTATTTTATCCATATTGAAGGTATTTGTCCCATAAGACATATATAGATCAATGTTAAGCATTAGAAGTAACATATGCATGGAAGAAAGTGAAAGTTTTGATTAGGGGCGAGTCCATTTTTAGAGGCAAAAATTGTGACTATGCTACACAACAACATAACATTTCCATGAACACAGTGCATAGTTAATATGGAATCAAGTAAGAATGCCAAGAAGAGGTGCATATTGAAATTTCCTTCCTAAAAAAAATGTGAAGTAGTATTTGTTGGAACTAGGACATGCTATTCACATCTGAGGAGTTCATGAATAGAGTTCTTTAGTGGAATGAACAAACATTATTGATTGTCTATGTGACATGTTGTAATGAGTTATAGATGTAGTGTGGGTGAGGGAATGTCTAAGTCCAATGATTTTACTTTCCCAACTACAAGTTGTTTGGAGAGATCACAATTGAATAATTGTAGGCATGTCACTTTAAGTGTGTTGTGATAGTTTAATTGCATTGTTGGAATACCTGCATTGATAACTAAGAGAATGTGGATATTTTGAGATATGCCTAGATGTATTGCAAGCAACTATAAATAATCATGAATTTTTATTTGATATCACAAGCCGTGGAGAGTTTTTGATTCTAGTGCAAGAAGATAATTACAATTTAGTAGAGTGGGTTGACAATATTTGGCTAAGAATGAGTAGTAATAACTTATTATTTTTGGTGGTTACTTATATGGAAAAGTCTTATTAGATGTAATGTGCAACATGATTACATCACGATATGACTATGAAATGGTTGTGACAATTGGTATACTTCGTGGTAGTTGAATTGTTGGATTTTTTGTAGGATGGTTTTGTAATTATAAATATTTGTGCACATATATGCAACAAGGTTGGTCAAACTTGAAAAATGTGAAGGTTGATATAAATTGAATATGATAGAAAAATGGCATGTTGTAAGTTGATAGATTAAGACTTTCTAAAGAGACTTGTTGTATCAAATATTATGATTTTGAATAATATAATTGTGATGATCCTTTGGTGGACAACTTTTCCCACAATGGTTTCTTGCATACAATCAACGTCTCTTGCATTTCTTGTGGTTTGCATGTTGTTTCATGTTCTTCCTTTAATGTTTCTAATTGAATTCTAATACTATTATGACTATTTTTTGCACATAATCATAAGTAGGCCTTTTATCCCAATCTATTAGTTGATTGTAATAGGGATCAAAATCCTAATATTTTGTATTAGAGCCAATTACCCTAGAACAAGGTGTCTTGTCACAATATGTGTATAAATAGTCACAAAGGAAAACTTAGAAGAATTTATTGAAAATTTAGTGGTTTTGAATCTATGGCTAGCACTTCAAGGTTTGAGATCTATGGTACTAGAACTTTAAGTTATAGAAGTTGAAAATGAAAAATATTCTAACAAAAATTGATCAATAGGATGTAGTGTCTTCTTTGGCTAAACCCTCATGTATGTTTGATGAGGACTTGAGTAAATTAGATAAAAAACCCAAAACTACTATTTGTTTATACCTTTTAGATTGTGTTGATGAATGTGTTTGAAGAATATATTGTTCATTCATTGTGGATGAAGATAGGAACATTGTATTAATCCAAGAGTCTTGTAAGTAAACTTTCCTTGAAAGATAAGTTATACTATTTGAATATTAAAGAGAGACTCAATAAATTACCATCTTAATTCCATCAATGTTAATCTAAGTCATCTTGTGTCAGTAGGAGTCAAACTGGATGAAGAAGATAAACACATTTTGTTACTTTTTTCTTTAACTAATTCATGGGAAAATTTAACCATGATAATTTCCAACAAAACTATTACACCTAGATTGGAAAGTGTCTTAATTTTTTTTTTAATTGAAAATATTAGAAGGAAATCCATGGATGAAGTCTCTCTTGATGCACTAGTTGTAAGGGGAAAGTCTAAGGATATAGGTGGTATGTATAAGAATGAAGAAAAGATGTTTAATGGAATGGGTAGGTCAAAGTCTTCTAAGAAATCAAAAGTAAAATACCAAAATTGTGGCAATTTTTTTTACATTAAATAAGATTGTAAATGCAAGAAAAATAATAATTCTTTGATAAATCCTCAAATAATGATGAATATAGTAGTGATTCTTTTATTTATACTAATATAATTGGTGATGCATCTTGATTAATTGAATCAAGTGCATCTTATCATATGACCCCTCATAGATAACTGTATTGTGACTACAAGGAATTTAATGGAAGAAATTTTTTCCTAAGTGGTAAAAAATATCTAAGGGTAGTTGATTGAGGGAAGGTAAACATGTCTTTCATAGATGAGAGAGTGAGAAGACTTTCAGATGTATTGCATATTCCAAATTTGACAATAAATCTTCTTTCTATTTCTAAGATGATTGAATTTGGAATGTATGTTATGTTTGATTATAAGGGTTGTAGATTTACTAGAGGCAACTTGTTGCTTGCTAAGTGCGACAAGGAACTTTTTTTAGGCTAGATACATCAACAATATTTGAATCTATCAATATAATTGAACCTAAATCTATTTATTTGTGGCATCAAAGGTTGGGCCAAATAGGTGACAAATCTTTTAAAGCCTTTGTGAGTAAACATATGGTGGAAGGAATTTTATGTTATTTTGTTGGGTTTGTGAACATTATGTGTTTGGTAAGAAGAATAGGGTGTGGTTTGTTTTAGGGAGTACATTGGCAAAGGAGATTTTGGAGGTGATTGATAATAATGTATTCAGCCCCATGGATGTCAATTTCATTGGTAAGTCTTAGTATTTTGTTGTATTGTTAATGATTATTCTAGACACACTTGGGTACTATAGAAATATAAATATGTCCATACCTGACCACACCTAACTTTACCCCATTCTATCTGTTAATTAAAAAAATAATATTTATTTATTTAATTCATCCTTATCCCATCCCTTAATTAAATAAATTTACATTTATTTAATTAAGTCTAACCTTAGCCCCTAAACCTTCCAACTAAATAAACTAATTAATACCTACTTAATTAATTTATTTATGCTAATTAACCTTCATTACCATTTTCTTATTACTTAATTCCACCCCACCATCAATCCTTGTCCACTCAATCCTAGCCCTTGAATCCATCTACATGGATCAAGATCTAAACTTGTCACCAAGTGACAACTCTCCTAACCTACCTATTCTACCCCTTTGCTCACACATGTGTGAGCATATCTCTCACACATGTGAAGCCACCCTACCCCTTACACATATCATAAAAAATTCACTTTATCTCTTACAAATGTTATAGACATATCACTTTCCCAAGCCAACCTACCTCTTACACATGTCATAGACATGTCTCTTTCATGTTTTTTCCAATGTGTTCTCACACATGTATGATCACACCTTGCTCTTACACCTCCTTTCCCCTTATGATACTTTTCACAACGCTAAGCTTCCATCATCTCATTCAATCTTGACCCTCTATTTAGTCAATGCATTTTTTCCATTGATTTTTTCCATAAAAAATCTACAAACTTAAGCATTTACTCACTTTGAGACATCTACCTTTATCATATTCTTATGCTGTCATTTTCTTCTATCAATCCTCCATCCCAACATCATGTTGTTGGTATAAACAACCACATTCCATCCAATTACAACATCATCAAGGAGCACAACAAGTAGACACTGGTGTATCTACTTCAACTCAATCCATGAGGTGAAAAGGTAAAAGGAAAGGTAATTGTTCTTTATTTACATTTATCTTCTATTTTTGTCTTTTACCCTTTTCATCGTCTTCATTTTGGCATGCTTGGTGGGACCCAAATCCCTAAAACTAACCAAAAAAAATTTAAGTTTTTGTGAAGTTTTTTACGTTGTAGATAGTGGAACATCACCTTCGACTGTGTTTTAGTGCCTTCATATACAAGTTCAACGCCTCTATTTTTGTTTTAGCGCCTACATGATTTAAAGTGCATGCATGATTTAATGCCTACGTTGCTTCAACACTTACGCTTAGAGTTTCAACACTCCTATTAACTTGCAATTTTTCATTGATTTTGTTGATCTTTTTAGTGTTTTTCTCGACTTTTGGTATTTGATAACAACTTGCTTATCTGATATTTTATCTCTCTTGATATTTTTGGAGCCTGTTGAGTGTTGTAGGTAACTGGTTTTTACAATTTTTTTTACAGTTTCCACAAATATTCTAGATCAACGTTTACATGAGTTGATTTAGCACCTACGCATGCTGGTTTAATGCCTCTATTTTAGTAGGTATATTTCACCTTTCAATGTCTCTACTCTGTAGTTTGGCGCCTAGGCTGATTTAGCGCCCTTGCTCTATGTTTTGGTGTCTCTACCTTTTTGGTTTTTTTGATGTTTTTTGCTATTTCTTGCCTAAATTTTTTTCTTACTAACTAGTTGTGTAGTTGTCCCATGCCTGTCTAAGACCTAAAAAAGCAAAAAATACTAACATTTTGCTGTAGGAACGCTTGTCAAAGAATTTATTTTCATCACTAGTTTAGTTGCACTAAGGTAGAGTAGTAGAAAGTAACATTTTTTTGCTATTCTTGTGAGGCCTTCTTAAGTTTATGGTCTCTCCTCACACCCTTGGGTGATCTTGGAGATCAAAAGATTAAGTTGGTCTCTTTTTCTTTTTGCATCATTGTAGCCCAAGGAACCCAACGTGTGTATGCTCTCCCCTTGCACTTCGTGCGATCTTGGGTGATAAAAAACACTTGGATCATTCCTTTTAGGAGGCCTTCTTGGGTATTTCATCACCCCAAGGGATGACCTCAACTCTCATGCTCCGATGGAGTATAAATAGTAGGAGGTGAATCAAAAGACAACTCTCTTGGAAGTAGGATCTTGTCATTTTTGGTTAAGCCCCCAAAAAATTTATACCTTGAGGAAGTGAAGGTGGAGATGGGGTTACCCTCTCCTCTCAGATGTTTGAAATTATTCTCTTTCATCTATGGATTTGGCCTCACACACCCTTGAGGTATTTACAGGACTCCCTAACAACCTTGTTAATCCTAGTTTAAGACCATTCGACCATAGCTTATTGTGGTGCAACATACAATATTATGCCCTAAGTTACTCACCATGTAATTTCTCTTGTTGAGGTGACAAACATCCCTTGGTAGGACCTTGTCCTTTTAAGGTAAGGAGTGTAAAGGTGATACATGACCTTTGGATACCCTAGTTACCCATTCATTTAAAGGTATTAATTAGCCTTTGAATGGTGGGCCCATAATAAGTTTACACTCCCACTTGAATAATTCTAGGCTTGTGTAAGTTCTTGGTGTGTCTTTTTGTCCAAAACTAGTGTTACTTATCAATCGAACTCCCTCTCAGTCCAATTTGTTTTTTTGGTGTTTTCAAGTCCACCCCTTAGCCAAGAAAGAAAGAAACTTCAATCCAAACTCTACCATCGAATATTTTCCTCCAAATCCTTCATCCATTCTTCAATTCAATCTTAGTCCATCCAAATCAGCTTAAACATTTTGAAAACACAACTAGGAGCATAATTCAATGCCTAAGCATGTTTTAGCACCTAAGATTCACCTTTCAATACCTAAGTAAGCCTATTTTAGCATATAAGTTGGTTCAGTGCCTAAGCATGATGCTTTAGCACCTAAAAAAAATCCATTCAAAATCATAGTTTAGCTCCTAAGCCTATTTTGGTGCCTAATATTCACCTTTGAATGCCTAAGTAAGCCTGTTTTAGTGCCTAAGCATGATACTTTAGTGCCTAAGTAGAACCCATTGACAATGATAGTTCAATGCTTGAGTTTCCTATTTTAGTGCCTAAGCTGATTCAACACCCTTGCACTATGTTTAGTGCCTCTACTATTTCACCCCATAGCTCAAACACTGGATTCCAAAAAATTGATCATCTCCATTGAGTAAGATTAGGTTTCATCAATATTGACCTTAGACAAACCTAGTTACATAATAAACCATCCTAATCATCCATAATACCATCCTAACCATCCCAATCATCCCTGAACCATCTCAATTATCCCTAAACTATCCCTAAACATGCCTAATCATCCCAAAATCATCCCTAAACATCACTAAACAATCCCAATCATACCTAAACTTCATTTAGCTTACTAAAAAAGAAAATTCTTTGAGGGCTTCACCCTCACACCCCCTATCGTTGGGGTGGGTGTCCCAAATCACTTTGGGATACCACCTATTTTCTTTTAATCATCCTTAACCATCCTAATCATCCCTAATCCCATCCTAATCATCCTTCCCATACCTAATCACCCTTATCATCTCTAATCTCATCCCTAATCGCCCCTATCAAACATAATCCCATCCCTAATCAACCTCATCAAATTCAATCCCATTCCTAATCACCCTCACCATCCCTAATCACCCACATCATCCCTAATCACCCCTAACCTCATCCTCTATCTTCATCCTTAAGTCATATTCTTCTAATCCCCAATCCATTTTTAATTCCCCATCCTAATTTCTATCTTTGTCCAAACCCAAATCCTCCTCCAAATATAATCAACCCTCATCCTCTAATCTTAAATCAACCACATTCTAATCCACCTTTCAAGTCACCCTTTTATCCCAAATCTGAGCTTAACCAAATACAAAATCCAAGCTTTAATAAATACCCATCCTCATCCATTCTATCCTAATCCCATTTTACCCATCCTAATCTAGTACAACATCATGTCTTCTTTCTATACCTCCCCATCGATTTTGGATGATTGTGAGGTTAGTCTTGTTGACCAACCCGAATATGATCCTTATGAGGATAATAAGAGTTTTGTTAATAAAAAGGACCTATCCCAATCCACAAGTTTCATCCTTGCCAACTACTTCAACAATGACACAAATTCCATGCTTAGATACTTCCTTAGCATTGGTGCTAAACTTCCATCCTTCCCACCTCAGTTCAATCCCAATCCATCTCCTATTGCTTATCCTTCCCCTTCTTTTGACAAGGGAAAACATGCCTCTATCCAAAACCCCCTCCAATCCCATCCACATCACAAATCCCCACCCCCAAATCCTTTCCAAGATCCTAATCCTCATCCTAAATTTACCAATCTTTGGAAGCTTCCACTTCTTATTCCACTTTCTCATCTCCCACATCCCTACAATCCACATCACCCCAATCCTACAAATCCACCTCATCCCATGTCTCTCATGACTTCCTCCAAGGTATATTATTCAAGGAGCCTCATCCCCCTCCTCCAAATAAAGGTGTGCAATCTTCCCATGTCATGTATCCACCTTCATCCCCTCCACATCAAGATAAAGCCCAATTCCATAAACCTAATGAATTTCCTATCTAGGCTCCATCTACCCAAGTTGAAGAATCTTTCTAACCTTAATCACCTCTTACACCATCCATACCAAATGAAAAATTCCAATCCCTTGATCCAAAGAGTTCCAACATAGATTCACCTACAATCAAGATCAAAGTATCCCTCTGATGCCATCACATGAACTATATCCAAATCAAGATCAAAGCACACCTTCTATCCCATATATTGATCTTCTCCCCTCTAATGATCAAGACACCTCTTCCACTCCACCTAATGATTCACTTCCTTCAAGATCAAAGTGTCCTTTCCTCTCCATGTCACGATCTCAATCCATCTCAAGATCAAAGAATTCCTCTATCTCACAATTCTAACCCTTCCATACCATCTCCCAATCCCTCTCTAGGTCATGATGAAAGTGTCCCTTCATCCCCATCTCATGGTCCCATCCTTTCCGCCCCATCTTATGATCATCCTCCATCAAATGATCCTACCCCAAGTCAAAACCAAAGCATCCCTTAATCTCCATGTCATGGTCCTAATCCTCCACAAGATCCCATCACCCCTATCCAATTTACACATGAACGCCACACTTATCAAATGGGTTACTCCACTTTCATCCAATCCGGTTTACTCCAAGAACCTACAACCCTTCCACCTCATACCCCGCTCAACATGGACTAGCATCTTCCTTCCAAAAAAAAGTATCCCATTTCCAAAAGGATTTGTCAAACTATGAATTATCAAGGCAAAGGGTTAGGCCTCCATGAGCAAGGCATATTAGAACGCATTCAAATCCAAGAAAATACTCATTTTCATGGCCTTGGAAATCAATATCAAGACATTGGTACTCCTAAATCTCACATCCCTCTACTTAAAGTCCAAATATTCATATCCACCATCCTCCAAATCAATCATGGGTCCTTATATTCCTAAGAACAATCTTGTATCCCTTCCATCTATTTTGGGTCCCTATATCCCAAAATCATATCCTTCATCCCTTCCATCCATTTTGGGTCCCTATGTTCCAAAACCAAGTCCTCCATCCCTTCCATCCATCTTGGGTCCTTATATTCCACCACCTATCACTCCTATTCCACAATCCCTCTATCTTATTTACCGATCACCTCAAATACCAAATCAAGATCAACAAAGGCATACATCCTTGAAGCCTTTCCAACATCCTACCTAAATAAACTCATCCACAAAATCTCCATATCATTCCTCTCCATCCACCAATAAAATTTCTCTTGAAAGTAATTTGGATGCCAAATATAAAAAAACATCAATCTAAAAATCCACATAAATCCAAGGATCACCATGTCCCATAAAAAATACATGCTTAAAAAAGGAAAAATATGATCCAAAAGAAAAAAAATTTAAATCCAAAATCCATAAAGTCCTATCAAGAAAAGGTCTAAAACTATGTAGATTCTCAAACTACTCATAGAAGCAATGCATCTCAAAGAACAGTAAAAAATGACACCAAACCTTGCTAAGCCAATAGCTTCATCCACTCCCAAATCCCAAATCCTTCCATCTAATAATCCTCCATCTTCTAAATCCATTTTGGGATCTTATGTCCCAAAATCCATATTCAATCCATCTAAATCTAAAAATTCACACTCCACTTCTCCTCTACAACTCCACCACCCTTCAAGGTGTGTGCTATTGTTGATCTTTCCAAAATTTCTATCCACTCATCCATAAGTATTCCAAGCATCCATATAATATCCAAAATTCACCCATCATCATCCTCCTTTAATCCAAGTCCTTGCACAAATCCCTTTTATCCCCCTTACCATCCTTCTACCAACGTCTATAAGCATACCTCCAATTACCATGGTTAATTGTCATACATCTTCAAGGGATACCATCCATGGAACTAGATGCTTGTGTCCTTCCTCCATCTCCCCATAATCTATCCATAATATTCCAAATCCACCTATCCATATGCTTATCCTCATCCTTATCCATAGTTTCTATTTAAAAAATCCAAAAAAATGAAAAAAGTAAAAAATTAAAGACAAACCATTCATCCAATGGTGAATATAACTTCTTGTGGCAACTTGGGCAAGCACCATGATGAAAACATAAAATCATGCATCATGTGTAATTCCCCCATCAACTTGAACTCTACACTTGGGGGAAAGATTAATCCATATCACATCCTACCCACATCTCTCATTATCCTTCATCCCCTATCCATCATCCTATCTAAGTGCATCCCCCTTTTCCACCTTTGATCTTTACAAGGCCAAGTATCTTCTTTAGCATCACATAGCCTACCTAGCTTGTATCATATCCACCATCCTATCCAAATCGATCCCCCCTTACCATATCTGATCTTGATAATGAGTCTCCATGTTATCCCTCCATCCATACCTTATCCATATAATTTATTATCCACCATCTCATATCTATTATCCTATCTCCATTCTCCCATCATATCAAATTCATCCTCTCTTTTTGACCTTGATCTTGATAGAGATCTATGGGAAAAATATCCATGCATGCTCTAGACAAGGCAAGCCTTACTCTCATTTCCATCCATGTCTCTTAAACACTATCCTTCCATCTCATACATATTTTATCATCTTCCATCCTCCACTCCACTACCACTAATGTGAGGCATCTTGTTCCTTTGCAACATAGTCCTTGGAGATCCCTCCTTCTATCCTCTTATCTCCTGTCACCTTTTATCCATCCACTCAATCCCCCATATCCTATCCAAGAAATCAACCTATCCTTTCATCCTTTTATCATGCATTGGGTTTCCCTTGTCATTGGTTCCTATCCATTCCTCTATCCTCCTCCAATCCTATCCTATCCAATACATTTGTTTTTTTATCTACCATCCAATTCTTTCCTATCCCATCCATTTATCATTTATCTATCCTATCCAATCCATTTATTATCTATATATCACTCTAATCCAACCATGCCAAATCAATCCATCCAAATATAATCAATCCTAATCCACACAATCCAATCTTGTAATCTACCCCATCATTGTAAAAGAAATCCATAATTTTGATCTAAATTAGTTGAAATTCCTTGATCCATTAATCCAATTAATCCAAATGTTGTTCTTATCATTGACAACACAATCCTCGGGGTATGGAATGTTCTTATCGTTAACATTGCTATCCTCCTCATCAATCAATCAATCAATCAATTGGTCTTCATCTTGACTAGGGGTATTATCCTTGTTTGTTTTTAGTTTGTTGTGCATGCTTGCTTGTTGCTTGTGTGTTATCATTGTTTACATTTATCATGGTATTTGCACTCTATTTCCACAAGGGCATCATATTCCTCCATATCATGGTGTATAAGGCATACATGCTTGCTATTGAACTTTTGATCACACACTTGGCACATTGTCACCTTGGTTCCTTATACCTTAGTGCATAATGTCAAGTACAATATCAATTCTAGGTTGCTTATACCAATGTATCATGATTCTTATCCATCATTTCTCTCTATCCATCTATCTTAATTCTATCCTCTTTCTATCCATCATCCTCTAGTTCTCCTCTCCATTTCGAGAGAACACACATGTTATTTAAACCAACCCATCCTCTCGAGGGGGAATACCAATACCTACTTGTCATCCTTCATCATCTTACCAGTGATTGGAGCATCATACTGCGAATGGGCGAAAAGACGTGTTAGAAAACGAGCAGCAAACAAAATAGTACAAACAACAAATATAAACACCCTACACCTCAAGATTGGGCAAATGATTAACTTAACAAAACAAAATGGAACCTTTTACCTTGTTGAGTTGTCCTTTGGTTGGCCCTTCGATCTTTGATGTTGTATGCTCCTTTGATGGAAAAAGATGCAATTGTGGATTGTGAGATGGATGGAAAATGGGTAAAAGTGGATGCAAATGCAAGTATTTGGCTAAGTAAGGCTCAAGAGAAAAATTTGCAAGAGTTTGGCTAGCACAATGATCTCCCCCCAAAATGAGAGAAAAGAGGGGGTATTTATAGAGAATTTTTAATTCTCTAGAGAAATGGATGGTTGGGATTAAACCAACAAGGCCAAAATGTAAGGCTATGGTGAGTTGAAAACTCACAAGCCTTCACATCTTGACATGTGTCATGTGAAGTGGCTTGAGAAAGATGATGTGTAAATGAGTTGGAAGGAGAGTACATGACATGGAGGTACTATATAGTACCTTGGGATTTGGACAAGATCTCCTCATAAAGGAGGCCCTTGTCCCCATGTGGGTGAGAGGACATGTGAGGAATTAAAAATTCCTCAAATATCCACATGGGAATGAGAGAAAGAATTTAAAATTATTTGAAATGCATTAGGGGATTAAATGTGAATTAAAAATTCACATGGGGAAATGGGTGCCTTCTCCAAAAGGAAAAAACATTTAATAGGGTTGACTTAGGACACATTCCATAAATGACATGGAGATTAGGTTGGCCTAATTGAGTGATTAAGATTGTGCAAGTACCTGATTAGACAAATTAATGACATATTAGAGGTAAGTGGGAGAAGGGGAAGAGTTCACATGTGACTTGATGTGACAAGTCAAAGATCACATGGGGAAGAGAAAAATGAATTTAATATTTCTTGGAAGGATAAAAGGAATTAAAAATTCCTTGAGAGGTTGATTAGGCTAGTTAATGAAGGATTAGAGGAGGGTTAGATGGCTAAGAGAGATTAGAGGCCAACTTGCAAAATTTGGAGGATGTGACACATCCTAATCAAGGATTAGGCATGTGCACATCCCTAATGATGAGATTAGGAGAATAATTAGGATTAAGAAAGGGATGTGACATGTGAGGAATTAAATAAATGTCATATTTATTTAATTCATTTGATGAAAGGGGAAGGTATTTAATTATTTAATTAGATACCTTAGGGATTAGAAGAACTTTAGAAGTATTAATTAAATAATAGTGATATTACTTAATTAATGTGGATACGGGGATGTTTAGATGAAAAGGGATAAATTTGGATAAATTAAGTGTCCAAATTTAGGTGTCTACACATACCACTAGTCCTCATCCTTTTCTATCCATTATATTTTATTCTTCTTTGATACAATGCCACTTCTTACACTTGTGGTACTATATCAAAGAGGGAAAAAATGTAGACATCTAAATATGTCCATACCTAACCACACTTAACTTTACCCCATTCTAGTTATTAATTAAATTTATTTATTTAATTCGTCCTTATCCCATCCCTTAATTAAATAAATTTACATTTATTTATTTAAATCTAACCTTAGCCCCCAAACCTTCCAACTAAATAAATAAATTAATACCTACTTGATTAATTTATTTGGGCTAATTAACCTTAATTACTATTTTCTTATTATTTAATTCAACCTCACCATCAATCCTTGTCCACTCAATCCTAGCCCTTGAATCCATCTACATGGATCAAGATCTAAACTTGTCACCAGGTGGCAAGTTTCCTGACCTACCTATCCTCCCCCTTTGCTCACACATGTGTGAGCATATCTCTCACATATGTGAAGCCACCCTACCCCTTACACATGTCATAGACATGTCACTTTCCTAAGCCACCCTACCTCTTACACATTTCATAGACATGTCTCTTTCATGTTCTTTCCAATGTGTACTCACACATGTGTGAGAACACTTTCTCTTACACCTCCTTTCCTAGTTGTCAGAATGCTAAGCCTCTATCAAGAATGCTAAGCCTCTATCATCTCATTCAGTCTTGACCCTCCATTTAGTCAATGCATCTTGGCCATTGATTTCACCCATCAAAAATCTATAAATTGAGGCATTTTCTCTCACTTTGAGACATACACCTTCATCATATCCTTATGCTACCATTTTCTTCTATCAATCCTCCATCCCAACATCATGTTGCTGGTATAAATAACCATGTTCCATCCAATTACAACATCATAAAGGAGCATATCAAGTAGACATGGGTGCATCTACTTCAACTCAATCTATGAGGTGAAATGGTAAAAACAAAGGTAATTGTTCTTTATTTGCATTTATCTTCTATTTTCTATCTTTTACCCTTTTCATTGAATCTTTAGGTACATTTTCTTAGGAAAAAATATGATGTGTTTTAATAAGTTTAAATAATTTAAAGCACTTGTGGAAATATTGACTAGTAAAAAAAAAAATGTTAAGGTTTGTTAATGGAGAGTTTTGCTCCAAGGAATTAGACTTATTTTGCAAATACACTAGAATTGTGAAATAAAATAAAATGCCTTATATGTCACAACATAATGGAGTAACTAAGGGATTAAACAAAAAATTGTTGGATAAATCCAATATTACATTAACATGTGGCTAGAATACAAGTTCTAGGCTAAAATAGTAAGTACAACATACTACTACTTGAAAAACATGTCTCCTACTTCTACACGAGAATAAAACACCACATAAAACTTGGAAAAATTGAAAACATATTATAACACATTTGAAAGTATTTGGCTTGGAGACAATTGTTTATGTACATAAGGAAATGCGATTTAAATTGAATTTCAAAGCAAAGGAGCGTATTTTAATTATTAGATAAAGTATTAACCCAAGGGATATTACTTTCAAAGAGCTTAGGTTTATTTCAGGGTAAGAACAACCAAACGAACTAGAGAGCCAAAAGGTACATTTTGAACATAAATTAGAGTAATAGGATGCATTTGGATATGAATAAATAAACATGGTAGTGTGATCTAAGGAGAAGGATACATATGTATGGATTAAGGTAATCACCACGTATTTGGGAGTAAAATTTTGATTCGTATGCATTAGAATTGAGCTTTGCAAGAAGTAATATCAATCACTATGTGTATCACAAGTAAGTGGGTCATATTTTAGTTATTATTTTATATCTTAATGATATGTTTATAATTGGGAACAATAAGACATAAATTAAGAAACTCAAGGTTCAATTCTCTAATAAGTTTGAAATGAAGAACTTAGGTGTTGCTAGATTTATACTTGGTATGGAGATTCATATGGACATGGCTAACAGTAAAATGTGGATAAAGAGGAAATATATTGAGATTGTTTTGTGATAGTTTAACATGCATGCCAATAAAATGATAAGTATATCCCTACTAGTTGATACAAAGTTAAGTTTGGAACAATGTCCTAAGTTTGAGGAGGCTTTCAAAGGAAAGTGAAATATTCCACATGCCGACTCAATATGAATTATTATGTATGCAATGGTTTATACAGTATTATACAATTTCAAAGCATGGTAGTTTTAAGTAGGTTCATGACTAAATCATGTAAGGGACATTGGACACGAGTGAAGAAAGTGATCAAGTATTTGAGAAGAACTCTAAATTATTGTTTTCCTTATCATGGTACCACCAATATGGGAAAGTGTTGAACATACATGGATTTATATATTGATTGGTTGGGAATTTAGAAAATTGAAGGTCAATAAGTGGTTATGTTTTTACTTTGTTTGGAAGAGTGGTTAGCTATATGAGTAAGTAGCAATAGAAAGTTGTGATATCCACTACTAAAGTAGGGTATATGGTAGTAATACATGCTTGCAAATAAGCAATGTGGTTACAAAGACTAGGTAACAATATATGTTTTAAGAATCATACAATACTAAATGTTATTCATGGAGTGAAAATTTTCTAGCTACCAATATTGTTTATCATTCTTAGACTAAGAATGTGGATATATAATACCATTTTGTTAAGAGAGATGGTTGAGGTAAACAAAGTTAAAATGGAGAAAATGACACTAAAGAAATACTATTGATTCTTTGATTAATTTTATGAGTATTGCTAATTTCTTATGGTGCAAGGATACAATGGGTTTATTTATTTCCATGCATGAGGCTAACTTCTTGTGTATATATGAAACTCTCCTATCATAAATATAAAGTGGGAAAAATTTGGAAATAGGGTGTGCTATTCATTTTTAGAAAGTTCTTAAACATAGTTATTCAAAAACCCTCTCTTTGCATAATATAAAAAATTATAGTGTGTTATAAGGTCTTGTATTAGTCCACTTATGTTATGTTTTCAATTGAAAGCATTTAGATAAAAACCTATAACTTCATAATAATAGATGTTAGAGTTGATTACTTAACCCTACAACTCCCAAGTATCATGTGCAATCAAATAATTTCCACACAAAGAGAGAAAAATAAAAGCTCTGGAGGACAAGGGTAGACTGATACATAAAACCAATGAATCATTGTGTGATAGAAGCAATCATTGGGGGGTCATATCAAGTCCTCTTTTCCTTCTTTCACTAGTACACATGAGTCCTCTTTTCCTTCTTTCTTTTTGGCATAAATTGTTGGAATACATTGGATCACTAAGACGCTCTTGGGGGGGGGTGAATCAATGATCGAATAAAAAATAGTTCATTAATCAACCCAATAGTTGTAAAAGCAATTAATGCCAACATGCAAAAGAAACCATGACACAAGTATTTAAGTGGAAAACCCTAAGTAGGGAAAAAGCACTATCCAATCTCATCAAAATCTTCATTAGGTCTCACTAACCAAAATCTCATTGATTATGAATAGATCTCACTGACCGAAATCTCACTAATTATAGACAAAAGGAACACCAATTCCCAACACAAGAAGCACCAATTTCAAGTCCTTGAGAAGCACCAATCTCAGGAGCACCAACTCCAACAATTTTTAGGAGCACCAACTCCACAAATAAACTTCAATACAAATAAATAAAAAAATATAGAGTACTACTCTGTTTACAATATGTACCAGTTCAAAAGTTTCCCCCTTTCACATACAAGCATTCAACATTTAATCCTCCTTGCATACATGAATAAAGATCTCTCTCCAAAACTCCCCTTCAACAAGCACCATGAACAAATAGATTTGAACATTGAACAATGACCTCTGCACACACACCTTGACTGTTAATCTTCTTTGAATGCACATGCAAGGCTTTGTCTCTGTCATCTGTGATCTTATTCTAATCACACTAATCAGTGAAAAGAATAAGACATTTCATGAATGCAGTCATACAGTTTGACTGTAACCTCATTTGGATGAACAAAGAGATTACACAAGAATAACTCCCTATTATGACAATCCACTATGAGACTTTAGTTACATTGAAATTTGTACATAGACTGTTCAATCAAACTTCCCACATCTATGCTCTCGTTGAGTTTACATTGAACTATGCAAAGATAAAATAAAACTCCATGAATACAGTAATATCGTGGCATCATATAATACTATTATTCAAAAACCCTCTCTTTGCATAATATCAACATAGAACTGGCATCATCTTCAACGCATACTAATAGAGCTCAGACCACAGTTAAAATGAACTCAAAGCACTGGTAGTCATACTGTGACAACATAAAATATTTTTATACATTGTTATTGAACTCTTCCAACATTCTCTCACAGAGCGCGAGCCTCCATCAGAACCTTCTCAATGCACTAACTTTACTCTTAAATCCATCGCTATCCAAAATAGTTACAAACTATGCGTAACTGAATACTAGGGCAATGACATTCAAAAGCCTGTCAAAAAGAAATCTTCAGAAAATAACTGTTATGAAGCTTTAAAATCAGACCCTTGATCTTTTAAAGCCCGCCAACCATAAATTGAATGATAATCATTGGTTTAACAAAGGGCAATAAGATATGTGTGTTCAACTTGTCTTTGCCGGGGCCGGTTGACAACAAGCTTAACCCCTCAAGACATAACTTTTTTTTTTGCTAACGACAGGGGTATCCTTGCAACTCCACCCAACAATCCAGTAGCCTGTATCTTGGGTACCTAAGGCGAGCGGGGACGAGACTAGTCCCCTGCGGGGGCCTCAAGACATAATTTAAGTGCCTATCCACCATTTGTAGCAAGTCACCAAACAAATAGAACATAAAGCGAATACTTCATCGAAGACCTCCAAGTGACATAAAACCCTAAGCCTTTAGGGTTCTTAGGTCTAAAGCTTAAACCCTAAACTTCATAAAAACACCAAGTGGGATCTTAACAACTATCTCTTTGCATACAACTGCCCATTACCTTGTCTTGAAGCATTGTTAAAGTTCAACTTTGTCATGAACCAAAATTTTGAATGCATCAAGCATTATCACCATGAAGATGAGTGAACAAGTACCTTTGAGATCAATGGTTTGCAACAACACCACGATGCAACTCTGTGCTACTTTCCCACCAACACCAACTTACTGAATGATCAAGCACTATGAAACCAAGCAACTCAATTTGCATATAGTTGGAATCAAACACCTTTTGCATTACCAATGAAAAATTAATAATGAATGAACAAGCTGCTTTTGCATCAATACCAGTGATAGATCAACTTTGCAACAACACCAATGACAAATCAATCATGAATGAGTAAGCACCTTTACTATTTTTGCATCATCAACATGAGATGGTATCAACAACTTGAAATGGGATCAATGAAAAACCTTTGACATCAATGACAAATCAAACCAACATAAATTAGGCATACAATATCAAAAATTGGAAAATAAGATATTGACATAAATATGGTTCTAAGCACTTTCTAGTGGTGTAGATAGTTTTCTCAGATTTTGTTGTTAGTGCATTTTATCGCTTGTTGAAGTCATAGCTTCATTTTTGGCCCTCCAACTCATAAATTTTGGCTTAGAACTTCATTTTTCATGATTCTTGTGGTGTTGGAAAGGTGTTTTAGAGTTCCTCATGAATATCGATGCATTTTTCTAGATTTTTCCATAGGTACCTTTTAGGTAGTTTATCGTTGTTTCATATTTTACTTAATTACTTGGTTATTTTAGCACCTGGAAACATTTTGTTTACGTGAGATGACTTATTTTGAGCTATTATAAATGTATTTCCATAATGTTATCCTTTCTGGGTATTTGGAGCATCTTTTGAATATAATTTTTCATTTGTAGATGCACTAAGATAAAGTGCCACTATTCTGTATGTTTTTTAGGGATTTCACACATCATGTTGCACCATATTTTATACTCACACTCCTTTATTAAGTGCCATGGTGGGTTTTTGTGTGTGTTATTATTTGCATTCACAACCTTGCCTACCTTCATGTGTGTGTGCCTTATTTTGCACACCCTTTTTTCAATTTTAGGCACTATCTTGTGCACTTTTTATTGATGATTCTTCTCCTTCATTCACTACATTGTGACACAATTTTAGTGGACCTATCATCCCTCTCCCTTGTTAGCATTATAGGGGTTTCATATTGTTGGTGCTAATGCGTCCTTGGTTTCAATTTGGAGTGAACTATGTATATAGTATTTATTCCTATGTACTAGGTGGATGCAACGGTTGGTTACCCATGCATTTCAATGAGATAGAACACTTACTATATCCACATTTTTAAATTTTTATTTTATGGAGGTGACCTTCCACTCTTAGTTTATCAAGTTTTTTGAGATTATTGACACCGTACAATTATTTTTTCTTGCATTAGCTAAGTAGTGTCATTTGGGTCACACGTGCATATTTGTGTGTCATTTATATCTTCAACTATCAATTTTTTTCGTTTGTTTACCATCTAATAATTTTTTGAGTAGTGTTGTTGGGGTCACTCATGCATATTTTTGTCTTCTTGATCATGATCATCATCCCGATTTTAGAGGAGGTTCTTGTACAATATACTAATCATTTTTCAATAATTGTTTGTAACTTTTTCATGCTTTAGTGGTGTTCTTCATGTTCCTCGTATTTTTAGAAAATTGTTTTGAAGGCTTCTTGGTCCTTAATTTATGTTTCTATCTTTTGGAGAGGAGTATTTCCCATGAGGTTTTCTCCTTTTTCTCCAATTATGAGAGATCTTTTTCATTTGTACATAGGTACCTTATTAGGCTTTAGTTTTCGAGACCCATCCTATGCATGTTATGCATTTATCATTTATAGGTTTTAGATACTCCCTAAGTTTCACTTAATGGGGTTGCTAGAGTAAAAGAGAATTTAACTAATTAATTGTTTAAATACTTAGGTCATACATTTTTTGTGTCTTAATTCATATGATGAGGACACATGCCATGATCTATTTTTATCCTCACGTAAATTTTATCTAGGGTTTATTTTTTATTTTTCATTTTATAAGGTTTCTTTATTGCATTATTCATAAGAATTGTGAGGTTGCACATTCATAATTATTCATTGCTTTATTGGATCAATCAACTCTTGGCCTTCATAGATTTGTTTTTCTCTCTTTGTGAGGTAGGTGTTTGATTATAGGTGATCCTTGGGAGTTGTAAGGTTGAGGAATCAACTCCAACAATAGACATGTCATTATAAGTGCATATGACAATCCAAGTTCATTAAAAAAATTGTTAGAATACATGTAGTTATAATCAATATAACAATGAGGCTCTAGCAGGTACCGTGAGCTACTGCACACAACTATAGTTCATCAAGAGTTTATCTCTCCTATTGCAATTGATGTAAAATATTTGGCTAAGTGCAAGAAGATAACTGCACTATTCATGTAGAGTGGGTCAACAACATTTGACTAAGAGTGAGCAACATTAAATTATTATGTATAGTGGTTACTCATATGGAGAAGTCATGTTACATTAATGTATGACATGTTGAAATCATGATATTGTTATTAGATGGTTGTGTGATTTTTGGTATTCTATATGGTAACTAGATGGTAGATGATTGATATTCCTTGTTAGATAGTTTGTCGTTATAACTATATTTGCATATGGATGTACCAAGGTCGGTTGGACTTGGAAAATATGTAAATGTTGATGAGCATTGCATATAATTGTAAAAGAAAAGTATAATGTAGGCCAATAGATTGAGACTTTGTGAAGAGACCTATTATATTGAATATTTAAAATTTGAATAATATACTTATAAAAATACTTTGTTGATGTGTTTTTTCTATAAGGGTTTCCCATGTATATCCAATATATCTCATGGTTTGTATATTATTTTCTATGCTTCTTGTGATATTTCTAAGTAGATTCTAATACTATTATGATTATTTTTTATTACATAATTGTATGTAGTTCCTTAATCCTTGTTTAGCAATTTATTGTAATAGGGATCAACATCCTATAGACATTGAAAATTTTCCTAAATGATATCATGCACTCAAATCAGGTATACTAACATCATTTCCTCTCAAACCCATCCTCTTTTTGCTTAATTAATTGAATCAACCTAGCTAATTAATTAATTGCATCATTTGCATCTATTAACCTAATTCGTTTAATCAGCTTGATTCACCCCCTTTCACGCTAACATTTCATCTCATTAAATTAAATAAATCAAACTATTTAATTTAATTCCCTAAGTCTTCTTATTTAATTAAATAACCCTAAGTTATTTAATTAAATATCATTTCACCTTCCCTTATTCAGTAAATCATTTAATTTAATGGATATCATCTTTATTCCTCTAAATTCCCCTAATTGTATGATTAACATTGTTTAATTAACAATTATTTAACTAATCTAATTCATTCCACTTGCAAAGGAATATTCCAAAAGAATATTCCTCCTTTAGACAATTTAATTTAGTTTTAATTGACTAAATATCCTTTTCCCTCACCCATGAGAATATTCCAAAGAATATTCTCTCTCCTCTAATCATTTAAAAAAGGGAATGTTCTCACTTGGCTTCTTGAGTAAGATAGCTTGAAACCTCTTGAGAAAGTTAACCTTTGACCTCTTAACTAGGTCAAAAGTGTGTTTATTTGGAAGGAATGTGAACCCTTGATTAAGTATCATCTTGCATTCTCATCTGTTGATGAGAATCCATGATCCATGCCTCCCATTTCCTCCATCCTTGACCGTTGATTAGCTTTTTCAATCTCAACCCTTCATTTCTCATTTGCTTTCCTATAAATAGAACACTATTTGGAGACAAATGGATCCATCTTTCAATTGCAAAATTATGCTGTTGAATTCACTCATACTCACACTCATACTTTACTCACATTTAGCATATTTTAGTTCATTTTTAGTTGCATATTAGTTTTAAGCTTCCATTAATGGCTTCCATGCATCCATCTTAGCTTATTTATAAATTAGGGTTTGAATCTTTTAGCTTATAATCTACTTAGATTAGCTTAACAATTGAATACTTAGATCATTTATAGCACAAAATCATGTTCAATTTAGCATAAATCATGTTTTCATCCACATATCACAACAATTTCATCATTCTCTTCAATAGAATCAATTGGAACAAGCTCACTGATCATGAGATTGGGAAAGGGTTGTTCCACATCAACACGACACCAATTCCAAAATAGGATAAGTTTCAAATGGGTTAGAATAGACATTTTAAATGCTTTCATAGTTCATAATGTTTAGTTTCAATAAATGTTTAGCTTAACTTTCAATTTGATTGATCTTGTTTAGATTGAGTATTAGTGGTTTCGTTATGCTTTGATTTATCATGGATCAAGCGTAATCGACCCACACTGATATCCTCGGTCGACATTCTAGTGCTAGAAGGAGGGAAAACCGTTAATTTAATCAATTTCTATCTCAAATTCCGTTTGTTTTGACTTTTGCAGGAAATAGCGACACCCAACTCAATTTCAGTGATGCCTTTGCAGGGCGTTGCCATATAGTGACACTTTCGTCATTTCAAACAATGACACCTATTTAATGCACTGACATCGATTAAACAAATAGCGACGCTAATACTTTATTGAGGTATCAAATATTTCTAAATGACGACACCAGGCCAAATAGCGACGCTATTGTGCTCTCTGGTTTTTCTACAGAGCGACACCCTTATTCATCGGAGCGATGCTATCGTGTATAGTGACGCACAAATTTGGTAAGAGGTTTAACGATCATTTTTCAGCATGTGTTTTTATTTTTTTGATTTGTCAGAGTACTAAAATGCCTCTAACATTGTTCTGGTTATTAGACTAATGGGCTTTTGCAAGATTGGACAACACGAAGTTAAAGTGAAGAGGCATTCTATTATCAAGATTTTATGATTGTAACAAGCGTTTGACTCTTTGGGGCAATTATAACCCAATTTCTTATGATTTTTACTTTATGCTTTAGGACCACACTAGTTTTCAATTGGGTTTTAAAAAGAACGCTCAAACGAGACTAAAATTGAACCCTCATCTTATCATTGTCTTTTGGGTTTTAAAATTGAACAAGGCAACTTAACATTTCATTTGGTGCATAAAATGAATTGATCTTAGCTTTAGTCGATAAAATGAATCAGTGTATGCTCTACTATGACACACTTCTAGTACGTATCCAATCCCCTTGCGCTTCGTGCGATCTTGGGTGAAGAGAAACACTCCAAGTGTACTTCGCTATTTGTGTGCACTTATAGTATGTATCCAGTCCCCTTGTGCTTCGTGCAACCTTGGGTGAAGAGAAATACTTAAGTACACTTATGCTTTGTGTCACCCTTAAGAGAGGACTTACTATGAGACACACCCTGCAATGGGAAACTCATAGGCAAGTACTTGCAAGCATGTTTACTGACCGACTATATTAAAGGTTGGGAAATCATGAGAAAGTACCTTCTATCCTGGACTGTATAACGTACTGCACCTAGTACCATGCCTTAAGTGGAATGGGAATGGTAGTAAGAGCCTTAAGTGGAAAAGCGGGCGTGTATATGGCTAGGTGTTCTCGATTTGTTACTAAGAGCTAAACTATTTTAGTGCCAAAAATCCTTAAATACTTGTTGGTGCAAGAACAGTCATTTTGAAGCCGCCCCACATTTGTACTATTTATTGTTGAAACAGAAAAATCCTTAGGATCTTAGGATCTTTAGGATTTTGAGATTTGGTGGTCCCAAGAAGTGTGTGCCATGGAGGGGATCCAATGTCGCCAAATCTCTAACTGTTCGCAATATCTTAGTGTTTGGAGAAATCCGAGTGGGGACTCAACAAGTATGGCCATTTAAAACCTAGGATTGTAAATTTTTTATTGTGAGTCAGTTCAATACATTTCTTGGTTCCAAAACATGATAAACATACATTCACTATCTTCCTCAAAATTTCAAACACTTTGGATTAAATATGGATATCTTTTGAAAAAGCAGTAATATTACTTCTTGTCCTAAGGATTTCTATCCTTAGAGATTTCTAAATATCTTGACTTGTATCTCAATCCATATTTTCCAACGAAAACATAGGAAATTATGGCTTCAACCTCATGATTCTCACAAAATGGACATTGTGAAAGTTATGATGTTTTTGACATAAACATTTGTTTGGAAAACATAATCAAGACAAATATTTTTAGTAAAATAAATTCACTTAACCAAGATAAATTGATAATTGAACCCCACATGACTATTTGGAGACTGATTGCTCCTGTTGAACAACCTAATCTTACAGGTGCTATCATTCAACCAAACTTTGAACTCATTAACGGAGAAAAAAACAATCTCATTAGTAGTTTGAGAAGCTTCACTTTTGAAACAAAAGAAACACCTACCCAGTGGAGAAACACAACAACAATCTTAGACGAAGAAGAGGAACAAGCTGATATTGAGGCTAGAAGGCCCACATTACCACCACTCGTGTGGCAATAAATATCTTCCTTTCTTCCATAACTTGAACTTTTTCTAAATGATCTCACACAAAGTTAGGATCCCTAAAGTAAGATCTACAGGTCGTCATTTCAAACTTAGGCATCTTAGTCCAAAAGCTCTCAAGAAACACCTTTTGGAACTTCATGAAACCAGAACTAGGTTGGCATACAACTTTTACAAATGTGCTTCAAGGAACAATCCAAACTTATATTCCTTCTATTACTGTTATAATCCTGGTCTTTTCCAATGTTTTCAATTTCTCACATAATCATCAAATCTTTAGGAGTTGAAAAATTTATAGGTATAACATGTTTCTCACTACCTCTGAATGATCTATCAACACAATCAAAATCCCTAGGGGAAGATCTACACGCCGTCATTACAAATGTAGGTATTATAATTCAAATTTTGGTAGGAAGTGGGCCTTAATACTTTATCGCAATTGTGACCTCTTCTTAAGAAACTATTATGCTCGAGCTAGGAGGAACAAACTAGATTTACATACCCACATCCATAGTATTTAGGATTTGAAAACTTTAGAGGTCTAGCATCATTCTCACTACCTTGGTGTTGGAAAACAAAGGTTCTTTCTAAGTCAACTTTAGGTTAAACACTTCACTCACCCCTCCATCAAAACTCATCCTTCACTTCACCAAAATTTACAATTTTTTTGAATGCACCAACATCTTTTGACTTAAATATTAATCAACCCAAAATCCTAACTTGGCTACTTTGTATGTGAAATGAATCCTTTTCCATGCATTTAGGTAAGTTAGTTATCAATCTTGAACTATTTTATCTTGAAGGTCACAAGACTATCCTAAACATTTACAAGTTCATCAACATCCCTTATCCAAACATCAAAACATCAAGTGTAAGTCAAAAGTGTTGTCCCAAAACGTTTGCAAAGATCACTCTTCACATCACCCATATTTTCATCCCCCACTATCATCATTGCTCAAAAAAGACTTAGAGCATCCCTTTTACCTAGATTTGAGTCAACTAGAGAGTTCAAACATTACAAATCACAACACAACTCTCCTAAAGGTGACATAAAATTTATGGTAAAGACGAGATCACAACACAAGAGAATCATGGAGAAAACCAAAGTCACATTTACCTCAAGTGATCCAAATCCTTTAGAATTTGATCCGAGAAGTCAAGTTACCCCATCACAACAACCATCATCTCCGTCAAGACCATATGAGATAGAGGACATCACAAACAATCCCTTTGAACTTACTAGGGAGGAAATCATGGAACGCCAAGCCTTTGAAAATGTAGCTCCTATTTCCCCATCATTTTTTGCACAAAATTTGACACACAACTTCACAACTCCATCACTAGGGCTAACTCAAACATCCACTCCCAGTCTTGCAACTAGCCTTGCCAAGGACTTTGGTCTAACTCTTCCATTTGAGAGCAACACACTTTTGGGTACCCTCGATACCAATCCTCCATCCCAAACAACCACGTGGACACCTACCTTTGGTGCTCCTCCTGTTCCCGAAGATCCCAAACAACCATATAAACCTCTTGAAATCCATTATTCCACCATGACCTCCACATATCGAGGAAACCACTCTTCATCCATACCCATGAATACCACAAGTGTGCCCACCATTATGCAAAGCAGTATAGACCAAACGTCTCAAAACAACATGCAAGGGCATGTCAATACTATACCACAAAGTCAACCCTTAATGCAGACAGGGACATCTTTATACAATCCTCCAATTGGTTCATCTATACCATTGATTTCTCAAAACACATCCACCCCATCCATAATCAACTCATCTCAGAACAATCCCTTGGTCACGAATCCCACCAACCTAGGTAATACCCTGTTTACATATCTTGCACAAGGAAATCCTCAAGAAATGGGACAAGGAAACCTTTTTAATCAATGGATTCAAGGTCCTAGTGTGCCATTTCCATCGCACAATCTAATGACATCATCCTCATCTTTTCCCACGGTCCCCTTTACCATACAAAATCAAACAGGACCTCAAACCTACATTCCTCCACATCAATCCACCATCTCACAAGGGATGTTAAACCAAGGGAATCCTCCACCTCTCATCAACAATCCACTACCCATTCAGAACATCAACACTCACAATCCATCTCAGATATCCCAACAACCACCTGATATTACATTGCAAGCGCATGCCCTAGCTTTACAACAAGCACAACAAGCTTATCAACAAGCCATCCAACAACAACAACAATAGCAAGCAACCCTAGCAACACAACAACAACAACAACAACAACAACAACAAGAAGCAACCTTAGTAGCACAACAACAACAAGAAGCAGCCATAGCAACACAACAACAACATCAACAACAAGCAACCCTAGCAGCACAAAAACAACAACAACAAGCAACCCTAGTAGCACAACAACAACATCAAGCACAACAAGCAACTTTAGCACAACACCAACAAAAACAAGCAGCCTTAGCACAATAACAACATCAAT
>VDFB02256132.1:114813672-114867280 GCA_007258455.2 Sequoia sempervirens | reverse complement strand
GGCACTCATTTATGCATCTATGTTGTCCATGGCAACTGAAGTATTTGTACTACACTAGAATATAAGTAACATTTGAAACCAAATAAAGATCTTTCATGATTGTTGCTTAAGCCATTTTCACCAAGTGTTAGATGGATTCATCATCACCAAGAGTACATAGGCTATAACCTCAATCTTGAATATTAAGTTATCAAATGAAGCTATTATGGTAGAAAGAAAATGTTGCAATTCCTCCTCAAGTAAGCAATTTTAAGATGAAACCAATAGTGCGTACTTAATGAAGAAGTACAATTTTTAGGAGCCTATATAATTTGCTCTAAATTGCAAAAAACTCTTTTAAAAAGAAAGAAGCGATACTACTCATTCGCGATCATACAATATGTTGGAAGTTTTTTTTCTTTTAAATCATAAATAATATGAAGAACAGATCTAGTTTTTGTATAAATGAAGAAAGTTCTTTGAAGATAACATTAAGAAGATAACTTCAGAAAAACAAAGAAAAAAGAAAAAATTACCTAGTTTTTATAAGAAACCACCTATCTTAAAAACCAGGCACTGGTCCAACTGTCTTCCTGTTTCCTTGGAAAAGTAAAACTGAATTTGTTAGGGGGGACCAAATCCCAAGTTCCAATGTGCCCGGAAGAGCACAGAAGCAATGGGCGCCATTACTGGGTGTCAATCTACTAATTATGGAAGCTTACGTCTGCAACACCCACCATTGCTTTCTTGTCCCCTTCTTTCTGCATGGCTAGTTGTTGTTGCCTCGATTTCTGTTAAAGTAGTAAAGGCAAAGGCATCTTTCAGTTTATTTTTGTTGTTTGGTGGGCATGAACAGCATATTAGATTTCTTGGAAGACATTGGAGTGTGGAGATATTATTGGAAAAGAGCAGGAGCAGGTATCTAAATTCAATGAAGAAGCTGCAAGTGGATCCAATAAAGTTATGGATTTGTATCCTTGCACATGAAGTTATGTCAGAGGAGCAAGAATGATTAAGAGGAAAATGGGCAGTGGATCTCAAAATGGTATGGAGTTTGTCTTCATATGGGTTACTTTCCATAAACAAATAAAAGAAATGAGATGCAGACTTACATGCAGGAAAAGGAAGAGGAAGATACTGCTTTTTGAACTCGAGTTTCATCTGCCAGTTCCTTATTCTATGGAGAAGACTGGTCAATCATTTTTATATTGAAAATTTGTTGTAATAGAATGTTTGGGTTATAACTTATTCTTAAATATTATCTGGTTTAATAGTTAAAGGTAAAAATAGTTATTTATCAATTTTTTTTGTTGTTGGGAGATTTTATATCAAATTTATATAATCATTTAGTTATTTGATATGAGAGCATGATCTTTAGGGAGAAACCTCTTTGGGTATTCTGTCAAAGTTGCCTAAGACACAATTTTGACATCATTGTTTTTATTGGTTTGGATGATGTTTAAGTAGAACATGATGTTTGAGGGGTGAAAGTAGAGTGTTGTCATAATGACCAAAGTAATGATGCCCTAGATTGAAATCTACATGTGTTTCTATCCATTTGATCAAAAAGACTCCTATATATACTTAGATTACTAATCAATAATATATATATATATTGCTAATTGTTCAACTTTTGGCTTTCTAGCTTCTCCATCTCCAAGTATATCCAAGCATGCAACATTTTATAAATCACCCTTAATTTAAGATTCCCACAAATGTAAAACTAACCTAAGTATAAACTAACATTTTTTGTGAATTTAATATTGACCTAAATATAATTTCACATTTTCTTAGTAATGTTGGATTAAGTCAAATCCATCCTAATTACATATTTATTTGAGTTAAGCATGGTTGTAAATTCTTATATATAGTTTAATTATTGACAAAAACTATAATTATACTTAAAAATTATAGTGTGAGGATCAAAGACACAATACAATTAAAATTTAGCAAATATATATAATGTAAACACCATTACTTAGATTTGTCATATCTAATAAAAGGATAACAAATACAATATATATTTTAAATACATCTATCTAAAAGATGTAGAGATATGTCAATCTTAAAGCACTTGTATCAAATTTCTTATATAGGATAAATATGTGTATGAAGATTGATATATCTCAATGTTTTATAAATAGATGTTTTCAAGATATCTATGCTAATTTAGAATATACATGTTAGTATATATGTTCTAAATTAGCATGGATATGTATACAGACATATAATGTTGTTATTTGCATACCCATGCCAATTCCTATTTAAATAAAATATAAATAAAAAAAGACAAAATATTATTTATTTTAACTTTTATTTAAGAGTTATTTTATTTTATACATTATATATTTTATTTTTATTAAAGAGTTATTACATTTTCCAATAGTAATGCTATAATTCATAAAAAAACAAAGGAAGCTCATCCTAGATCAAAAGAAGGATGAAGTTATAAGCAAAGACATAAAAAATAGAGAAGTTGAATGTGATAGTCAAAAGAAATTCAATGATTCATTTTTGTCAAAGAATAATCCTCTTCAAGGGAATATAAACCTTCAAAAGTAAAATATAAGGTTTGGTCTGGAGAAGTGGAAAAGAAGGCTATTTCATTCATGGTTTAATGACCTAGGGTAGGGAGATTATATATTTGATAGATATAGGAAAGGATAGTAGGAGGGGGCAAGTACCAAAGAAGATTCAATGGAACCATCCCTTGAAGTGGGAAATTAAGTACAAAGATATGGAGGAAAATGAAATTATTTTGTGTTTCATAATCCAATCAAAAGAGTATAAGGTGACCCTTTCCTTCTCAATTTTAAAGAAAATTAGAGTTCAATCTTGTCTAAGGGTAACTAGAAACACTAAGCAAAAACCTAATGTAGGAGCGAAATCAAAGAGGGTGAGACCAAATATGAAGGAAAATTTCTTCAAGGAATTAGTGAAATAATTTGCTAATGGTAGCTATACTTCTTTGGAGCTTAGTAGATCCACAAAATTTCATAAATAAAAATAATATCTTGGAATATTAGAGGGTAGGTCCAAATAAGAAAAAAATTGCAAGGAAATTTAGGAAGGATCATAAGCCCTCTTTTCTCCATCAAGAAGTGAAAATGTTTGAAAACTATTTTGCTAAATTAAAAAAAAAAATCTAGCACAATGCAAGTTATTGTGGTGTTAGCTCTATAGGTGCTTTTGGAGGTTTAGTGACTATTTCTAACCCTCATGTGACTAACGATAAGGTTTTTAAAAATATTTAATGTGTTATTTTTAATTTACTTTAGTTGGAGAGTGTTACAATCACTTTCTTACCCTGGGTGAGATCTTGGGAATTCTTATGCTATCATACATTTCTTTCAATCCCCACTTGAACCCCACTTTCTTGATCCTTTTCCTTCTATAGGTTTTTGAGATTTCTCTTACCTTAGCATCATTTTCCTTAGTATCCTATTCCTCAAACCTCTCTTTGTCTCACTTGTTGAGATTTTTTAAAAATTCATGCTAATATCCCTTTTCATTCATTTCCCTCAAGTTATTGATTCCCCGATTCCCCATGTTTTAGAATTTTCAAATTTCTTCTACTAGCATGCCTTTCCTTTGTCCCCTACAATACCACTCCCTTCTATCTCATATGATTTCAAAAATTTATTTCCCTACTTGCAATCAATCCAAATAAATTGGTATCCTTGATCCCTAATCCTTATGGTATTAAATATCCTTGAGTCCTTGTAGTATTAGATATTGTTGAGTTCTAACTTCTACCATAATGTAGGCCCATGAATATTTCCCTAGTCCTACTAACTTTCCAAAAGGGTATTTGGTATCTCAAAACCCAAAACCCCTATCTCCACTCCATCATTACTCTTTGGTATATGTGGAATTTTGAATTTTCCATTCCCCTCATCACCTTGGTATCAGCTATGTTGTATCCCTATTCTATAATTCCAATTAGTACTGGATCTTATAAAACCCTAATTCCTAGACTTATGCTCTCCCTAGCCATTTTTGGACCTATAGACCTTTTCCTTGTTTACCTTTTCTTTCCTATGTATTGATATCCTAATTCTATAATCCTCACTCCTTTGTGTATCGAGTATCACCAACTCTTGATCCCTACTCCCTTTAGCATTTGATATCTCTATAGCCCAATCCATACTCCCTTCTATATTGAGTACCCCTAAAGCATGACCCTTCTCCCTCCAAATTCAAGTATCCTTGAAGTTCAAACCTTATTACTTCTTGTATTGGGTATCTCCTAATCCCAATCTTTGCTCCCTTTTTCATTAGGCATCTCTAAATTCTAATCAACATTCCCTCCAACATTGAGCATCTTCAAAGCTTGATTCTTTCTCCCCATGATGCTTCCTTCTTCTAGACCCTTGGGTCTCTCTAGATACCATCATTCCTCTTGTAAAATTTGTTAGCAAATATCTTGATATCTTGTTCCTAGTTGCCTCATTATTCTACCTTATAGTACCCATGGACCTTTCCATCCCCTCACATCATAACATCTTGGCATTCCATTCCTCAAATCCCTAGACCATTGGTCCCTCTTGTAAATGCACCTTTGGCATGTAAATCCTTGAATCCTCAATCCATCTTGCAAATGCACTCTTTTGCATGCAAATCCATGGACCCTTGACCCCTCTTAGAAATGCACCATTTGGCATGAAAATACCTAGACCCTCGGTCTTCATTACAATTGCATTCTTCAAACATGTATTTCCTTGGATCCTCGCCTTCAAGTATGCATTCCCCTAGACCCCTATCTTCAAGTTTGCATTTCCTTATGCCCCTACCATTGAACAAAGGGTTTCACCTCACACCATGATTGACCAAGCCTACCAATAATGCACCTCAATTTGAATGTGATAATGTGGCAAGAAAATATCAAACACATTTGAGCATATGTGGGCCCATGCTAGCCCTTCAACCTCTTTATATGGGTGATAAATTCATTATTTTTACATATTTTAGTGAATTGATCATAAACCCTAACTTGTATTTGAGCACTTGTGTTCATCTATTATATCTAAAGACATAATACCTTGGATTATAGAGGTTAGTGGATGAAATACCATTGATTTTTTAGAGATTGGAGAATGACAACCATTTTATTTCCTAAGAGAAGTTTCATATAGAGGTTGAATCCTCGCTTCAAAATCAAAGAATTTCAACATGTTTGGTGTTTTCAAAAGATATTGTAATTCTTTTATGTAAATTTAATCAATAGATACTTCAAAAATCCTTTGTGTGTAATGAAACAACAATGCACTCGAAGTAATCATTTGAATGAAATACTCTATCGTAGCTTGTTTTATGTGTACAAATTTATTTTATGTATTTGGATATTGAAAATCTATGCACTTTACATGAATATGTATTGTGGGTATTTTAGATTCAAGTATTTTATTATAAATATTTAGCTAAGGGTCATCACAAAAGAAGAAGCACCATCTTGTTGTTCTGATAACTAACAAAGAGGATAATTTATCTATATATTATTTAATGTTTATGTCATGGATTTAAGATTAAGAATGTGAATCTTTTGGAATGATATTATTTAATTTAAGAGGTATTTCCAATACTTGAGGTGCATGTTTGTTGGTTACTTCAACACAGCTATTTATTTGATAGAGAAGAATAGTTTTGGTAACCCAAAATTCACTTAGAGTACATAGAAGGTTTAACAAATATTATCTCATCATGTGGATTTATGAATGTTAAGCTAAGAGGTCCAAGTTGTGTACAGTAAATTAGAGGATTAAAAAGTGGCCAAATCATTTTTTAAAGAAAATACAAGCATGTTATGTAAAATTTCACATAAGAAACTCATATTGTGTCTTGGTAATTACCAATTCATAAGATGGGTGTGTTTTATATAATTTGAGTGTGTTATGAAAAACTTGTGTTATATAGAGTTTTAAGCAAAGATAGACAATCATAGAGACATATAGTTAGAATTGTAGAGAGAGATAGAGATAGAGAGATAAAGCTAAAGAGGGAAATAGATAGAGATATAGAGAGAGGCCGAATATAAAAAGAGATAGAGAGGGAGGGGGAGAGAAATAGAAAGAGAGGGGGATAGATAGAGAGATATGTACAGATAGAGAGGAAGTGATGTAAAGATATAGAGAGAGGGAGAAAGGGATAGATAGAGAGAGGTGGGGGGTAGAGAGAGGGGGAGATAAAGAGAGAGGAATTATAAAGAGATAAAGGGATAGAAGGATATATATATATATAGAGAGAGAGAGAGAGAGAGATAGGGGTAAAGATACAAATGTGATAAAGAGATAGAGATAGAGATAGTGAGAGAGGGTTAGAAAGAGTTTTTGAAGAGGGAGAGATAGAGAGAGGGGGGCGATAGAAGCATAGATATAGAGAGGGAGGGATAGAAATATAGAGTTAAACAAAGGGAGAGGGAGAGGGAAAGAGGGGGAGAGATAAATATAGAGTTAGAGATAGGAGGAGATAAAAAGAGGGGGAGATAGAGAAAGAGAAAGAGATGAGAGGAAGAAATTCAGAGAGAGAATGATAGGGATAGGGAGAACTAGAAAGAGATAAAGAGATATAAATAGGGATATGGAGATAGATAGAGATGGAGAGATGAAAAAATATAGAGAGATAAAGCTAGAAAGAGGGAGACATAGAGAGGGAAAAATAGAAAAATAAAGATAGAAAGGGAGAGAGATGGGAAGATATAGATAGAGATAGAGATATAAATGTAAAGAGAGGGATATATAGAGATATAGAGAGAGAGATATATAGGGAGATGGAGAGAGAAAGAGAGGGGGGATATATAGATAGAGGGATAAATAGAGAGAGAAAGAGAGGGGGGAATCTATAGATCTATAGAGGAAGAGAGGATGTGAGATGAAGAGATAGAGAGATAGAGAGGGAGAAGGAGAGGCATATATAGACATTGAGATAGGGAGGAAGAGAGAGTGAGGGAGGGAGATATAGAGATAGACAGGGAAAGAGATAAACATAAAGGGATAATAGAGAAATAGATTTATAGAGGGAGATATAGATAGATATATAGTGAGGAAAAGTTAGAGAGGGAGAAAGACAGATGGTGCAAAAGAGGGATAGAGGGATGTTGAGTTGAATTCAATCATGTAGAGAAAGTGATTCAAACTTTCATAGGTGTTAATAGAATTTTTCGTCCTCTCATTAGACCATTGGATCCATCTATATGGTTGCTTAATGGATATGATGTTCAACCTGGTTTTTCTAGTATCATAGAGTTCAAGGGTACACTAGTTAATATTGAGTTCATCTCAAGCATAAGGCGTGATATTTGATTGATAGAAATATGACACAAGTCACTACTATTAATGATGTGGAAAATTATTTAGTGTCTCACCCTAATAATAATTTAAAAATCTATACTAATCCTTTTCCAAATTATCAATTTGGAGGAATTCTTATTTAGTTATCATATTCCACAACAAGATTTTGCATATTTTAGAGTCTCATTAAAAATGAAAAATTGCATATTAATTGAAACCATGGGGTGCATTATCTTGTATTTAGAGGTTGGTTCAAAATATTACAAATTATATTGAACAATATTCTTCTTCAAAGAGATTTGATAGTTTACTTTGTATACTTTGGATAGAGCAATGTAAAGAAATACCTTCTATGTTAAACCAATAAAAATAATTGAGAATAATTTTTAATTAAGACCAAGTGAGTGTATAGTGATAAAATCTAAAGTTACTTATGAACATGCTTATTTTAAATATCTTAAAAATCAAGGCCTAAAACACCTCAAATTACAAAACGTATAGATAATGTGTATAAATGGTTTGATATTTTTATACCTTTAGAAAATACTTATGAAAAAAAATTATTCATGTGTCAAGGAAAATAAAAATAATAAAGGTATTGCAAATTCTAAGGAAACCCTTATTTTTAAATTGTATAGGAACTTATTCTACTTGGGTCCCGAAGAAAGATTTACAAAACAAAGTTATAAGTATGGAACTAACTCCAAATAAGTAGGAATAAGAGGTAAATAAAGATAAATCAACACTTCCACCAATTTTTAACATGTTTGTTACAAGTTCTACCATACATAGTGTAAACATTTATTTCTCACCACCTTCAAACATTCCACTTGACATTTTGTCTTAGTACCATACCATTTCATAGTACCATCCTAATTACCCCTTACATTTATCACCATTCAATTAAATGATTCATGTTATTTAGTTAATTAGGCTAAATCCATTTCCATCCATTTTTTCAAAATAAATATTTAAAAATCCCATTATACACTAATATTCCATTATAGCCCCTTCCATTATTCTTTTCTACTTTTAACCCATGCACAAGTTATTATCCAAAATAAATAAATAAATAATATAATTATCGTCACCCATTTTAGAACCCACTAATGAGCGTCTATAACTCTCCATGACTATTCTTAGTCAATGAGGATTCTTCACTCCTCTCATTCAATCTCAACCATCCATTGAAGATTGAATCCTTACTGTTCACATCCTCATCCCAAAATCTATAAATCAACCCGCATCCTTCATCTTTATTTGCATATTTGATCAATCTATAGGTACATGTTTCTTATTCAAAGAGCAACCAATAGTTTATCCTAGAACATATCCAACACATATGATGGTTGCATTTGGTAATATTTTACTAATTTCATTTTGTATTTGCATTCCTCTTTGCTCTATTTAAGGTATTTATTTGATTTGGAATAGGGGTCTTAGATTCTTTTATTTGTTTTGAATCAAAGGATACATCTCTGACACGCCTGATGGGACCTTGTCCCTTTTTTTTTAAGTTTTCTATAGCTTGTTTTAACATTTTGAATGGAAGATTTGTGTTAAAATTTTATAGTTCACTTGCATTTTGGGACACTTGACATGAAATAGACCTCGCTGTTGTATCCAAAAGAAGAAAAACATAAATCCATACAAAATTTATCTTATTTTATTTTATTTCTCTTTTATTTTCAAAATAAAAAAATTCAAAAATAAAAAAAAACAAAGAATATTTAATTAAAAAATTACTACAATACTAGTTGGGGTACTATTAGGGTACCCTGTACCTACCAAGGTTAGGGTCCACTCCACATCCTGGCACCCCACTGACAAGTTGATGCAGCAACAGAAATAATAAACCACTTTCACTATCACAAACCCATCTTGTACAAGTTCACAAATTCAAACTTCCACTCATGTTCACAACTCGAAGCCAATTCACATTCACTAAACACAAAACTCATAGGAAAAATTATGCCTACCTCAAACAATCAAAGAAATGTAACTTGCAAATAACTTTAAATTGTTTATTTAATAACAAATTACAATAAATTGCCTACCATGGCCTCCACTCATCTCAATTTTTGTACTTAGTTCTCATTAATAATTGTAACTTCTAATCTCATTCCTCTTTGCTTCGATTCCTCTCTTTTACGGTCTCTTTTCTTCTTCCCCAATTCAATCACAGCCATCCTACATCACATTGTTCCTTTTTAAAATCTCTAATGGTGCATTTTCTTACTTTGCTACACCATGTTCTCTTCCACACAGGCTCTCCACAAATCCTTTGGTTGGCGCACTTTCTTCAGCTATTATGTACCACTCCCTTTCATCTTGGGACCACATCTCCCACACTATGGTCTTCTTTTTGTTGAGTGCCAGGAATACCTTTTTACATATATTTTCAACTCCCATTAAATTTAGCACCTCCTTTTCTGCACAGCCTTCAAAACTCTTCCATCTACTTCAAATCACACCCCTCTTTCACTCTCTCACAGGCTGTTATTTTTTCACCCAACTTTGCACCCCTTCCAATCTAGTGTTTCATTTTCCTTTGCTTCTTATACAAAATCGTTACCCTTGGTATCTCCTTTGGCATTATATATTTCCTGGCATTCATTTCATCTCATAAGGTCGATAGGCTGCTTAGATTCTTTTTGTCTTTCTATCTTCCTTCATTCTCATTTTTTCTTCTATTCTCTTTTAAAACTCTTCAAGGTGCGATATAAAAGTTAATTATAATGTGTTCCAATGAGGATAAAACTAAATGAAAGTTGGCAAATCATCATCATAAATGTCAAATTTAGTTGAGGTTAAAATATTCATATTTTTAAATGGTCGTAGTCAAATATTTTAGATCCATTAAATACTGCAACAATCATCAAAATCATCCATCAACACTAAATTTGAAGTGAACTCTAGAAACCAACCAGATGATCCTACATCAGACACACCTAGTAAAAATTTTGTGAGCATGGGCTCACAAAATGGAGTTGAGTAGTAGAACTACTCTTCCTAATTTCGAACAACTTGCAACATGCTCCCATGTTGAAACTGATACTTGAAAATTATTATTTTTTCCTCTTCTTCCAGCATCTTGCCAGAATATTCACCATCCTCTTCCAACAACTTTGCACTCCATTCTTCTCTCCTCTTGTGGACTTGTGTCCACCATGTACCATCCACCACCACCTAATGCTTTCTTCTTGCTCTTTGTTTGTGGGATATTTCCCACCATAACCTGACCACCTCCACCAAAATCCACTTTCATCTTCCACCTTTGTGGGAATTAACCCACCACAATCTGTCCTCCTCCTCCAAGAACTTTCCCTCCAATGTTAATTCATCACTAAATCTACAAACATATCAATATCAAAATTATGGAAATTAAATATTTCCACCAACCAATTTTCTTCATTGGCATCTTTCTTTTCAACCTCTCTTCTTTCCATACCAATATAATGGCTTTTCTCGAGCTGCACCTCAACCCTCAACACCTCCATACCCTCTACTTCCTCAAACTCAAATGAATTCAAATTAACACATTCTTCACAATTACAACAATCAAACTTTACCTCTATTGAAACTTGTCTCTCTTCTGCAAGACTTATAACTTCATTTTTCTCCTCATACACTGCTACAACTTTTTTCTTACATGCAAACAAGTTATAAAAAGAATTATGAAAATCACATATCCCCAATGGTCCTTCTTGTGCCACCGATTTCTTCTTCTCCATTAAATTTTCACCTTAACCACCCAAATAACTTTGGATTCATTTCATCTCTTCTCTCAACAATGTTTCATCCTTGTTCTTCTCAAAATCATCATCAAACTTGGGACCATTTGTGCTCACTATTTCAGCTTGTGAACACCCTTCTTCCACTTCACACAACTCACTCCACTCGCATGCCATCACTGCAATTTGTGACTTAGAATCTTATCCACTTGTGTGGGTTGCCCCTACATTTTCTTCCTTCCATTCCCCTTCTATAAAAGGGTTACAACAACTCCTCCCATCCTTTGCAACCTCGGTTAAAATCTCTTCTCTTTCCTCTTGATCCTTTTGCACAAGGATCTCCTCTTATTTTTCATCATTCTTCATATCTGCTACAATTTCTTTTACCACTTCCTCTTGTTTATCCTGCAATGGATTTAACACATATTCCTTCCCATCCTTGATTATGCTATAAGAGTTATCACTGCCATTATATAGCTTCACTATCCCAAAGCCAAGGTTGACCCAACAAAACATGACAAACATCCATGGGTACTATATCACATACAATTTCATTCTTATATCTTCCAATGTGAAAATTCATGATGCTTTGTTCACTTACCCGAATGTGTTGACCTCCTTGCAACCAAGAAACATAGTATCTAGCTTAGGGTGCTTCATCCTTTTCAAGTTCAGCTTCTCAACCATTTCCGATGCAACCAAATTATCTCTACTATTGTTGTCCACTATCACTTTGCAACACTTTCCACCGAACTTGCACACAGTTCGGAACAAATCACTCCTTTGAATGGGTTCTTGTTTCACTTTCTGTGGCTTCAAATATTCCTTCTTCATCCACAAACTCTCTCCATGTCTCCAAGACATTTTTCCAAATAATTATGACACTCTCAATCTTCAACCACAAACAAATTAGAGCCAACACTCTCTACCTTTGCAGGTCCCCTTGCAACTAAACTCTCACTACTATCATCTATCCAATAGGATTCTAGAAGATGTGCCTTCAAGATCTCTTCTACCCACATCCTCTTAGTGGAAGAGATTTGCACACCTTCTACCTAGCTTCATCTCTGTTGGAGGACAACCAACATGATTCCAATAGAATCAATAGCCTCTCAAGGCTTCTTCACTCTTTACCAATTCTTCACCCACGGTCCTAGTGGATTCTCTCCACTCTCAAGATCTTATTGTGTCTCTAATATCAATTGATGAAACAACAAAAATAATAAACCACTTTCACTATCACAAACCCATCTTGTACAAGTTCACAAATTCAAACTTCCACTCATGTTCACAAATCAAAGCCAATTCACATTCACGAAACACAAAACTCATAGGAAAAAAATTTCCTACCTCAAACAATCAAAGAAATGTAACTTGTAGAGAACTCCAAATTATTTATTTAATAACAAATTACAATAAATGGCCTACCATGGCCTCCACTCATCTCAATTTATATACTTAGCTTTCATTAATAATTGTAACTTCTAATCTCATTCCTCTTTGCTTTGATTCCTCTCTTTTATGGTCTCTTGTTTTCTTCCCCAATTCAATTGTAGCCATCCTACATCACATTGTTCATTTTTAAAATCTCTAATGGTGCATTTTTTTAATACTTTGTTGCACCCTATTCTCTTCCACATGGGCTCTCCACAAATCCTCTGGTTGGCACACTTTCTTCAACTGTTATGTATCGCCCCCTTTCATCTTGGAACCACGTCTCCCACACCATGGTCTTCTTTTTACTGAGCGCCCCATACCTTTCTGCATATATCTACAACTCCCATTAAATTTTGCACCTCCTTTTTTGCGCAGCCTTCAAAACTCTGCCATCTACTTCAAACCACACCCCTCTTTCACTCTCTCATGGGTTCTTATTTTTTCACCCAATTTTGTGCCCCCTCTCATCTGGCGTTTCATTTTCCTTTGCTTCTTATACAAAACCGTTACCCTTGGTATCTCCTTTGGCATTATTTATTTCTTGGCATTCATTTCATCTTATAAGGTCGATAGGCTACTTAGATTCTTTTTGTCTTTATATCTTCCTTCATTCCCATTTTGTCTTCTATGCTCTTTTAAAACTCTTCAAGGTGAGATAAAATTTAATTATAATGTGTTCCAAAGAGGATAAAACTAAACGAAATTCGACACACCATCATCATAAATGTCAAATTTAGTTGAGGTTACAATACTCATAGTTTTAAATGGTCATAGTCAAATATTTTAGATCCATTAAATACTGCAACAACCATCAAAGTCGTCTATCAACACCAAATTTGAAGTGAACTATGGAAATTGAGGCCAAATGCTCCTGCATCACAAGCTTAACCCCCACTACCAACATTAAAAAAACTAACACATACTTAAATTAAAATAAATAAATATCTTTAAAAGACATGCCCCTCACTCCCAATCCTTGCTCGAAGTGGGCCAATTTCCCCATGCCCACACCCTTTCCCACTCCTACGCCACCTAAGTAGCACCACTTTGACAATCACCATCCCACCACTCATTTGTCACCTCCACCCATGTTGTTCTCCCCTACTACCCATACTTCACTCCTTAGTTCCCTGAGGAATGCCAACGCTAGTGTTTCCATCTTGCTACCCAAGTGTTGCCTAACCACCATCTCCATAGAAAATATATTCCTTGGGCCACCTCAACCCCATGCTATTTTTTATTAATAAATTAGATATTTTTCAAATTGACATAGATTTTGCATGGAGTGTCATACTTTTGCATTTTTATAGTTGTTGAAAACTTGGTTCCACCCTTTGTGTTGTGGATTAGGTGACTTTGTAGATTCAACCTGTAATAGTGAGAATATTATTTTAAAATTTATATTTGATTATATTCTTATGTTAGGCATAAAAATTTTATATGATAATTTATCAAATTCTTTTTAAATTGGTCATAAAATTACAAGAAATCTATTAGTAACATTTATTTTTCTATTTGATAGAATTATTTTCTAATTTTTGTAGGGATTTTGTTTTGTTATTAACCTTCTTTAGATGGAAAAAATCATTTTCTAAAGTCTTAAATCTTGAAATCACTAACCCTTATATGCAGGTTCACTTGTCAAAGACCAAACATCAAAACCATTTTCACAAATTTAATAAGGAAAATTAACATTTTGTTGTCATGTTTTCTTTATTTTATATTCTTGTGTGTTCATGGATTAGGGTCTATATTATCTCCTCTTGCACAATGAGGTGAACACGAGGATTAAAATCATCCTTCCCCACTTTATATTCCTAAGGTGCACTTGTGCATGCTCTCCCCTCACACCTTAGAGTGATCTTGGGGATGCAAAAAATATTTCATTTTTAATCTTTTAGGGATCCCATCTAAGGATTTGATCACCTTAGTAGATGACCTAAACCACACATTTTGGAAAGGTATGAAAAGGGAGGAGAGAAAAATTTGTACCTCAAAGGAGTCGTCATCATGTTTGGCACATCCCTATTCATCTACCTCTATTAGAGCTTGATGAGAATGGTTAAAGTTGAAGGGTGTTAGACCTCAACAACATGTTTGTAGATTAGCTTCAATTCATGAAAATAGGCCTTATGTACCCAAGTGTGTTATATAGATGATTCTCATAGAGAGCTTGTTAGCCTAGCTTAAGACCATCAATCATATTTTTTATGATACATCACTAAGTGGTTATCGCTAAGAAGCTACTCACACCATACTTCCAAATTGTAGAGGTAGAATTTACAAAGGGTAAGGCCTTGGTTTCCATGGTAAGAGGTGTAAATGTGATGACATAATCTTTGCATTCCCTAGAATTTACTTAGTAGATAGTATATTTGTGAGCCCATAGAAATTGACACTCCCACTTGAATACTATAGGTTACTATTGTGTCTTCTTTATATTTCCCCTTTTTGTAAACCTTTGTCTAACAATAAAACCAAATTTATTTTATTTTTAAACCAAAAAACATAAAACAAGATTTCAAAACAAATTATGGGATCAAAAAATAGGAACCAAGCTAAGTTAGATGTTTTATACCCATTTCATGGTATCCCTCTCAATCCAAATCAATCTAAAAAACACATCGAGTATGATGATTTTGAGGACCTTTTTGACCAAAGTGGGATCTTTGATAGTAATGATGACATTATTAAATCTAAAGAAGGTTGCTACATTGTACAATAATAGCTCTTTAAAAACTAAGAAGATATCCTTAATACATTTTAGAGATGGGAGAAAAAATCCTTGAAGAATATACTCAAAATGTTTTGAGTAACCATATTGATCAAGGACAAACCACTTTGCAGAGGCAGATGCATCCTATCATGGCCTCATTTTGGAAAAGAATCTAGGGGTCTCTAAACTTTGGTTGGAAGCGGACTCGCTTAATATAATAAAAATTTTGTTGAGGAAGTGTCTTCCATCATGGTCTATCACTCATCTTATTAATGATTCAATCTCCATCATTAATTCTTTTGAGGAGATTAGAATCTCTCATATGTTTAGAGAAGCTAACATGCTAGCTGGCGGATTTGCAAATTAGGGAGTGGTGGATAAATATGATTGGGATGCATTTGAATCATTACCACTCAATCTTAAATCTATTTCTAACGATGACCAAGTGGCGCGTATTTAAGGTGGTTGATTTGGGGAAAATTTCTTCATAATATTTTTGAGTTGGCTTATGCATGTTGAACCTTGGCCTTTCCCATTTCATAATTACAACTTTGATGTCCATAAAATTATGGCCTAGCTATGTAGGCAGGGAAGTACTTTGAATGAAATGCTCACACATTTTGTGGGTATTATTTGTTTGGTTTTGTGGATAGCCAAAATTATTTTGTTCTTGCATATTTTTCTGGTGTTGTTGGGTTCCTGCTCTTTACATGCCGCCATGGGTGGAGCTCACTGCAATGTTGAACCAAGCTCGTGTGAGGGGTTCCAAAGCAATGAAATAGTGTGAGATCATTTGGAAAAGGGTGGGGTAACCCAGTATATGCAAAGATTACAAGGACCTAATCCTAAAGCTACGAAGTTTTTTGTAAAAGGGTGGAGTTCAATATAGATGAGGATTTCATTGCAGAAGTCACAGGGCTTTCATCTTCTGGGAGGAAATTCTACTAAGATAGAGTTGTTGCGAAGAAATTCTTTGCTAATTTTTTCAAATTTGATGAGAAGAAGAAGCTCTGAGAGGTCGAAAGTGGTGGGTATGTCTGCAAGTCTCTTAAACCATTGTGGAGGGATCTTGCGCTAGCTATAATGCATTATATCACTTTGGAAGGTAGATTCTCTATTGTGTATAGTTATCACTTTATGTTGTTGAATCACTTCCGCCATAAGGTGCTTGTCTCTTTTCCTTTTTATCTTTTACTGTCGATGGAAAACAATATTGAGGATCATAGTAAAAACCCTAAGAAGGTCGTTCTGCATGAAGGCCTTATGAGTCTTTTGTTTGCTTGTATCAAGCTCAAATTAATCCCTGTTTCTCCTAAAACCTCAGCTCGCAAAAAGGGGGTTAAGAATTTTGGTTATGAGACAGGGGATTTTGTTGAGTGGGAAGTGAGTTACGAGGACGAAGACTCAGATTTTGATGATTTTTTTGTGGATGATGGTGTGTTTGAGGAAGGGTCTAAAGTGTCTAAAGTGTGGTCTAAGGGTTATGAAATGGATATTGAATTGAGGGAAGCCATGGTACAACCAAGTAAGAAGAGTTCTAAGGGGAAATCTAAATGCCCCAGGAAAGAAAAATCATCTGCTAAGAGAAAGGTGGAGTTGGTGAAATATGTGGATACTCCCAGTTCAGGTGTGAAGACTACTCTAAGTCCTGGGAAAGTTGGCATGATGGATAATTCCCCTGTGACTGGTGCTAAGGGTCCTGAAATTGTGGAGGTTGTTGATAACGCCCCTTTTGGAGATTTCAATCTTGGTGTGGATGAAATTTTTCCTGGGTCTGTGCCTATGGAGTGGTGCAGGAGCACCTGGCAAAATTCAAGCAAAATTCAAGCCTTATTGGAGTTTTGGTTGAAGTTATTTTTGTTGTGTTATGTAAGGTCTTGGAGACCATCTTGTTTATGGTTGGGGAATTCTTCTCCTTAGTTTAGAAGTGGTAAAGTTGAATAAAAGTTTAGGAAGCATATGTTGTTAGTTGTTTTCCTAAGCGCTTGACCAAGGTTGAAAAACACATTGTGTTTTCCAACACTCATTGTTTGGCCGTTCTTAGGCTCAATAAGGAAAACCTAACTGTTTCTTGGCGTTGTAAAGAGTGATCTCTCAACCTTTGAGGGGGTTAGAAGTTTTGAATGTTGGCAGTTTCAAGAGAACAAGAAGAAAAACAGTGAATTTTGGTGTGAAAAATTTTGTGTTTCCTGTTCTTAACCGTGTGACAGTTGAAAGATGAATTGAAAGTGGCATTTTATAGGGTTGTTAGTATGTAATAAAGCTTCTAGAAGTACTATTTTTGGCATATTAGTTTGTTTTCTCATCGCTTTCCTTCATTTTGTAAATACTGTGTTATTTCTTTTTGCTGTTCTAACTGGTAAAATACAAAAAAATGGAGTTTTAGCTTGTTTTCTGCCCGTACCAGGAAGTATGGAAGTAGTGGAAACAAAGCTAGACTCCAGCCTTGTATATAGTGTAAATATAGGAGTCTTTGTGAGTTATGAAAGCAGGATTATGATCTTTTCCTAGGCGAGCTTGTGTTGCCCGGTTAGGAAAAGGTGGTTGAAAACAAACCCTAACGTGGTAGGGGTGACAAAGAATTTACATTGCAGGGTGTGTAATGTTTGCAGGAGGTCTCAAGAAGGTTGGCAGGAGAGGTGGAGTCCTTGTCAGACCCAATGGAGGCAGGAAAAGGAAAAACAGACCAAGGAAAGGTCTAAAGAAACCCTAGTTTCCACCAAGACTGTATTGTACCTTTTGTACAGGAAGGAAAGGTCCCAAATGCCAAAAATCTGTCAAAGCTTGGGAAAAGAGCCAAAGTGTCAGAAGAAAGTTTGGCACAAGCTGTTGAAAGAAAAGAGTTCTAAACTGTTTCTTGTGTTGAGAGGGCTAAAAGGGGCTCAAGGCTTGTAGCCCTGCCCAAACCCTAAAACAGAGATTTTATGAAAACGATGAAGGGTTGGAGTCTGGTGTTTGTTCAAGCACCTATAGAAGATGATTTGGGAAGCCTTGGAAGGCAACACTCACCCCTGTAACAGAGTTAGGAAACATTTGAGCATGGTTAGTCTTTAAGGTGATTAAGGGCTAGGTGGTGAAAGAGAAGAAGAGCATCAAGTTAGGCTTGGTGATTGATTTGCAACTTGATAGCAAGGTTGGCAGAGAAGACCAAGGGTGCCTAATAACCTTTAGGACCTACAGGTTGAGTGGTGGAGAGAAACACCAAGGGGTTATTCAACTGGAGACCCAGAGCATTGAGCCAGTGGTTGACTCAATCCAACCCTGTCTCTATCAGATTGGTATCAGAGCCCAGCTAAAGATTTGGGAAAGCAGCTTATATGTCTGAAGTTGAGTCAAGTGAGACTCCCAACATGGTGACAAATGCACAGTTAGCCAAGAGGGTTGAAGAACAAGAAGAGGACAACAAGTCCCTGAAAGAAAGAATAGAGCAATTGGAGAAGGCATTGAACAATGCAAGGTTGGAAGGAACAGTTCCAAAGGAAGAAGAGGTTGCAGAGGAGGACAAGGTCCCTGAACTTGACCCTATTCTAGAGGAGGAGCCTTTCTTGAAGGCATTAAAAGCCCTGAGTGGCAAAGGACTTGAGGGCATACCACTATTCCATGGAAAGATGGATCCTGATTTGGTCATGGACTGGATAGATGGAATGGAGAATCACTTTGAGTGTGATGGAATCACAGAAGCACAGAAGGTGAAGGTTGCAAAATCAAGGTTGAGAGGATCAGCTTTGACATGGTGGAAGTTTGTTCAGACTGAAAGGGAGAAAGAAGGCAAGCAGCCCATATCAACCTGGAAAGGAATGGTTGCTAAGGTGAAGGAAGCATATATGCCAGATGATTATGAGATCCAACTTCACAAGAAGAGGCAGAGTTTAAGACAAAAATATCAAGATGTCAACACCTATACTGAAGAGTTTCAGAAGCTTTGCTTGAGATCAAATGTGGCAGAAGATGAGAGCCTAAAAGTGGCTAGGTACCTTAATGGTTTGAAGTGGAACATACAGGAAGAGATGGCTTTACTCAGCCCCAAGACAGTCCACCAATGTTATCAGCTGGCTATAAAGATTGAAGAGAGGAATAAAAGAAAGCATGATCAGTCCTCTAAGGGGAGGCAAAGGTAGAGATCAAAGAGGACAGCGTGGAGGTTACCAAGGAAGAGGTAATGATCAAAGAAACCAAGGAGAATCTAAGCTTACTGAGCATGGTGGTGAAACATCATCGAGAGGAGGATTTAATAGAGGAAGAGGACCTCAAGGAGGTTCAAACAGAGGAAGAGGAGCAGGCAGAAGTAACTCCTACTTTGCCACCATGAAATGTTATCACTGCAATCAGCTAGGTCATCCAGCTTATAGATGCCCAGAGAAAGCTTCTTCTTCTAGCAATGAGAAAAGAGTGGCCTATGCACAAGAGGAAACCATGAGTGTCAAATCACCTGAGATCAGTCATATAGAATCAGAAGTAGGTGAAAATCTGATGTTTAATAGGGTTTTGATCAGATAGCCGATCAAGGAAGAACCCAAGCAAAGGAGAGCTTTGTTTAGAGCAAGGTGCAAGATATTGGGAAAGATATGCAAGGTCATAGTAGATTCGGGTTCTACAAATAATATCATCTCTGAGGAGGTAGTAACTAAGCTAAAATTGCAAAAGGTACCTCATACCAACCCTTACAAAGTCACATGGTTGAACAAAGGGTAGAGTGTTCTAGTGAATGAGCAGGTTACAATGGAATTCTCAATTGGAGGCTACAAAGACAAGCTGATTTGTGATGTACTACCCATGGATGCATGTCATCTTCTTCTTGGTAGGCCATGGAAATATGACAGGGGTGCTATATATCATGGGAAGGAGAACACCATTGAATTCAAGAAGGATGGAAGAACCTTCAAGTTGCAGTCATTGACTGAGGATGATGAGGGGCAGTCAAAGGTTCCTAATATCATGTTGAGCAGTGGCAAGGAGTTCCTCAAGGATCTACACCAAGGGAATGAAGATATGTGGTCCTAATGCAGTAAAAAGATGAAGAAAAGGCTGAGAAGACAGTCATACCTGAAATAGTTCAAAGGCTGCTAGAAAAGTACAAGAGTATAGTGAGTGATGGAACACCTGCAACTCTACCACCCAAGAGAGCAATAAGTCATCAAATTGACTTCACACTTGGAGCCTCATTGCCTAACAAAGCATCATACAAGCTTACACCTGAGCAAAACCAAGAGGTGGCTAGGCAAGTGGAAGAATTGTTGAATCAAGGTCTAATTCAAAAGAGTATCAGCCCATGTGCAGTCCCAGTGGTTTTGGCAACAAAAAAAGGTGGTAAGTGGAGATTATGCACTGATTCTAGAGAAATTAATAGAATCACAATTAGGTATAGGTTTCCTATTCCTATAATTGAAGAGCTGATGGATTGTCTTGGAGGTGCTCAATTCTTCACCAAGTTGGATCTTAAGAGCGGGTATCACCAAATCAGAATCAAGGAGGGTGATGAGTGGAAGACAACTTTTAAAACAAATGATGGTTTGTATGAGTGGAAAGTGATGCCATTTGGCCTCTCAAATGTCCCTAGCACATTCATGAGACTAATGAATGAGGTGCTTAAGGATTTCACAGGGATTTTTGTAGTAGTCTACCTTGATGATATACTGATTTTCAGTAAGACAGCAGAAGAACATTTGAAGCATGTGGAGATGGTACTTAAAAGGCTGCAAGAAGAACAGTTAGCAATCAACCTTGGCAAGTGTGAGTTCTTCAAACAAGAACTTGTGTATCTAGGCTTTGTAGTATCCCAAGGAACCCTAAAGATGGATCCAAGCAAGGTGGAAGCCATCCTAAACTGGCCTACACCAACCACAACAACAGAGGTAAGAAGTTTCCACTGTTTAGCTCAATTTTATAGGAAATTCATCAGGAATTTTAGTGGTATATGTGCACCAGTACTAGTTACAATCAAGGTTGGTATGAAAACAAAATTTAAGTGGACTCCAGAGGTAGATAAAGGGTTTGAAAATTTGAAACAAGAAGTGGCAACTCAACCAATTTTGTTATTGCCTAGTTTTGATAAGTTGTTTACAGTTGAGTGTGATGCAAGTGGAGTAGCAGTAGGAGGAGTACTCAGTCAAGAAGGTAGGCCTGTAGCCTTCTTTAGTGAAAAGCTCAATGAAGCCAAGCAAAAATATTCCACCTATGATCTTGAGTTATATGCTTTAGTGCAGTCCCTTAGGAAGTGGAGGCATTATTTTTTGCCCAAAGAGTTTGTGGTCTTCACAGATAACCAGGCACTCAGTTACATCAGTACCCAAGAGAAGTTAAGCAATAGACATTTGAAATGGATGGAGTACATCCAAGCCTTTACATTTACCATTAAGCACAAGAAGGGATAGCAAAACAAGGTGGCAGATGCATTAAGTAGGAGAATGTTGACAGTCCAAGAGATACAGCTGAAAAGCATTGGATTAGAGAGTTTCAAAGATCTCTATGGTGAGGATGAAGATTTCTCAGAAGCCTACAAGGTATGTTCAGATTTTGAAAATCACTTTCATAGTCAATATGTTGAGTATACTCTAGAAAATGGATTGTTATTTAAGGGTAATCTGTTATGCGTCCCAAGAGGATCAATGAGGGAAAATATGATCCAAGAGAAACATAATGGCAGTCTTAGTGGGCATTTTGGTATTAACAAAACTTTAGAGCTAGTTCAAAGGTTCTATTACTGGCCTAAGTTAGCAAGAGATGTCAAAAAATATGTAGAATAGTGTGTTGTTTGCATGAAAGCCAAAGGGGGAACTAGCAATGTTGGTTTGTATCAGCCCCTACCTATTCCTAACAGACCATGGGAGTGTGTGAGCATGGATTTTGTGGTAGGTCTTCCTAAGACCAAAATTGGTTTTGACAGTATCTATGTAGTTGTGGATAGATTCAGCAAGATGAGTCATTTTATTCCTTGCAAAACCACCCATGATGCAAGTTACATAGCCCATCTTTTCTTCAGGGAAGTTGTAAGAATCCATGGATTGACATTGAGCATTGTATTAGATAGGGATGTGAAGTTCATGAGCCATTTTTGGAAAACATTATGGAGCAGATTGGGTACAAATTTGTCATTCGGATCAGCTTACCATCCTCAAACCAATGGTCGAACAAAGGTGGTTAACAGAGTGCTAGGTAATCTTCTGAGGTGCTTGACAAAGGAATATGGACAGACATGGGATATGGTGATTTCTCAAGCTGAATATGCCTACAATGACAGTGTTAATAGAACTACAAGAAAAAGTCCATTTGAAGTTGTGTATGGGATGCACCCAAGAGGAGTTTGTGAACTTAGAGACCTTGGATCTCAGGAGAATAGGAGTGGACATGTAGAAGACTTCACTCAGACCATGAAGGAGATTCATGAGCAGGTTAAGAAGACAATCACAGCAGCAACACAAAAATTGAAAGATAAAGTTGATGAGTCAAGGAGAGATATGCAGTTTCAATTAGGTGACTATGTTATGGTTCATCTTAACAAATCTAGGATGCAGAAGGGAATGTCAACCAAAATGTAGATGAAAAGAGTAGGACCATGCAAGGTGTTAGCTAAATATGGGAAGAATGCATACAAGATAGAACTCCCATCAGATTTGGGCATCTCTCCAGTGTTCAACATTGCTGATTTGATCAAGCACAAGGGATCAGTCAATGATGAGGGTCAGAACATTCAAGAAGTTCTCAAAGACATCAGTAATGTGAACTTCCCTCAACAAGACAAGTTTAGGCAAAGAAGGTCTTACAGTCCAGAGTGAAAAAGTCTACAAGGAATAAGGTCTACATGGAGCACCTTATCAAGTGGCAGAATAAACCTAACTTAGAAGCTACATGGGTACAAGAAGATCAGCTCAAGAAACTTGGCATTGACCTAGAAATGATCCCTCCTTCCAGTTCTTAGTGTTTGTGCTGAGAGGGGGAGAACGGTGCAGGAGCACCTGGCAAAATTCAAGCAAAATTCAAGCCTTATTGGAGTTTTGGTTGAAGTTATTTTTGTTGTGTTATGTAAGGTCTTGGAGACCATCTTGTTTATGGTTGGGGAATTCTTCTCCTTAGTTTAGAAGTGGTAAAGTTGAATAAAATTTTAGGAAGCATATGTTGTTAGTTGTTTTCCTAAGCGCTTGACCAAGGTTTAACACATTGTGTTTTCCAACACTCATTGTTTGGCCGTTCTTAGGCTCAATAAGGAAAACCTAACTGTTTCTTGGCATTGTAAAGAGTGATCTCTCGACCTTTGAGGGGGTTAGAAGTTTTGAATGTTGGCAGTTTCAAGAGAACAAGAAGAAAAACAGTGAATTTTGGTGTGAAAAATTTTGTGTTTCCTGTTCTTAACCGTGTGACAGTTGAAAGATGAATTGAAAGTGGAATTTTATAGGGTTGTTAGTATGTAATAAAGCTTTTGGAAGTACTTTTTTTGTCATATTATTTTTTTTGCTCATCGTTTTCCTTCATTTTGTAAATACTGTGTTATTTCTTTTTGCTGTTCTGACTGGTAAAATACAGAAAAATGGAGTTTTAGCTTGTTTTCTGCTCGTACCAGGAAGAATGGAAGTAGTGGAAACAAAGCTAGACTCCATCCTTGTGTATAGTGTAAATATAGGAGTCTTTGTGAGTTATGAAAGCAGGATTATGATCTTTTCCTAGGCGAGCTTGTGTTGCCCGGTTAGGAAAAGGTGGTTGAAAACAAACCCTAACATGGTAGGGGTGACAAAGAATTTACATTGCAGGGTGTGTAATTTTTGCAGGAGGTCTCAAGAAGGTTGGCAGGAGAGGTGGAGTCCTTTTCAGACCCAATGGAGGAAGGAATAGGAAAAACAGACCAAGGAAAGGTCTAAAGAAACCCTAGTTTCCACCAAGACTGTATTGTACCTTTTGTACGGGCAGGAAAGGTCCCAAATGCCAAAAATCTGTCAAAGCTTGGGAAAAGAGCCAGAGTGTCAGAAGAAAGTTTGGCACAAGTTGTTGAAAGAAAAGAGTTCTAAATTGTTTCTTGTGTTGAGAGGGCTAAAAGGGGCTCAAGGTTTGTAGCCCTGCCCAAACCCTAAAATAGAGATTTTATGAAAACGATGAAGGGTTGGAGTCTGGTGTTTGTTCAAGCACCTATAGAAGATGATTTGGGAAGCCTTGGAATGCAACACTCACCCCTGTAACAAAGTTAGGAAACATTTGAGCATGGTTAGTCTTTAAGGCGATTAAGGGCTAGGTGGTGAAAGAGAAGAAGAGCATCAAGTTAGGCTTGGTGATTGATTTGCAACTTGATAGCAAGGTTGGCAGAGAAGACCAGGGGTGCCTAATAACCTTTAGGACCTATAGGTTAAGTGGTGGAGAGAAACACCAAGGGGTTATTCAACTGGAGACCCAGAGCATTGAGCCAGTGGTTGACTCAATCCAACCCTGTCTCTATCATGGAGGTTCAAGGGTTTCAGAGTGTCTAGTGTACTAAGGACTTTGACCCTAACCATGATCCCCTTGTCTCTCATGCTAGCTCCTTGCAGGAAAAAGAGAAGACTGTGAAGATGGAGTGGTTGGAAGTGTTAGCTGACTTGGAAAGCTTGCAAGACAAGCATAGGATTAAGGTGGAGGTGTTCGAGGTTGAGGATTCCCCTGTTGAGGAGGAAGAGGAGCAAAAAGAGGAGTGTAGGGAAGTCCCTGGTGACAACTTGGAGCCGAAGGACACACCTCCTATCAACTGGGATGAGGTGAATACGGGTTTGTTCTGCAAGATGGCATAGGATGGAATGCAAAATTTTCTATCTCTAGTGAAATGGTTGTTCTTAGAAGTGAGGAAGCTCAATTTCTAGGTTAAGAACTAGTAGGATGTCTGTGTGGCAATGATCTGGTGCAATTAGAAGGAATGAGCTATAAAAGGTAAGGTTAAATATATGAATGTAATGCTGGATAAATTAGTCATTGATGTTGATCGCCTGGGAGTTACTCATGAGGAGAGGATTTCCTCTTTGGAAATGATGGTTAATAAGGTTTTATAGGAAATATTTTTTAGTATTGAGGATAGAATTGGTAAGCTGTCGGAGGATTTGAAAACCATGGTGAACATAAGTAACAATTCTTTAAAGTCTACTGCTAAGCCTCTTGCAATTTTAAATGAGAAAGCCCTAAATTGGACTAGTAAACCCCTAGAGCTGGGGGAAACTAAGAAAGCAATTGAAGATGTGAACTGCTCGAGCCTGCTAGATAAAAATCTGGATTCTACTTCAGCTATGGAAAAGGATGTGGAGGTCGGACCATGTTTGAGGACAAGGAGTAAGATGAAGAAGTGGGCAGCTGTATCATTTGATGAGCTCAAAGAGGTCATGGAGATGCATGAGGGGGTCATAGAAGAAAATATGGCCTCGGTCAATGTCCTAGAAAAGATGTTGTAGTTGTTGTTGACTCTTTTGCTTGATCAACCAGGGTGCTGATGTTTTTTGTTGTTGGTTTGTTGACGGGTTTCTTTGGTTTTTTCTGTTGTCAACATTTTGGTTTTTTGGGCTATAGGTTTTTATTGCTTAGTCTTTCTTGTGGCTTGTCGTCGTTGTAAAGGGTTTAAGGGCCCCTTCAAAACCTGTTTTTCCTTATCAAAAACTTCATTGATCAAGGCCCTTCAAATAAACATGCCACTATTAGCGATCCCAAATTAAATAAGCAAGACCAACTTTGGATGGAAAATCCTAAATTTTCCCATGACCACAAAGGGAAAACCATCCAAATAACTTAGATTAAAAAAATTCATGAGTAACCAATTGTAACTTATAAGTCAACAAATACAAAAATTGGAACATGTGGATCACTTATCCAAAATAATCAAACCAATAAAAATAATTCTACTCAATCATCTAAGTTATCCCTAAACCTATTGTTTGTTTAGGAATTAAAATAAATGAAAAACACCATACAAGATCTGCAAACAAGATCCCAAAATGAAACTAATATGAAAATTTAAGGAGGTATTTGCATAACCCTTTGATTAGTCTATATTGAAAACTCCTTCCCCTCTTCACTTTAAATTTCCAAAATTTGGAAATTATAAAGAGAAGGGAGATCCTAGAGAACACATTAAATATTTTACTATGAAATTCCAAGAATTTACTTACAACAATAATTACCTAATTAGGCTATTCCCATGAGTTCTAGGAGGGAGACCATTGGAGTGGTTTCTACACCTTCCTAGGGGATCTATCACCTCAATTACAATTTTTTTCAAGAAATTTGTTAAAAGAATTTAAACAACATGAAAAATAAACTCATAATGATGGATTTATGTTATAAAAAAATATGGAATGGTGAAATCTTTTCTTCATTCCTCCAATGGTGGTGAGGCTTAGCTAGTAGATTCTCATGGCCATTGGAAAATTCGTGAGAAGGAACTAGTTAACATATTTGTCACCAACTTAAACCAATAGATGACCTTCGACTTGCAATTACATTGTATAACCATATTTGATAAAATTATTGAAAAAGGAGTTCAAATGAAGATGGTCCTTCTTGTTGTTCAGGAATTATAAAAATATTTTTTGAAGCCAATTAATATAATAAGCCTAAATTCTTTAACAAGAATAAGAATATAGTTGGTGATATAGTGATATAATCCAAACATATTTTGGAAATTCAAAATCCTATTTCCATTTCAATTCCCACAAGAAAGAAACACCAACAAACCAAATGAAATAAGTTAACCTCCTTAGGAGAGCCATTAGAAATTATCTTTCATAAACTACTAAAAGAAACCATGAGACCTTTTTTATGAGAAAGATCCTAAGCCATCTTGATATACAAACAAATGCATATTTGTGAATACCATAAAGTTCAAAAAAAATTGACCATTAGATGTCTAAAGATTAAGCACTATGTTGAAGATATCATCAATGATGGAAGTATCAAAATTAAACAAGATACATCTACACCATCAAATGAGAAATTAGGGATTTATCATGACCCCTTTTCAAATCATTATTAATCATGTACATAGCCTAACAAAGGTGAAATATTCATACCAAAAATTTGCATACTTAAAATATCACACATTCATATAATACAGTTGTGGGATATATTAGCAACCAAATTTACACCAATAAAATCAAAGGCCCTTCTTGTGCTGCTACAACAAGATGCACCCAAAATTTTATCCAAGGTCCTCCACCTTTTCCTATTTAGGGTCATATAACATAATTGAATAACTTGAGAAAAATTGAGCATAAATATCACTAATGGATCTTCTCAAGACATCTACTATTAAAAATTATGTACTTTATAAAATCCTACATGCATCAAAAATATGCAATGATATAGAATTGAATGACTTCCAAGCTCTCATTGGCCCCTTAGCCTCCACCCACCACTTTACTTTTAGCTAGCATGATATGCCTCTATTTAGACCATCTCACAACCTTTGTTTACACTTTAAAGTCCTCATCATTAAGCACAAAGTGAAGAGAGCTCTTGTAGACAACATAATAATTATAAATGTATACCTTATAGTTGATAAAGCATCATGGTTACAAAAATGAACCAATGGATCTAAAAAATATAATTTTCAAGGAATATACCAATATAGAGAGATAACTGGTAGGAATTATCTATTTGACCATCATGGTTAGGCTATCATGAAAAATAGACCTTGAAATTATTATTAAATCTTAGTCAAAAAATTCATCCTCTCATAGAGATCCTAATGACCTTCCATCCACTTCTAAAATATCATCATCCAAAATCCACTTTATATTCCTTGACAAGAGCTACGTTGAATACAAAATCTAAGATTCTTTTCACATAGGAAATCTTTCCCTTTCACCTAAAATGCATGGTAGGCATGTTAGGAATATGAAGAATGTATCAACTTCATGTCAATTTGTCTCAACAATATTTATCAACTCAAGTTTCCTTGAAGGATAGATTATTGAGAGATATAATGGTTCATGGATTTATGAAGATGGATTATTAGCCTATTATATAAATAATAAATATCCATTTTATTAAAATGATACAAAAAATAATGAAATACCAATGAAAAATCCTAGATCTCCACGAACAAGGGATATTGGAACCCATACATATACATGAGAATAAAGGAACTTCTAGGCTAGTATACATGCTCCTTGATGAACAAACCTAATACACACACAACATTTTTCATGATTTCCAAAGAAACTTTATCTTAACATAAAAAAATAATATCTCTTTATAGCTTGTACGATGATCTTTCTACAACTGATATCTTTAATGAAACTCTTGTCCTGATCATCCACCTTGAACTAAAACACCTTGAGATTATTGACTAAAACCAACAAGATCACCCATCATTTGACTAGTTTCATAATGATTGTTAGCCTCCTACAATGACTTAACAATTAATCCCTTAAAGTTGTGATTCAAAGATTGGACATCTGATTTGAATAGCTATCTAATCATCATGAAGGTTCATTTAATTGTCAACCCAGGGACGTAGACTTGAAATGGGTTAGCACAATATGTGCACTAGGAATCCATAGTAGCCATATTCATCCTACAACTAAGAAAGACATAATGTTGAAAGTAAATTTCTTAGAAAGAAGTAACATAAGTATTGAACATCATGTTGGCTTTCAGTTGTCTTTGATTTGTCCTTGATGTCAAAATTGAGGATATTTGATGAGCTACCTGATGTTCAGTTTTGGATCTACTCTACATGATATTCTTTCAGTGTTTATGATTATGTTGGATTGATAGTGTTGATAAGGGATTGTACAGGTTATTCAGGTTGATCATTTTCAGGATCATTTGAAGGCTCCATTTGAGGTTGCATGTCACAGGTTATTTGATCATATTCTGATTGATCATTTGTAGGTTCATTTCTTAGGTGACTAAGGTTATTTGGTCTTTCTTGTTACATTTTAATGTGTTTGATTATGCAAATTTCTATTGCATATCTCATGTCATTTTGACTTGACAATATCATTGTGTCAATGGTTCTTTGATTTCTCTACATGGGCATTATAAGGTGACTTCTCTATACAGGCCTTGCTATGATAATCAACATTCAAGTGTTCATAAGCATCTTGATTGATTATTTAATGTGGCATATAATATAAACCTTAATTGGTTTCTTTTGGAACATTGTATTTTTTTTTACCTTAGCATATCAAGTGGTTATTTCATTTCACATTGGAGTTATCTTTGTTAAAGTCACATGGCAGTGACATCAATAATATATGGTATCAAGTTTCATCAAGCACATGGTATTTGTGTCAATCACATGGCACTAAATTGGAAGTTGACTTTGACGAGTCACATTGCAATATGTATCAATGGTATTGAGCTTAAATGACAAGTCACATTATACATGTAACTAATTTTTTTTTTTTTGGCATCTATTATTCAAGGTCATTATTATTGTCGACATTTCTAAGGAATAACTTTGGTAGCATCATCTTTGTCAGAGTCATTATTTGGTAGTAGATAGCCGCGTGGATTTCAAATGGTTATTAACCTTCAGTAGTGGATTCCAAGTCATTATGATGTTTTGTTACAAAGTATCGGACTTCAAAACATCATTATGTTTGATTAAAGTCTTTGACAAACTTGAAAGAAAGAAGATTAGAGTAATATTGTTTTTTGTCTCAATGTGTTAATTTCTTGAACCCTAGTCATCACCATATGTGAAGTATGCAAAAGCTCTACCGACATTCTAAAAGAACAATGAGAACTAATGCAAGCCCAAAACAAGAAGCTCAATGGAAGTCTTTGTATGAGTGGATTTTGTTTTTGACTATGGAAGTTAGAGGAGTTTCTTCCAGCTGGGTCGTTATGAGTTTACTTGATAGGTTGTGGTAGTTTCTTTGCCTTCATCCTTCGTGATCAGGTAAAATGATCTTGTGGTTTTCTTTTTAAAAGATTCTTCTGGAATATTCAGTTCGGTGCTTAAGGCATAAGAATTTTTCAATTCAATTCTTTTGAGATTCTAGCAGAAAATACTGTTTTTGTTAAAGATAGAAATCTGTTAAGGTTTATGGATGATAATATTTGATTGTAACTGAATAGCTTCAATATGGTGATATTTGTTGAAAGAGTTTACTTTGAAGGAGGATTATTTAGGGTTTGTCATTCGAACCCTAACCCGAGTTGATTTTCAGTTATTCAAACTGCATACAGAGGTTATTATTTGCAGGGGTCTTTAAAAGATGATCTTCAGGGATTTTCATAGGATTGGGGAAAAAGGAATATGATGTTTTCTGACATTCAATCCAGAAGTTTTATTGCATATAAAATCTTTATATTGATACTCAGATCATTATGTTAAGGAAGATGTTGTCAATTATATACAACATTCTTCAATGTTCTTATTGAAAATCTTTCATAGTCTTCTATTGTAATTCTAGGGTTGCAAAAATTGCACTTCTAGGGTTCTGATGGAATGCTATAATTTGTTACTTTGTAAAGGATTTGGTACTCCTGTATCTCATGAAGTTGGTGCTTCTAATTTTTGTGGAGTCGGTGCTCCTAAACTTGTGGAGTAGGTGCTCCTAAATATGAAAGAGTTGGTGCTCTAAGTGAATAAAGGAAATATTTTTTGAGTGGTTTTTTATTCCCCAAGAGGGTTTTTCCACTCAGGACAAATTCTGGTGTTATGTGATGTTTATATGTGTGTGAATTTTCTTATCTGTTTGTTTTAAATGTGCCACCAAATATATATTGAATTCACATCTACCAATATATATATGTCAAGTTTCATGCATAAAAAGTTCTGATTTTAAAAATGAGCTCTGATACATGTGAAAGTGTTACATTTCCCTTTTGTTAAAGTTTCAAGTTTAAATTCCCAGTTCATGCAAATACACTATTGTTTATGCACATGTAAAATATGTTATTTGAATTTTCCTTTGGTGTCTTGATTTAAATGTCAAGTATACATATTGTCATTTGTCTTCTTGGCTCAAAACAAACTTACAATCTTGTTTTTGAAAAAGTTTTGTGACTTTCATAAATCACTGATTCACCCCCCCACCTCTCAGTGATTTTAGTCTTCCAACACATCAACCAACAACTATACTAAGTTGAAGTGCATGAAAAAAATGAAAATCTGAGCAAACAAACAGGAAACAACTATGTCTACTTTGGCTGTAGGAATAGTCACATAATGGAATTCTAGTGGTTGTAGGAACAAACAGTTGCCATATTTGTAACTATTTGTTGAACAAAAAAGTAATAACTAAGCTAAAGGATGGAATTCTCACCAAGTGGTCCCCCTTGGATGAGTATCCCTTAAGACAAACTCAAATGCAACGAACTTATAACTTCATTTTATTCATTGAAAAGCATGATTACAACAGAGCAACATAACTGTATTACTGAAAAACTAAGAATGTGAGTACAACATCATATCAATCAACCTCTTGAAAAGGAGCATATGAGTCTTATTTATAGAAGGAAAAACTACTAACTAACTACCTAGCAAGGTGGTCAACTCCAACATATTAGGAGGATGCCACTTTATGGAAAGCATAGAAAGTGGAAAGGAGGTTATGCACGCGTGGAATCTATTCAAGCTAGTTTTCCTTAACACAAATCTAGCATACCAATAACTCCTATATTCGCTCAACAAAATATTATGACCATTTACAAGGAAGTTACAATCTTCGATTTGAACTAGGAATTTCCCTACGTTGACCTTTGAATGATCACCTTTTTTACCTTTATGGTGAACAACCAGCGGGCAGAATCTTCCTCAATTTTGTAGGCTCTAATTATATCTACATGAAACTTTAGTATGCACAACAATTGCATATCTATAACTATCTTAAAGCGAGATTCATTAATCCACATGTAAAATTAACATAGGTAGTTCACCTAGCATGTTAATGTCATTTAAAAGTTACAAAGATAAGCTTATGCCCAATGTCTATGGTTTTGAAGAAATAACATGAAAAGGTTAACATCCAAGTATCAAAGTCTATGACAACAACAAATGGATAAACTCTATCAAAATTGAGCCATAAATTGGACTCATCAATGATGAAGTAATTGTAGAGTTCATGGGACTAAGGGACCACTTCCAACGAAGGGATCACAAAAAGGGATTTGATATCAATCTTTATACAATGGAATACTTTAGGAAGCATTTTGAATTCCTTAGTCATAAAAAAAAAAAAAAAAATTAAAAAAAGTAAGACAAAAAAGGTTGATCCCTCTATGAAATTCACTTTGAACCACTTTTGGACCATAAACATAAAGACAAAGATATTGTCAATACTAAAAACCTTTTTGAAATGCTACTAGGAAAGTGACCTTCCCTTAACACTAGAACTATTATAAGATAGTTATACATTGCTTGTAGAGGAAGTTGAGGATGTTAATTTGGGAAATAATTAGAATTGTAGACTTACAACTATTGCACTCACACTTAGTTTTGAAGAAAATGAAATCCTTGTTCTCCTAATGAAAACTAATATTTAGATGTTTTCCCCTGGTAGTATGTTGATTTCTAGTTTGGATCCATCTCTCAAGTAGTGCACCATATAGTTGTACATTCTAATTCAAATCTAGTAAAGAAAAATATTATAAAAATGCATCTCAAAGTAGTCCTTCTTGTTAATATATAAATATATTTTTTGGAAGTAGGATTCATTCATTGCACTGACCATTCTAAATGGATCTCAAGCAATGTACCTATTCACAAGAAACCCTCAAGTATAAAAGTGTGTACAAATTTTAGAGACATCAATAAGGCACACCCACTAAAATTGACATGATTTTGGATTTGACATTAGGTAGAAAATGCTCTCCCTCATGGATGATTTGTTGGGTATAATCAAATCTACTTTGCACCTTAAAATCAAAAAAAAAATTGCCTCAATTACCCCAAAAGGAACCTTTTTCTACCAAGTTATGCATTTTTCTTGAATAATTTTGGTGGAACCTATAAAAGAGCCACATTATTAATATTTCATGATATTCTCCATGAAATTTTTGAAGAATATATAGATGATAGGGTAAATCAAAGACTAGAGATGAACATCCTATTATCCTCTAATGGATTTTTGATAAACTAAGACAATTTAAATTCTATCTAAATCCAAAAAAGTGCATCAATGTTACATATAGAAAATTAATAGTATAGGAATTGAGGTAGATCCAACTAAATTTAAAAAATACAAAGCTTCCTCCTCCTAACAATATTAACCAATTTATTTCATAGCTTGTTGATAGATGTCAACCCTTCTTGCAATTATTAAAGAAGAACACACTATTACATTGCGATGAGCAATGTTAAAAAATAGTTTGGTTGTCTCAAATAGTAACTTGTAAATCCCCTAATGCTTACCTCACGTGTTTTAGGAAGACCTTTTTTGTTATTTATTCCATCCACTCCAATTTCCACAGGAGATATCCTATCTCAAAATGATGATTAAGGAAAATAAAGATATATCTAGTACCTAAGTAGGAATATGGTTTCTCATGAAATCAACTACACCATCATGGAAAAAGAATTCTTAGCTCAAAATTTGTGACACTATATTCTCAACAAAAATAAAAACTTGTTGCTAAAATTGGTCTTATTAAATACATCTTATATAAAACAATTCTTATAGGAAGAATAACAAAGTGGGTCATGTTGCTTAGTCAATTTAGCATTGAATACATACACCAAAAGACAATCAAAGGGAAATATCTTATAGATTAGCTAGCAAAAACATCTTTATCATATCACCAACCTTTACTAATAAAATTTTAAGATGAGTCCATTCTCTCTCTTGAAGAATTATCATAGTGGAAATTATATTTTTATGGATCCTGTAGACATTGAAAAATGTCCTAAGCCTACAAACGCCATTTTTCATATCAATTCCTCCTACTTTCACAATTAAATAGTTTTAATTATTTAATTATATTCTAAGGTCATACTCCTCTATTAATTAAATAATTCTTAATTATTTAATTAATTCATTTTCTCCTTATTCCTCCCTTGATTAATTAAATAAATTTTATCTATTTAATTATTTTCCACCTTTCCCTCCACTATTAAATAATTATTTTTATTATTTAATATTTTGTCCTTTTCCTCCACTTTTAGTTAAATTGTTATTTTAATTAAAAGTCAACCTTTTCCCTTTCTTCTATTGTTAAATATTTTTCCATTATTTAATTATTCACTTTCCCTCCTAAATTAAATAATTTCATAATTATTTAATTTTTTTCAACAATCTCTTTTTTTGTGCCATTCTCTTTATCTATGTCATTTTATTTTTTTGATAGGTAAGAGAGCTATATTATATTGATTTCAAAATTCAAAGATTACAAAGTTCGATCCCTTTGTAGGTGATCAACAAAAATTTCCTGCAACCCCATTACATTCCTACACTGAGACAACCAAAATACCACCCATTTACATGACCAAGACAAAAAACCATTCCACCCACTGAATTCAAAATGCAGATAGAGACAAAAACTATTAACCAAAGTTACAGAGACCCTTGCCACAAAGAATGCTACGATTTAACAAACAACCAAATAAATACCCCATACTTTGACACAAACCCACCAACCTCCCAAACCCTATTCACCACACGTTCTACTGAGCAAACACATGAAACTCTATTTTCCAGGCCGAGTCTGCAACTGGAATCAAGCAAAATTTCTTCCTGATAAATTCACCCCCCAAGGCTACGAAATGCCTATGTTCCATCAATTCTAGACCATTGACATCCAAGAGAAATGGAAAGAACCTCATCAGCACCTATGGGTCATTAAGAAGAGCCAAATCACAAGGGCGGGGTATGCCTTTGCCCAAGGAGGCGGCAGCCAAAGCTTTGTCCAAACCCACCAACATATCCTTTCAAAATAGCCTCCTCATAATTACCCTCAATTCTAATTTAGGGACACCAATGTCGAACAATCTAGCAAAACATGAGAAGAAATATCAGAGTCTAGAAAATAGCCTTTTGCATCCTCCATAAAACCTTTCCCAGCAATGCATTTGATCACAAAAAAAGTGAGGTAATTTGGATTTTTGATGATTCGTTGCAGCCAAAGAGAGGTGACCTGGCCTTCAAAGGCCATTTGATGCTTTGAACTCTTTAGCTGCACTAGAGTGACCATGCCACCCATCTCCAATTCCTTCGCCGAAACCAATAAGATAAATTTGCTCATGGCCAGACGAGAAGCGAAGCAAACAGAATGCAAATGCCAAACCACCACCCACTTAGGGAATATAACCACCACCAACTGCAATGAAACCCATCGTCACATGCCTTGTAATAAACACGAATAGACTAGCAAACGTCTGGAGAAGGATGGTGCACTACACCCTATGTCGGCGGGCTATTATTAATATTACTTGTTCTAGAGAATTCCCTAAGCCACGTGAACCGTGGCACCGGCTCAAACCCAATCCTCAATAGATTGCCACCCGACCACTCCATGCAAGCATACGGGTGATGGAGTGGTGCCCACCCTGCAACCCACTTTATTTGTGTCATTTTTATCTCTTGACATCTCATTCAATTTCCACCCTTGATTGAATTATTTTATAATTCAATCTTATCCATTCATCCTTATCATTTCCCTAATTTAGCCCTAACCCTATTTCATACTACATCTTTCAATCTTTGCCATTGATTTTCATGTCATATTGGCTTTTAATCCTAGCCCTTCATCCAAATTTGGTTTTCTATAAAAGGGACCTATCATTGTCATTTTGATATCAACATCTTTTATGCTAATGTCATGTTGTTGGATTCATGAGCAAGCACATCCAAATCTTCAACAAGTCAACATAATACATTCAATATTTTAAGGTTTGCATGTGTTTTGGTTTGATTTAGGCTATTTTTATGCATGTTTTTTATTTCTATCTATTTTACATGCATACATTTTGGTGAACCCAACATGAACCCGCTAACTAATTTTTTGCTCAAGATTTTGAGAAATTTTGAGGAATTTTGGAGTTGGATCCACTTCACCTGATCTATCTTTCTTTTCTTTTTTGCAAGTTTTGTTAGCTTTTTGTTGCAAGTTTTGCATCATTCTTAGACAAAACCCTAAGTTTTAAATATTTGACCATATCTCTCAAAAGGATATGAATTTTTAAACAAAAATTTTTCTACAGGTTGGGGATGGTATCAAGAGCTTTCAGCCAAAAAATCAAATTTTTTGGATTTGTTTTGAACTATTTATAAAAAAATTATGTTTTTTCATGAAAATCTTATTTTGAGAGAAAATGAATTTTTTTTTGGAGTTTCTTAAATTTTCATAAATCTCTCAAAATTGTAATGGGGGTCTATTCTTTATGTTTTTATTTTTGATAAGAAATAATTCGGGAAAAATAAGATCTTTAAAAATTAGGGCTTTTCAATAAATCTGCTCTCTAGGACACAAATCAAAGAATTTAAAAATATATATATATATATATTTTAAGAAATATCTTGAAATTTTAGTGGGGGTTTGTTCCTTGCATATTTATTTTTTAGCTTAAAATAATTATAAAAAATAAAATATTTGTTAATTAGGGTTTGGTAAGGTTTTAAGCTAACCCTCTAATATTAGTGATCAATTATCTTGTTAGGATTTCAACTTTGTTGTTCATTTTGTTAATGTGCAAAAAAATAAACTCCTCAAAAGGAAGATTGGATCAAGTGGACAAAAATTTGGAGCTAAATAAAATCTAGGTGCACACTTTTCAACTCATATCTTTATCTTAGTCTTGTTTACAACATCACATTTCAATTTGGATCTAAAAAGAATAAGTGTCTTCTCAACATCACACTTTCAATTTGGGCTTAAAAGAACAAGTGTCTTCTTAAAATCATACTTTCAATTTGGGCTTTAAAAGAACAATTTTTTTCATTTCTTGGTGATCTTGTTTGTGTTTGGAGGTGTGTATGCTCTTCCCTCACATTTCCATATGATCTTGGGAATCAAAAACACTCTCATTCTCACACCACACATTTCAATTTCTAAGGTTAATGAACATTGCTTGTGTGATCAAATACATGTGTATGCTCTCTCCTCGCATTATCATATGATCTTGGAGATCAAAATCATTATTTGCATCACTTTTTTTATAACCTTCTTAGGGGTCCTACCTAGAGAAGTGATCACTCTAGGGGTGACCTCAACTCTAGCATTTTGGTGGAGTATAAATAGCGAGTGGTGAATCTAAAGACATGCCTCTTAGAAGTAGAATCTTGTCAATCTTGGCTAAGCCCCAAAGAACTTTATACCTTTGGGAAGTGAAGGTTGAGTGTGGGTTACCCTCTCCTCCTAGCTATTTGGCATTATTCTCCTTTCAAATTCATGTAATTGGGCCTCATGTACCTTCAAGGTATATAGATGACATCCCCAGATCCTTGTGCATCCTAGTTTAAGACTATTGGCCAATTTACCCACTTGAATAATTGCTAGGATTGTTCTTACACTTGGAAGTGTCTTCTTATCATAATCATTTGTATTACATCTTGCATAAAATATTTTCTTGTGTGTGTGAATATGTATTCAATATCTAAATATTAATCAAACAAGAAAAACCATAAACCAAAAAAAAAATAGAAAGTTCTCAAAAAACCAAAAAAATCAAAAACATTAGAAACATTTCAAAAACAAACAAATCTAGGTGTCCTCCAAGTCAAGCTATCCACATCATCTCCAAGTTAAACTTCCCATCCTCATTCTCCATCCTAATCATCATATCCTAGTCATCCAATTCAACCCAATCATCACATCCTAGTCATCATGATCATTTCTCATCATCCTAGTCCTCATTCCCCATTCTAATCATCCTATCCTAGTCATCCAAGTCAAATTAATTATCCCATCCTAGTCATCATAACCATCCATCATCTCATCCTAATCACCTCACCCTAACCAATCCTTTCCATCCTAATCATTCCTCCTCATCCTAATCATCTCATTCTATCATAATCACCCCTTCTCGCCTTAATTCCTTTTAATCATTTTAATCGCCTCCGTAATCATTCTAACCTTTCACAATCATCCTAATTATCCCTTCTAATCCTATTCATCCTTCATCTTATCTTAATCATGTATTTCCATCTCAATCATTGCATCCCTAATCATCATAGTTATCTCATTTCAATCATTCCATCCTAATCATCATCTTCCATCATTATAATCATTCCTCATCCTAATTATCCTCCTAAGCATTCTAACCATCCATTTTCATCCTAATGACCCCCCTTCATCCCAATCATTTCATCCTAATCACATTTCATCCTAATAATTTTTTCCTAATCTCCCTAATCTTTCTAATCATTCGTCTTATCCTAATCATATCCAATTATCTAATTCAAATCATCCTAGAAGTATCTCAATCATCCACATCCATTCTTAATCCATCATTTAAGACCCTAAGCTTATCTAATTTGTCTAATAGAGGTCCTAATAATTATCATAACCGCCCTCTATAATCCACCATCCAAGCCTTCATGTCATCCTTTCCCTCCATTAACAAGGGAAACCAAAATGTCTTCCATGTTCATCGAAACACCCATCCATAACCATATCTCATGCACTTCACATCCTAGTCAACCCATCATTAAGACAAAATTCACCATCCAAGGAGCACCAAAGATCACCATCAAATGACCATGAAAATTTATCCTCAAATGACCACCAAAAGTTATCCTCAAAGGAGCACCAAAATTCTCCCTCTAAGGAATACAAGAGCCCATGCAAAATCCTATTTCACAAAATGCTAGTCCTAGTCTTCTAGTTCCATCCACTTCCACCTCATCTATCTCATCCATATCACTCATTTCATGTTTTTATACCTTCATTGCACCTACAAAAATTCAACCATGTCACTCACTTGACCTCATTCATCCAAAGCATGACATTATAGATCCCCATTTATGTCAAGATCAAAGTACTCCTTGTGCTCCCATTCCATCTCATGATCCTATCCTTAAGTCCATCGAAGAAATCCTTCTAGATAACCATGGCATCCAAGATAAACCTATCTTTGATCAATATCCTACCATTGATCAAGAAATCCAAAATGATCCCCTTTCATATCAATATAAAGCCATCCCTTCCATACCACCTCATGATCCAAGTCTCTCAAATCCATGCCATAATCCTAGTCCATCAACTCTATTTCATGATCCTATACCATCTCATAATCTTACCATATCCAACCCATTTTATGATCCTAACATATCCACCTCATATCATGATCCTATCATACCACCTCCATGGCATGACCTTAGTCCATCACAAGAAAAAATATTTCCATCAATTACCCCATCTAATGATACCCCTCCTAATCAAGATCAAGATGTCCCATCCACTCCATCATATGATCCCCTTCCATATCATGATCCCTCTCTAAATCAAGATCAAATTCTAACTTCTATTCCATGCAACTATCCCCTTCCTCTAATTCAAGATCAAAGAATCCCTTCATCTCCATGTCATGATCACCTTCCATCTCATAACCAAGAGAAAAATATACCATCCATCCCATCCCATGATCCTACCCCAAGTCAAGATCAAAGCACCCCTTCATGTCATGATCCTAATCCTCCACAAGATTCCATCACCCATATCCAAGCTACCCATGAACGCCCTACTTATCAATTGGGTTCCTACACTTTCATCCAATCCAGTTTCCTCCAAGAACCTATCATTCCTTCCATTCCATACCCTCCTCAAAATGGACTCACATCTTGTTTTCAAAATAAAAAGTATCCCATTGGAAGAAAAAAAATTCAAAAAGTGCATTATCAAGGCAAAGGTGTAGGCCTTCATGAGCAAGGCACATTAGAACCCATCCAAATCCAAGCAAATCCTAATTATCAAGGCCTTGGCTACAAGTCTCTAGACATTGGCACTCCTTCCACCCATCCTAAATTAAAATCCTTCCACTTAAATCCACATGTCCACATTCCCCATCCTCAAATTCTCTCTTGGGCCCTTATGTTCCAAAACTCAATCCATCTTCCCTTCCATCCATTTTGGGTCCTTACATTGCATCACCTAGCATTCATATTCCAAATTCCCATTATCCTCTTTATCCATCACCACATATCCCTAATCAAGATCAACAAAGGCACACACCCTTGAACCTTTTCCAACATACTTACACCAACCCATCCATAATATATCCATATCATTCCTCACCATCCACCAATCCCATTGATCTTGGAAGCAATTTGGATGCCAAATCTCAAATTCATAAAGCCAAAAATCCACAAAAATTAAAGGATCAATATGTCCCATAAAAAAGACATGCGAAAAAAAGGAAAAAGATGATCCAAAATCATAAAGCTAAATCCCAAAGGCTACAAAGTCCCATGAAGCAAAAATCAAAGTCAAAAATCACACGGATTCCAAAAAACTCATAGAATCAATGCATCCAAGAGAAAAATCAAAATTGGCATCTGAAATTTCTTATCTAAAAGCTCCATCCAATTCTACATCCTTCACCCCATCTAATAATCCTTTATCACCTCCATCCATTTTGGGTCCTTATATCCCAAAATCTACATCTACTCCTCCATCTAAATATCCAAATTCAAAATCCACTTCTCTTTCAAAACTCTACCACCCTTCAAGGTGTGTGCCAATGTTGATCTTGTCCAAATTTCCATACACTCATCCACAAGTCATCTATCAACCCATCCATTATCTAACATCCATTTTTCATCCTTCCATACCTCTTATCCATTCCTTTGGATAAATCCATATCCCTCACCATCTTCCCATCCATTTCATTCCCCTTACCATCATTCTACCAAAGTCTATGAGCATACCTCCAATTGTCCATGATCTAATGGAGCACATCTTCAAGAGATACCATCCATGGAACTAGATTCTTGAGTCCTCCCTTCATCTCCCTACCATGCATCCACCATCTTATAAATCCACTTAGCCATATCCTTATCCTTCTCCATCCATCCTATTCTAAAAAGTAAAATAAAAAAGATAAAAGAGAAAAAAAAAGTAAAGAGAAATCATTCGTTCAATGGTGAAAACCACTTCTTGTGGCACCTTGGATAGGTACCATGATGAAAACCTAGAAAATAGGCATCATGTGTAATCCATTACCCTCTTGTACTCTACACTTGGGGGAAAGTTTCATCCATGCTATCCCACCTACCACACCCCCCTTTATCCCTCATTTCCTATCCATTATACTACTTACATTCATCCTCCCTTTTCCCTCCTTTGATCTTGACAAGGCTAAGAATATCCATACACATCATGCATTATATCCTTCCATCCTTCTTATCCTATCCATATCATTCATTTCGTATCCCTCATCCTATCCAAATCAATCCCCCTTCCCATCTTTGATCTTGATGAAGAGCCTAGGGGTCAAATATACATGCATCCATATCCTATCCACTTGATCTTGATAAGGTTAGGGAAAAGATATACATGCATGCTTTGGACAATACAAGTCTTAATTCCTCTACCATTCGTGTCCTTTATGCACTATCCTTCCATATCATACATCACTTATCATCTTTCATCCATGATTGCACTACCTCTAGTGTGGCATATTAGTCCTTTGATGCTAGTCCTTGGAGCTCCATATTCCTATCCTCCATCCAGCATCATCCTATCTCCCATCATCATCCTATTATCCAAAGTCCTCTCTCTTATCCATAGAATTCCTCCATCCTTCCATCCTTTACCATGTCTTGGTTCTCCCTTGTCATTGGATCCCATTCAATCTTACATCCAATATTATCATATCCAATCCATTTATCCTCTATCCTTCCAATCTAACCATCCCCCAACCATCTCAAAATAATCCATCCAAATGCAATCAATCGTAATCCGTGTAATCCAATCTTGCAATCTAGTGCATCATTCAAAACATTCCTTGGCTTTGTTTCTAGCCTTGCTGCAAACCTTGATCCTTTAGTCACATTATCATCATAGCCCATAGGGACATGTCTTTCCAAATCCTCATGTTGTTTTGGGATGTGTCCTTCCCACATCAAACAACGTCGTCATCATCATCAATCAATCTATCAACCGGTTTTCAGGTTGGCTTGGAGCATAGTCCTTGTTTGCTTTTGGTTTGATGTGCATGTTTGCTTGTTTCTTGTGTGCTTTATCATTGTTTGCATTTATCATGGTCTTTTGCACTCTATTGCCATAGGGGCATCATGGTCTTCCATATCATGTTGTTATAAGGCATATGTTTACACTTGACCTTTTTTATCACGTACTAGGCACATTGTCATCTTGGTTCCTTATACCTTAGTGCATAATGTCAAGTACAATATTAAATCTAGGTTTCTCATATCATTGCAGCATGATGATCCTCCATCCTCCCTCTTCATCCACATTTTCATCACCTTTATCTATTTTCCTCTATCCTTTTATCCTTCATCCTTTAAGTACTCTCATCCATTTTGATAGCACACTCGTGTTCTTTGAACACACATGTTCTCTCGAGGGGACATACCACTACCTCCTCGTCATCCTTCCTCATCATCGCTAGTGACTAGGGCATCATGCTTCTAGTCCTAATCCCTTTCATACCCACTATGTTGTATTCTTTGAAATGATGTTACTTCTCTTAGTCGCAACATCATCTCAAAGAGGGGAAAAATGTACACTAAAAAATGTCCTAAGCCCATGAACACCATTTTTCATTTCAATTCCTCCTTCTACTTGCATAATTAAATAATTTTAATTATTTAATTATCTTCTAAGGTCATATTCATCTATTAATTAAATAATTCTTAATTATTTAATTAATTCATTTTCTCCTTATTCCTCCCTTGATTAATTAAATAAATTTTATTTATTTAATTATGTCACTAATTAATTCTCTTTTCCTCTATAATTAAATAAATTATAATTTGTTGGCTTCATTGTGTCTTTATGAATATTTGTTGGGCCCTTGTCTCCGGTTGGAATTTTCTTCTAAGTCCCTTGCCTTCATTGTGTCTTTATGCATATTTGTTGTCATAGCATTTGGAGTTTACCTACAGGCAGCTTTCGGCAAGACTTTTTCATTGTCACAGCGATCAGAATTCATCTACGGGTAAGTATCGGCAAGACATACATATGGTTTTGGTGACAGAGAAAGGTTCTTATCGGTAAGAGTTACTCACATTCGGAATAATGTCTTATCGACTTTGTTGGGTCTGGCCGACAAAATTTTGTTATCAAGGTCTTATCGGGAAGAGTCTCACCGAGCAGCATATGAGAATTCACTTCGGCCAAACATGTTGCATTCGGTGTGAAGTCATAGCGAATTCATTTTGTCTTGCCGACCGCCAATAAGGAAATACATATCGCGATTAGACTTTACCTACTGGCAGCTTTCGGCAAGACTTTTTCATTGTCAAAGCGATCAGAATTCATCTATGGGTATGTATTGGCAAGACATACATATGGTTTTGGCGACAGAGAAAGGTTCTTATCGGTAAGAGTTACTCACATTCGGAATAATGTCTTATCAACTTTGTTGGGCCTGGCCGACAAAAGGTTTTTATCAAGGTCTTATCGGGAAGAGTCTCACCAAGCAGCATATGAGAATTCACTTTTGCCAAACATATTGTATTCGGCATGAAGTCATAGCGAATTCATTTTGTCTTGCCGACCACCAATATGGAAATACATATCGCGATTGGACTTTACCTATAGGCGGCTTTCAGCAAGATTTTTTCATTGTCACAGTGATCAGAATTCATCTATGGGTATGTATCGGCAAGACATACATATGGTTTTGGCGACAAAGAAAGGTTCTTATCGGTAAGAGTTACTCACATTCGGAATAATGTCTTATCAACTTTGTTGGGTCTGGCCGACAAAAGGTTTTTATCAAGGTTTTATCGGGAAGAGTCTCACTGAGCAGCATATGAGAATTCACTTCGGCCAAACATGTTGCATTCAGTGTGAAGTCATAGCGAATTTGTTTTGTCTTGCCGACCGCCAATAAGGAAATACATATCAGTAAGAGTAATAAGCATTGGAGTATTGTCTCAACGAATTCCTTAGGTCTCGCCGATGATGCACAAAAATGACTCTGTCAGTATGAAGGTGATTATGTCCCGGCGACGAGGTGTGAACTTAAAGTAACTTTCGGTAAGACACAGGATAATCTACGAAGCCTCTTCCCGACTCAGTATTGTCGGATAATCTACGGAGCCTCTTCCTGACTCGGTATTGTCTTGGCGATCTAAAGTGAGCCCGGGGTGTTTCGGTAAGACAAAGATATAACCGATATGACATCTCCCCGAAATCATGAGGTCACAGCGAAGTAAATGAGACTGATGGAGCATCTCGATAAGACCTAGAGTGATCTGTGGGATATCTCCCCGACTTTGATAGGTCACAGCGAAACACAAAGGACTAAGGGACAACTGTCAGCAATACAATTGCCTTCGGCATGACTACCAGAATGTTACGGTGAATGTCTGTTGATAATCAACAAAACGCAAACACTGTGGCTGACATGGGATCTTGTGGTCTGGTTTACGAGTGTTTTCTTTTGAAGAATCTAATTCAGGGTGTTTCCTAGGCTTGGACAACCTTCCCCCTGTGACTCTGCCCACTGGTGTTATCTCTTTTTCTGGCATTGCATTGTCGACTTGATGAAGTTGTTTAGTTTTTTCAATAGTGGCACTTCCTCCTCTGAAGAAAGAAGACAAATTCTTGTGGGATCTTGGTTCATCTTCTACCACTATATTTCTATGTTGGCTAGCTCCGCCTGTTTTGGAGTAATGTTTTGCTTTGGTCTCTGGTACCAAGATTTTGTACCTGGCTCGGGGTCTTTTTTTCTGTGGGGGGCTTCCTTGGGGGGTTAAATGATATTATTGTATTTGAGATTTATGTCTGGGTCTGGTTGTAATTCTAGGCTAGCCTTTTTGCCTTTTTTGGAGCTATAACCGGAGGTTTTCTTCCCTGGTTCTTTCCTGCCGGTATTTTGAACCAGGGTTTTGTAAAACTTTGCTTTTTAATCAATAAAAGTTCAGTGGCATAGCCACTTTTTTTAAAATTATAATTTTATTTATTTTTTTCCATTTTTCTACTATAATTAATTAAATTTTATTTATTTAATTATTTTCTAGCTTTCCCTCCACTATTAAATAATTATTTTAATTATTTAATATTTTTTCCTTTTCCTCCACTTTTAATTAAACTGTTATTTTAATTAAAATTCAACCTTTTCCCTTTCTTTTATAATTAAATAATGTTTCCATTTTTTAATTATTCACTTTCCCTCCTAAATTAAATAATTATTTAATTATTTAATTTTCTCCAACAACCTCTTTTTTTGTGCCATTCTCTTTATCCGTGTCATTCTTATCTCTTGACATCTCATTCAATTTCCACCCTTAATTGAATTGTTTTATAATTCAATCTTAGCCATTCATCCTTATCATTGACCTAATTTAGCCCTAACCCTATTTCATTCTACATCTTTCAATCTTGGCCATTGATTTTCATGTCATATTGGCTGTTAATCCTAGCCCTTCATTCAAATTTGGTTTTCTATAAAAGGGACCTATCATTGTCATTTTGATATCAACATCTTTTATGCTAATGTCATGATGTTGGATTCATGAGAAACCACATCCAAATCTTTAACAAGTCAACTTAATACATTCAATCTTTTAAGGTTTGCATGTATTTGATTTCTTTTGAGGTTTGCATATGTTTTGGTTTGATTTAAGCTATTTTTATGCATATTTCTATTTCTATCCATTTTACATGCATACAAATCCTTCACCTTTCATAGGTCAAGGGAAAGATTAATATTTCTCACACCACAAGGTGATTTCATACCTAAATCTTTAGAATTGGATTTCCTTATACAAAAAATATAGTAGAATATGAATCATTCATCTTAGGTTTGTAATTGGTAATACAATGGAACATTAAGAACTAGCAAATCTATGATAATTCCCAATTGATAATAAAAAAATTTAATGATGAATACCATAGAAAAGATAAAAAAATCATCCCCTACAAGTGAATGGTTGATAATTTCAAGTAGTATTTTATTTTTATTCGGTTTGAGTAGGTTTCACATATCAATAAAGAATTTACAAACATTGCAGCTACTATTGGTTCTTATAAAAATATAGATATAAATAATTAAAACTATTAAATCTTGGTTGAATAATTGTTGATCCCAACATGTGATGTACTAAAATTTGATATAGTATGGGAAATTGTTGGTCCCAACTCCTCTTAGTATCATGATATTTACACCTACCTTTCTTATTAATGTGTTTGAAAATATGTTTCTTTTCAAAACCATGGTAATCTCATTCATGATCCTTATTAAGAATTACAACCCATTATAGTTTTATGGCCCTTCTCAATGTGTGTGTTCAATCTCATTGGTAAGATTAATCCTTCTTCCTTTGATGGTCATAAACACATCCTCACCACTACCAAATATTTTACTAAATAGGTTGAAACCATTCCTCTTGTTTATGTAATCAATACCCAAATCTCCAAGTTTATCCCAAATCACCTTATTTGTCATTATGACATCCATTCTATCATCATTACTAATAATGGTAAGTCCTTAAAAAATTAATAATTCAAAATCCACCTATGATAAATTTCTCATTAAACACAAATTTCCCACACCCTACTACCCCTAAGCTTATACCCATGATAAAGTATCCAACAAAAAAATGATCAAAATCATTTAAAAAATGTTAATGATGCAAGCCAAGAGTGGCACATTCATATCTACCAATTCTTGTGGGCTTATCAGACCAATATTTATAAATCCACAAGGACAACCCATTATTCCCTTATCTCTGATATCAAATATGTTTTACCAATTGAGATCAAGTTACCTATTTTTCCCATCTCCCCAAAAAAATTGACTGGTGTTGAAGAATATATGATTGCATGTCTTCATGAGCTTGAAATTATTGATGAGAAAAGGATACATTCTCTAAACCACTTACACACTAATAATAATTGATGTAAGAGGGGATACTCTCCCTTCAAATCTGAAATCAAACACTTCAACAAGTACACAAACTAATGTTCAAAAATTTCCAACAAGATCATAGCTTTTATATTCAACTTCTTCAACATAGTTTTTCCAAACTTTAGAAATGCATACAAAACCCTCTAAAATATTATTGCAGCAAATAAATCAGTCTCATGGACTGATGTACAACAATATAAATGAGTCTCAAATTGATCTATGATAGGAAATTAAAAAACTACATCAAAAACAACTATTTCCCTTCACATACAAACTCAACCCACAACCTATAGTGACAATCTTCAACCTGCAGTTTTTCTTGTCTTGCACAACAATATCATAACCTAAAATTATTATCTTCAAACCATCATATCTGTAACAAAATGGCTTCCAAAATCCCTTGGAGAAAAATCTATACATTTCTCCTTCCACTCTCCATTCTGGCCTGCAACAATGAATCCCTCCTCTATTGTCATGCCTTCCTTTTTTCCATTTTCATCCAAAATTTAACTCCCAAGAATTACAACACCTCCAACCTATAAGAACTCTCCAAAATAAAGAAATAAAAAATTAAATATGCATTTACAATCTCCAAAAAACTCCCACCAGAGATTAGGCCAAGAAAAGCAGCCACCTCCTCACAAATAGGAGCCAAACTTAGCAAAAATCAGCAGTTACACAACTTGGGCATCCAAATCTTCCATGCTAAAGTTAAGGGGCTTTAATGAGTTTTCCCCAATTGTATTCCCCCCAAAAATCCATTCCCATAATGTATTTTTTCCTTTTGAACTTCAAAAACTCAAAATTTGCCTCCTAAACTATCTCCAACACCATAATTTTTGCAACAATTAAATAAGGCCAATTATTTAATTCCATATTTTGTCCTTAATGCCAAATTTATTTCTCACACAAAATTTATTAAAATATAATTAAAATCAAAATTTAAATCACTCCTTTTTTTGGTTGATGTAAGATTGCTCTCACAACCTAGGATGCTCCTGCATCAGACACCCAGGGTAAGTGAAATGTTTCATGAGTTGAAAACTCATGAACATTTGAAGACCACATGTATTCTTTGGATCCACCATTCTTCCTTATTCCTCTGAAATTTCCTCTTCCTCTTCTTCCAACACTTAGTTGGAACAAGAAACCTCCTTCTCTGACAACTTTGCACTCCATTCGTCTCTCCTCTCGTGGACATGTATCCACTATGTACCATCCTCCTCCTAATACCATACATTCTCCTCTTTTCTTTTGTGGGATTCAACCCACCATAAACCAACCCCCTACACCAAGTTTCACCTACAACATCCTCTACAAATTCTACATCTAAATATGCATTATTCTAATAACAATCAAAATCCACTATATCCTTATACAAATCTGCAATTACTACTCCATGGAAATTAGAAATTTCCATCTGCATACTCTCTTCTTGCTTGAAATCCTCTTCTACACTCACCAAAGAAGGTATAGAATCATTAAAACTAAATAAAAAATTTTAAAAAATTCCTCATTCTTCTTTGCTTCCCCAACATCTTTTTCCTCATTCTTCACTGCAATATCATTCTCAACCTCATCAAAATCATATTTCACCTCAATACCTTTTGAGGCAATCTTCACTCCACCTTCTATCAACACTTGCCATTCCTTTTCTACCGCTGAAATATTTTCATCTACACAAGATCTACTCTCATCTTTATCATAAAAATGAAACATATTATGCATTACTTCTTTCTCTTCAACCTTTTTTTCACCACTGCCTGTTGCCATATCTTCTTCACCTTCACTCTTAGTTTCACTTTCATTTTCCATTACTTTCAAGTCCTCCAAAGGACACTCATTATCCTTAAACATTGTTGCACTTTCCTCCTCTTTTCCCTCTTTATCCTTTTGAACAAGGATTTCCACATTTTCCTTTTCATCCTTCTTCCTTGCACACAAAGTTTCACTTGCAAACATATCAATACCAAAAGAACAATAAGATTCAACCCTTCCCATTTTTTTTCCTTTCTATCCTTATTATCTACTATAACTTATTTTTCCTCTTCCTCTTTCCTATCCTGCAAAGGATTCAAAACATATTCTTCCCCATCCTTTATGATGCTATATGTACTCTTCCTACTATCATGTAGAGCTCTTCGATCATACAACCATGGTCTACCAAACAAAACATTGCATATATTCATAGGTACTATATCACATAAAATCACATCCTTATATCTACGAATTTGAAAATCAACCACACATTGCTCACTTTCCCATATCTGGAAATCTCCTTACAACCAAGAAATGTAGTATGGGTTAGGATGCTTGATTCTTTTCAATTTCAGCTTGTCTACCATCTCTTTGGATATAATATTATTGGTGCTACTGCTATCCACAATGACTTTGCAAGATTTCCCACTCACTTTACACCTTGTTCGAAATAAATTACTCCTCTGGATGGGATATTGATTGCCTATTTGTGGCTCTGTAAATTCTTTCTTCATCACAAAACATTCTCCTAGCTTCCAAGACATTTTGTCAAACACTTTTCCACACTCTCTTTGCAACTGCTTCACTCTCTACCTGCAAGTCCTGGTGCAAACTACCTCACATCAGCACTTCTACCTGCACACTCAGGAACAACCAGCTCTGATACCACTGATGTAAGATGGGATACTCTCCTTTCAAATTTTAAATTAAACACTTCAAAAAGAACACAAACTAATGTGCCAAAATTTCCAACAAGATCATAGCTTTTATATTCAACTTCTTCAACATAGTTTTTCTAAACTTTAGAAATGCATATAAAACCCTCTAAAATATTATTGCAGCAAATAAATAAGTCTCATGGACTGATTTAGAACAATATAAATGAGTTTCAAATTCATATATGGGAGGAAATTAACAAACTACATCAAAAAGAACTCTTTCCCTTCACATACAAACTCAACCCACAACCTACAGTGACAATCTTCGACTTGCAGTTGTTCCTGTCTTGCACAACAATATCATAACCTCAAATTTCTGTCTTCAAACCCTCATACCTGCAACAAAATTGCACCAACAGCCCTTGGAGAAAAATATATACATTTTTCCTTCCACTCCCCATTTTGGCTTGCAATAATGAATCCCTCCTCTATTGTCATGCCTTCCTTTTTGCCATTTCATCCAAAATGTAACTCCCAAGAATTACAATGCCTCCAACCTAGAAGAAATCTCCAAAATAAAGATATAAAAAATTAAATATGCATTTACAATCTCCAAAAAACTCCCACCAAAGATTAGGCCAAGAAAAGCAGCCACCTCCTCACAAATAGGAGCCAAACTTAGCAAAAAATAGCAGTTACACAACTTGGGCATCCAAATCTTCCATGCTAAAGTTAAGGGGCTTTAATGATTTTTCTCTGATTGTATTTCCCTAAAAAATCCACGCCCATCATGTATTTTTTCCTTTTTGAACTTCAAAAACTCAAAATTTGCCTCCTAAACTATCTCCAACATCATAATTTTTGCAACAATGCCAATTATTTAATTCCATATTTTGGCCTTAATGCCAAATTTATTTCTCACACAAAATTTATTAAAATATAATTAAAATAAAAATTTAAATCACTCCTTTTTTGGGTTGATGCAAGATTGCTCTCACAACCCAGGATGCTCTTGCATCAATAATAGGCGATGTAGAAGTTATAACAAACACATCAATTTAAAAGAATTTGAAATTGGTGATCTTGTCTTGAAAGACAATTAGAAAAACACAAACTAAGATAATAAAAATAAAGGAAAATGAGTCTAATTGGTTAGGCCATTATATCGTCAAATGGATCAAGATCATATAAGTTGGTTACATTATATAGTCAAGAGCTAGAAGAGCCAATGAAAATAATGCATCTCTATCATTTTTTATGCTTAATGAAGTGAAAAAAATAATAAAATGATAAAAATTAAAATAGGAAAAATAATGTTTTCCAATGGTGAAAATTTTCCCTATAGTGCCTTGGGAAAGTACCATGTTGCAAACCCATTCATGGGAATCATGTGTAAGGCTATTTTCTATTGTCTACAAGAACCTTAAACTTGGGTGTAGGCATGTTCCATCTTCCTCAGGTTGTCTACTAATTACCCACTAACCCTTCACAACTCCAAATTCTCCTAGTCTCCTTCTTGCTTTGACCTTGACCATGAATTGACAAGAGTTTTAATTCATGCTTTGGGATAAAACACCTTGATACCCCCCAATCCATTTAAAGAAATCCTTTCTTGCCTCAAGATGTACTTATAATTGTGGTTTTTTCTTACTTGAAACTTGACATACAAACTAAATAAATACCACTTGATTAAAACATCCAAATACAAACCCTCAAAATAATGTAGGAATCAACTACAAGTTCATGCATATAAAAAAATTAAGAGAACATTTAATAATCTCAAAGATCCCTTGTAATTCAACATATTGAAAACATATTTAAGTAATTCATTACAACTTTTAGCAATAAATGTCATTCCCAATCCACCTCCTTAGGTGTGTGCACCAAGTTGTGACACAAAAATGGCTCTTAAGATGCCACTTTTTTTTAAAATCAATAAAGTCTAATGTTCATGAGAAAATGAAGATAGTTATACTCAAAATTTGAAGATGCAACAAGAACAACAGTTGTAGTGCTCCAAATCTACTTTCTAAAATACTATTTTTTTTTTAAATAATAAAGATTAAGGGTTTGAAAAAGGGGGGCCACCAAAATTGGTCGTGTTTTTATAAAAAAAACCAACATAGTGTCTTTTGTGGCCTCCCTAAAAAGAACTTTTTTTAGAATTTCAAAAATCGCTATGGTGAGAAATTAGCTAACACCATGTAGTTTATCCCAATTTTTTTGGCTAATTTTTTAATGAATATATAGTATTTTAATAATTTTCGAAGTGGACATATTGTGAAAAGCTAAAATTTGAGTGTTCTCCCCCCTAATTTTTTTGAAAACGAATCAAAAATCAATTTTTTTTATTACATGTAGATGGAGTCTAGTTTATAAAAATGTAATGTGTTTCAAAATTTGATGAACGAGTAAAAATCTATACCAAAACTAGCACATGTTGGTTTTTGACAAAAAATAGAGGCACTAACAAGAGAAGTTATAGATGAAAACCTTAACATAATCAAAAAATTAAAAAATTATATGGTTATATAGGTAAGAGAGAGCCTAACATCATCATGGTTTTTTAATAAACTTGCATTGAAAGACATGCAAACCTTATGGATAGCATGCCCAAAAAGTGCAAAAAAATTTTACACTTTCACAAAATCATGTCCTTGGCATGAAATGGTTGTCCAACCCTTTGGGTTGGTATTTCCCAAAGTAATCAATTTAGTGAGCATTGAATTTGGCGCTCACCAAATTGATTGCATTGGTAAATGCTAAAGCTAACTTCACTTTCTCTTTGTCTCTCTCTCTCCCACTTTGATAAGGCTTAGAGTTTATGGTTTATGATCGATGATGGATATTCAAGGTTTTACCTTTCACTCCCTCATTGCCTCCTCCCCTCTTAACTTATACTTACCCTCTTCTCTCTCAACCCTCTCTAGGTCTCTCCCACCATCTCTACCTTGCCTTCCCTTCTTAACCCCATATCTATCCTTGCCTCCCTACCTCTCTCTTCTTCTCTCTCTCTTTGTTACTGTTTCTCACCCATCTCTCTCCTTTATATCGATCACTACCTCTCCCTCCCACCCTCTCTCTTTCTCCCCATATCCAAGTCTCTCCCTCCTTGTTTCATTACCCACCTCTCTCCCCCTCTATCTCTTTCACCTCATTCTTCTCTCTCTCGTCTTCCCCTCTCTAGGTCATCACCTCTCTATCTTCTCCTCACTGTTTCTCTCACTCCATGTGTACCTCTCTCTCCATCCCTTGTTAATCATCTATCGATACTTATCTTTCTCTCTCCCTCTCTTCTCTCTCTCCCCTCTCTAGGTCTCTCCCACAAGCTCTCTCCCTATATCCCTCTCTACCTTTCCTTCCCTCCTTACTCCATATGTATCCTTTCCTCCCTACCACTCTATTCTTCTCTCTCCCTCCATTATTGTTTATTTCCCATCTCTCTCCTTTCTCTTGATAACTACCTCTACCCCCCACCCTCTCTCTCCCCCCATCTCTAGGAATCTCCATCCTTCACTCTTTACCTCTTTACCTCTCCCTCCTTGCATCATTACTCACCTCTCTCCTCCCTCTATCTCTCTCACTCCTTTTTCTCCCCTTATGCCTCTCACCCCTCTCTCCCTAGGTTGTAGGTCTCCCACCTCTTTATCTCTTCAAGATCTCTAGTTATTTCCCTCACTATCCACCTCTCTCCCTCCTCCTTACCCCTCTTTCCATATTTGTGAACTTCTCTCTCATTTTCTTCTCTCTCCCCTCACCTCTCTACCTCTCCCCTCTCTAAGTATTCAAGTCACTCCTTAGCCATCTCTTTATCTCCATTCTTCTTTGTCTCCTCTTTGTCCCTCTTCTCTCTAAGTCATCACCTATCTAACTCTTTCCCTATTCCTCTC
>VDFB02256132.1:114312216-114813572 GCA_007258455.2 Sequoia sempervirens | reverse complement strand
AAAAGAAATCTATAATTTTGATCTAAATTAGTTGAAATGCCTTGATCCATTAATCCAATTAATCCAAATGTTGTTCTTATCGTTAACAACACAATCCTCGGGGTATGGATTGTTCTTATCATTAACATTGCTATCCTCCTCCCCATCAATCAATCAATCAATCAATTGGTCTTCATCTTGACTAGGGGTATTATCCTTGTTTTTTTTTAGTTTGTTGTGCATGCTTGCTTGTTGCTTGTGTGTTATCATTGTTTACATTTATCATGGTCTTTGCACTCTATCTCCACAAGGGCATTATATTCCTCCATATCATGGTTTATAAGGCATATATGCTTGCAATTGAACTTTTGATCACACTTGGCACATTGTCACCTTGGTTCCTTATACCTTAGTGCATAATGTCAAGTACAATATCAAATCTAGGTTGCTTATACCAATGCAACATGATTCTTATCCATCATTTCTCTCTATCCATATATCTTAATTCTATCCTCTTTCTATCCATCATCCTCTAGTTCTCCTCTCCATTTCGAGAGAACAAACATGTTCTTTAAACCAACCCATCCTCTCAAGGGGGCATACTAATAACTACTTGTCATCCTTCATCATCTTACCAGTGATTGGAGCATCATACCACTAGTCCTCATCCCTTTCTATCCATTATATTTTATTCTTCTTTGATACAACGCCACTTCTTACACTTGTGGCACTACATCAAAGAAGGGAAAAATGTAGACATCTAAATATGTCCATACCTGACACACTTAACTTCACCCCATTCTAGTTATTAATTAATTAAATAATATTTATTTATTTAATTCGTCCTTATCCCATCCCTTAATTAAATAAATTTACATTTATTTATTTAAATCTAACCTTAGCCCCCAAACCTTCCAACTAAATAAATAAATTAATACCTACTTGATTAATTTATTTAGGCTAATTAACCTTAATTACTATTTTCTTATTATTTAATTCAACCTCACCATCAATCCTTGTCCACTCAATCCTATCCCTCGAATCCATCTACATGGATCAAGATCTAAACTTGTCACCAGGTGACAAGTTTCCTAACCTACCTATCCTCCCCCTTTGCTCACACATGTGTGAGCATATCTCTCACATATGTGAAGCCACCCTACCCCTTACACATGTCATAGACATGTCACTTTGTCTCTTACACATGTCATAGACATGCCACTTTCCTAAGCCACCTTACCTCTTACAAATTTCATAAACATGTCTCTTTCATGTTCTTTCCAATGTGTACTCACACATGTGTGAGCACACTTTCTCTTACACCTCCTTTCCTAGTTGTCACAAGGCTAAGCCTCCATCATCTCATTCAGTCTTGACCCTCCATTTAGTCAATGCATCTTGGACATTTATTTCACCCATCAAAAATCTATAAATTGAGGCATTTTCTCTCACTTTGAGACATACACCTTCATCATATCCTTATGCTACCATTTTCTTCTATCAATCCTCCATCCCAACATCATGTTGCTGGTATAAATAACCATGTTCCATCCAATTACAACATCATAAAGGAGCATATCAAGTAGACATGGGTGCATCTACTTCAACTCAATCTATGAGGTGAAATGGTAAAAACAAAGGTAATTGTTCTTTATTTGCATTTATCTTCTATTTTCTATCTTTTACCCTTTTCATTGAATCTTTAGGTACATTTTCTTAGGAAAAAATATGATGTGTTTTAATAAGTTTAAATAATTTAAAGCACTTGTGGAAATATTGACTAGTAAAAAAAAAAATGTTAAGGTTTGTTAATGGAGAGTTTTGCTCCAAGGAATTAGACTTATTTTGCAAATACACTAGAATTGTGAAATAAAATAAAATGCCTTATATGTCACAACATAATGGAGTAACTAAGGGATTAAACAAAAAATTGTTGGATAAATCCAATATTACATTAACATGTGGCTAGAATACAAGTTCTAGGCTAAAATAGTAAGTACAACATACTACTACTTGAAAAACATGTCTCCTACTTCTACACGAGAATAAAACACCACATAAAACTTGGAAAAATTGAAAACATATTATAACACATTTGAAAGTATTTGGCTTGGAGACAATTGTTTATGTACATAAGGAAATGCGATTTAAATTGAATTTCAAAGCAAAGGAGCGTATTTTAATTATTAGATAAAGTATTAACCCAAGGGATATTACTTTCAAAGAGCTTAGGTTTATTTCAGGGTAAGAACAACCAAACGAACTAGAGAGCCAAAAGGTACATTTTGAACATAAATTAGAGTAATAGGATGCATTTGGATATGAATAAATAAACATGGTAGTGTGATCTAAGGAGAAGGATACATATGTATGGATTAAGGTAATCACCACGTATTTGGGAGTAAAATTTTGATTCGTATGCATTAGAATTGAGCTTTGCAAGAAGTAATATCAATCACTATGTGTATCACAAGTAAGTGGGTCATATTTTAGTTATTATTTTATATCTTAATGATATGTTTATAATTGGGAACAATAAGACATAAATTAAGAAACTCAAGGTTCAATTCTCTAATAAGTTTGAAATGAAGAACTTAGGTGTTGCTAGATTTATACTTGGTATGGAGATTCATATGGACATGGCTAACAGTAAAATGTGGATAAAGAGGAAATATATTGAGATTGTTTTGTGATAGTTTAACATGCATGCCAATAAAATGATAAGTATATCCCTACTAGTTGATACAAAGTTAAGTTTGGAACAATGTCCTAAGTTTGAGGAGGCTTTCAAAGGAAAGTGAAATATTCCACATGCCGACTCAATATGAATTATTATGTATGCAATGGTTTATACAGTATTATACAATTTCAAAGCATGGTAGTTTTAAGTAGGTTCATGACTAAATCATGTAAGGGACATTGGACACGAGTGAAGAAAGTGATCAAGTATTTGAGAAGAACTCTAAATTATTGTTTTCCTTATCATGGTACCACCAATATGGGAAAGTGTTGAACATACATGGATTTATATATTGATTGGTTGGGAATTTAGAAAATTGAAGGTCAATAAGTGGTTATGTTTTTACTTTGTTTGGAAGAGTGGTTAGCTATATGAGTAAGTAGCAATAGAAAGTTGTGATATCCACTACTAAAGTAGGGTATATGGTAGTAATACATGCTTGCAAATAAGCAATGTGGTTACAAAGACTAGGTAACAATATATGTTTTAAGAATCATACAATACTAAATGTTATTCATGGAGTGAAAATTTTCTAGCTACCAATATTGTTTATCATTCTTAGACTAAGAATGTGGATATATAATACCATTTTGTTAAGAGAGATGGTTGAGGTAAACAAAGTTAAAATGGAGAAAATGACACTAAAGAAATACTATTGATTCTTTGATTAATTTTATGAGTATTGCTAATTTCTTATGGTGCAAGGATACAATGGGTTTATTTATTTCCATGCATGAGGCTAACTTCTTGTGTATATATGAAACTCTCCTATCATAAATATAAAGTGGGAAAAATTTGGAAATAGGGTGTGCTATTCATTTTTAGAAAGTTCTTAAACATAGTTATTCAAAAACCCTCTCTTTGCATAATATAAAAAATTATAGTGTGTTATAAGGTCTTGTATTAGTCCACTTATGTTATGTTTGCAATTGAAAGCATTTAGATAAAAACCTATAACTTCATAATAATAGATGTTAGAGTTGATTACTCAACCCTACAACTCCCAAGTATCATGTGCAATCAAATAATTTCCACACAAAGAGAGAAAAATAAAAGCTCTGGAGGACAAGGGTAGACTGATACATAAAACCAATGAATCATTGTGTGATAGAAGCAATCATTGGGGGGTCATATCAAGTCCTCTTTTCCTTCTTTCACTTGTACACATGAGTCCTCTTTTCCTTCTTTATTTTTTGCATAAATTGTTGGAATACAATGGATCACTAAGACGCTCTGGGGGGGTTGAATCACTCATCTAATAAAAAATAGTTCATTAATCAACCCAATAGTTGTAAAAGTAATTAATGCCAACATGCAGAAGATATATAAAACAATAGAATCATGCAAAAGAAACCATGACACAAGTATTTAAGTGGAAAACCCTAAGCATGGAAAAGCACTGTCCAATCTCATCAAAATCTTCATTAGGTCTCACTAACCAAAATATCACCGATTATAAATAGATCTCACTGACCAAAATCTCACTAATTACAGACAAAAGGAACACCAATTCCCTACACAAGAAGCACCAATTTCAAGTCCTTGAGAAGCACCAACTCCAGGCTTTTCAGGAGCACCAACTCCAACAATTTTTAGGAGCACCAACTCCACAAATAAAATTCAATACAAATAAAGAAAAAAATATAGAGTACTACTCTGTTTACAATATGTACCAGTTCAAAAATTTCCCGCTTTCACATACAAACATTCAACATTTAATCCTCCTTGCATACATGAATAAAGATCTCTCTCCAAAACTCCCCTTCAGCAAGCACCATGAACAAATAGATATGAACATTGAACAATGACCTCTGCACACACACCTTGACTGTTAATCTTCTTTGAATGCACATGCAGGGCTTTTTCTCTGTCATCTGTGATCTTATTCTAATCACACTAATCAGTGAAAAGAACAAGACATTTCATGAATGTAGTCATACAATTTGACTGTAACCTCATTTTGATGAACAAAGAGATTACACAAGAATAACTCCCTATTATGACAATCCACTATGAGACTTTAGTTACATTGAAATTTGTACACAGACTGTTCAATCAAACTACCCACATCTATGCTCTCGTTGAGTTTACATTGAACTGTGCAAAGAAAAAATAAAACTCCATGAATACAGTAATACAGTGGCATCATATAATACTATTATTCAAAACCATCTCTTTGCATAATATCAACATAAAGCTGGCATCATCTTCAACGCATACTAACATAGCTCAGACCACAGTTAAAATGAACTCAAAAGCACTGGCAGTCATACTGTGGCAACATCAAATCTTTTTATACATTGTTATTGAACTCTTCCAACATTCTCTCACAGAGCACAACCATAGTATTGTTGTCTCCAACATTCTCTCATAGAGCGTGAGCCTCCATCAGAACCTTCTCAATGCACTAAATTTACTCTTAAATCCATCGCTATCCAAAATAGTTACAAACTATGCGTAACTGAATACTAGGGCAATGACATTCAAAGCCTGTCAAAAAGAAAGCTTTAGAAAATAACTGTTATGAAGCTTTAAAACTAGACCCTTGCTATTTTAAAGCCCTCCAACCATAAATTGAATGATAATCATTGATTTAACAAAGGGCAATAAGATATGTGTGTTCAACTTGTGTTCGCTAGGGCCGGTTGACAACAAGCTTAACCCCTCAAGACATAATTTTTTTTTTGTTAACGATAGGGGTATCCTTGCAACCCCGCCCAACAACCTAGTAGCCCGTATCTTGGGTACCTGAGGCGAGCAGGGATGAGACTAGTCCCCTACGGGGGCCTCAAGATATAACTTAAGTGCCTATCCACCATTTGTAGCAAGTCACCAAACAAATAGAACATAAAGTGAATACTTCATCGAAGACCTCCAAGTGACATAAAACCCTAAGCCTTTAGGGTTCTTAGGTCTAAAGCTTCAACCCTAAACTTCATAGAAACACCAAGTGGGATCTTAACAACTATCTCTTTGCATACAATTTCCCATTACCTTGTCTTGAAGCATTGTTAAAGTTCCACTTTGTCATGAACCAAATTTTTGAATGCATCAAGCATTATCACCATGAAGATGAGTGAACAAGTACCTTTGAGATCAATGGTTTGCAACAACACCGTGAAGCAACTTTGTGCTACTTTTCCACCAACACCAACTTACTGAATGATCGAGCACTGTGATACCAAGCAACTCACTTTGCATATAGTTGGCATCAAACACCTTTTGCATTACCAATGAAAAATTAATAATGAATGAACAAGCTGCTTTTGCATCAATACCAGTGATAGATCAACTTTACAACAACACCAATGACAAATCAATCATGAATGAGTAAGCACCTTTACTGTTTTTGCATCATCGACATGAGATGGTATCAACAACTTGAAATGGGATCAATGAAAAACCTTTGACATCAATGAAAAATCAAACCAACATAAATTAGGCATACAATATCAAAAATTGGAAAATAAGATATTGACATAAATATGGTTCTAAGCACTTTCTAGTGGTGTAGATAGTTTTCTCAGATTTTGTTGTTAGTGCATTTTATCGCCTGTTGAAGTCATAGCTTCATTTTTGGCCCTCCAGCTCATAAATTTTGGCCTAGAACTTCATTTTTCATGATTCTTGTGGTGTTGGAAAGGTGTTTTAGAGTTCCTCATGAATATTGATGCATTTTTTCTAGATTTTTCCATAGGTACCTTTTATGTAGTTTATTGTTATTTCATATTTTACTTAATTACTTGGATATTTTAGCACCTGGAAACATTTTGTTTACGTGAGATGACTTATTTTGAGCTATTATAAATGTATTTCCATAATGTTATCCTTTCTGGGTATTTGGAGCATCTTTTGAATATAATTTTTCATTTGTAGATGCACTAAGATAAAGTGCCACTATTCTGTATGTTTTTTAGGGATTTCACACATCATGTTGCACCATATTTTATACTCACACTCCTTTATTAAGTGCCATGGTGGGTTTTTGTGTGTGTTATTATTTGCATTCACAACCTTGCCTACCTTCATGTGTGTGTGCCTTATTTTGCACACCCTTTTTTCAATTTTAGGCACTATCTTGTGCACTTTTTATTGATGATTCTTCTCCTTCATTCACTACATTGTGACACAATTTTAGTGGACCTATCATCCCTCTCCCTTGTTAGCATTATAGGGGTTTCATATTGTTGGTGCTAATGCGTCCTTGGTTTCAATTTGGAGTGAACTATGTATATAGTATTTATTCCTATGTACTAGGTGGATGCAACGGTTGGTTACCCATGCATTTCAATGAGATAGAACACTTACTATATCCACATTTTTAAATTTTTATTTTATGGAGGTGACCTTCCACTCTTAGTTTATCAAGTTTTTTGAGATTATTGACACCGTACAATTATTTTTTCTTGCATTAGCTAAGTAGTGTCATTTGGGTCACACGTGCATATTTGTGTGTCATTTATATCTTCAACTATCAATTTTTTTCGTTTGTTTACCATCTAATAATTTTTTGAGTAGTGTTGTTGGGGTCACTCATGCATATTTTTGTCTTCTTGATCATGATCATCATCCCGATTTTAGAGGAGGTTCTTGTACAATATACTAATCATTTTTCAATAATTGTTTGTAACTTTTTCATGCTTTAGTGGTGTTCTTCATGTTCCTCGTATTTTTAGAAAATTGTTTTGAAGGCTTCTTGGTCCTTAATTTATGTTTCTATCTTTTGGAGAGGAGTATTTCCCATGAGGTTTTCTCCTTTTTCTCCAATTATGAGAGATCTTTTTCATTTGTACATAGGTACCTTATTAGGCTTTAGTTTTCGAGACCCATCCTATGCATGTTATGCATTTATCATTTATAGGTTTTAGATACTCCCTAAGTTTCACTTAATGGGGTTGCTAGAGTAAAAGAGAATTTAACTAATTAATTGTTTAAATACTTAGGTCATACATTTTTTGTGTCTTAATTCATATGATGAGGACACATGCCATGATCTATTTTTATCCTCACGTAAATTTTATCTAGGGTTTATTTTTTATTTTTCATTTTATAAGGTTTCTTTATTGCATTATTCATAAGAATTGTGAGGTTGCACATTCATAATTATTCATTGCTTTATTGGATCAATCAACTCTTGGCCTTCATAGATTTGTTTTTCTCTCTTTGTGAGGTAGGTGTTTGATTATAGGTGATCCTTGGGAGTTGTAAGGTTGAGGAATCAACTCCAACAATAGACATGTCATTATAAGTGCATATGACAATCCAAGTTCATTAAAAAAATTGTTAGAATACATGTAGTTATAATCAATATAACAATGAGGCTCTAGCAGGTACCGTGAGCTACTGCACACAACTATAGTTCATCAAGAGTTTATCTCTCCTATTGCAATTGATGTAAAATATTTGGCTAAGTGCAAGAAGATAACTGCACTATTCATGTAGAGTGGGTCAACAACATTTGACTAAGAGTGAGCAACATTAAATTATTATGTATAGTGGTTACTCATATGGAGAAGTCATGTTACATTAATGTATGACATGTTGAAATCATGATATTGTTATTAGATGGTTGTGTGATTTTTGGTATTCTATATGGTAACTAGATGGTAGATGATTGATATTCCTTGTTAGATAGTTTGTCGTTATAACTATATTTGCATATGGATGTACCAAGGTCGGTTGGACTTGGAAAATATGTAAATGTTGATGAGCATTGCATATAATTGTAAAAGAAAAGTATAATGTAGGCCAATAGATTGAGACTTTGTGAAGAGACCTATTATATTGAATATTTAAAATTTGAATAATATACTTATAAAAATACTTTGTTGATGTGTTTTTTCTATAAGGGTTTCCCATGTATATCCAATATATCTCATGGTTTGTATATTATTTTCTATGCTTCTTGTGATATTTCTAAGTAGATTCTAATACTATTATGATTATTTTTTATTACATAATTGTATGTAGTTCCTTAATCCTTGTTTAGCAATTTATTGTAATAGGGATCAACATCCTATAGACATTGAAAATTTTCCTAAATGATATCATGCACTCAAATCAGGTATACTAACATCATTTCCTCTCAAACCCATCCTCTTTTTGCTTAATTAATTGAATCAACCTAGCTAATTAATTAATTGCATCATTTGCATCTATTAACCTAATTCGTTTAATCAGCTTGATTCACCCCCTTTCACGCTAACATTTCATCTCATTAAATTAAATAAATCAAACTATTTAATTTAATTCCCTAAGTCTTCTTATTTAATTAAATAACCCTAAGTTATTTAATTAAATATCATTTCACCTTCCCTTATTCAGTAAATCATTTAATTTAATGGATATCATCTTTATTCCTCTAAATTCCCCTAATTGTATGATTAACATTGTTTAATTAACAATTATTTAACTAATCTAATTCATTCCACTTGCAAAGGAATATTCCAAAAGAATATTCCTCCTTTAGACAATTTAATTTAGTTTTAATTGACTAAATATCCTTTTCCCTCACCCATGAGAATATTCCAAAGAATATTCTCTCTCCTCTAATCATTTAAAAAAGGGAATGTTCTCACTTGGCTTCTTGAGTAAGATAGCTTGAAACCTCTTGAGAAAGTTAACCTTTGACCTCTTAACTAGGTCAAAAGTGTGTTTATTTGGAAGGAATGTGAACCCTTGATTAAGTATCATCTTGCATTCTCATCTGTTGATGAGAATCCATGATCCATGCCTCCCATTTCCTCCATCCTTGACCGTTGATTAGCTTTTTCAATCTCAACCCTTCATTTCTCATTTGCTTTCCTATAAATAGAACACTATTTGGAGACAAATGGATCCATCTTTCAATTGCAAACTTATGCTGTTGAATTCACTCATACTCACACTCATACTTTACTCACATTTAGCATGTTTTAGTTCATTTTTAGTTGCATATTAGTTTTAAGCTTCCATTAATGGCTTCAATGCATCCATCTTAGCTTATTTATAAATTAGGGTTTGAATATTTTAGCTTAGAATCTACTTAGATTAGCTTAACAATTGCATACTTAGATCATTTATAGCACAAAATCATGTTAATTTAGCTTACATCATGTTCAATTTAGCATAAATCATGTTTTCATCCACATATCACAACAATTTCATCAATTTTCTTCAATAGAATCGATTGGAACAAGCTCACTGATCACGGGATTGGGAAAGGGTCGTTGTTCTACATCAACACGACACCAATTCCAAAATGGGATAAGTTTCAAATGGGTTAGAATAGACATTTTAAATGCTTTCACAGTTCATAATGTTTAGTTTCAATAAATGTTTAGCTTAACTTTCAATTTGATTGATCTTGTTTAGATTGAGTATTAGTGGCTTCGTTATGCTTTGATTTATCATGGATCAAGCGTAATCGGCCCACACTGATATCCTCGGTCGACATTCTGGTGCTAGAAGGAGGGAAAACCATTAATTTAATCAATTTCTATCTTGAATTTCGTTCGTTTTGACTTTTGCAGGAAATAGCGACGCCCAACTCAATTTTAGTGATGCCGTTGCAGGGCGTCGCCATATAGCGACGCTTTCGTCATTTCAAAAAATGACACCTATTTAATGCACCGGTGCCGATTAAACAAATAGTGACACTAATACTTTATCGAGGTATCAAATATTTGTAAATGATGACGCTAGGCCAAATAGTGACGCTATCCTGCTCTGTAGTTTTTCTGCAGAGGGACACCCTTATTCCCCAGAGCGATGCTATCATGTATAGCGACGTGCAACTTTGGTAAGAGGTTTAACGATTTTTTTTCAGCACGTGTTTTTATTTTTTTGATTCGTTAGAGTACTAACATGCCTCTAACATTGTTCTGGTTATTAGAGTAATGGGGTTTTGCAAGATTGGATGACACGAAGTTAAAGTGAAGAAGAATTCTATTATCAAGATTTTATGATTGTAACAAGCGTTTGACTCTTTGGGGAAATTATAACCCAATTTCTTATGCTTTTTACTTTACGCTCTAGGACCACACTAGTTTTCAATTGGGTTTTGAAAATAACGCTCAAACGGGACTAAAATTGAACCCTCATCTCATCATTGTCTTTTGGGTTTTAAAATTGAACAAGGCAACTTAACATTTCGTTTGGTGCATAAAATGAATCAATGTCTGCTCTGCTATGACACACTTGTAGTGTGTATCCAATCCCCTTGCGCTTTGTGTGATCTTGGGTGAAGAGAAACACTCCAAGTGTACTTCGTTGTTTGTGTGCACTTATAGTACGTATCCAATCCCCTTGCACTTCGTGCAACCTTGGGTGAAGAGAAATACTTAAGTACACTTATGCTTTGTGTCACCCTTAAGAGAGGACTTACTATGAGACACACCCCACAACGGGAAACTCATAGGAAAGTACTTGCAAGCACGTTTACTGACCGACTATATTAAAGGTTGGGAAATTTTGAGAAAGTACCTTCTATCCTAGAAGTTATAACGTATTGCACCTAGTATCATTCCTTAAGTGGAATAGGAATGGTAGTAAGAGCCTTAAGTGGAAAAGCGGGTGTGTATATGGCTAGGTGTTCTCAGTTTTTTACTAAGAGCCGAACTATTTTAGTTGCCAAAAATCCTTAAATACTTGTTGGTGCAAGAACGGTTGTTTTGAAGCCGCCCCACATTTGTACTATTTATTGTTGAAACAAAAAAATCCTTAGGATCTTCAGGATTTTGAGATTTGGTGGTCCCAAGAAGTGTGTGCTATGGAGGGGATCTAGTGTCGCCAAATCTCTAACTGTTCGTAATATCTTAGTGTTTGGAGAAATCCGAGTGGGGACTCAACAAGTATGGCCATTTAAAACCTAGGATTGTAAATTTTTTATTGTGAGTTAGTTCAATACATTTCTTGGTTCCAAAACATGATAAACATACATTCACTATCTTCCTCAAAATTTCAAACACTTTGGATTAAATATGGATATCTTTCGAAAAAGCCGTAATATTACTTCTTGTCCTAAGGATTTCTATCCTTAGAGATTTCTAAATATCTTGACTTGTATCTCAATCCATATTTTCCAAAGACAACATAGGAAATTATGGCTTCAACCTCATGATTCTCACAAAATGGACATTGTGAAAGTTATGATTTTTTTTGACATAAACATTTAGTTTGGAAAAGATAATCAAGACAAGTGTTTTTGGTAAAATAAATTCAATTAACCAAGATAAATTGATAATTGAACCCCACATGACTATTTGGAGACTGATTGCTCTTGTTGAACAACCTAATCTTATAGGTGCTATCATTCAACCAAACTTTGAACTCATTAAAGGAGAAAAAACAATCTCATTAGTAGTTTGAGAAGCTTCACTTTTGAAACAAAATAAACACCTACCTAGTGGAGAAACACAACAACAATCTTAGACGAAGAAGAGGAACAAGCTGATATTGAGGCTAGAAGGCCCACATTACCACCACCTATGTGGTAATAAATATCTTCCTTTCTTCCATAACTTGAACTTTTTCTAAATGATCTCATGCAAAGTCAGGATCCCTAAAGTAAGGTCTACAGGTCGTCATTTCAAACTTAGGCATCTTAGTCCAAAAGCTCTCAAGAAACACCTTTTGGCACTTCACAAAACCAAAACTAGGTTGGTATACAACTTCTAAAAATGTGCTTCAAGGAACAATCCAAACTTATATTCCTTCTATTATTGTTAGAATCCTGGTCTTTTCCAATGTTTTCAATTTTTCACATAATCATCAAATCTTTAGGAGTTGAAAACTTTAGAGGTATAGCATGTTTCTCACTACCTTTGAATGATCTATCAACACAATCAAAATCCCTAGGGGAAGATCTACATGCCATCATTACAAATGTAGGTATCGTAATTCAAATTTTGGTAGGAAGTGGGCCTTAATACTTTATCGCAATCGTAACCTCTTGTTAAGAAACTATTATGCTCGAGCTAGGAGGAACGAACTAGATTTACATACCCACATCCATAGTCTTTAGGATTTGAAAACTTTAGAGGTATAGCATCATTCTCACTACCTTGGTCTTGGAAACAAAGGTTCATTCTAAGTCAACTTTAGGTTAAACACTTCACTCACCCCTCCATCAAAACTCATCCTTCACTTCACGAAACTTTACAAATTTTTTGAATGCACCAACATCTTTTGACTTAAACATTAATCAACCCAAAATCCTAACTTGGCTACTTTGTATGTGAAATGAATCCTTTTCCATGCATTTAGGTAAGTTAGTTATCAATCTTGAACTATTTTATCTTGAAGGTCATGAGTCTACCCTAAACATTTACAAGTTCATCAACATCCCTTATCCAAACATCAAAACATCAAATGTAAGTCAAAAGTGTTGTCCCAAAATGTTTACAAAGATCACTCTTCACATCACCCATATTTTCATCCCCCACTATCATCATTGCTCCAAAAATACTTAGAGCATCCCTTTTACCTAGATTTGAGTCAACTAGAGAGTTCAAACATTACAAATCATAACACAACTCTCCTAAAGGTGACAAAATTTATGGTAAAGACAAGATCACAACACAAGAGAATCATGGAGAAAACCAAAGTCACATTTACCTCAAGTGATCCAAATCCTTTAGAATTTGATCTGAGAAGTCAAGTTACCCCATCACAACAACCATCATGTCTATTAGGACCATATGAGATATAGGACATCACGAACAATCCCTTTGAACTTACTGGGGAGGAAATCATGGAACGTCAAGCCTTTGAAAATGTAGCTCCTATTTCCCCATCATTTGTTGCACAAAATTTGACACAACTTCCAAACTCCATCGCTAGGGCTAACTCAAACATCCACTCCTAATCTTGCAACTAGCCTTGCCAAGGACTTTGGTCTAACTCTTCCATTTGAGTGCAACACACTTTTGGGTACCCTCGATACCAATCCTCCATCCCAAACAACCATGTGGACACCTACCTTTGGTGCTCCTTCCGTTCCCAAAGATCCCAAACAACCATATAAACCTCTTGAACTCCATTATTCCACCACGACCTACACATATTGAGGACACCCCTCTTCATCCATACCCATGAATACCACAAGTGTGCCCACCATCACGCAAAGCAATATAGACCAACCGTCTGAAAACAACACACAAGGGCATGTCAATACTATATCGCAAAGTCAACCCTTAATGCAGATAGGGACATCTTTATACAATCCTCAAATTGGTTCATCTATTCCATTGATTTGACAAAACACATCCACCCCATCCATTATCAACTCATCTCAAAAAAATCCCTTGGTCACGAATCCCACCAACCTAGGTATTACCCTGTTTACATATCTTGCACAAGGGAATCCTAAAGACATGGGACAAGGAAACATTTTTAATCAATGGAATCAAGGTCCTAGTGTGCCATTTCCATCTCATAATCTAATGACATTATCCTCATCTTTTCCCATGGTCCCCTTTACCATACAAAATCAAACATGACCTCAAACCTACATTCCTCCACATCAATCCACCATCTTACAAGGGATATTAAACCAAGGGAATCCTCCACCTCTCATCAAAAATCCACTACCCATTCAGAACATCAACACTCACAATCCATCTCAGATATCCCAACAACCACCTGATATTACATTGCAAGTGCATGCCCTAGCTTTACAACAAGCACAACAAGCTTATTAGCAAGCCATCCAACAACAACAACAATAGCAAGAAGCCCTAGCAACACAACAAAAAATACAACAACAAAAAAAACAACAACAACAACGACAAGCAGCCTTAGTAGCACAACAACAACAACAAGCAACCCTAGCAACACAACAACAACATCAACAACAAGCAACCATAGCATCACAACAACCACAAAAACAACAAGCAACCCTAGTAGCACAACAACAACATCAAGCACAACAAGCAGCTTTAGCACAACACCAACAACAACAAAAACAAGCAACCTTAGCACAATAACAACATCAAGCCCATCAAGCAACTTTAATAGCACATCAACAACAACAGGCCCAACAACAATCCCTAGTGGTGCAACAACAACAAGAAGCTCAACAACAAGCTTTACTAGCTTAACAGTATTCCCAACAACAACAACAAGGTTCCTACTATAATCCTCAATAGAACATCGTCAATACCAACGCATTAGGAACATATACATCAATACCCTAATCACCCTCTCAAAATCTCATGCCACCATACACCCAAGGGTGTTGGTGCAACATGCCACAACATAGGTTAGGGGTACGGGCTGATCCCCAATGCCCCGTGCATGTGCAACCTCTTGTTGATCCTCTTGCTCCTGCCATTCCTGCACCTGTGCATCAACATACAGTGATATCTACATTAGGTTCTTTAAGTACGCTCGTAGGAAACCTTGGTGAGCATACTTTTGTGATGGTAGCTACGGATCCTAGAGACCACGACGATGTAGTGTTCTATGGAGTTGGTCCTAGTACCACTCCACGAGTGTTGACACCTTATGTATGTACTAGTTGCCATCAACTATGCTATGGACCTGATCGGGCTACACATAGTTCAGGTGGACATGGAGATTCTAGTGGATCATTTGGTCACATTAGTTCATTCGTAGAATTTCTTACTACAGAGCATCACCCTGCAGACAGTGCAACACAGATATAAATATGCATATACATGTTGAATTTATAAGAATTTTAATGAACATATATATCAAAAAAAAAATTGCAATTTTTTAACAATCAAACTGTTTGGTGTAGATGACACTAACCATAGGGGAATCATCTGCTCCTGGAGTACATATGTCGACACCAGTGCAAGTCGGCAACCCTTATGGGGTATTTGATTTCAATTTTTTAAATTATATATGAAATAATTTTTTAACTTGAATTTTTAATTTGTAATTAAATCATGGACATGTTTTAAATATTTATGTTGGTTAAGGGGACTCAATCGATTTCCATGTTGATTCCACCTGAGGGGTTGTCGAGCGCTCATCCATTGTTGAGCGTCTCACATCAGGTGCAGGTACATTTACATTGTAAATTATTTAACTTGTTACTATACTTACAATTATGAATTTTGAATTCACTATATATCAAATGTGTATGTACACTTCTAAATATTATAAGCATTATATCTATATGTATGTCTAGGTTGACACAACAATGAGAATGGGGATCAGACAAACATTTGATGTGGAAGCAACTCAGGAGGCATTTGAATTTCAGGTTGTTTAAAAAAGTTTCTACACAACGTGTGCACACTTGAATATATATTTTAGCCTAATTCAAGTATACGTGCTTTAAATTTGACCTTGTATGACTTTGTTAGTGCCACTTTCTGCATTGATGAGGTCACATCACCTCAACCAACACATGTAGAGCAACCAAATATCATGGTAATTTTTTTTTTTTTTTTAATATTTAAAGTCAATTACAAATTATACATTGTGAATAACTTAAATTGAATATATATATATATATGAGCTCATACATGTTAAATTCTTTTTATTTTATAGCATGAGACACATCCTGTAGTTGAGCATGAACAAACATGTCCTAGAATAGAGTGTGCACAACCTCTTATGGTACAATTTAAATATGATAGATTATAAATTAAATTAAATTAAATCATTTTTAATTGTAGACTTACATCTAATTTCAACTTTCTTTCTCATGTATATGTAGATTGATTCAGAGCATTTAGAGACAGGTCTAGGTGCAACAGAGCATGTAGAGCCAAATATCATGGTAATTTAATTTTATGATGAATTATAAATTAAATTGTCATTAAATAATTTTTAATTGTCTTACATCTTATTTCATCTTTCTTTCTCTTGTACAAAGTGGTTCAGGTCATGCGAGTAGTCAACATGGTGTGAAGAGGTCTCTTGTTTATAGAGACACTATGAGTTAAATGATTTCATGGGTTGTATTTGATTATTTCATGGACTACATATTTGGTTTCTCATGGACTTAATATATTGTTTCATGGACTTTATTTCATGGGATGTACTCTAATGGAATTAATATATTGGTTTTATGGACTTAATATATTGTAAATCATGGACTTTATTATTGTTTAATTTTAATTTACACATGTGCATTTACGAATTTTATGTGAAATTTCAATATGTAATTGATAGGACATATTTTTACTTTACAAAAGATTCATAGTAAAGACATTGATAGGACATTAATGTGAAATTAAATACAAATATGAAATTAAAGTTGAAATTAATAGGACATTTCAATATTTGTACTTTACAAATTTAGTGATCCATAGTCAAGGCATTAACTTATCAAAGAAGTATAAATGATATTATTAAGTATAATTAAGGAGACAAAATACTTCAAAGTACATGTCTCATATTTGATCACAATTGATATAATTTAGTAACTTTAGAATTTAGGATGACTCATCATAACAATCACATTCTATATAATTTAAATAGTGTTAATGTTTATTTAATTCATGTCATAATAGGATGTCTTAAGGGGTCATAATACGATGTCTTAAGGGGATATATTTGGGACAGATAATGCAAAAACACTCAATTATAAAGTGTTATTTCATGTATTTATATTGGGGCTTATACATGGAAATTTTGTAATCCATGAAGTAATATAAAGTTATAAATCTTTTTGGTTCATCGTGTCTTTTAATCTCTTTCCAAGTTTCTATTTTAGTATCCTATATAGTATTTATCATCTTGTAGTCTACAAATATTATGAAATATTTGATGACTTCTCATGCATAATATAGATGAATATTGTCATGTCAAGTTGGTTCTCTTCAAAATGATTATTCTCTAAATATTTCTAAATAATTTAGGGTCAAATATTCTTACTTTCAAAATAAAAATGATGATGAACATGTTGCGAGCATGAGTAGTTGGTGTTGTCATTGATGTCAACAGGCTTGTTTTCATTGATGAGTAGAATATTGTTGCAAGAGTATATGTAGTTGTTGGTGTAGACATCGAAATCTGGTTTAAGCCTGCAACTTCAATATTCTTCATGGTCATGATTAAATAATGTCAATTATTTAATTATTCTCTAAAGTCTTCATTTATTCTATTAATTAAATAATCTTAATTATTTAATTAATTCACACTTTTCTTTATTCTATCTGATTAATTAAATAAACGCTTTTTATTTAATTATGTTACTAATCGACCTTATCCTTCTTGTCAAATTAAATAAATTCTTATTTAATTTACTCTTTATCATATGTCAACTATAATTAAATAAATCCTTTATTCATTTAAATCCCTTCATCACTTAATTAAATAAATCTTATTTATTTAATTATTCTTCAAATATCAAATCTTGAATTAAAAGAATTATTTAATTCATAAATTATATTTTAACACATTCCTCTATATTTAGATAATTGTGTGAGTTATCTAAGTATTCACTTTGACTCGACTTGACATCTATTTAAATTGCTTAGTTAACTTAGGATTTAATGTTTGAGTGGCTTTTTTGAGTAATCTCTTCGTCAAATCATTCAACCATCTAGTTCTAACTCAATTGTGTGTACATGCATATTAATTAAATATTCCTATTTAATTAATTAAATCTTGTGCATGCATTCGAACAAAGAGTTTCTTTAATCCATCTTTATCTTTGTCATGCAAAGACTATTCTTCTGTTTTTGAATACCAAACTCGAAGATTAAATCATTTATTTAATCTTTACTTCTATTTCTAATTTGTATCACTCATGTTGCTACTAATAGTTATCATAATGCATGACTAATTTGTCGATCTCAACCGTTCATTGATCTTTCGATCTTGACCTGTCATTTGAATGATCAATTTTCTATAAATTGATCTATCATTCATCATTCCAATCTCTCTCGAAATCATATGACTTTTAGAGCAATTATCTTGAATCTTCGATGTTTTGTCTTAATCACAACACTTAGGCCATGCTTGCACGAACTTTGAAAATCTAAGGGAAAGTACACTACACAGACGAAATGGAGAAGAGTAATGGAGGTTATTCAACAGAATTGATCACATGTTTGGTAAAATAGTTTCTTTTATGCATGTTGTTCTTAGCTTTCTTTTGTGCTCGATTATCTAAGCTTTGAGGATTCGTTAGTATAGTTTGAATAGATTAGATTTGAATTGCTTAACTCTCTCATGTGTTTTTCTCTGAGCTACATTTGGTGAACCCGACGTGAAGACACCATCTTCGCGTATCCGTAGAATTTTATTTGATTTTGTAGGTTTTTGTACGGAATGACACATATGCTTGACGAAACACCACAATTGACATTCAGAGACACATCAGTTTGACGAAATGACACAATTGACTTTCTTAACCGCATCTAAGATCGAAAACGACGCATCTGAAAAATAATCACACATCTGTCATTTTATGAGCCGAAACTGACTGGTAAAATACCACGATGCATTTGACAGAGAAAACGATGCATCCAACTGGTATATTTTTAGGTTTAGACTTTCAATTTATAGTTTCCTTTCGTGTTTTTATTTTTGCTAATCTTTTATTTTTCAGCGTGTGTCTTGAGGAGTTAACAAAGCTTTTGCAGATCGATAGTCAAAGACCAATATCAAACTACTAATGAATCTTTCTGCAGAACGCATGTCGAAGACCCTAGTTAAATTTTTGAAACAAATTGTTTGGAAGTGTAGAAAATCTTTCATTTGGATTAAAATTAACAAGTGTCTACTGTGTTTGGTGTGAAAAAACATTTGTGTAATTACCCTCACGATTTGGTACATCGAAGTATCCTCTCTCCTTGTGCATTCGCGCGATCCTAGGTGTAAGAGAAATAGTTACTAACTCTAGAACTTGGGCCTGTTCCAGTGGGAAAAAATACTCACCCCAGGATGACTTAGACCGGTAGCACCCTGAACCTGAGGGACTTCCAGCCGGTATATAAAAGTGGATTCTTGGGGACAGCCCAAGAATCACGCGTATGGTTCCAACAAGATCTATTCGAAAGGGGACTCTCGCTGCATGGATCATGCCCTAATTAAACACCTTTGTTTGTAGTGTCCAAAATCCTTCTATTTATTGGTGCAATAGGTTGGACCTGTGAAGCTGTCTCATATTCTTACGGTTCATGTGTAGAGATGAAAGTATGCCATGGGATGTTCATGGGTACTATAGCTTGGCTGCCCCGAATGACATTAATGAGCCATGGAGGGGAGCCAGAGGGGTCAAGCCACTAATCATCCACCTTGAATAAGCGTAGCTGGGGAAACCCAAGTGAGAACTTAGTAAATACTGTCCTTCATAGCCTAGGATGTGCTTGTCTATTGTCAAAGTAAACATTCTTTGAGTCCAAAATGAAACTGAAAACACTTTGTCTTATGATTGTCTTTGTCTTCCAGAACTTGATCACAGAAAACAATGTCTGTTTTATATCTCTATTCATTGAAAACACAACATAGTCGCAACTGTTCAACAAAGAGTCGCAATTGTTCTATCGAGTCGCATTTGTTTAGCCTAGAGTTGCATTTTCTCTGTTGGAAACCACACTTGTGATATTCTATGACGCATCTGACAAGGTGAGCCACAAGTGAAGTCTGGAACGACGCATTTTCCACTGTTGCAAAACTTTTACCAGTGCACAGAGTTTGGGAAAACCACATCTGTTACAGTCTGAGTCGCAATTTCCATTACGAGTCACATCTGTTAAAAACTACATCACATCTATCCGAAATAGACACTGAATTTTACCAGAAACTCGCAACTGAGTGCCAGAAAACTACAATTGTGAAACAAGACCACAACTGTCAAATTCTACTACGCATCTACTTAAGTATTAGAAAATCAGAATTCACGGTCACAGTCTAGTCAACATAGTCATACCAGTCTTTCATTTGTCTTTTCACAACAGTCCGTGAATAGAAACCTGAAACGATTTGCTCAATTTTGCATCATTTAGGTATCATTTAGCCATCACTATAGTCGTCCCAATTCAAAGTTTTACTTTCATATTTGAGTACATATTACCTTGAGATTAAACTTCTAGGAAGGTCACTTTTACAAACTTTAGGATAGGTCCACCATCTACACTCTAGAAAAATCATATCATCAATGAAATCTGTCATTGAACTTAGTCCTGTCATCATATCCTCTATCCTACAGAGAGTCCTCCTAGCTCATCAGTCTAGTTAGGAGATTCAACTTATCTTTGATCCTCGTCCTACAGTGGTTCCTTGACATAACTAAATTGACACCTTGGTTAGACTTTAGGTAGTTGGTGCCCCCATCTCAAGTTTACAAAATTGATTACCTTAGAAGCTTGCTTAGACTTTGCATCTTTATATATTGCCATTTTAGACTAGTGTCATCTTAGAACATTCCTTATTTTGCATTCAGAAAATCCCAAAAACATAGACTAGAGTCATACTGTCCATAGACGTAGTTTTGCATTCCTTGCATATTGAGCTTATCTTACATGGTTGAAACTGTATCTAAGAGAAAAGAGAGAGAAAAGATGTCGAACCCAAACGAATTCATCAATCCATTCTCCACAAGACCTCACAGGACTTTATTAGACAAATTCACCACTAGAAACACTCAAGGACACATTACAACAAAAGACAGAGGCTGCTGCACATGACCCTGAGTTTGCCTCTTTTGTAGATGAGTACCTAGAAAATGATCGTCAACGATACTTAGCCAAATTGCTAGCTGAAGGCGCTACCTTACCTACAAGATTCGATATTAGCACCTTACAAGCTCAACCTACACAAGGGACAAATACAACGACTACCAATACTACTATACCTCAGATAAATGAAACCATACCATCTGGCATACCTACATAGAGTACGACAGTCCATACGTCTCCATTTGGTACATCTGGCATGACATCAGTGTTGTGCAGTTTTGCACACACGCCCCACTTGGAGTAGGGACCCTCTTTTCACAATGTCTTTTGACCTTTGGTTTTTATTGGATTTGTCTTTTTAAGGTCATGGGATGTTGGTCTTGCTGACTTTGGTCTTGCCTTGAGGTTTGAATTGGTTAAACTTGATTTTTGATGAAAGTCCGGGTTTTGACCTAGGTCCGGGATTTTCCAACTCAGTCGGATTTTCCCGGATCCTGGTCCGTTCTCTGGTTATGGCTGAATTTTCTGAAGTCCGGGTTTCTGCTTGAATCTGGGATTTTCTGGTCTGGGCGGATTTTCCCGAACTTCGTTAAAGTCCCGAGGGGTGTCATATCCGCAGAATTCATGCTCACCCAGATTGTCCGCCTGGCTTGGTTTTTCCCGGAATTCCGTTTTGGGCTCGGGTTTCCGGATTTCCTCGGTATGTCTTGTCGCTCATTAATGTTTGAAGTACGTTTCTCTGGCGCGAGTGCAGGTGGATTTAAAGGCCTTTTGGCATCCTTTTGGTTTCATTATTCATTTTCTATTTGCTCTAGTGCTTGGGGTTCTTCATTTTGAGCTTTGATTGTTGAATTCGAGCAGCTTGCGTGTGGATTGCTTGAGCGCTGGTGTTGAGTTTTTCGTTGCTAGGGCATACTGTTTCACAGTCACCTCTTCGAGTATGAGCTTCGTTCGGAATTGATCCATGGTAAGTCATTGTTGGCCGCTCCTTTTGTTTGCACTTAGATTGAATCTTTCGAGTCGATTGGTAGTCACTTCAGGTCGGCCCTTGCTTGTTTTATGGTTATGTATTTGGCAAAGTAGGGTTTGACCCACCTCTTCACGGGCTTTATCACCCGCACTATGCATGCTTTCATTTATCAATTGAGTGTCGGATATACCCCTGTAGATAGGTGTCTTGGGTATGACCTTGCCTTCTAGGCGCATAATCTCCTATATTTCGTGAAGGTTAGGGTTTCAGTTTATTTGCCCGAATTTGCTAAGCTCGATGGATTTATCACGATTTGCATGTCTTGTGCTTAGCTCAAACATGTTTATACCTTGTGAGATCCCGGTGCTTCATATTGATCATTTCGAGAGATAGTGTTTGAAATTTCAAGCTTACCCTAGCTTTCATGGCGGAGGTCTGGTTATTAAATTTAGGGCATCATTGTTTCGCCATGAAAATCAGTCATTTGGGAGTCTTGGGAATCCAAATTCATGTGCAGGTGAAGTTTTGCTTATTGGGATCGATTTTATGTCCATTGGAGTCCAAGTAGGGAAGTTTGTGCGATTATTTGGTCAGTCACTTGCGCGTTAACGATCATCGGGTTTCTAGGGTGTCCGCAGAATTTCTGCGCACCCGGATTTTCCCGGTTTCTGCTAAATCTGCGGAGTATGATAAATTCCAGAATTCTGAGTTGTCTGCGGAAATCCGACCTGTTCGGATTTTTCTGGTTTCTTGCTTGGTTCCATTTCCTTTTAGTTTTCGATGTTAGGGGTAATGAAGTAAATGCTAGGTGGTGACTTTTTGTTGCTAATCAATAAATTTCATGATAGTCACACAACCTTTTGACTGAATTAACAATTTATTTAAGGAATAATGTCTTGGTAGCGGGAGTCCGTCTGGGTTGGATTTCTCCGAATTCTGCCCCGACTGGACTTTCCCGGTTTACTTCATTTTCCCGGATTACTTCTTTTTTCTGAATTTTCAAAGATTGATGATTAGTGATGGATATTAATTGTTTTATGTGGTTTCAGGCTAACCTTTGATTGGAATATGGATGATAGTTGGGTACTCATGAGGCTCTTTTGTAAATGCAGGTTGAATCAAGCAAAGATGCAGCAGGAAAGTCTAAGGGTGACACTGAAGGATCCTCAGTTACAGATGCAGAGAGATTGAGGCTGGACACAAAGAGCCAGATGCCTGACAGCAAGATAGCTTCGGTATGTTCTGAGGTCTCCGACACTAATGTAGGGGCATGGAGGTATGAGGAATTCAAGGCAAGAACAACTCAGAAAGATCTATCGGCCCTAACCAAGGGGATGATGAAGTCTGGACTGGTCCATGTAGCAGGATTCCCTCCTGCAGTCCAGTGTTACGAGTTGATATTAGAATGTGCCCGACAATATGACTTTGACATGCAGAGGGTCGTTAGATCTGAAGGAAGAGTCTTGGCGAACTTCAACCCGGTTTCTATTGCCCAGGCATTTGATATGCCAGACTTGCCATGTGTGTGTGCCTTGGACATGGACTTGGCCATAACTTACTATGAAGATGAGCCCACCAAAGCCCAGCAGATGATTAATTCTTGGTTGGAGAAACCAAAGTCTCATTTTTCCAAACTGCCCAAGCAATTACACAGGATCAAATTCAGACCGGACATATATGATGCAATCACACTATTGAGCAGAGTGGCCGGTTTGAAGAGTGCTGGAGTACTGGAGAACTGGATGGTGCATGTGATCAACAAGATTGAACAAGGTATTAACTACCATTGGGCAGGACTCATCAGTGCAATGATTGATAGACAATTGAGAGATGTGTTGGAGACGAAGAAGTTTACTATGTCCTCCTATGTGATATATGTGTTGGCCAGATTCTACCCATACAGGGGTCTGAATCCGAAGGGGACGTTTGGATAGGATATAGTCTATGAGATATACCCTGAATTGCACCTAGGAAATCAGAACTATAGAAGAGTAAATGATGCATTTACAATGCATATCACTAGGCTGCTCCAAAATGGAGAGCATGTGAGATTATCTGATGGAGCTAAGGAGCTAATCAAAAAATATGGAGCTTGGTTCATACAATTTCCCACCTTCTCTTATATCAGAATTGACGGATGTCAAACTGCTCCATACAGGTTTCCTAGGTATCCTACTGACCACATAGTGCTATTGGAGGTTACGAGGCAGATTTGTGACTTTGATTCTGTTGTTAAAAAGGCAAAGCATAAGACAGGGTTTGGTGGAGATTTCCCTCTGAAAATTGGCATAGTTGAGGTTTGTCCTTGAATTCAATCAGCACATACATCAGGGGATGAATTGAGTGCTTATGGTTTCTCTTTCCATTCCAAGAGGACAAATTTTGACATCACTGGAGAAGCGCAGAAGAAGGCTACCAAAGAATACCATCACAAGGATGACTTAGAAGATTACTGGGAAAACATCAAAGATGATTTTGAGGCAAGGAAGAAAAGATACTCCAGGCTTCCTGTGGATGTGATTAGAATGTACAATGTCAAGTTGATCCTTGACCAGTTAGAGGATGATGGGAATCTGGTGCAAGATCATGCATATGAGTGGGTCAAGGATAGATCAATTAGAGAGGTAAACTGGGCTGAGAATGAGGTAACTAAGTTGGAAGACTTGATGGCCCCTATCATGAAGTTTACTAAGTCATGGTTGAAGCACAAAGTATGGGAGCTGGAAAGTGAGAAGGTACTTTGTACCTTTAATCTAATGGGAAATCTGAATCCTCTTTCCACCTCAGAGGAATCTGGTGAGGATGATTCTAAAGGAAAAGCTAAAGGAAGCTCACCTTTCAAGATCAAAATCAGAGGCCCAAAGGAAAGTGATCCCGAACAGAAAAGGAAACCAAAGGGAAAGAAGAGAAGCCGAACCTTGAGAATAGGTAAGTCTGTAGAGGAGGAGGAACTTGAGAAAGCAGAGAAAGAAGATATCCCTCTAGAGCCGAAAAGGACAAGGTCAACTAGGGGCTCAAAGAAGAAAGATCAAGAAACCTCCAAGGATAAGGAAAAGCCTCCAGTGGCTGGAGTGGAAAGCTCGGGGGAAAAAACCAAAGTTTACTCAAGGAAATCAAGGACTCCATCTCCCAAGGAGACCTTACAAAAAGCAGATCCTCTTCCAATGGCGTCCACTGTGGAGCAACAAAAGGCTACTTCCCCTTCACCAAGTGTACCTAAGCAGGTGAACCCTGAAGAGCATGAGACTAGTGGGGAGTAGAACCGTTCAAGGAAGGAGAAATCTTTGGTGTAGCAGCTGAGCTTGAGGTGGAAGGTGTGGAAATGCACACTTCTCCACTAGTACAGTATGAGGATTCATCGGAGAACAGCAAAGACAACAGATCCCCTAAGAAGGAGGATATCCCTATTAAGACCCCATCACCTCTGCAAGAAGAAGAGCTCAAGCTAGGTGATCAAGGTGATCAGTCTCATGAGGCAAAAAATGATGAAACAGCAGAACCACATGAGGAGGTCAAGACAGATGAAATCCGGGTGGATCCTGCTGTCCTGGATTGGTTGGATAACGAGATTACAAGAAAGAAACAAGTCATTATTGAGGACACCCCCCTCGATTGGGATGAGATGTTGGCCAAGATTGGAAAAGGTAAGAAGAAGAAGATGGCTAAGGTAGTTTCAAGGATAGAAAGAGATGAACCTAGTAATAGGGTCATTCACATTGCCACCCCTGCTGCTAATAAGAGTAAAGATGAGGTCACTGGAAAAGATTATAATGTGCAGACTATCAATCTTGGACCAACTTCTATGGAGCAGGATATTGAAGAGTATGAAGGGTCCAGTGCAGTAATAATTGGGAGATTAAGGAAAGAGACACAGTCCAAGCATGAGCTTAAAAGGGAAAATGAAAGGCTTAAGAAGTGTCTAGAGGACTTGATGAAGCCTTTGCAATCTCTTCACCCATCTTCTTCTGCTGCAGCTGGTTTCTTGCCTAAGGAAACTATTTCTAAAATTGAAAGGATTAAAGCTTCTACCCAGACTACAGTAGATTGGTTGAAAGATGTACAAGTGAAAGGAGATGATGCAATAAAGGAAATCCTTTCAATTGGAAAGGATGCAGTAAGAGCTAAAGACTTGTCAGAACATGTCTTATCTCAAGACATGGAGGATATTGACCTTCTATTGCAGAAATCTAAAGTGATTATGGAGTATGGTAAAGATCAGTTGGCTGTAGATGGAATTCTCCCTTCATCCAAACTTAATGAGCCTTGGGAATGGTTCGAGGCCTTACAAATTCGACAGAAAGACATCAGGAAGATCCATAAATGAAAGAAATAGATAGATGGTGATCTGACTAATGTTTATGAGGGATGTATTGCATTCTTTGAAATAATGATTGGTAGCAGGAAGATTTCTCCTAAGTACCTGAGCCTAGAACAATTGAGGGAATGGTGGCATGATGTCTATGCCCCTGATTCTGAAAATGTTATAACAAGGCACCAACTAGATGATGCGGCAACTTACTTGGCTGTGATGGACAAGTACCAGGTAAATAAAGATGAGTGGGATAAAATTGTTAAGCAGTCGAGGGAAGAAATTGGCTCCATTGAATGTCGGCTCAAAATCCTACCTTTGCCACCTGTTGCTGAGCTGGATAGAGTGTTTTTGAAGGTTCATGAAGCGTTGGATCAGAACAAGGATAAGGGAGGCGGTAGTTAATGCCAATTTTGAGATTTGTGCTTCCCTATTATTATAGGGCATGTGTTGATTCGGGCTGCATTGAGGAATGTGTTTGGGCCGACCTTGATGGTTTATCGACATTTAATGTGTGCCTTATTTTGAAATTCCTAAGGTTGACTTGTTTTGGCTATTTTTTTATTTTGTAAATGTTTGGCTGGGCCGACATGTTTTGAGGATCTTCTATAAAGGGAATTCTTGCCTCATTGTAAGGAGTCAGTTAGATTGAAAGATAATAGAGACAAGCTAGATTAGAAAGAGTTAGAGCATTCTATAGTAGAGGTAATAGTGAGTTCTTGAAGTGAATATTGTAACAAAACAATTGAATTGTTGCTATATCTTGGTGATCTAATACAATTGAAGGCATTGTGGCTTCTCTGGTGAATTCTTTTGTGTTGGTTTATCCTGCATGGTTCATGTTGTTTCATCTTTGAAATTGCTTAAAGATCTAAGATTTAGTGTTAGATTTAGAATTACATTAGTCTGGTGAATAATGTTCATGATTTCATATTTGGAATGTTTGTAGCAATCTTTGGTCTATACTCCCAGTAACTATCTGATTGTAGTAGGCTAGTGAAGTCAACCTGGACCATATATCTATTTTGTTCTTAGTTCGATTGTGGATGAAAGTCTATGATTTTAAAATCTATATACCTTAGAAGATTGCACCGTTCTTGTGATATTGCATTGTGGGTTAAGCAAGGATTAGTTATTGGAGATTGGTCCATCCGAGATATCTGTCATTTGCATTGTTCATCCTATAAATAGTTTAGATCTCATTATATCTTTGCACCCTTATCTTTTGCTGTTTCTTTATCATTTGGTTAGACTTAGGATCTAAGATCATCATATTGCAAGATTTGATAAATTGGAAAGATACAGTCTGCTTGTAGTAAGGTCCGATTGTGATTACCAGCAGTTTCACATATTATCTGAGTTGTTTATGCATTGTCATGACCTAACACCCGAGAGACCTTGGGGTGGTTTTCAATAATTTATTGTTGAAGATTACCTTTCAAGAGAGATAGGATATTGTATTCTGTCTAAGTTGTTGCTGTGCAGAAAAAACCATCAACAGATTGGCGCTAGAAGGAGGGCCTGAATGAGCACACTGGATCATTTGTTAAACGCCATCTCTCCTGAGAGATATAGAAGAAATACCAGATCTACCCCAGGAGAAGAAGATTTGCAGGAATTACAGTTCCCCACTAGGTCAAGGAGGACTCGAGAAAGGGGAGAATCATCATCACCCATCCCTTCACCCGTATCGTCTGCATCTTCACTTCCAGAAGTTGAGGCCATACCCATCCTTGAGGCAGTTCCCATCCAGCAACCCCAGCCTATCGTTAACCAACCACAATCACCACCCCCACTTTTGCCAATGGCCTTCCTTGCTAATAATCCATCTCCCTTGTTTTTCAACGCCTACAATGTTATGCCCAAAAACCCTGAGCACTTCTGTTCGAAATTCCATGTTAATTATCCAAATAGGACCGCAAAAGAACATATAAGGATTTTCCAAACTTGTCTCAAGGACAGAGGGATTGTTCATGAGGATGTTTCCTGTAGGTTGTTCCCTTATTCACTAGGAGAAGAGGCCTTTTACTGGTACAATCACCTCCCATCTGGTTTGATTCTTAACTGGAATGATCTTGAAACTGCCTTTTTACAGAAGTTTAGAATACCCATCAGTGCCAATGAATTGTATATGCAATTCACTAGAGTCAAGAAAGAGGTTAATGAACCAATATCTAGTTTCAATAATAGGTTTCACCGAGCGTACACTAGACTTCAAGACCCTTATGTTTTAGACAATAATACAACTCTAGGAGTCTATTATGAAGCCTTGGATAGCCTTATAACAACCTTTCTGAAGTGGAGACCCAACCCTCCAGCTAACCTAACCGATGCCTATACAGAAGCTATTAAGCTTAGCACAGATCTAAGGCAACATGTGACTGGACCGTTGCCTTCTTTAGGACCAATTGCACATCCAAATTAGATTCAGGCAGTAAATCAGACACTCGCCAATCATACTCCAATCATGAATCCAGTACCTCAATTACCTTTAGTGCCACATCCTGGTCCCCCCATGAGCCAACTCTCTCCTATGATGAATTTTCCCCAGCAGCAGGTTAACCAACCCCTGTATCAGCAGCAGCTAACCGGTTTCCCTACCTATTTGCAGAATTCTGAAGTGTTGCATCAGTCTATAGGATCTGCTACAATGCCTGTTCCTCCTCAGAGTAATCCAAGCCAAACCCCTTATGGAGATCCAAATAAGGATAGGATTGACGAAATGGTTGAGCAGATAAAGAAGTTGAACTTGGAGGTGACTTACCTCAGGAATCAAAACAACCAATTACAAGCTGCTTAGAAGAATATACAATCCAGTCATAATAGAGAATTCCCACAGGGGTAGAATTTTGATAGAGGACAACGTAATGAAAGGGGCTACAATAATGACAGGGGATATAATCAGGATAGGGGTTACAACAATGATAGAGGATACAACAATGATAGGAGGCAGAATTTTGATAAAGGACAAGGTGGTGGACCAGGATTTGATCGAAGGCAATCACAGGGACAAAGCAGGACATGGAATGCAAGACCCAATAATGGAGGATTCCCCACCCCATTAGACCAACCATTCAATCAAATTGTCAACCAATCTGCAAATCAGCCGGTCAGTCAAGACAAGCCTCCCAGTGGTGTATATCTGGCTGAGGCTGCCTTGTCAGGATGGTGTAGGCTCCATAAGACAAGCCAACATTCAGAGTTAGAATGTCTAGAGTTTCAAATTGTAGCCTCCATTTTTCAGTATGAGGTAGAAAATAATGCAAATGGACAGGAGATTGTTCCCTCAAATCCCTACAACTCTCCTGTGTTGGTATTAAACCATGCTCCTTTTCTAGCAGGCGAAGAAAATGTTCCAGAAGAGGAATCTGATTCCCAGGAGGGGAAAACAGATCAAATTTGCAACGAAGATGAGGTGGCTCAATTATTCAATGAAGAAGCAACAAATGATAATGTCCCCCTTGATCAGGAAGAGGCTTATGTTGAAGAAGTACAGGTGTTCCAGAGGCAGGGTAAAGGATATGATTTAAGAGATATGCCTCATAGACGCCCACAGGCTGGGGGACCTTTCACCACCTCCATTCCTCCTAATAATTTTAATATCCATCTGGATCCAAGTGCTAGTAATAATTCATCCTTTCCACATGTTTCCAGACAGTACCTTTCAAAGGAAGGACAAGCGCCGACTGACCCACAGAAGGATAAAGCTGTTCAAGCAAGTAAAGACAAAGTGGAGGAACCTTCAAGGGAAGTCCCCACTGATATGAGTGAGGAAAAAATGGCTTCGTATGTCGCTGAGGAGTTCAAGAAATTAAAGGTAAATCTTTCAGCATTTGAGTTACTGAGGTTCCCTGCAATTAGAAATGCAGTTCTAGGTACTTATGATACACACTTAGTGTCCTTGGATAAACCTTCCGGTGAGGGTATCCGCAAGGTTTCTAGTTCTCAGCCCGTGAAGGCACAAAACCAGGCCCACAGTCGGACTAACTTGCCCCTTGGAGATAAAGGAAAGGAGAAGGACAAGACTCAAGTGGCCCAGGTAGATACTCAGCCAACCTTATTTCAAGGGAAGACGGAGACCCCACCATTTCTGATCTCTGTGCGCATATTCGGTAAGAATTTACATAATTGTTTACTGGATTCTGGTGCTTCTACTAATGTGATGCCATTCGGAGTATGTAGAGCCTTAGGGATTACACCTGTAGACTCCCAAAAGAAGGTAACTCAATTGGATAGAACTGAAGTAAACATGGTGGGAGAATTAAACATGATTCACATGCAGGTAGCAAGAATTCAACAGGTTATCAATATTCAGGTAGCTGATATCCCTGATGCATATGCCCTGATTTTAGGAAGGGACTTTACTAAGGCTTTAAATGGATATGTATCTACTGATCATTCTCACATGTGGCTTCCCTGGAAAGGAGTACCGAATCAGATTAGAATTGAGAGAGAACCAAGAATGAAGTACATGATTACGGAGTACCAAAATACTTCGAATGAAGTTCTGATATCGGAAGTAGGCATGAGAAATTACATGCTGTCAACTCAGCATGAGGAGTCATATTCAGAGGAGGTATTGATGTTACATACGATGCATGTGGATGCAGAGACATAATCCAGAAATGCTATTGTTTTGACATAATCAATTAAGGAAGAATATGATTTTGAAGATAATCAGATTAGCTTATTAGACAGCTTCCAGGAATTCATCAGACAGTGTGTTGAGAATCAAATTCACCTAGGTAGAAGGACAAGCTTTGACGAATTACTTTTACCCAATTGGTGTAGAGTTCATAATGCTTCCCATTCAGAGTTGGAGTGTTGTCTATGCCAGACAACAGTAGAACGAGTACAGAAATGCCTAAATCAAACCCTGGCAGTTAAGACGGATATGCAAAACCCTCAGGAAGAGCATCAAGGAAAGAAACCTATGCTATTTGAGGAATCATCCAGTAGTAATAAGCCAAAGGATGTGATGAAGAGGACTGCAACTACTGAAGGTTGGACTCTTAGATTTGACGGATCCAAATCCAAGCATGGAGCTGGGGCAGGGTTCGAACTAATCAGTCCAAAAGGTAAAAACTTCTTTGCAGCCCATAGACTTCAATTTCATTGTACTAATAATGTAGCAGAATATGAGGCATTAGTTCATGGACTTCTTATGGCACTTAAGAAAAAGGTTAAGGTTCTGCAAGTTTTTGGTGATTCTGAGCTGGTAGTTAAGAAAATAAGGAAACAATATTCATGCCACGATAGGAGAATGACTAATTATAGGCATAGAGTATGGGACCTCATTGAGGGATTTGATGCCTTCAATATTCAACTAATACCACGACACAAGAATCAAACTGTAGATTCCCTGGCTCAGGCAGCAAGCACCCTGCAGCCTCTATCTTTGTCAGGTTTGAAGAAGTTTATTGTAGAATTGACCCCCGTGCCATCAGTTCCAGACAATGTTACTAACTTTCAGGTATTTGAAGATGACAAGCATATTCTGGACTTTATCACAAACACAGATGTTTTCGCTTCTCAAATTATCGATGAGACAGAACTCCAGGAAGCATAACTGGATTTGGAGGGAGTTATGAATTTGAAGTCTAATACTATTCCAAGGGAGATGGTACAGTTGGAGCGAATCTTTGATATGGATAAAATCAGAGATCAGGAGCAAGAGTCTAAGAAAGAGTCTATCAATGGACAGTGTGACACTTACAATCTGGGAACTAAGGATAATGCTAGGAACATTTTTATTGGCAAGGTATGCACTCTAGAAGAAAGACAAGGAATAATTGAGGCATTGCATAGTTTTCTGGATATAGTAGCGTGGAGTTATGAGGACCTGAAAACTTACGATACATCAATCATAACTCATACTATACCTCTGAAGCCAGGTGCCAAGCCTTTCAGGCAAAGACAAAGACCTATCAACGCGTTACTGGAACCACTTATACAGAAAGAAGTTCAGAAATTACTATCCGCCAGAATTATTATTTCCTGTCAGGCATTCAACATGGGTGGCGAACCTAGTTCCAATAAGGAAAAAGAATGAAGAAATTAGACTTTGCGTTGATTTCAGGAATTTGAACAGATCGTCAGAAAATGACAACTATCTAGTCCCTTCATTGGATGAAGTACTTCAAGTGGTTAATGGATCTTAGATGATATCCTTCTTGGATGGTTATTCGGGGTACAACCAAGTAATGGTCCAGTATGAGGACAGACACAAGACTGCTTTCACAACTAAATGGGGTACCTTTGCTTACAAAATGATGCCTTTTGGACTCATTAATGCAGGGGCTACATTTCAAAGGGCCATGGATATTTCCTTCAAAGATATCATAGGCAAATGCATCATTATTTATATGGATGATCTAACTGTCTTTTCCAGAAATAGAGGAGACCACATCTCAGACTTACGCAAAGTGTTTCAAAGGTGTAGGGAATTCGGTATATCCCTGAATCCTAAAAAGTGCATTTTTGGAGTGACAGAAGGGAAGTTGCTGGGACATGTCATATCTAAAAAAGGAATTGCTATTGATCCAGAAAGAGTGGAGGCCATACTGAAGATTCAACCACCTGCTAGCAAAAAAGAGATGAAGTCTTTCTTTGGCAAGATTAACTTCGTCCGAAAATTCATTACTGGATTTGCTGAAATTGTTAAACCGCTGAATGCAATGTTGAAGCAAGATGCTAAAATTGAGTGGACTGCAGAAGCAAAGGAGGCATTTGCAGAAATCAAAAGAGCCATTGCTGATGCTCTAGTATTGGTAAGTTCTAATTACAGTAAGCCTTTTTACATCTATTCATTTGCTTCAGACCATTCATGTGCGGTAATGTTGACTCATAAGTCTGATGAGGGAAATGAGCACCCTATTGTTTTCATTAGTGCACAATTAAAAGAAGCTGAGTTGAAATATCCAAGTGTAGAAAAGTAGGCATACGCTCTGGTTAGAGCAGTGAAGAAATTCAAACATTATATCCTTAGGAATAAGGTCCATGCAATTGTCCCAGATCCTGTAGTCAAGTTACTTCTGATGTAGAATGAGTTGGGTGAGCGTAGAGCTAAGTGGGTGACAATGCTACAAGAGTACGATATTGAGATCCAACCCATGAAGTTGGTAAGAGGATAGGGACTTACTTAGACTATGGCTGAAATGGGGCTTGAACTGACTGTTCAGAATTATAACATTGACGAGGTTTCCCCAGATGGTTGGTATGATGACATAGTTTATTACTTGCTAATCCAATGATCTCCAGGTCATCTTAATGCTATTCAGAGGAGAGCTTTGCGATTAAAGAGTGACGGTTTCATGCTAAAGGGAGCTGTTCTATACAAGAAAAATTATGAAGGCATTTATTTGAGGTGTCTTGGGAAGTAGGAAGCTGAAAGAGTGATGAACGAATTTCATGAAAAGGATGGCACTGGCCATGGTTCTGTGATTGCCACATCAAATCAGATTTTGAGGGCAGGATATTTTTGGCCCACGTTGTTCAAAGATGTTCACCATCATGTCAGGACCTGTCACACCTGCAAGACTACAACAACAAGGGAAAGGTATGCAACACTTCCACTTCAACCGGTTACTGAGGTAAGACCTTTTGCTCAGTGGGGTATGGATTTCATAGGCCCCATCAACCCACCATCTTCTGCAGGACACAGGTACATTCTAACTATTACTAATTATTTCACAAGATGGACTGAGGCTTTTGCTTGTAGGCAATGTACATCTGAGGTAGTGATTGATTTTCTAGAATCTGCTATTCTTAATCGATTTGGATGCCCTATTTCTATTGTCTGTGATAATGGTCCTGCTTTTGCATCTTTAAAATTTTCAAATTGGGCTTTTGATCATGGCGTTATTGTAAAGTTTGCATCCAATTACTATCCCCAGGGTAATGGCTTAGCAGAGTCCTCCAATAAGAACTTATTGACTGTTATCCGTAAGCTGCTAGAGAGGAATCCAAAAGACTGGCATACCCAGCTTCGGTTTTCCCTCTGGGCAGATCGTACAAGGCTTAAATCATCCATCGGAACATCTCCTTATCACTTAGTATATGGTCTGGAGCCAGTATTCCCTATTCAACTCAAGATCCTAACCTTGCAATTCATTAATGATTTTTATGATGAGGGGGACATAAGGGAGGCTAGGTTGACATAACTATTGCACTTTGAGGAGAAATGAGACAATGCCCTTGAGAATTTTTCCAAACACCAGGGGGTAGTTAAGAGGTGGTTTGACAAAAGGGCCAAGGTCAAAGCCTTTAGGATTTCCGACCTTGTGTTATACTAGGATAAACCTCATAATCGAAAAGGGGATCACGGGAAGTTTGATAAACTGTGGCTTGGCCCATATCAGATTGCTGAAATACTTGGAGATAATGCCTTCCGTCTGAAAACTCTCACGGGATAAGATATTCCACTGCCTGTCAATGGGCAGTATCTGAAACATTACTTCCAATCCTGAGCTGTTTTCAGCTCCCTGCTTTGTATATAGTTAGTTAGGTTGCTTTCTGTCATTTTGTCTTGGTTAGAGTAGGTTTGCTTTCGGTTTGTTCTGCTTTGCTTTGGTTAGAATAGGTTTGCTTTGGTTTGTTTGTTTTGGTTTGCGTTGCTCTTTCTCTTGGTTCCTTCTCTTTCTGGGGATCCCTTGTTGCATTTGTATGACAAGTGGTGACAAAGTAGGTGTGGTGTTCTTAGTATTTCCTTTACAAACTTTAATCACCTTTTCGGAATGTCATGGTATTAATTCCCTACCCAATGACACATGACCTTGTGTCTAAAGCGGGGGGTCTTCTAGTCAGATTGAACAGGAACACATTAGGGTCTCATATTTTCAAATGTTAAAGATACCTGAAGTTGCAGAAGGTCCTTATGAAGTTTGCACAGGTGAAAAATCATTTTTTGCTCTAGTGCCACTGTGGTTCTCATCCCTGAGTGTGAACTTCATTGTTCACAGGTTGAAGTAAAAGCAGTGAAAAGACAAGCAGTATAAAAAGAGAGAAAAAATATAATATTAAAAATTTAAAAAGTTTGAATTCAACTCATTAAGGGAATCTGAATATCTCTACCGGGGCTATGGACGCCTGGCTGGCAGTAGAACTATGTTCAGGAGGATCACAACGATAACCTCGTTCGGGCTATGGACGCCTGACTGGCAGTGAGGCTCTATCCAGGTTACTTTTAAAGTATGAATCTTTATGTAGCTTGTTCAGACCAAGTTTGGTTCCTGTTGCAACTAAAGGAAGGTAATGAATGCATATGCACACACTTCGACCCTGGTGTAGGAAAGTTTGAGTGACTGGGGGGTTCTCTGGTTTAACTATAGATAGTGACATGATGGGTGAGTCGAAATCAGAGATTCTAGGTTCTTGATTCCAGTTTGTCATCGAAATGCTTTGGAGCATTTCCCTAGCAGAGTCGCCATTTGTTGTGCAGTTTTGCACACACGCTCCACTTGGAGTAGGGACCCTCTTTCCACAATGTCTTTTGACCTTTGGTTTTTATTGGATTTGTCTTTTTAAGGTCTTGGAATGTTGGTCTTGCTGACTTTGGTCTTGCCTTGAGGTTTGAATTGGTTAAACTTTATTTTTGATGAAAGTCCGGGTTTTGACCTAGGTCCGGGATTTTCCTAGATTCTGGTCCGTTGTCTGGTTATGGCTAAATTTTCCAAAGTCTGGGTTTCTGCTTGAATTTGGGATTTTTCGGTCTGGGCGGATTTTCCCGAACTTCGTTAAAGTCCCGAGGGGTGTCATATCCGCGGAATTCATGCTCACCCAGATTGTCCGCCTGGCTTGGTTTTTCCCAGAATTCTGTTTTGGGTTCGGGTTTCCGGATTTCCTCGGTATGTCTTGTCGCTCATTAATGTTTGAAGTACGTTTCTCTGGCGTGAGTGCAGGTGGATTTAAAGGCCTTTTGGCATCCTTTTGGTTTCATTATTCATTTACTATTTGCTCTGGTGCTTGGAGTTCTTCATTTTGAGCTTTGATTGTTGAATTCGAGCGGCTTGCGTGTGGATTGCTTGAGCGCTGGTGTTGAGTTTTTCGTTGCTAGGGCATACTGTTTCACAGTCACCTCTTCGAGTATGAGCTTCGTTCGGAATTGATCCATGGTAAGTCATTGCTGGCCCCTCCTTTTGTTTGCACTTTGATTGAATCTTTCGAGTCGATTGGTAGTCACTTCAGGTCGGCCCTTGCTTGTTTTATGGTTATGTATTTGGAAAAGTAGGGTTTGACCCACCTCTTCACGGGCTTTATCACCCGCACTATGCATGCTTTCGTTTATCAATTGAGTGTCGGATATACCCCTGTAGATAGGTGTCTTGGGTATGACCTTGCCTTCTAGGCGCATAATCTCCTATATTTCGTGAAGGTTAGGGTTTCAGTTTATTTGCCCGAATTTTCTAAGCTCAGTGGATTTATCACGATTTGCATGTCTTGTGCTTAGCTCAAACCTGTTTATACCTTGTGAGATCCCGGTGCTTCAGATTGATCATTTCGAGAGATAGTGTTTGAAATTTCAAGCTTACCCTAGCTTTCATGGCGGAGGTCTGGTTATTAAATTTAGGGCATCATTGTTTCGCAATGAAAATCAGTCATTTGGGAGTCTTGGGAATCCAAATTCATGTGCAGGCGAAGTTTTGCTTATTGGGATCGATTTTATGTCCATTGGAGTCCAAGTAGGGAAGTTTGTGCGATTATTTGGTCAATCGCCTGCATGTTAACGATCATCGGGTTTCCTGGGTGTCCACGGAATTTCTATGCACCCGGATTTTCCCGGTTTCTGCTAAATCCATGGAGTATGATAAATTCTGGAATTCCGAGCTGTCCGCGGAAATCCGACCTGTCTGGATTTTTTCGGTTTCTTGCCTGGTTCCATTTCCTTTCGATTTTCGATGTTAGGGGTAATGAAGTAAATGCTAAGTGGTGAATTTTTGTTGCTAATCAATAAATTTCATGATAGTTACACAACCTTTTGACCGAATTAACGATTTATTTAAGGAATAATGTCTTGGCAGCGGGAGTCCGTCTGGGTCAGATTTCTCCGAATTCCGCCCCGACTGGATTTTCCTGGATTACTTCTTTTTTTCAGATTTTCAAAGATTGATGATTAGTGATGGATATTAATTGTTTTAGGTGGTTTTAGGCTAACCTTTGATTGAAATATGGATGATAGTTGGGTACTCATGAGGCTCTTTTGTAAATGCAGGCTGAATCAAGAAAAGTTGCGGCAGGAAAGTCTAAGGGTGACACTGAAGGATCCTCAGTTACAGATGCATAGAGATTGAGGCTGGACACAAAGAGCCAGATGCCTAATAGCAAGATAGCTTCGGTATGGTCTGAGGTATCCGACACTAATGTAGGGGCATGGAGGTATGAGGAATTCAAGGCAAGAACAACTCAGAAAGATCTATCAGCCCTAACCAAGGGGATGATGAAGTCTGGACTGGTCCATGTAGCAGGATTCCCTCCTGCAATCCAGTGTTACGAGTTGATATTAGAATGTGCCCGGCAATATGAATTTGACACGCAGAAGGTCGTTAGCTCTGAAGGAAGAGTCTTGGAAAACTTCAACCCGGTTTCTATTGCCCAGGCATTTGATATGCCAGACTTGCCATGTGTGTGTGCCTTGGACATGGACTTGGCCATAACTTACTATGAAGATGAGCCCACCAAAGCACAGTAGATGATTAATTCTTGGTTGGAGAAACCAAAGTCTCATTTTTCCAAACTGCCCAAGCAATTACACAGGATCAAATTCAGACCGGACATATATGATGCAATCACACTATTGAGCAGAGTTGCCGGTTTGAAGAGTGCTGGAGTACTGGAGAACTGGATGGTGCATGTGATCAACAAGATTGAACAAGGTATTAACTACCATTGGGAAAGACTCATCAGTGCAATGATTGATAGACAATTGAGAGATGTGTTGGAGACGAAGAAGTTTACTATGTCCTCCTATGTGATATATGTGTTGGCCATATTCTACCTGTACAGGGGTCTGAATCCGAAGGGGATGTTTGGACAGGATATAGTCTATGAGATATACCTTGAATTGCACCTAGGAAATCGAAACTATAGAAGAGTAAATGATGCATTTACAATGCATATCACTAGGTTGCTCCAAAATGCAGAGCATGTGAGATTATCTGATGGAGCTAAGGAGCTAATCAAAAAATATGGAGCTTGGTTCATACAATTTCCCACCTTCTCTTATATCAGAATTGATGGATGTCAAACTACTCCATACAGGTTGCCTAGGTATCCTACTGACCACATTGTGCTATTGGAGGTTACAAGGCATATTTGTGACTTTGATGCTGTTGTTAAAAAGGCAAAGCATAAGACAGGGTTTGGTGGAGATTTCCCTCTGAAAATTGGCATAGCTGAGGTTTGTCCTTCAATTCAATTAGCGCATACAATAGGGGATGAATTGAGTGCTTATGGTTTCTCTTTCCATTCCAAGAGGAGTAATTTTGACATCACTGGAGAAGCGCAGAAGAAGGCTACCAAAGAATACCATCACAAGGATGACTTAGAAGATTACTGGGCAAACATCAAAGATGATTTTGAGGCAAGGAAGAAAAGATACTCCAGGCTTCCTGTGGATGTGATTAGAATGTACAATGTCAAGTTGATCCCTGACCAGTTAGAGGATTATGGGAATCTGGTGCAAGATCATGCATATGATTGGGTCAAGGATAGATCAATTGGAGAGGTAAACTGGGCTGAGAATGAGGTAACTGAGTTGGAAGACCTGATGGCCCCTGTCATGAAGTTTACTAAGTTATGGTTGAAGCACAAAGTATGGGAGCTGGAAAGTGAAAAGGTACTTTGTACCTTTAATCTAATGGGAAATCTGAATCCTCTTTCCACCTCAGAGGAATCTGGTGAGGATGATTCTAAAGGAAAAGCTAAAGGAAGCTCACCTTTCAAGATCAAAATCAGAGGCCCAAAGGAAAGTGATCCCGAACAGAAAAGGAAACCAAAGGGAAAGAAGAGAAGCCGAACCTTGAGAATAGGTAAGTCTGTAGAGGAGGAGGAACTTGAGAAAGCAGAGAAAGAAGATATCCCTCTAGAGCCAAAAAGGACAAGGACAACTAGGGGCTCAAAGAAGAAAGATCAAGAAACCTCCAAGGATAAGGAAAAGCCTCTAGTGGCTGAAGTGGAAAGCTCGGGGGAGAAAACCAGAGTTTACTCAAGGAAATCAAGGACTCCATCTCCCAAGGAGACCTTACAAAAAGCAGATCCTCTTCCAATGGCGTCCACTGTGGAGCAACAAAACGCTACTTCCCCTTCACCAAGTGTACTTGAGCAGGTGACTCCTGAAGAGCATGAGACTAGTGGGGAGGCAGAACCGTTCAAGGAAGGAGAACTCTTTGGTGTAGCAGCTGAGCTTGAGGTGGAAGGTGTGGAAATGCACACTTCTCCACTAGTACAGTATGAGGATTCACCGACGAGCAGCAAAGACAACAGATCCCCTGAGAAGGAGGATATCCCTATTAATACCCCATCACCTCTGCAAGAAGAAGAGCCCAAGCTAGGTGATCAAGGTGATCAGTCTCATGAGGCGGAAAAGGATGAAACATCAGAACTACATGAGGAGGTCAAGACAGATGAAATCCGGGTGGATCCTGCTGTCCCAGATTGGTTGGATAAGGAGATTACAAGAAAGAAACAAGTCATTATTGAGGAAACCCCCCTCAATTGGGATGAGATGTTGGCCAAGATTGGCAAAGGTAAGAAGAAGAAGATGGATAAGGTAGTTTCAAGGATAGAAAGAGATGAACCTAGTAATAGGGTCATTCACATTGCCACCCCTGCTGCTGATAAGAGTAAAGATGAGGTCACTGGAAAAGATTATAATGTGCAGACTATCAATCTTGGACCATCTTCTATGGAGTAGGATATTGAAGAGTACGAAGGGTCCAGTGCAGTAATAATTGGGAGATTAAGGAAAGAGACACAGTCCAAGCATGAGCTTAAAAGGGAAAACGAAAGGCTTAAGAAGTGTCTAGAGGACTTGATGAAGCCTTTGCAATCTCTTCACCCATCTTCTTCTGCTGTAGCTGGTTTCTTGCCTAAGGAAACTATTTCTGAAATTGAAAGGATGAAAGCTTCTACCCAGACTATAGTAGATTGGTTGAAAGATATACAAGTGAAAGGAGATGATGCAATAAAGGAAATCCTTTCAATTGGAAAGGATGCAGTAAGAGCTAAAGACTTGTCAGAACATGTGTTATCTCAAGACAAGGAGGATATTGACCTTCTATTGCAGAAATCTAAAGTGATTATGGAGTATGGTAAAGATTAGTTGGCTGTAGATGGAATTCTTCCTTCATCCAGACTTAATGAGCCTTGGGAATGGTTCGAGGCCTTACAAATTCGACAGAAATCCATCAGGAAGATCCATAAATGAAAGAAATAGATAGATGGTGATTTGACTAATGTTTATGAGGGATGTATTGCATTCTTTGAAATAATGACTGGCAGGAGGAAGATTGCTCCTAAGTACCTGAGCATAGAACAATTGAGGGAATGGTGGCATGATGTCTATGCCCCTGATTCTAAAAATGTTATAACAGGGCAACAACTAGATGATGCGACAACTTACTTGGCTGTGATGGACAAGTACCATGTAAATAAAGATGAGTGGGATAAAATTGTTAAGCAGTCGAGGGAAGAAATTGGCTCCATTGAATGTCGGCTCAAAATCCTACCTTTGCCACCTGTTGCTGAGTTGGATAGAGTGTTTTTGAAGGTTCATGAAGCGTTGGATCAGAACAAGAATAAGGGAGGCGGTAGTTAATGCCAATTTTTAGATTTGTGCTTCCCTATTATTATAGGGCATGTGTTGATCCGGGCTGCATTGAGGAATGTGTTTGGGCCAACCTTGATGGTGTATCGGCATTTAATGTGTGCCTTATTTTGAAATTCCTAAGGCCGACTTGTTTTGGCTATTTCTTTATTTTGTAAATGTTTGGTTGAGCTGACATGTTTTGAGGATCTTCTATAAGGGGCATTCTTGCCTCATTGTAAGGAGTCAGTTAGATTGAAAGATAATAGAGACAAGCTAGATTAGAAAGGAGTTAGAGCATTCTATAGTAGAGGTAATAGTTAGTTCTTGAAGCGAATATTGTAACAGAACAATGGAATTGTTGCTGTATCTTGGTGATCTAATACAATTGAAGGCATTGTGGCTTCTCTGGTGAATTCTTTTGTGTTGGTTTATCCTGCATGGTTCCTGTTGTTTCATCTTTGAAATTGCTTAAAGATCTAAGATTTAGTGTTAGATTTAGAATTACATTAGTCTGGTGAATAATGTTCATGATTTCATATTTGGAATGTTTGTAGCAATCTCTAGTCTATACTCCCAGTAACTATCTGATTGTAGTAGGCTGGTGAAGTCAACTTGGACCATATATCTATTTTTTGCTTAGTTCGATTGTGGATGAAAGTCTATGATTTGAAAATCTATATACCTTAGAAGATTGCACTGTTCTTGTGATATTGCATTGTGGGTTAAGCAAGGATTGGTTATTGGAGATTGGTCCATCCCAGATATCTATCATTTGCATTGTTCATCCTAGAAATAGTTTAGATCTCATTATATCTTTGCACCCTTATCTTTTTCTGTTTCTTTATCATTTGGTTAGACTTAGGATCTAAGATCATCATATTGCAAGATTTGATAAATTGGAAAGATACAATTTGCTTGTAGTAAGGTCCGATTGTGATTACTAGCATTTTCACATATTATCTGAGTTGTTTATGCATTGTCATGACCTGACACCCGAGAGACCTTGGGGTGGTTTTCAGTAATTTATTGTTGAAGATTACCTTTCAAGAGAGATAGGATATTGTATTATGTCTGAGTTGTTGCTGTGCAAAAAACACCATCAACAATCATGATTTAATTTCATTGTAGGGGCATCATCGTCCACTCCCTTCGGTTCTCTTGTTGGGAATAAAAGATCTAAAATGTCAGCTTCTACACCAAATTTCAGTGTCACAAGTACCATACCACAGTCAAAAACCATACCTAGTGTTCATGTCGCTAGTGCTATACCACAGACTACACAAACAAGAGGCATTTCCTCATTCCAATATGGCAATCGAAAAACATTCTCTCAGATTGGCAGTCAAAATCCATTCACACAGATTCTGAATCAGAATCCATTCTCCCAGATTGGTAGTCAGAATCCATTCACACAAAATCCAAGTCAAAACCAATTCACATAGATTCTGAATCAGAATCCATTTTCCTAGAGTGGTAGTCAGAATCAATTCACATAGATTCCAAGTAAAAACCAATTCACGTAGATTCTGAACCAGAACACATTCACCAACATTCCGAATCCAAATCCACATCAAATACCAACATTCAATTGAAACCCATCAAGAGACCTTGGATTTCAGAATACCTACATAGACCTGCATAATCCATCCAACACATTATTAACCCAGGTTGACGTCTTGAAAACACAAATGCATGCACTACAAACAAAGATGGATAACATGGCGGTGTCAACTAAGAAATCCTTTTCAACAAAGGACATATGCCCATTTCCCTTTGATAGATCATTGTACATGACACCTTTCCCTCATGGGTATGTCATACTGAATCTCCCTAAGTTCAATGGCAAATGAAATCCAATAGAAAATATAAGGGAATTTTCTACCATGTGCATAGATGTCGCTTATGAACCCACATATCTTATGAGACTATTTACAAGAAGTCTTGTAGGAATTGCACAAGAGTGGTTTTTAGGTCTAGACTATGACATCAAATCTTGGGGTAAACTGGCTGAGAAATTTGTTGAGCAATTCTCCTTCAACATAGACCATGAGATAAATATAGAAACCTTGTGTCACACAACACAAGATGAAGGTGAAAATTTCATCGCTTTCTTTTAGAGGTGCAGGACTATAGCCAACCGGTGTCCTGTCGAGATACCTGAAAAAAAAAAGTCACTATGTTCCAAGAAAACCTTCATGCAAAACTAAGGAGTAACTTAAGGGTACATTGTTGTACATCCTTTTTGGAACTAGTGGAAAAATGGGTTTTAATAGAAAAGGATATCATTGAAAAAGGAGAACTTAAGACATCGACATCCAATAGAAATCCGATAGTGCCAAATTCCCCCAATAATAGAAACAGATTTTGGTCTCGGAACAAAAACGTCACCAATGATGGCGTAGTTGATGCTAAAACTGTACAAGCAAGACCAATCATCACATTACAAGGACCTAACTCTTCAACCACCACGCTTAATGTTGTCAATCAACCTTCCAACACGGTCCAAAATACTCAACGTCCACAACAAAGGAGGTTTCAAAAACGTGAGTTCACTCCCTTAGGGGAACCCATTGAGTCCGTATTCAAACAACTATTACAACATAATCTTATATAGCTTCAAGAGCCAAGATAATATGATCCAAGAAAATTTAAACTAGTTTGGTGGGATGACAATGCCTTTTGTTATTATCATAGAACTAAGGGACATAACCTACAAAATTGTCGCCAAGTGAAAAATATCATACAGGATCTTGTCGAAAAGAAAATTATTGAAGTTAGTGGACAAAAATAAAAGTCATCAAACACTGATCATCAAATATTTTCTGATCCACTACACGACCATGTGAAAGGAAATGTCCCCAGTTTGTGTAACAAGACCAACATGTCCGCCAACTATGCAAATATCAAGCATGATTATAATAGTGGCAAAACCATTAACCACCTTCGCGCCGCCGATGAGAATATCAATACCATTACTATCAATACAAATCCTGAGTGTGTTGTCAACACTCGTCGTACTAAGATCACTATCCAAGGTACTCCATCACAAAAAACACCACAACCTTCCAAGTCACAATATAACCTACTTGACCAGTTGGGGAAGACCCTAGCCCAAATCTCAATCTTGGAACTATTGCGTATTTCCCCTGAGCATCGATCCATTTTAGATAAAGCTTTACAAAACACCACTGTCCCAAATGATATCGATGCCAATCGTTTCCAGGAAATGGTGGGCTACTTGACCAATAATCATCATGCCACATTTTTTGAACAAGACTATGCAACTAAAAAGACAAACCATAATGATCCTTTGCATCTTGAAGTCCTTGTTGATGACACCAAAGTTAGACGAGTTTTGGTAGATGGAGGAGCAGGGTTAAATCTGTGCACTTTAAAACTAATTAAAGCATTGGGTTTCTTAGAAGCATGCATAGACACAACCAAAAGTATTGTCATTAAAGCTTATGATGATGAGGAACAAAAATCAAAGGGGGTGGTAACACTTCCTATCATAATTGGTCCTGTAGTAATGGAGACAAAATTCTAGGTCTTGGATCTCACCCTTCCATACAACCTTCTGCTAGGAAAACCATGGATTCATTCCATGAAGGCGGTCCCTTCCACATATCATCAATGTCTCAAATTCCCTTACAATGGCACTGAAATAACTATAGATGGTTACCCAGATCCATTCCAATATTGCACCAATCTAAAAGAGATACCCCAACGCCAAGTGCCAGTAAACCAAGAGGCTTCATCGTCCAATTCATCACACTATGTCGATCCATCCACACTCACTCAAACATCTATTTCACCTTCATTTCCTACCACTCCTAGGGTTGAGATCCAAGATAAGGGTTGTGGAGAATATTACATGAAGACATCTTATTGTGTTAGCCATCTGATTCCTCCTAAGTAATACGGTTTACCTACATCAGATAGGAGACAATCTATGGTCACTATACACATTCCTCCCACAACAAATTTCACTAAATGGGGAGAATTAAGCAAAGAAGTCGTAAATACAAAAGATGTCACCTCCTAGTTGTATAGGGAAGAAAATGAAGAACCTCTCTCACTTGCTTACATTCCTATAGATCTATATGGAAAAGGTTTCAAAATCATGTAGAGCAAGGGATATAATGGACAGAGTGGTTTAGGCTTAAATCAGGATGGGAGGATTGAACCAATCTTTGTTTCTCAGTGGCCAAAGGGCTTAGGGCTTGGGTTTTGATCGATTCAGATTGGTGTTCCTAGTACCGCATTGCCCTTAATTGAGGAAGTAAGTGCTTTAGAAGATATTGAGACATCTCACAAACCATTTGACCAACACCACTGTGACTCCCCTGACTCAAATGAATATGAGTGGGATTCCTTATCCTCTACCTCTTCCATGGACCTTGACAAGCTATTTGGAAAACTTGACTTAATGTTGAGATCCTCACCAAATCCATTGAATTCCTGTCCACCAAAGAATATGACAAAAGAGGAATGGTTTAAACATTACTATTGGGAATCACTTGATACTACCTCTTGGCAACTTGATACATCTGTTTCAGATAACCAAACCTTGGCATTAGGCCCACCTCTCAATCCACCTAGATCTAAACCAAAGAGAAAACAAGACTTAGTACAAGAATTTTGTGACCATATGAACAACTCAGTCCTTACCTTGACTCCGTTAAAATTTGATAACTCCGACAATGACATGCCCTTAGTTTATCCCCAACTCATTGATTGGGATCAACAAGACCCACCCATCTTAGACATTTTTGAGAACGACGAAGCAATTGCTGAGTTCCTGGGATTACGAGAAGACATACCTAGTGGTGATCACAAGGCTGGTTTTACCATTGACTTGGACAACAAAGCATATTTTGGGGAATCTGTTCAACCCTCCAGTCGCAAAAATGAGAAAAATAATAAACAAGATAAAAAGGATGAGTCTCTAGGTGAAAATTGAAAGGCGCCTCTAGACAATGAAAAGTAAAAATAAAGGACGCATCCGAAGGTGAAAACCTCTCTGAGGCACCTGAAGATGGAGGTTTGAAAATTATTCCCATTGCACAGGAAAAGTCACCCATGCTCGTTGAAGAATCAGTAGAAGTCAACATAGGAACAAAAGAGAATCCTCGACTGGTTTATTTTGTGGCATCATTAACCACAAAAGAGCAGCTTGAATTCCACAACTTCTTTACACAGAGACAGATAAATTTTTCCTGGTCATATGTAGACATGCCTGGGTTGGATCCTGAACTTGTTCTACATCACTTTCCCTTACAACCAGGTGTCAAACCAATGAAACAAAAATTGAGGAAAATGCATCCACAAATTGTTCTACTAGTCAAGGCAGAACTCAAGAAATTGTTAGATGTTGGTTTCATTAGATCAATCGACTATGCAGATTGGATTTCCAATGTTGTACTTGTCACTAAACCAACAGGGGGCATCCGAATCTACACCGATTTTAGAGATATCAACAAGGCTTGTCCTAAGGATGACTTCCCTTTTCCTAACATAGACATGATAGTAGACATGACAACAAGGTATGAGATGTTGTCCCTTATGGATGGATTTTCAGAATATAATCAGATCATAATTGCAACTAAAGACCAACCTAAGACAACTTTCACTTGTCCTTGGGGAACGTATTGCTGGAATGTTATGTCCTTTGGACTCAAAAATGCTGGAGCAACCTATCAACGTGCCATGACCACCATTTTTCATGATCTAGTACACACTCTTATGGAGGATTATGTCAATGACCTTATAGTTAAATCCAAGACAAGGGAAAAAAATTTATAGGTTTTAGACAAGATATTTCTAAGGCTGGAGAACTATAAAGTGAGACTCAATCCCAAGAAATGTGTGTTTGGAGTGAAGTCAGGAAAGATTTTAGGCTATATCATTTCCAGACGAGGCATTGAAGTGGATCCAGACAAGGTAAAAGAAATCATAGACATGCCTCCACCAACTAATCTCAGTCAACTAAGGACATTACAAGGAAGACTACAATCCATCAGAAGATTTATAGTGTAGTTAGCAGATAAGACACATCCTTTTCAACATTTACTTAAGAAAGGGGTACCCTTTGCATGGACAGTTAGGTGCGGAGAGGCTTTTCAACTGATTAAAGAATATCTACTCACACCACTAGTCTTAATGCCACCTGTTGAAGGATGACCACTAATTATTTATATTACAACAACCCATTCATCACTTGGAGCATTGCTTGCACAAAATGATGATGAAGGTCATGAAAGGGTAGTATATTATATCAGTCGGACTTTGGTAGGTTATGAGCTCAACTATAGTACCATTGAACGTGCCTGTCTTACAGTAGTATTTGGTACTCAAAAACTAAGGAACTATATGCTAAACCATCAAACAATGCTGATTTCCAAAATAGAAAATCTGAAATATCTTCTCAGCAAGGCAACATTAACAGGGCGACTAGCCAAATGGGTTATGATACTTAGTGAGTATGATATCCAGTATGTAGAGAGAAAGGCTATTAAAGGACAAGTCATTTATGATCAGTTAGCCGACACACCAATACAAGCAGATCACCCATTAGTTGCAAACTTTCCTGATGAATTTATATTCACAATTGACACAAACACAACATGGAAATTATACTTTGATGGCTCACATACAAATCATGGCTCAGGGGTTGGTATACTATTTATCACACCATAGGGTGACTCCATCCCTAAGTTATTCAGGATTGCATTCCCATGTACTAACAACATAGCAGAGTATGAAGCTCTAGTAACAGGGTTACACATGGCAGTCAAGTGGAAAATTAAGAACCTACAGGTATATGGCGATTCTCAACTAGTAATCAAACAGGTAAATGATGATTACGAGACTAAGGATGAGAAGCTTTCTCCATACAAACACATGGATGATAGCTTTAAGGAGTAATTTGACAAGGTGTAATTTCATCAGATACCTCATGTTTTAAACAGGGCAGTAGACACTATGGCTACAATTGCATCACTTTTAAACATTCATAGTAACGTGCCTAAGTTTGAGTTCTTGGTAGAACAACTTTTGGTCCCAGCCTACGATATCCAGATTCTGAGATGGTGTGTGACATTGTCGGTCTCGATTCCCCATGGTACAAAGAAATCTATGACTACCTCCATGCCGAAATCATACCCACTGGCCTATCAAACAACCAACGTAGGACATTCCTTCATAAGTCAGCCAAATACACCATCGTCAGAGACACCCTATATAGACGCGCCTTAGATAATACCCTATTGAGATGTCTTGATTCCAATGAAGCACAAGTAACCTTGCGAGGGGTGCATGAGGGTATATGTGGTTCCCATTCTAGCAGTCCTACCTTAGCTAAAAAGATTATGAGACTGGGTTACTATTGGCCTACTATGGAAAATGACTCATATGTCTTTGTAATGAAATGTCTCCAATGCCAAGTTCATGGAGAATTGATACATGCACCAACATAGGAGCTTCGTCCTATAATGTCACCATGGCCCTTCGCCCAATGGGGATTCGACCTCATAGGTAAGATTCATCCCACATCATCCAATGGCCACAAGTTCATTATCACTACCATAGAGTACTTTACGAAGTGGATTGAGGCTATTCCTATGAAATACATTACCGACACACAGATATCTAAGTTTATCTTGAATTATATCATTTTTCGGTATGGTGTCCCTCAGTCCAAAATCATGGATAATGGCCGCCCATTTAAGAATCAATAATTCTACCATCTTTGTGATGAATTTCATATTCAACATCACTTTTCCACTCCATACTACCCACAAGGTAACGACCAAGCAGAGGCATCTAACAAAACTATCATTAGAATCCTCAAGAAGACTGCCAATGATGCTGGCCGTGATTGGCATTTACAGCTTAATCCCGCCTTATGGGCTTATTGCACAAGTATCTGTACTTCCACTGGCACCACTCCTTATTCACTAGTATTTGATTATGAAGCCATTCTTCCTATTGAGGTCGAGATTCCTTCCCTGAGGGTATCCTTGAAAGGGCACATTAATGATGAAGAGTACCGAGTATCGAGACTCCATGAGCTAGAATTCCTAGATGAGCGAAGACAGAAGGCACTAGACCATCTCCAAAAATATCAGAATTTCCTTCGTTGTAGCTATAACAGGAAGGTCTTGAACAAAAACTTTGACATTGGTGACCTAGTCTTAATGGAGAACCCAAAGAATCAAGCAGATAGAGAGAAACTAGGAAAGTTTGAACCTAACTGGTTAGGACCGTATATTATTACAAAGCCTTTGGATCAAGAGCGTATCGACTCTCTACTCCTGAAGGGGAACCATTGTCCTCACCAATCAATAGTCTTCATCTGAAGAAGTTCTACGCATAGCTTTTGAGGGCCTTGTCTTAATTAGTAAAAATACCAAAAAATCAAAAAATCAAAAAAATCATTACCAAGGTGAAAACCTGGCAACATGCATCTTGGAAACACCAAAAAAATTAGAAAATCCAAAAAATAGTAAAGACAAATAATTCGTCTAATAGTGAAAATCACTTTGGTGGCGCTTTGGATAGGTACCATGGTGAAAACCTGACAAACAACCGCCATGTGTAGTTGACTCTGCTCCTTTGTCTACTATTATTCTAATCTAACATCCCTGTATATACTACCTATCCCTGTACATATCACTTATCTTTCTTATCCATCCCTTGTATATACCATTTGTAATAAGTGGTAGTCTTTCCCATAACTTGGAACGATGGACATCAAGTGCATTTTATATCCCCCATTTTACCCTATTCATAATCAATTGGTCTTATACTCGACTGGGGAAAAACATTTGACGTGTGTCATATTGGTTCTTCCATTGGCTTTGTTGAAGATGTAAAACCATAGAAAAAACACAAAAACATAAGAAAACTTCAAAATGACAAAAAAATCACATGTCGACAATCCAAAAACAGAGTCAAAGTCAGTTGCACTTGTCAGTCTTTGTCGTTTTTCAAACTACGTTGCCTCTACGACTGGACATACGCAAGGCCATCTGCCGATGTGCCCCCGAGGCATTAGGTTAGTCTATATAAAATCATGAATCAATCCGTATGTCTATATGACAAGGTCATTGGTCGTTTCGAACTACGAGGTCTCTGAGTGTATAACGTAGGAAAGGCCATCAATCGATGAGCCCTCGAGGCCGCACTAGGTTAGTCCATTAGGGTTCATCACATTCACTATCAAACACGTCTTCTATTTGTAGTTATTCATGTCGGTCAAAGTCAAGTCAAACTACGAGGTCTCTGCGTGTATAACGTAGGCAAGGCCATCAATCGATGAGCCCCCGAGGCCACACTAGGTCAGTCCTTTAGGGTTTGTTGTCACACACAGTCAATTGTCCACACATCATATCATGTCATGCATCAATCTGGTGAACAAGTCAGCAATGTCTCTAAGTCAAATCAAACAAATTGCCAAAGTAACAACTAAAATAGATCAACTAATGTCTGCTACAAGACGTGTCTTTCCTAGAAACAGACATCATCAAAACAATCAACCAGTGTCTTATTCAGGATGAGTTCTTTTTGAATACCGATATCAGCAAAACAATCTATGTCTTATACAGGATGAGTCCTTCTTGCATATCAACACTGTCAATCAAATCAACATAGCCTTACACATGATATCACATCAACGACATCTGACTCAACGTCTTATACGATACATGTATTTCTAAAACCAGGCTTTGTCATGCCTTATACAGATAGTCATAACATCGAAACCAGACTCAAAGTCTTATTCGGTATGTGTATCTACTGAAATCAAGCTTTATCAATCAAAACAAATCAAACAAAAAGATCAGGTTTTTGTAAAATATTTTATTGGATTTTTGATTTTATGGCTTGTTTATCTTATCATTTCACTTGACTTTATGATTGGAATCTTGTTATTGGCTTTCTCAAGGATGTCCCATGACGAATTTAGAGAAGCAACGATGTATCCGAATTCTATTTTCTTTGACTATTGTCTGTCGACTGTCTTTTAAATTTGATTTTGAGTCATGTTACTAGTTTCTTCAAGGATGTCCCATGAAGGATTTAGAGGAGCGATGACGTATCATGACCCGTCTTTTATTTTGTTTGCTGTCTGTGGTTTGTCTTGACAAAAAGACTGGGGCAACTTGTGCCCTTAGTATGAGTTAACAACAATCCTTGTCTGCGACTGTCTGTTGTTACCAAGTGGATGACCTTGCACACCTTGATTTATGTCATATCATGGTGTTTTTCTCCATTTGTATTAGTCCTGCCTAATGATGATAAAGTGCAACACCTTTAGTGATACAACGAAACATCGAAGATTGCTAATACTAACATCCATCTCATTTCTTTTATTATTTCTCGATCTTTCTTTCCGCACTAACAGTTCTTCTTTCTTGCATTATGATGGAGTCGTGTGACACACAAAAATAAATCCTCCTGCATACACATTCATGTTAGAAAATATCATTTCCAAATCATACATCATCAATCATACATACATCTTTCATTTTAAATATACAAACATATAGGCATTTATCATATCTAGGACATCATGGCATAATAGATATTTCTCATCATAGATTACATATCATAAGCATTCCATGTACATAACAAATGTAAATACATATACCATATTACATCTGTATAGCATCACATGTAGAAAGCATTGTACATATAACATCATATTGCATCTCATAACTATAAATTGCATACATAACATCCATTGACATCATAAATATTAATGCATACATCATCACATAAAATCAACATCACATCATAGGTTGCATACATACATCATTAAGAAGATATAATCATCCATCACATAAGAATCTCATATAAACATAACATGTATAAAAAACAACTGCATAATCAATAAATAGAACTGCATATCATGAGAATCGCCGCCAAAATAATATATATATATATCCCTCATAAGTGTCACATCACAATGTCATAATGTATCAATAAATATGGAAGCCCACAGGCTATAGGATCATAATACAATGTCTCAGTATATATCAACAAATGTCCCTATCATGAACTGCCACTGCTATCATGACTCGAGTGTGCGGATGACTGATGCTGAGATCCTGATGACCTGTGACCTGAACGTGGCCTATTGTATGGACCTGCTCTGCATGGCTGCTCAACACCCTTTGTGCTAACTGTCCTGGTGTGGGTCCTAGTCTAGGACCTTTCACTGCGTGCCTCTAAAAATCTTGGGTCCCATCTCTCTGGAGGAACTACTGCCTCGTATAAATCTTGGTAATAAGTGACCCTCTCCCCGGCTCTGACTAACTCTCTAGCAAATGTAGTTGCCGACCCAGTACATATAGCTCTAATCTCTGTAAATCTCTGCTCGGTCTCTTGCCTCCGAGCTATGGCTTGATCTCTGTCCATGAAGGCTCTGTCCCTCTCCATCTGTAACACATCTCGCTCAGACATCATGACCCTCATCTGCTCCTCCAAAGATGCAATCTGGGCAAGAAGTGTAGCAGTGTCGGGATCAACTGCCCCTATGTCAACCTATCTCACCCTCTCCACACCATAATTCTCATCCTCTAACTCCTCCAAAATCCTATCTCGAATCTCCTACTCCTGATCATCATCCTCCTCCTCATCATCCTGATAGCCACCAAGTAAGCCTAGGGCATCAATCTCTGCCTCCTCCTCTACATCAACCTCTGGAATGGCCTCCTCTGCAAGATGCTCCTCATCTCTCCCAACCTCAACATGCACCTCCTCCCCACCTCTTCCAATATCTGGCATGTGCACATCCTCCTCCTCCCGTCCCTCCTCACGGATAGGTGATAATGGTGGCCTTCGTCCCCTCCATCCATGCCTTCCTCTCCCACCACCTTTCTGACCACCTCCACCATGCCTGCTGCGCTATCCTATCCCTCACCGCTCTATTGGCGCAGCCTGATCTAGATCTGTAAGGGGAATCGGCCTATGCATGACCCACCACTGATCATATGCCTTGGTGGTACTTGGGTTTGCTATACCATCTCTCCAACCCCACTGAACTGCCTGTAACGCATCAATATCTACCTCGATAGTGGCCATTGGAATCTATGGACCCCACAAGGGGATCTCTCATGAAGACCTCGCAAACTCTGCCCGTCCTCTAGGCACATCTTGCACCTCTCCAAATTGTCGAAGCACACGATCTGGCAAATGTCTCTCTATAATATGAACATGGGACATAGTCTACCCAATTAGATATTGTGGCTGGTGGCAATAGGGAAAATGATCGTCCTCATCTAACCACTCTGGACATCCCAAGTACGGTCTCCATGTGAACTGTACCATGGTATTAATGACATATCTGAAATACCCGGTATCTCCCATATGGTGCTGTGTATTAGCCCCCGCATAACGGAAGGCATAAGGTGCTCCATGCTGCACATCAACTATCACTAGTGGATGAAAGATGGAAATGTGTTCCCACACCCATACCATCAAGAGCGTGGTACCACAACTCATCGACTGTGCCTCTCGATAGGCTATGCCATGCAAATGAAAATATAACATGCCAAGCAGATAGGGACCCAAGGCATACACCTCCCGACGCTCTAACATACCAACCAACATCTCCCCCCAACCCATAGGAAAACCATGACCTTGACAGTCAGGAAGGACTATACCACCTATCAGTGTACACACTAGACAATCTAGCTGTCTATATCTCTGAGCTAGTACACACCACCTAATCTCATAGTGGTCAAAGCCTAACTACCTGATATCGGCATGAGGGTAGTATTTGCACATCTCAGCGAAACCCCTCTGGGTATCATATATAAACCTGGTGCCTCTAATAGGAAGTCTTAGAATCCTGTAGACATCCTCTAATGTAACTGTCGCCTCTCTAGTAGGCAGGTGAAATGAGGAAGTCTCTGAGTGCCACCGCTCGCATAATGCTGTTAGTAGACCCTGGTTTTCCCGAATGGTGGGCATGTCTGTCACATGGAGAAGACCCAAATGCCATAAGAATCGTTTCTCCGTGCTTCGCAAACTATTTCAAAAGCGAAAAGTCGATGGTCTCAACTCTCGCGTACACTAGAGTCCAAAACAACCTGCAATGACATTATACATGCCTCATGTCAGAATCAATCACCTATCATAATGCAAAGTGACAAAATCAAATGCTATTCAAATGCGTCATTATTTTGCAAATGTGTCATTCTTTTGCAATTGTGTCACAGGAAATCAAATGCATCATTTTATTTTGCAAATGCGTCATAACATTTCAAATGCGTCATTCTAAAACATAATTGCATATGAAAATATCACATGCATCACAATATCAAATGTGACTTATTACAACCACGCAAACGACTATTCATAGTGAATGCAAATGCGATGCAATAATTTCAAATGCGTGAAACAAAATGCAAATGCGTTTATTCTAAATGCAGATGTGTCATTATTTATCATATGCGTCGTAACAAAAAACAAATGCGTCGAAATATTAAAACCTACACTAACCATCGAACGCGAATTTGCAAATGCGTTGAACCGCATACAAATGCATCGTTTACACATTCATATGCGACTTTTCAACAAAATGACGCATCATTCAAATTGAAATTAAATGCATAAAACAATGCAAAAATTGAAAATTCAAAAGTCGAGAATGAAGTACATACCGGGGGGTCCGCGTCGACCGGCCGCTTGAAGGTCCGGATCCTGTATGCTCGATGGTGGGTGTGCAGAATGGGAGACATCTTTGTTGAGGGTGCAGAGCAAAAATCTCAAATTTCGAAGCTATGTGAGTACAAATGAATGGGTTTTTACCCCATTTTCTATTTATACCTAGGGTTTTGGTGGCATTCCTTTCTACTGGCCGCGTCAACTTCCAATTTCAATCGACCCGTACCTGTCCTTAATAGTTCCAACTTCAATTCCGTCAACTCCACTGCACTTCTGGCTATCCAATGGACTAATCAGGATTATTTCCAATTTTTTTTTGAATTTTTTTGAAAATTTGTCAATTTTCCCGAGGGGGTATACCTTTATCTATTTTACATTGGGGCATTACTGGGGCATATTTTTATCGACTTTCTTTGACACAACGCCGAAATGACATTGTATCAAAGAGGGGAAATGTAGACACCGAAATTTGGTTTAAGCCTGCGACTTCAATATTCTTCATAATTCGTATTCTTTATGGTCATGATTAAATAATGTCAATTATTTAATTATTCTCTAAAGTCTTCATTTCTTCTATTAATTAAATAATCTTAATTATTTAATTAATTCACACTTTTCTTTATTCTATCTGATTAATTAAATAAATGCTTTTTATTTAATTATGTTACTAATTAACCTTATCCTTCTTGTCAAATTAAATAAATTCTTATTTAATTTACTCTTTATCATATGTCAACTATAATTAAATAAATCCTTTATTCATTTAAATCCCTTCATCACTTAATTAAATAAATCTTATTTATTTAATTATTCTTAAAATATCAAATCTTGAATTAAATGAATTATTTAATTCATAAATTCTATTTTTACACATTCCTCTATATTTAGATAATTGTGTGAGTTATCTAAGTATTCACTTTGACTCGACTCGACATCTATTTAAATCGCTCAGTTAACTCAGGATTTAATGTTTGAGTGGCTTTTTCGAGTAATCTCTTCGTCAAATCATTTAGCCATCTATTTCTAACTCAATTGCGTGTACATGCATATTAATTAAATATTCCTATTTAATTAATTAAATCTTGTGGGTGCATTCAAACAGAGAGTTGCTTTAATCCATCTTTATCTTTTTCATGCAAAGACTATTCTTCTGTTTTTGAATACCAAACTCAAAGATTAAATCATTTATTTAATCTTTATTTCTATTTCTAATTTGTATCACTCATGTCGCTACTAACAGTTATCATAATGCATGACTAATTTTTTGATCTCAATCGTTCGTTGATCTTTCAATCTTGACCTATCATTCGAATGATCAATTTTCTATAAATTGATCTATCATTCATCATTCCAATCTCTCTCGAAATTGTATAACTTTTAGAGCAATTATCTTGAATCTTCGATGTTTTGTCTTAATCACAACACTTAGGCCATGCTTGCACGAACTTTGAAAATCTAAGGGCAAGTACACTACACGGACGAAATGGAGAAGAGTAATGGAGGTTATTCAATGAAATTGATCGCATGTTTGGTAAAATAGTTTCTTTTATGCATGTTGTCCTTAGCTTTCTTTTGTGCTCAATTATCTAAGCTTTGAGTATTCGTTAGTATAGTTTGAATAGATTAGATTTGAATTGCTTAACTCTCTCATGTGTTTTTCTCTGAGCTACAGTTGTTGTTGTCTATGTTGCATTAATGATGCTTTGATTAGTTGCATTATGTTGTTATTAGTAAGCTACTAGTGTCAACCTCTAGTGTTGCTTTGATAAGATTTCTGTCTATGGATGTATGGTTGAGTTGCTAGGTTAAAGTTGGTTCTAGAAGTACTGCAGATGATCAGGATGTGTCTTTGGTGCTTGGTTTCCAAATACTTTTGAGAAAATTTGATAAAAAGAGGAAATAATGAGTTGTAGTGTTGTTTTGGGTTGCAAAGTAGTGTTCTAGTTTTTCTCCACAATTCTTCTAGGTTAAATATTTGCTTGTGTGATTCAAATATGTTGATTAGAGGTGTTTAGAGGTTTTGTATCCATAATTTGGTGTGCTAGATCATTATGCAGAGCAATTTGTGTTCACTAGTGTGTATTATGTATTTCACATGTCACTGGGAGAAATGTTTTTGCTGCACGTTTCTCCGTAGAGTGGTTTCAAGTCTTGCAGATCTGAAGGCATGTTGATAGCGTTGATATATTTCTTCAACTGAATTTGTTTATGGTTTTGTAGTTTGGAAGTCAGTTTCTTCAGTTACAATGTATGACAAAGTTGTCTGAGTGTACTAGGTGTGTACATTCTTCAAGTGAATTTTTTTGCAAAGGAGTTTGTTAGATTTCAGAATTTTGTGGAATATTCTAGATCATGCTCAATTTTTATGTGGTGCCCATGAGTTGTCTTTAGATTTGAGGAAGCGTGCATAAAATTTTAATGGTGTTTACACAGGTAACAACCGACCTTGGGTGTTTACACTACTTGCTAAATTTTTGGAAGAGTGGCATGACATGTATGATGGATTTAGGTCCTAGCTAAGGTGTGTTGTGGTTCACCTTCATTCCTTTCCATCGTGGGAATGTTTTGGTGCCGACCTAATTTGAATTTTCACGATTGAGGTGCATAGCTAATGTTGGAGAATGTTTTCAAGGTTGAAGATGATATAAATATGAGTTGAGTTGTTGAGGGATGCAAAGATAGATGAATATGATGTCAATTATGCGAATTGCAGAGTTGTAGAGTAGGGTCTAAATTTGTAAAGTGTAGTGCGAGCTTTCATGTGTTAGATTACTAAATGCAATGAGAAGAAGGTGTCTACAATTATTTAGAGAGATTGCGAAGGTGTTGGTGATGTTGTGGTGGATTTTTTTGTTGATTTGAGATGGATTTATCATTGTAACACTCTTCTCTATATTCTTTTCTATTTTGTCAGCGAGCCTTTGGCAGTGAGCCTTTCTTTCTTCTAGGCAGTGAGCCCTCCAATAGTGATCTCCTTGTAATTAGTGTTAATATTACTTTATATTGTGAGCTAATCCTCACCGTGTTTTTTCCCATCTTGGGTTTTCCACATAAATCTAGTGTTCTATTGTGTAGTGTTTTGATTTGTTTCAGCTTTTGTTATTTTCCTTTCATGCTAAATCATTACAACAAATTAAGGGATAATTGAATGAATGTGGATCTGAATGTTCATGAGGGTTTTGAAGTTTTAAGGTACAACCGATTCACCCCCCCTCTTAGTTGTCCTGTGCATTCAACAATTGGTATCAGGGAAAGGTTCCTTGGAAGAAAGCTCACCCACTTGAGGTAGATTTGGGATGGCACGCAAGAAAGAGATTCCTGTGTTTGATGGAATGGATTATGCATTCTGAAAGTTAAGGATGGAAGGTTTTTTGGTTTATCATGGATTTGATGTCTAGAAGTCCATTGAGAATGGATATACTGCACTTGAAAATGGTTTGAGTACTGATGCTGAGATCAAGGCCTATGAAAGTAATGGTAAAGCAAGGTATGCTCTCTTAAATGGTCTTGCTAATTATGAATTAGTGAAAGTTATGAATCTAAAAAACTGCTAGAGAAATTTGGATAAAGTTAGAAGGCATTTATGAAGGAGATGATAAGGTCAAACAAGTTAAGATGCAAAATCTAAAGATCATGTTTGAGAACCTACGGATGTATGAAGATGAAAACATTACAAGCTACATGCAAAGGGTAGATGAAGTTGTCAGTTCCATCAGAGGTGTTGGTGGAAAACTCAAGGAACTGGAAGTGGTAAAGAAAATTATCAAAACTCTTCCTAAATATTATAGTCAAAGTTTATGATATTTAGGAATTTTCAAATTTGAATCAATATACCAGAGATCAGTTGTATGGCTCTTTAATTGATTTTGAGATGAGAGAATTTGGTACAAATAGTGGAGCAAAAGTTGAGAATTCTTTTAAGGCTGGAAAATAAGAGGAGATTAAGGAATCAAATTAGGAGGATTTTGATGATGTGGAAACCAACTTTGTTAGGATAATGAAGAAGGGTACTGTTAAGTATAGTGGTAATTTTCCTTTCAAATGTTTCAGTTGTGGAAAGATAGGTCATTATGCTTCAAGATGTCCAAACATAGCTTTGAATAACAAAAATAAGGAGAACAAAGGTAATATGATTAAGAAAAGATTATGTTAGAGAATATGCAAATATTTCTAATGATGAATTTGATTATGGAGACGATGATGATGAATTCTTGTTCATGGCTTTAAAAGATGAATCTATATCTCCCAACTTTGAGAGATGTGTGAAGGAAATCCCTTTAGAGACAAAGGATAAGACTGAAGGTACTTTTGTATCTTCTTTTCATGCTATACAAGAGAAGAACTATTGGATCATTGATAGTGGATGCTCTAATCATATGACCGGTGATAAGAGTAGGTTTGTTAAACTTGAAAAATATGAAGGAGTATGTGTTAAATTTGGTTATGATACATCTGCTAAGATATGTGGAAAGGGTTATGTCAGTTTTGATGACAAGCATAATACTGATAATGCCTACTATGTTAAGGGTTTAAGGCATCACCTCTTGAGTGTTGGACAAGTGTGTATCAAAGGATACAATCTTATGTTTCATGATGATGGATGTGAGATTAGAAAAGGCTCTAGAACTGTGATTGTTGCTGGAAGAAGGACAAATGGAAATGTTTATCAACTTAAGGGTGCTAATGGTCATTGCTTTATGACTTAGATTAATGAAAGTTGGCTATGCCACAAGAGGATGTGTCACATCAATTTTGATAACCTAGTAAGAATTAGTTTAGTTCAAGCTATGAGAGATTTTCCAAAGATTACAAATCTTATCAATGTTGTTTGTAAGGAGTGTCAAATTGGAAAGAAAGCAAGAAGAAGCTTCAAATTCAAAGAACAATATTCTACCAGACTGTTGGAGTTGGTATATATAGATATTTGAGGTCCTACAAGAGTAAGAATTCTTCAAGTATGACATGGGTTACTTTTCTCAAAGAAAAAATAGAAGCTCTAGATAAGTTTAAAGCATTTAAAGTTATGGTTTAGAATGAAATGGATATGAAAATAAAATGATTGAGGTCTGATAGAGGTGGAGAGTTCACCTCCAATGAGTTTAACATATTTTGTGAGAATAATGGCATAAAGAGGCACTTGTTTGTCCCTAGGAATTCTCAATAGAATGGAGTGGTTGAAAGAAAGAATTGGTCTGTTCAAGAAGGTGCAAGGAAAATGATGAAATAAGCAAATCTACGAGAAGTGTACTAGAGAGAAACAATTCATACTATTGCATATATACTTAACAGAGTTCAAGCAAGAGAAAACAACACAAAGAATCCCTACGAGATATGGTATGGAAGGATACCTAATGTCAAGTACTTCAAAGTGTTTGGAAGAAAATGTTATATCAGAAGAGATGAAGAAAACTTAGGAAATTTTGATGCAAGTTCTGATGAAGGTATCTTCCTTGGATATTCTACTAGAAGAAAAGCTTATTGATGTTACAACAAGAGATCGAGAAAGATTGTTGAGAGTGAAAGTGTCAAGGTTGATGAAGATTTATAGAAGAATTTAGTGGTGATAGATGGATATGAATCAAATGAGTTTTCTTGCAAAGAAGAAGAAAACGATAAAGAAAAAGAAGTGTAGATTGAAGAGGAAGAAGCTTTGGAAAAGACTCCTAAAACTCCTAAGTATTTGTAGAAGAATAATTATAAAGAGAAGATCATTGCAGATAAGAGCAAAGGTATATTGACATGAAGGGAAGTTACTGAAGAATAAGTAAATCTATGTTTACTTTATGAAGTTGGACCTAAAACAGCGATTGAGGCATGCAAAGATGAATTCTAGATCAAGACTAGATGGAAGAAGAACTATTGAAAATTGAGAAGAATCAGACTTGGGAACTTGTCCCAAGAACAACAAACAAAAATGTGATTGGAAATTAGTGGGTATTTATAAAGAAACTAAATGAGAATGGAGAAGTGGTAAGGAACAAGGCAAGGCTTGTGTGTAAGGGCTACTTACAAGTTGAAGGAATAAATTTTGAGGAGACATTTGCTTCAGTGACAAGAGTGGAAGTTATCGAGATGTTTTTGACTTTTGCAGCGCACAAGAATTTCAAAGTTTATCAAATGCATGTGAAGTCTTCTTTCTTGAATGGAGAATTGGAAGAAGATGTGTACATAGAAAAATCAAAAGGATTTTAGTTATTAGAAAAACTAGATATGGTCTACAGATTGAAGAAGGCATTGGATTAAAGCAAGCTCCTAGAGCTTGGTATGTAAGGTTGGATAGGTACTTGATACAACAAGGATTCAATAAAGGTACCATAGATACCAATCTTTACTTTAAAGTTGAAACAAATCAAATATTGGTTGTGGTTGTATATGTTGATTACATAATCTTTGGAGGAAATGAAGCTATGTGTAAGAAATTTGCAGAAGAAACATAGAAAGAGTTTGAAATGTCTATGTTTGGGGAGATGAATTTCTTCCTTAGACTACAAATAAATCAGACAAAAGTATTTTTATTTCACAATCAAAGTATGTCAAGGAAATGTTGAAGTTTGGAATGTAAGATTCTAAACCGTTATGTACCCCTATGGTTATTGGTTGCAAGCTGAGCAAGAATGATGGATCTCCTAAGGATAATAAGAGAAAGTATAGATCAATGATTGAAGGACTGCTAAACTACTACTAGACCATATATCATGCATGTAGTTTTTCTTGTGGCTAGATTTCAATAAGATCCTAGAGAGTCATATGTTGTAGTAGTAAAGATTATATTCAGATACTTGAAGGGAACTCCAGATTATGGCCTGTGGTATCTAAAGGATACTGATTTTACTTTGAGTGCTTACACAGATGTAGATTGGACTGGTTATATGGATGGCAAAAAAATTTCAAGTGGTGGTGCATTCTTTCTTGGATGCAGATTGGTGTCATGTCTAAGCAAGAAACAAGATTCAATGTCTCTATCTATTGTAGAGGAAAAGTACATTGCAACAACATCTTGCTGCACACAAGTGTTGTGGATGAGGTAAACATTGAAGGATATTAGGGTGGTATATGATGAACCAATTTCTATCTTCTATGATAATACAAATGCTATCAATATTTCAAAGAATCTGATAATGCATTCAAGGACAAAACATATCTCAATCCGGTATCACTTCTTGAGAGAGAAGGTTGTAGAGAATGAAGTGAAGCTTGAATATGTGCCTATAAAGGATTAGGTTGCTGATATATTTACTAAGTCTCTTCCTAAGGATACTTTTGAGTATCTCTAGGAGAAGTTGGGGATCATTGCCCTTCCTTCTTTGAACTAGATGCATAAGGGGATGCATTAGTCTAGTGAATCTCAAGATTCATTCCTTGGTCTGGATTGATGTTTGTGACTACCTCTCAAGGGGAGTAGGTAGTGGAATTATTGGTTATTATAGTCAGAAAGAATGAGTGTTGTCATTATACAGTGGTTGTTGATTAGTGTAGTATGGTGTGTGCTCCTAAGGGGGAGTATATTGAACAATGAAGGGAAGACAATTGTAGATCAGTTGTGATAAGGTTGATTGATGTCAAAGGAGGAACATAAGTAATGCAAATCTTTTATCCTTTGTCATTGATGTCAAAGGGGGAGAATGAAGCATGTGAAAAAGGTAAGTTGAAAGGGGGAGAGTGAGTAATGAGAAAAGAGAAAAGGAAATACATATGGAGTAGAGCTCTTATTGTTGATGTTATGGAGTAGAGCTATTGTTGTTGATGGTTTTCCACATCATGTGTTGTCATTGATGAGTAGAATATTTTTGCAAGAGTATATGTAGTTGTTAGTGTTGTCTATGTTGTTGCATTAATGATGCTTTGATTAGTTGCATTATGTTGTCATTAGTAAGCTACTAGTGTCAACCTCTAGTGTTGCTTTGATAAGCTTATATCTATGGATGTATATTTGAGTTGCTAGGTTGCAGTTGGTTCTAGAAGTAATGAAGATGATTAGGATGTGTCTCTGGTGCTTAGTTTCAAAGTGATTTTGAGAAAATTTGATAAAAAGAGGAAACAATGAGTTGTAGTGTTGTTCTGGGTTGCAGAGTAGTGTTCTAGTTTTTCTCTGCAACTCTTCTAGGTTGAAGATTTTCTTGTGCGGTTCAGATATGTTGATCAAAGGTGTTGTATCCAAAATTTGGTGTGTTAGATTGCTATGCAGAGGAAGTTATGTTCACCAGTGTGTAAACTATGTATTGTAGATGTGTTTGAGAGAGTTTTTTTTGCTCTGCGTTTCTTCGTAGAGTGGTTTCAGGTCTTGCGGATATGAAGGAATACTCATATTTTTGATATATTTCTTCAGTTGAAGTTGTTTGTGGTTTTTGTTCTTTAGAAATTAGTTTCTTGAGTTATAGTGTATGGTAGAGTTGTTTGAATGTATTGGGTGTGTACATTCTTCAAGTGAAAGTTGTTGCAAAGGAGTTTGTTAGATTTCAGAATGTTTGTGGAATATTCTAGATCTTGTTCAAGTGTTATGTGGTGTCTGTGAGTTGTCTTTGGATTTGAGGAAGCGTGTACTTAAAAGTTTAATGGTGTTTACATGGGTAACAATGACCTTTGGTGTTTACACTACTTGCAAAATTTATGGAAGTGTGGTGTGGCATGTATGAATGGATTTAGGTCCTAGCTAAGGTGTGTTGTATTCCACCTTCATTCCTTTCCATTGTAGGAATGTTTTGGTGCCGACCTAATTTGAATTTACATGATTGAGGTGCATAGCTGACCTTGGAGAATGTTTTCAAAGTTGAAGATGATATAAATATGAGTTGAGTTGTTGAGGGATGCGATAGCTGAATATTATGCGAGTGATGTGAATTGCTGATTTGTAGAGTGTGAATTTGTAAAGTATAGTGCAATATTTCATGTGTTAGATTACTAAATGTAGTGAGCAGAAGGTGTCTATAATTCTTCTTAGAGACTGCGAAGGTGTTGGTGATGCTATGGTGGATTTTTTTGTTGCTTTGAGATGGATTTCTCAATGTAACACTCTTCTCTATCTTCTTTTCTATTCTAGTAGTGAGCCTTTGGTAGTGATCCTTTCTTTCTTCTAGGCAGTGACCCTCCAACAGTGAGACCTTTGTAACTGGTGTTGATAATACTTTATATTGTGAGCTAATTCTCATTGTGGATTTTACCATCTTGGATTTTCCACGTAAATTTGGTGTTCTGTTGTGTAGTGTCTTGATTTGTTTCAGTTTCTATTATTTGATATTCATGCTAAATCATTATAACAGATTAAGGGCTAATTGAATGAATGCAGACTCCAAAATTAGATTAATGAATTGAAGTAGCTTCTTCAATAATATAAAATTAGTTTTTTAAATTATTTTGCACAATATTCACCTATTGAATTAACCAAGTTCAATATTTTCATCAAGGGCTTCTACTGATTCTATTCAACAAGTTCATATTTGTCTTCCTAATCCACCTCATTGGGATGTATAATGATCTAACATGCATATTATGTTTGTAGAATCTATATTTAGGGTCTTGATGATACCATTGCAAATGCTTATCTTTAATGACAACTCAAATAAAGTTTCGTATTGTAATAAGGATTTCATGAGTATGCACTTATAACCTCTTATTCTTTACTTTTTTTTTATCATGCTTCTATCTTGACACATCTCAAAATTGTTCATAAATTCATTAATCTAACTCCACCATTGACACCTTTTGCAAGAGTACCCATTAGTTCATATTTCACACATCTATTGAGTACCATTCATAAATGGTTACTATAACTAAATCTTGCATGGAACCTAATCCCATTTGTTTGTTTCAATCACAATTTAGCTTTGACATTGAGAAACATGAGTAGCTACTAGAGATATTCATCTTGATTCCTTCATTCACTCCCACCACTTGAGTGATAATTCAAAAAATTGATAGCTTGATTTTTATGTATTCCAAAAGCAATATGTATCATTTGTTGCAAAGGGGTTTACTACAACACTCATTATGTGATATTATACATTTAGAGCCTTTAGATCTTCTATATGGAGGCACTCATGGGCCTTTTCTTATAAGGATTTCAAGATAGTATTGCATCTTTCTTCTTCTTGGGAGGGAGATTTTTCTTATAGGTTTTGAACTTCTCTTATTTTTTGGGAAATATAATTTACATATGTATTAACATGGTTACACATTTTTTGGGTTCCATTTCTCATTTCTCTTAAGTTGCTGTAAAGGGGGATGTTGGTGTAATATTCATAATTCAACTTAAATATATCTATATCCTAAGTGTGATATTGTACCTAATCAATTAGTTTACTTAGGGTATTAGGAATATTTAATTATTCTCACCTAGGTAGCTAATAATGGCATATGTATACATCAACTTGAGGTACTTAAGTTCTACCATAACATCATTAATCCTTGATTGATAATAGTTGGAAGTCACCTCTATTTATTCAAGGGAACTAATGTATTTTTTAGATTGATTTAATCGATCCAATAATTGGTAGTTAAAATATTGACATCTTAGTTAGATTGTGTTAACTCACCTCTTGACTAAGATTGATTGTGAGTTAAAATTATACCTCCTAGACATTTCATCTCCTTAATTTATGAATCTAAGAGGCATACATATTTATAAGAATTTATTTTATTGATTATTGATTTTATCTTCATTAGAATAGTAACCCTCATTATTTGCATGATTTTATTATTTTAAGTTTCTTCATTTACCTATATCTAGGCTCATATGATTAGATTCCCATACAAAAATTATAGAAATTGGTGTGGCCACAATTCTTTCCTATTTTGTATACCATTCTAAGGATATAATAATTTTCATCAATCTTATATGTTTCATAATTTCTTTAATCCATGTTGCATTAAATTTGAGTAGTTTTATTATAAAACATATAGTTCAAGGGTGGGATATCGAGTTTGGAATAAATTTGGGTTCCAAGGTTTAAAACCAATCCTTGGTAGTCATGTGCAAGGTGGAATGATAGATTGAGAAATGTTTTAGGCAATGATAATAATGATGTAGAAAAAAGATGTGGACATGTTGGCACAAAATTTCCTTTTTTTTGATTAAGGGTAAAGTAGGTTTTGAAGGGACCCAAAACCCTTTAAAAAAAGAGAATCCACTTAAAGATAAAAAAAGATAAAACAAGCAACCAAAAAGCAACAAAATAGTAGAAAACCAAACAACCATAGGCAATAGCCTATTGCAAGTTTTTTAGAATTTTTGATGCCTCTACATCCCGTGTAATAATACGATCATGAAGCTCAACAATATCAACAAGATCATTTTTCTGAATCTCAATAGGCTTAGCATGAATACAAGTTTGAACACTCGGTCCAATAGCAACAAAAACAACAACTTGTTTACCCTTACTCACACTAGCATCCCCAGTAGAAGCATCCTTAACTCTGCCATTCCCCTCACCATTGTCCCACTTTCTCATTTTGTCATTGAGAATGTAAGGCCTGTATCATTGTTATGAAGGGAAGTCTCATTGACCTTGACCATTTTATCAAGGTTATTATAAACCTTGATTGTTTTTTCCTCAAGAACAAAGATCCACCAACCATAATCATTCCTAAGAGTACTCACATCCTTAGCAACAGTCTAAAGGATCTCCAACATCTTCTACTCTTGATTATTGTCCCCCTTATTACTGGGGTCCTTCTTAATTCTATTTTGCAAGGAAAAGACCTTTATGCTAAGTTGATTGAACTCCATAAAAAAAACATTTAAATTTTTTAAAGTAATTAACAACACCAACTTTAGCCAAACCCAAGATATCATAAATTTCATCTCTATTGCAATTGAAGATGCTCAAATCTTTAGAAATCTTAGGCATCAGATTACCTTCTTATCTATTTTCTCCTCCATAAGCTCTTTACCTTTCACAGTTCTAGTATCCTCCCCCTGCATATCCATAAGCTTAATAGGTTTAGTACCTTCCTTCCCAACATCAATAACTGACTAGTTCTTACTAGTAGACTTACCTTCACTAGGATCCACATTTGCTGTTAGTTTTTGCTTCTTGGAAGTCGAATACTTACCCTTGCCACTATATTTTGCAGGGCTCTTTCTTTTCACTGCAGATGAAGGCACCTCCTTGCCACCCTCACGAGCCCTCTTATCAGAAAAATATGCCTCCTCTGCACCCTTGCCACTATCTTTCACAAGGTTATTTCTTTTCACTGTAGACAAAGGCACCTCCTCACCAACCTCACAGGCCCCCTTCTTAGAATTTTTCTTCTTAATAGAAAGGGGGGAATAATCTCCCCATCATCATTGCCAATTTGAGACCCCCCAAACCAAGTAGACTAAGGGTTTTTCTTATGGGATTTTTTGCTTTACATAACTATGACGGGGGGTCAAAATACACTTCCATAGAATCCTCATCATTGCCATCATCCACCCACTCCAAATCCTCCACATCCTCTCTGATATCATACCCAAAATCAACACACTTTCCACGTCGGGACTTTGAAACCCTCCTAGTATCAGGAGGAACAAAAAAAGACTTAGCATATTCCATAATCAACATTATCAGACTTTCATGAAGGATGGGGGCTCTAGGGTTTCTTCTATGATCTTTGATACCATTCTCCAATGAGGAAAATAAATAAAATGGGAAGTAAATTATCTTCTTGTGTCTGAAATGGTTAAGGATGAAGTGATAACCAAAGAGGGAGGTAAATTTCCCATCAAGGGTAAAATATCTCATAATAGCTTCATTCGTCTCAACCTAGATGGGCTTTATGGAATTTTTGGCATAACCACCACAAGAAGTCCTCACCAGTTTATCCCTCTCATTCTCTTTGAAAAAGACATTAAAAGCAACATCAAAAAAAAAAATCCTATAAAACTTCCTACCATTAGAGGGAAGACTAGAAATATTACCTACAAGATCTTTTGAGATGTCAAATTCGATACCATTCACGAACATGAACCTATCCTTCCAACAAGCCATGTATGCCTTGGAAATTTGAGGACCATAACCATGGAGACATTCAATATAAGGAGTGACACCTCCTTCCATTAGAATTCTCCAAACCCACTGATTTCTTTTAGTGTCTTTGTAGGAAATAGGCTCAACCCAACTCCTGTCGCCCCCATATTCATAGAATACTAGTGTAGACATTGGAAAATGTCTTGAATGATATCATACACTTGAAACAGGTATACTAACATCATTTCCTCTTGAAACCCATCCTCTTTTTGCTTAATTGATCAAATTAGCCTAACTATTTAATTAATTGCATCATTTTCGTCTATTTAACCTAATTCATCAAATCGGGTTAATTCACCCCCTTTCACGCTAACATTTTATCTCATTAAATTAAATAAATCAAACTATTAATTTAATTTCCTAAGTCTTCTTATTTAATTAAATAACCCTAAGTTATTTAATTAAATGTCATTTCATCTTTCCCCATTCATTTCATGTCATTAATTTAATTTAATGCATATCATCTAAATTCCTCCAAACCCCCTAATTGTATGATTAACATTGTTTAATTAACAATTATCTAATTAATCCAATTCCTCCCACTTGCAAAGGAATAGTCCAAGGGAATTTCTTCCTTTGCACATTTTAATTTAGTTTTAATTAACTAAATATCCTTTTCCCTCACCCATGAGAATATTCCAAAGATTATTCTCTCCTCCAATCATTTGAAAAAGGGAATATTCTTACTTGGCTTCTTGAGAAAGATAGCTTGAAACCTCTTGAGCAAGTTAACCTTTGACCTCTTAAACAGGTCAAAAGTGTGTTTGTTTGGAAGAATGAGAACCCTTGATTAAATCTCATCTTGCATTCTAATCCGTTGATGAGAATTCATGATCCATACCTCCAATTTCCTCCATCCCAAACCGTTGATTAGATTTTTCAATCTCAACCCTTCATTTCTCATTTGCTTTCTTATAAATATAACACTATTTGGAGACAAATGGATCCATGTTTCAATTTGAAAAATTATGTTGTTGGAATCACTCACACTCACACTCATACTTTACTCACATTTAGCATATTTTAGTTCATTTTACTTGCATAATAGCTTAACTTCCATTAATGACTTCCATGCATCCATTTAGCTAATTAGATGATTAGGGTTTGAATCTTTTTGGTTTAATCTCATTTAGATTAGCTTATCAATTGCATATTTGAATCATTTAGCATAAAATCATGTTAATCTAGCTTGCATCATGTTCAATTTAGCATAAATCATGTTTTCATCCACATATCACAACAGTTTCATCGATTCTCTTCAATAAAATCGATTGGAACAAGCTCATTGATCACGGGATTGGGAAAGGGTCATTGTTCCACATCAACATGATACCAATTCAAAAACGGGATAAGTTTCAGATGGATTAGAGTAGACATTTAAATGCTTTCACAGTTCATGATTAGTTTCAATAAATATTTAGCTTAACTTTCATTTGAATGATCTTGTTTACGATTGAGTATTAGTGGCTACATTATGCTTCAATTCTTCATGGATCAAGCATAATCGGCCCATACTAGTATCCTCGGTTGACAACTAGAGCAAGAAATGGGCTGAAAAACCAAGATGAACTAGCTCAATTGAGAAGCCAAAAAAATAACTAGAAGGATAACCATAATACACAGCTAAAAATAGAAGGAAATGGCCCAATAAACACCCACATTCCATGTGATCTACATATTGAAAAGATGAGGTAGTTATAATCTAGAATGAACACTTAAACACAAACTTGACGATGTCCTTGAGAATCATTAAATTGGCATCAAAGAAGGGGATCCAAACTTTCATAATTAAATTACCCATCATAAAAGGGGAACTGAATTTCATGAGATATGATATTTTTAACTTCGAATGGAAGCAAGTCAAAAGACCCCCACTCACTAGGAAAAGAAGATACCCCTAGATTAGCAAAGTAGTTGGCCAACCTGTTACCCTCCTGGTAGATATGAGAAATAAAGCAAACATTAAAGGTTTTTAGGATAGAAATAGAATCCCTTATGATTTTCTCAATATACCAGCTAGGGGGTTGTAACTCCTTAAGACAATTTATGATATTTAGAGAGTCCCCTTCGATCCACACTCACTTAAAGCCTTTAGAATGATCCGGTTTGAGGTCATAGTAGGCTGCAAATGCTTCCCTTTGTTAGTTTTTCATAGTGATCCAAGACTTATTTTGGTGAGGTGCATGACCAATTTTTTTAATTCTCCAATGTTTAATTTTGGAGGAGGGCTAAGTTTGGATTGTCTCATAGAAAGATTTTTTTTATGTATTGTGCCTATAAATTTTTTTCTAGTGGTATGATTGGTCTTCCTATTCTAATCAAGGCTTTGAATATGAATTTTCTTTGCTAGGAGTCCCTTGGGATTAATCACGGGTTATATTTAAGTGGTTATTTTTAGTCTATGAATGATCAAGAAGCTTATTATCTCTCTCTTAGGTATATCCGACTTTTCTTGGTAGAGAATCTTTCATTCTTGTATGTTTAAAAAGAGTGTGTGTTTAATTTTTCTTTAGAGTAGGTAGCTAAATCTCTAATTGGTAAATTTGATGGAGATTTTTGAATGATCCTAATTTATCTAAGTGAAAGAATTCTCCTCTTCACCTAAGATTGAGCTTCCTTCCCTTTTAGTTCTTTCAAAAGATTTCTTTCTTATTTAGTTCAACTCAAGGGTATATAGGGATTATATTTTCCATCAAGGGTCATGGTTCTTTAGAGGATTGAGATTATTTTTGTGCCCTTAGACCCTTTGTTTAGATCAAAACAAGATTGCTTTTTCTAATATTTTTTTTGGATTCAATTTTATCATCTACCTCACATTTTGAAATCATTGAAGGTGATGTAGATGTTGGTAGAAAAGGTTGGTTCCTTCGCGAGATTGGATCCAAATTGGGGTGACTCTTTTGGAGGCTTCATTAGGAAATGTTTGTTGATTGATCTTTCATGCCCTATTCTAATTCAATTCTCTAAAGGATTGTGGCTATAACTTGTGGATTTTTAGGGTCTACCTTTATGAAATTTCCACTATAATCAATTAGGGTATCACATATCAAAATGTTATTTTTTCAACAAAGTTCATGGGTATCACATATCAAAATGTTATTTTTTCAACAAAGTTCATGTCTAGTTGAGAGATGGGTGCCAAAGAAAGATAATTTGAGTGATAATTTTTTGGAGAAATCATGGGATTTTTTGCATCATTATGCAATCCTTCGACTACCCCCATGGACAATCCTATTGATGTTCCTTTGGATCTTGATAATTAGAGGTTAAAAAAATTGGTTAAGCACCCTGAATACCCTATAGGTGTGGAGGGTGATAATCTTCTTAGGGAAGAGACAATCTTTCTTCAAGATCTCTCTAAGTTGGCTTAAGAAGTTTTGGATTGTATATGTGGTATTGGTTTGGTATAGTTATAGATAATAGACAAGCTTGAAATATACAAGGATCACAAATGAAAATTGAGAATATTCAAATGTAGGCTTGGGAAGTAATAGGAGAGAGTATCAAATGGATGATGGAATGACTCCTCTCTTGTCAAAGTCAAAGATTGGTTTCTACTAATGCCTAGTTCTACTTCTTTAAAGTTGGTGTCTTTTTAGTTTATTCTTATTTCATAGCTTGTATGGTGATTTCTAATTTTGGTAGGATGTGATGCATATGGTGGTGTTACTCTCCTCTCTATGATGCTCAATGCCTCATTGGCTTGTAGTTCCTTCAAGGAATAGTTTTGAGTTTATTTGTTTGAGAATTTTTGTAATCTATTTTCTTCTTGCATGAGTGAGGGCCCTAGGAAATCTCTCTAATTAATAAAAAATAGTTAATTAAGAGTAATATAACAATTTAGTATCAATATTTTAACTACTATAACTAGTTATGTCAAGACGTGTAATTAAAATGGCACCAAGGGGGATTATAATAATATAAGTGCATTAACAAAATCCCCTACCTCAAAATTTGATGGTTCTTTACAAGTCAAATTAATTTCAATAATAAATATAATATTAGTGATGCCTTGTGAAATAGTAAAAAAAATTAAAATAATAGTAAAAATAATAGATAAGTGAAACAAAATAGATTGAAATTATTGTGTATTCATTTAAATTGATCTAAAACTATTTATATGTATTGTATTATTCATTTGATTACTATAGGATATTTAAAACAACTTTTAAAATTCTTCAAGTTTTTTAAAATTATTAAAAAATAAAATAAATCTTCAATAAAAAATAAAGTAAATATGGTATGAGTTTTTCATAATCCGTGAAGTTATAAAATACAAGTTTTTGGATTAAGTTGTGTCTATTTTTCTTTGGAAATTTTAGAGTTAGTTTAGGATCACACTCATGATTCATCATCAGGAAGAGAAAAGTATGTGAAATAAGAGTGCAAATCAAGCCTAATAAAAGGAGTCAAAAGAAAAACAGATACAATTTAATCCAAAATCTTGCATTCTATAAAGTAAATATGTCTAAAGCAAAATAGTTTTTGAGTAAATATTAAAATACATAGTATTTATGTCTTTTCTTATCTATAGATACTTACATATTTATCTATTTAATAGTTTAGATAGATATTAAAATGATATTCATATAGAAAATAAAATAATTGTTGAAATAAAAGTTGAAGTAAATAATTTGCTTTCATTTGAATTTTTAAAAAGCTGTACATATTCTTTTTATTAAATGGTAAGGTTGGTTTATAAAAGGGCACAGACCTTTTAACAAGCAAAGATAAACTATACAAGCTTACATAGAATTATGAATTATTAAGTAAACTATGATCAACAACTAAGTTCTATTGAAACTATGCTACAAACCAACACCAAATTATATAAAAGAAAACACATTAAAACTTAATATATATTTTAAATAAAAGGTGCAAAACAGCTATAAATATATATTAGTATAAATATCTTAAATACATTTATCAAAAATGTCAATATATATCAATTTGAAGCTATTTTATTTATTTTGAAGTTATTTTATTTTACTTTAGAATTATTTTATTTACTACATACACGAAGACATAAATTTTATGTATTCCATTGATATGTAAATTGATATTTAAATTAAAGATTAAACATCAGAGTTTTTTTAATACACTCACATTATTACACTGCTGCCATTATTGAACACCTCTCAGCATTATCAAAAAAATGAAAACTACAACAACAAGAATCAGAAGCCATCAGAGGTAAACAGGTAGAACGACTTAAGCGCAAAAAAATAAACCAGTGAGACATGCATAATCCGATAACAAAAGCAACAAAACAAAACAAAGAGGATGACTAGGAACTTCCAGTAAAGTTGGAGTTTTGAAAGCAGAAGGATAGGACATTGTACTAACTATTTGTAATGGCATGGAAAGGATAGGACATTTCAGGATTATTTTCAATATGGAAGGGAGAGAAAAGGCCACCCACATGAGCAATACCATTGAAGAAGTTGTATCCATTTATCACTTCCTGCAACTTGTCTTCATAAAAAAGACAATCTTGCACATAAACTCAACCCAAGAGGGGGAAGCTTTTCTACATGCAACAAATCCATGGAATTTGATAAAAAACTGACACGAGGAACATCCAGGAGAAAATCTTGGCCCTCTATAGTTTTGATAATGGCTTACATCTTATCACATTTGAAATGAAAAATGTGGCCTAATTTGAAGAAATTGTAAGAGGCAATTTCATGAGGTTCCCATATTTTTAGAGGGGATAAAAATTATTTTATTTTTCTACACACTCTTCATGTTGATAGCAGCTTGAGGAAAATAGAATAACTCAAGGAAAGAGGAAAACCATCATTAAACAAAGTCAAGCCTGCCCAACATTTAACAAATTCACACTAAAAAAGGGTAAGAGGCAAAGTGTCCAGTTTGTTGCAGGTGGGGGAAGAGATAAGATAGCAGTAGAAATAAATGAAGCATCAAAGAGGGGAAAAATCAGATTCAGGGAAAGATCAGATCCACTAACATAAAAGTATCATTAATGAATTTATCAGATGATGAATTATGATGATGAATTATGGATGAATGATTGAAAGAGGATAATGCCAAAAAGCTCAGTCAATGGGAAGGGAAATGAAATCTAAAGAAGGGGATGAATAAAGACACCATGCCAGTTGAACAAAAAGAAAGAGAGAAAAGTCCCTGCGAGGGAGCTTAAAAATGATTAGAGGAACTATTTCATTCATTTAGCAAAATCTGTAGAGACTTTTGATTCATGAATTTAATAAAATTTTCTAGGGAGTCAATTGCATGATTAGCCAGGAAATCAGCTGCATTGTTGGCCTCTCTAAGATAATGAGCACTTTGGAAAAATTCAAAGGAATTCAGAATCTGTCAAGCCATTTGAAGGATGTAATCTAGTTTCCAGTTTAGAACATACCTTGATTTGAAAGAATTTATAATTAGCATGAAGTCTCCTTCAATCTATGTTTTCTTAAAACTTATTTAATTTTTTGTCAACTCAAGTTGTTTGTGCTATTTGGAAGTTTGTTTTCTCTTGCTTTTAAGCATTTTCCTTTGCTATTTCTAACGATCACTTTTGCCCCAAATAATCTTGGGTTACTTCAAGGAGCCCCATCAAATTGAGAAAATCTATGGGTAGGCAAATCCATGTAGGTAACCAACTTCTTCAAGGATTTGTTAGAATATTTCTTCATTGAACCTTTTATTTAGAGGTTTAAGAGTGGTCATTTATTTAAGATCTTATTGTTTCATATTGAGAATATTTTGTTGCTTAGATATTCTTAAAGACACATGACATTATTGATTCTGAGATTGGTCTTTCTATTTTAAAGATTGTCGATTCTTAATTAGATGAAAGTTTTCTAAAAAAAATGTTATTACACTCAAGCCATAAATGCCAAATTAAGAGAGGAGGACTCACTTACCAAATATAAGCAAAAGTGGATTCTTAATCAAGAGTAGATCAACATAAGAAGTGTTTGAGAAGAGAATTTGGGGAGGCTTCTTCCTAATCAAGACAATTATAGTCATTCCAACAATTGTAACTAATGTAACAATTTAGAAGAAGGTGATCAATATCCTCCAATTCTTCCCCATAGAGAACACACTTGAAAGCATAAGTGATACTTAATTTCTCTAACCTAAAGCTAGTAAGGATCTTGTTATGAAGAGCTAACCAAGTAAATGGGCAAGCAAGTTGCACATCACAACAAATTTATTGGCTAATTTTTAAAAGAAGAGGGGTGTGTAAGAGAAAGGTAGCCTTGTTTGATTATGTAGTGACTTGAGTTAGAATCCATCCATTCCAATTCATGTTCATTAAGAGAGAAACTAATGGTACCACTATTAAATATTTCTTTGATTAAGGTTTTTTTAGTTTTTGGGGATTGGGCAACCGTTGATATTTTTTATTTCTCTGGGAATAAATTCTCCTCTCTCTCTTTTGAAGTAATACTTAACCTTCTCACCCTAAGCTTGTTCCAGAAACTACTTTTCTTCAAATAAATGTAGTCAATTTTCCAAGGGATTATGATCATTCCAAGAGTCCAACCAAAAAAGGGCTTTCTCACCATTGTGAATGATCCAAGAGAGATATGAAAGTATGAGTTCTTCTAAATTGGTGATAAAGTTCCATATTTTGGAACCTAAGGGAGGATTGGAAACTAAAAAATTCTTTCCTTCTCCCAATTGTCGATATACTTTTCTTGATGAAGTCTACACTACTTTTATTTTGGTTTAGCATACATATTCTAGGCAATATTTTCTCCCAAAGATAAATTTTGATCTTATTATAAATTCCAATATTACCTAAGGATTTGGACCTACAAAAAAATTCCTAAGATATAAGAACAATTATTTTGTTTTCCTTAAAAAGTTAAATTTTGATCTTCAATATTATAAATTTAATGTTACCTAAGGATTTGGATCTACAAAAAATTCCTAAGATATAAGAACAATTATTATTTTTTCCTTACAAACTTTTTATTAAAAAAATTCTTACCTTCTTTCTAATTTCAAAGGAAATACATTTTGGGATTCTCACTATTGAAAACATGTAGATGGGGATACAAAAAAGGTACTAATTTAATCACAATAATTCTACTAGCTAGAGTAAGCTACTTCCCTTTCCAAGAAGACATTCTATTTTGGATTGAATTGACAATTGAATTATAAAAGTCACTTTTACTTGCACCACAAAAAAGAGGAATATTGAAATAGAAACAAAAGGTAAAATTGAGTTTTTGAAGCCTATAAAATTTGAAATTATATTTTTGACTCTTAGGGAAGAATTAAAGAAGATCTTGATTTTGAGGGATAATCTTCTAATTAGAGGTGGAGCAATAAGCTTGAATAGTTTTTTATTACCTTGACTTTCTCAAACTTTGATTGGTCCAAAATAGAGGTGTCGATGGCAAAGAGGGAATGAGTAATTGGATTAGGTACTCTTGGAATTTGGATTCCCTTCTAATGATGAACTCTACTTTTACTCAAAGTGGTCTTGCTCAATGCCTTGAGCATGATAATAAAAAGAAAGGGGGACATTGACATATATTATCTAATTCCTTGTGAGGATTTGAAAAAAACTAGTTGGATTGCCATTCATGAGGATTGAGAACCTTAATTTTGAAATTCAAGAATAAATCCATTTGCATGATGCTATAGAGAAGCCAAACTTAATCAAGACTTGAAGAAAGAAATCCTAGTTCACTCTATCATAATCTTTCATCATGTCTAGTTTGATAACTAGTGTTGGCATATTTTTCTGCCACATTGAATGGAGAGTCTTGTGAGCAATAAGAACTCATATGTTGATTCCCCACCTAGAACATAAACCCCTTGCTACTTAGAGATCAAGAAAGGGATAAAGTTTCTCAATATTAAAGAGACAACCTTAGTGAAGATTTTATAAATAGTTTGGCAAAGTGAAATGGGCCCGTCATTCACAAAAGTGGTTGGGTTATGAAATTTTAGAATAAGGGAAATGAAGGTAAATTTCATTTCCTTTAGAATTTTATTGTGTTTTATTTCTCCCTTAACCACAAAGAGCACATATTTTTCAAATAAGTGCCAATAATATTTGAAAATATAAACTCATAAATCCACCTTAAACTAGAGATTTATCACTTGCAAGCAAAAATGCTACACTTCTAATCTATTCAAGAAAAAAAAATCATCCATCAACATATTTTTTTATTATCTAAGATTAGATTTGGAATGTGGTCAAGGATATACTAAGAATTAGTGGATTGGACCCCTTCTTCATTCAAGAATCCAAGATACTTTTAAACAAGGAACTACTTTTTGGATAGAAAATAGGCATGTTAAGAGTTAGCCTTGAGAAGAGTTTATGTTTGAAATGTGATTTGAATGTAACCTATAATTTTTAGAGGCATAGAATAAATTTGTATTTCTATCTCCTTCTCTTAATCAAATTTCTCATGATTTTCATCTCCAAAATATTTCTTCTCAAAGCAATATTTCCTCTAGTTCCTTTTTTAGAATAACTTCCTTTCAAAAGGATGATTGATCCATTCCATTGGTTGTTACTTCTTTGTAAATATTTGAGAGCTTATGTTCAATTTTTATTTTTTTCATAAAGATATTCTTAAAGTGTAAATTATTCCACTTTTTGACTTATTTTTTTATATGTTAAAGTTTTTTTTGCACAACTACAATATTATGGATTCATTAATAAAAGGAGCATTAAGCCACCAAAATTTTAATTGGGGTGAAGTTCAGATCCATGAACCACACATTGAAACTAAAAAGAGCATTTTCTTAGAGCCCTATCTTTTAAGATGCTAAGAGAAATATGGAAGCAATTTGAATTGGATAAAGGGATAATTGAGCTAGAGAATTTCAAAGAGTATACAATCCGTTTAGAGGAAAGAAGAAATATATCTAAACTCTCAATGATGTGATGAAAATTATTTCTTTTGTTAAACCAAGTAAACATACCATTTCTTAGAAATAAATCAAATAAAATATTGGAATCTATAAAATATTTAAATTTCAATGTACAACCTTAACGGGAGTGATTCCCCTTGAGTTTTCTATTGGATAAAAAATAATGTTAAAATCACACCTAAGGATTTCAAGTTCATTATTAAATTTAGTGTAGAAAATTTTATAACTTTACACTTTCACATTATGTTTTGGCCCCCTAATTTATTGGACTTAATTAAGCTTCTAATTTTTCAAATTATGCATTTCAAAGCTCTATTTTTACTATTTTCCTAAGGTGAACTAATAGTACAAACAAATGCATTCAATCATTAAATCACCTCGGATCAAGTGTGTCTTGGAAATTTGGGCTAGGACCCATTCACACAAGGGAAAAAGGAAAATAGGCCCCCCTTCTTAGCCAAGACCCAAATTCAAATATGTTATTGGCTGTAATGCCCCATCGCGCAAACCCCAAAGGAACACATAAAAACACAACCAATTTTTTTTTTAAAGAACATAAGGAATGTACTTAAGTATTCCAACATAACAATGTTCTAAGTTGCACAACTAAATCCCTTGGGGTACATGAGGTGACATTACCAAACTAACCCATAACAAAGATAATAGATTAAACATTAAATATTCAATTACATATCCATTCATTCACATATCACCCTTTAAAAAAATCCATTAACGATAACCACATTAATAAGAGTAATCCATATAAAACCATACATGCAAATCGCAAATAAATTAATCATGAAGATATTAAGTATATATATTTCCACAGATACAACATAACATTAACAGTAATTACAAATGGTATTTCATGAATGATTACATGGTATGATAATACATTACATTAGTCTAATAGTACATCACAATGAACACATAAACAAAATTACATCAAGGTCTTCCCAACACACGTGGGAGTGATACATCCATAAATAAAATACATCTATAGTACAAATATACATATGGTAACATATGAATCCTGGATCAATAGCATATGCAAAACTCTGCACAGAATGGTACAATTGCATCCAAAGGGACCCAACGGGGTGCGTAGCACGTTCCACCCAACCACCCCCATGCTGGGAGTAAACAAGGAAGGATCCCTGACCAAGCACATCCAAACAGTAAACACAAGACTAACTCCAGACAAGATAACATAATATCAAAAGACCACTCAAAAAACTAAACAATGATAAATCACTAAAACATAACAATAGACCACTTCCAGAGGATTTCAACAAAACAACTCAAATGGAATGCTAGAGGAGAGTGTCATCGCATGGCCTTGCATGGATTATCTAGACAACCTATCACAAGGTGCCGCCTCCATCTATGGTTCTCCTGACAACCTATCTCAAGGCGCTTCTCCATAGGGTTACTCATGCAAAATCGTTAACCTTTCGTGAGGACGAGGCAACGATCATGCCAACCACGACCTTCTCGGCCCTCCTTTAGCCTATGATAGCACTAACAGGTGGACGAGGCATCCATAATTATCTTGGTTATTGTTTAACTACCCAACCCCTAATTAATTACTTAGGTTATCGCTGATTACTCTAACTCTATGTGGGTTACCCTGACAGCCCCTTTGTGCGCCGACCCCCACTTAGAGCCACTCTCCCTAGACACCCAAACCAAAAAAAACACCAAGGGATTGTACCAACAAGAACACCAAACCAACAGATGGAACATCCGCAAGGTAAAAACCATCTCGCCAAAGTCATATGAAACACATCCATAAAACGGTACAATCCATGTGTAACTCAAATCACAACCATAGCCGAAACATAAGGACAAATATCAATTTACAAGATCAAATATAAACATCAGTATCCCCACCTCTGGAAGTCCCTAACAATAACTTAAGCTCCTATCGAAGGATAAACTAACTCTAAGGTTTTCCCACAAGACATAAATCCAAATAAGAGAAAACCACAATAGATTCAACAAATAATCTCGAGAGAAAACAATTACATAAAACAACGCCATATAAAACATTTCTAATACACAATAATTTCATCAAATAAATAAATCAATTACTCGAGAAAACTCCATTTAATTTAAAACACAATTTATCTCTAATTTCCTCGATTACATTATAACATTGCAACTTGTAAAATTATCTCCCTAATACATAATCATAGTATATATATAACCATCTTTATTTATATATATGTACATATACATGCATATACATTTTAATGTGTATATACATATATATAATAAAACATATATTAAAATCATGCTTTTAAATCATATTATAAAAAAATTATAGAATAATTCACTGTAAAATTTACCCACAGATATATATATATATATATTAATATATACACATGTATTTATAAATATATACATATATATACATATATATACATATATATATATATATACATATATATATATACATATATATATATATACATATATATATATACATATATATATATATACATATATATAAAACTTAAAAAAAAAAAAATTTAAAACCCTACTGGCCACACAGGGAGTACTGTGTACCTCCCATAGGGGAGGCCGTAGCCCCACTCGGTTGCATCCAGTAGCCTCGGCTGCTGTGCGCAGCCTCGGCTACTGTACGCAGCCTGTGGTGCTGTGTACAATACTGCGGGGTCGGGGGTGGTACGACCACCGCCGACCACTCCCCCCCATGAATATACTTTTAAAAAAAAAATAATGTTTTTTAATAATTTTTTTATTATATTATATTAGCTTCTACAAAGGAACCTTGGAATCCGAAATATATATTATTATTATTTTTTTAAAGGAAAATAAAGATATATTTTCTTAACAAGAACAAAATACTACATGGGTATATGCATATGTATATATATACAGATATATTTATATATAGAGGTATGTATATATATATGTACCCAATAATACAATTCAAATAATACTAATATATTGAATCAACAGTTCAATTTTTTTCTAGGCACAAATAAATCTGGGCATAATATTTCAACAACATAATAAATTGATTTTCTTTCAATTCAAGAATTTCATAGCTAAATTTTTATTGAAAAATTTCAGAAGGTTTCACTATAGTTTCCTACAGAAGATTCAAGGGTTTATTACAAACAAATTTCAATCATAGAACCCTCTTTCAAAAATAGAGAAATTGATTTTCAAACTTGGCAGACAAGATTTTGTTTACAAAACAATAAATCAAAAGAAATAATAAATTTAAAAGAACTTGGAGTCCTTCATTCGAAGATGAATCCAACACAATAGCCTTCTTCCTTTTTCGAAAGTAGAATCCCCTTTGCAGCTTCTTCTCAATTTCCTTCCTTCAGCTACTTCTGAATCAATCCTTTCTTCTTTTCTTATAGAACAATTTTCACAAAGAAGCCTAAAAAAAACCTATCTTTTTCTTTTTTTTAGACAGAAACCAAAAACCATTGTGTAAAACTCCCTCACAATAAAATAAATAAAAATAAATAAAACTCTTCTTTTTTCCTCAAAAATCCAAAACATTCATTGGTTCTTTTTCTTGCTTTTAAAAGCTCACACTTATCTCACATATTTTATTAAAAATTCATTATTTTCACATGATATTATCCTCACAAGATATTCTCTTCTGATTTTCTAATTTTAATATCTTGAAAAAGATAATTTATAATTATCACCAACATTATTTATTTAAATTCATTACTTACACCTTTTATTTAATTAAATAACTTTTAATTTACAATATTTAAATTTCAAATTACAATTACTCACAATTAGTCATATCCACAAAATATCAATAATTTATCCCATATAAAATAAAGATAAATTAAATGACAACTAACCATAATAAAATAAATAAACAACCACAAAACTGAGACAAGGACAAAGCCAAAACCATGACACAACAAGACTCACAATGAGGTGGTGGACTTGGGATGGGGACACTTCCTTATCAACTCCCTTTTTCAACATCGTACCCGTTGGGTTAATTTAATGCTCGCTCTGTCTTGCCGAAGCAGGTGGAATCAAGACTTTATTCCTACAATTCCTACATACAAACAAATGTCAAGTAACATGTAAATCTCCATTGCAGACATACTGTGAAAGGAAATCGCGGGGTAGCAGGGTGCTCGCAAGCGAGTGATGCCACTCCGTCCTTTCACCAAGACTCACTAACAAACACATTAGAAACCATAGCAACATAGAATCACAACATCACCACATATATTATTAAAGAAAACCATAGCATAGGAAAATAATCTAACCACCACATAATGTATCATAAATCATCATAATAATGTCAAGTGCAGCAACCAACCAAACTATGAATCCACATACAACCAAGTCGGTGAACTAATCACCACCACAAACCGAGTAACAAACCAACACATAAGAGTATCAAGGAGTATCAACAACATGAGGGGTATTACATTGGCGGTATTTTAATATCCAAAATTCAAATTTGAAGTGTCGGCTTTTGGAATCTAATTTTTAGGACTTATAAATACCTAGTATTTTTATCATTTGAAACCTAACACACTTTATGAAGCAATCCTATTGAGAAAATTATTATCAAGAGAATTCAAGAGCGACATATTGCAGCATTATTATAGCAATTCAAGATCCAACATCATGTCAAAGTTTAAGTGTGTTAATGTTCATGTTATGTGAAGGCTAACATTGGTGTAGATCTTCAAGCATTAAATAAATCAAGCAAATCAAGCAAGCAAGATCCAAGACCCTTGAAGAGATGTGTATGTCTTCAATCCTTCGAGGAATTTTTTGAAGGGTGGTTAGTTGCAACATTGTGTTCATTAATCATTTCCTTCCTTTTCATTCAAGGATTTTATCATTAACATTGGCATTGTGGAAGTGGAAACACTAAGACAGGGTTTGACTGAGGCAAGCCCCTGTATGGCACAACATTTTCCCTACTCATTTTTGCCCTCCCCAAGATTTTTTCTGCTATTTTTGACCTCTACAATCCACGGTCATCAAAAGGAGGCCATTTTTTCCACTTGCAACTTGTGATTCTTTGTGAGGATGCCACCAAGACGTCGCAGAGGTGAAAGAGTTACGTATTTTTGGTGTTTTAGTTTCAAATTTGAATTAAATTATATATTGAATTAGGTTTTTAAATAAAACTTTATTTTAATTTCTATGAAATGAATCTCCACCTCCAAATTTTAAAAATTCACAATCACCTCCTCATGAAGACCCTCTTGAACAAGAACAACATCAAAATCCTCCCTCAATTCATAGACATCTTGTAGGAACACAACAAAATATTCTAAATCAAATAGAAAACAACAAAAGAGAACTTGAAGAATTGATTGTAAGATTAAATGATATTGTTGCAATAGACCCTCATAGGAGAGGCATTGTCAAATCTATACAATCGATTATATCTCATGTAGGAGCAATGAGTGCATAACTTAATTTTTGGTCGAATAAGAGGGAGGAATTAAAACAATTTTATGTAAGTGGAATTTCCTATGTACAAGTGAAAAAAAAGAAAATTAGCAAATCCAACTTGTGTGCCCTTTTCACGAACCCAAGAACTAATGAACCTTTATCAATTTCATGCAGGAGGTTCCCCATCCATTGGTGTCACCATGAATTAATTAAAAATATTTTTTAGGATAGGTGGTGGATGGTTTTTAGCCAACCTTCATGCAATAACTATGAGGTCCCACAATATTTTTTGAGGAAACTCTATTGTGATATTGTCCTCAATAAGATGCAAAATTATTTTGACTATCTATATTTCCAGGGTAGGGGTGGGGGCTCCACACATGATAGAGTGGGTGCACGATGTAATCCACAGTTGGCACCGAGACCCTTGGATAGACTTGTGGTGGAGCATGTGATCGTTCCTTTTTTTGTGAAGGATAGTGTCAAAGTGAAAACATTTGACTTGATTAGCTCGCTCACTTAAATCCTTGTACAGTGTGTGAGGCCTCTAGTAGAGCTTGATGTGGGAAAGTCTTATAGGCCCATAATTCTAGTCCACTTTTGTTATTCTTGCGGCATTTTTTACATGTATGATGGTAAGAGTGCTCAGGATGCAACTACACAAGATACATTAGATGCACAGTAGATGGCTATGATAAATTCCTTGTTGAATGAAACATTTGACATTAATACTTAGGTAAATTTTAGCAAGTTCATTTAATTTTGTTTATTAGATTTTATTCTAAAATGTAAGAATAACTAAGTTAGTAGAATGAATACGATGAAAATTCAGGGTGAGAGTGTTGATGATATGTGCCTTGTTCATGTAGACCTCTATATGTTTACATCATCGAGTCCACAAGTATGTAACCGATATTAAAGAAATAATTATTACATGTGAATAGTTGAACCTTATATGAATAATTGTCTCATAACACACTTTGGATGTCAAACAGTTTTGTTGTGGGCCTTCGACTTCGACACCTTGGTCTTCTCGTTTTCGACCAACTTTCACTCAGGTAACCTTTATTCATTAATGGTGTTGTAAAACAATGTTAGGTAGTTTTGGTAATTGAAAAAATCACTATTCCATATGATTGTACTTTTTAGCATAATTCCAGATGATTTTGTATAATTGTAATTTTTTAAAAAATGCATCTATACTCTAAGGTTTTATACAACTCCTTAGGGCTTTCTTTTCCTTAATTTGATTTTGAATAAAAAAGAGCTAGCTTTTTTTTTCTCAAAAAGCCTTTTAGTTTCATTGTGTGTATCATAAGTAGTTCGTAGGTCCTTCATGAATCTATACAATCCATAGGCCATCACTTGCTTTGGCTTCCTTTCGCTTTGGCTTTGATGCCATATAATGGAAATTGATACAAAGAAATCAAGCAAGAACACAAGAGAGAACTTGAAAGAGAGAAATTGTGTGTAATAATGAAAAAGTAGTGGTCAATTTATAAAAAGTAAACAACATAAACCCTAATACTATGGTGAAAACTAACCATTACCCTAAAATAAACTAAATGAGCAATAGGTCATGTTCACATTATTTGATAAAGTTAAATATAAGCATAGACTAACTCTATTACTATGCCTATCATTATGACTAGTATGACCATTACAACATTATACAAAAAATACTAACAATTCTCTTCAAGCAATTTTTAACTCTACTTATTGTCTGCATATCCCATAAAAATGTATTTCCTACCATGAGGTTCTAACTTCTTCCATAGCTTTGAAGGAACTAATGCATAGTAGGTGCAACCAAAAACTCTCAAAAAATGTATTTTGGCCTTATAACCAAACCAAGCTTCAAAGGTGTCATGCTTTCTAAGCTAAGAAAGGAGTCTTATTTCAAAGATATGTAGCAGTATGTACAACATATACCTAGTATTTGGAGTCCATTTTTTATGGCACAACATTGACCTAGCTGCATTGAGTTTTTGTTCTCTTTGAGACCCCATTTCGTCGTGTTGCATATGAAGTGGTATATTGACTTTGAATTCCACTTTCAAGACAATAATCAACAATTTTTTTGGAGATATATTCTCCCTAATTATTTGATCCCAAAATTTTCAATTTCCATCTACTTTTTATTTTAATTAAACAAAGAAACTAATGAAACTGATAAAAAATTTCATATTTGTTTTTCAAGAAATAAATTCAAGTCATTATTGGAAAATCATCAATAAAAGTAAAACATGGTGACAACCTATGAATGAAGTAACTTTCATGTTGCAAATTATATTAATGACCACAAGTGGCCAAAATGGACCAATGGGACTTCAAAAATACAATTAGAGACAATAGCAAGAGGGAGCCAACAAGAGGCCCCAAACAAACTACAAGCTAAAATATAACTAAAAGTGAAAATATTTTCTATGAAGAAAAAAGGAGGGATAAAACTAAATGAGGGGAATCCTAATTTGGTAAGAAAGGATAAAACCAATGAGTTGATGACTAAAATTAGTTTCTAAAAATTATAACATACCAAGATAAAGGACTAATTGCTAATGAAAAAGAGCTAGGGACACCAAATTGCCAAAATAGGTAAATTGGGTCTAATTTGTATCACTAGAAGAGTAACCAAAACAATCATCAATAATTGTGAAGGAACCAATACAAGATTCAAGGATGTACCTTGTATAATTCCTTGAGCTAAGATGCTTTGACTAGATGACAAGAGAGAGTGAAGAGCATTGCCTTGAAACATTGTTTGAAACTTCATATTTGTTGTTTCATTTTCAGATGCTAACATCAGACAACCCTATCGATGTTCATGACACAATGGACCATGGATTTACTGCAGCAGTAGCAATTTCTGATCCTTTGACAAAGGTATGTGACAGATTAGTAAATTTCACATTATATTTTCTCTTTTATTGGTCTATTATTAAAAAAATTCAATGATACTTGTATGTAGTTTAATTGGTATCTTGACGCTTGCTATAGGGGCTTGTCACTCGAGATCATCAATGTGTTATTGTTGCAGATGAGCATGTTGATTATTTGTTTGTGGTAAGTGATTATTATGTTATATGTCATTCCACAATTCAATTTCTATATATTTTAACTATTGGGAAAAGGTGTATTGTACACCTTGCATTATGTGTTTAATATAATTATTCTTGGGGCCACTTAATGTTGCATGTAACATTGGGACATAAGTTAAGTTGTAAAAATGAAATTATTTAATATTGGGGAAAATAATAAATAAAGCACCCAATATTAAATAAGGGGACATGGTTTGTAATCTCATAGTTATTGTCACATAGTTTTGTGTAATACCACTTAGTGGTTTTGTGGGAGCTTGCTTCTATAAAAAAAACCACAAAGGTAGTTATTGTGAGATGCAATTTTGCATGATTAGCTCTGGTTAGCATTTGTGAGGGTTTGAAGCATGAAATAGGATGTGTGGTTGCATGCTTGTTCACATGGATTGCTTTGAGAGAGCTTGTTGCATCAATGGTGTTCATGGAGACTCAGAAGATGTATTGTAATCTTATTGCTAAATAATACATGAGAGATGGATGCTTTTGGAGGCTAGGTTTTTCCCTCTTGAGGGTTTTCCCAAGGTATATTTTGTGTCATATTTTCATGGGTATGTTGTCTATTCTCTTGCATGTGGATTTTAAATACTTAGATGCATAGATTTATTTATAGGTTATGTGGAAATTGTCTTTAATTGGCTAAAAGTTTCCAAGAAATGGTATCAGAGTTTTGGTTATGGTTGTATAACCCTTGGTTGAGAAAAATCTTGTTTAAGTTTGAATCTATGCATTGCATGTGAGAATCAAAGCCATGGCAAGATATGAGGGTTTTGCAGGTGTTTTAATGCAGATCTGAGGGTTTTGGGTTTGCTGATTTGATGGGTTGTTTATAGATTTGGGGTGTGAGAAATTTTGGGTGAAATGGGTTTCTTGGTTTTGCATTCAAGTGGGGGTTTTGTGGGGGAGAATTTACAGATGATCTCTTGACCCAAAACAGACCTCACGGTTGGATCTAGGTTGGTTGAGAGGCAAAAATTGATATATAATTTTGCCTATTTCTGTTATTGGAAAAAAATGTAATTTTTTTTTTGTAAAAGGCCAAATTTACAGGCCGTATAGATTTTTAGAAAAAATAAAAATCAGGAAGGGAAAAAATTCCGTCAATTTAAAAAATCTCCATGCAAAAAAAAAAAGTTGAATCGGATAAATTTCAATTGAGAGTCTTTTTGAAAAAGTTTTAAAAAATAAAAATAAAATAAACTTTTTGGCTGCCGTTGACGCTGTACCGGCCGACAACTTGCCAAGCGGGCTCGCCGACCTTCACTGCTGACAACCTTTATTTAAAGGTTTTAAAGTTCTTAAAACAAAACTTTTTTAAAATGAAACTTTTTAAATGTTAAATATTCCGTCATGAATTATTTAAAAGGGCCCATGCAATCTTTTTGCATATAAAATAAAATTTAATTATTTTTGAAAAGGATTTCAGGTCCACCACTCAAGGAGCGGTGCCGCCCAGCCACAAGGGGTGGCTAAATTTTTTTGCCTTAGGTGCAAACTGTGCTTTTGCTTCGGAGGGGCATAACTTTTTCCTAGATTGTCTGTTTTTTGACTTCTTGAACTCGTCGGAAAGCTAACTCAGAGCTCTACACTATGGTGATTTTTTTTCTTCTAGATTTTGTAGTTTTGACAGTGTTTTACTTGGTTAAAGTTAGGTGTTTATTTTGAGCTTCGAGAGAGAATATCGGGTGCATACGAAGTCAGATTTTGGACTTTGAATAGTCGACGAAAATCTTGTTCAGAGCTCTACACAGTGGATCAGGTTTGGAGATAATTTAGCATGGTTTATTTATTTTTTTCTTTATCTAAGTGGTTTATGGGTTTCTTTGACTATGGTGATACTTTGAGTTTATGGATGATCGGATCTTGGAGATTAGATGTTGGATTCATTGTATGCTCAGTTGTACATCTTAGATTATTCTCTCATTTGACATGGTTATCAGTATATGGTTGGATTTATATGCTTCATTGATGTATCTACAAGTTGTACAATATTGTAGGCGATCTATACTTACATGTTGCATTTATGAATTAGACATGGGTTGTCTTTGCCCATTGATATTTCAATGTTGATGCATGTTCTGTTTTGGTGGCTTGGTTTAGTCACTTGATTTGTTGGTTTTGTTGTCGTGTTGAGGAGATGAGATGGTATTACCAGGTACAGTCATGATATGAGATATATGTAGTTGACTATGATTATGCAGATATGTGGACACTGTTGGGTTGAGTTGTTGTTACATTTGGTGGTGATCATGGTGTAATGGATGTTTCTTGTGCTTTAGAGACTTTGGCATGTCATGATGGTTTATGCAGGTGCATTGTTGGTGGTGATGGATTGGTTCCTGATTATGATTGTGGCGGTGTATCTTCGTGGTATGAGGATCATGGTTTTACTTTTCCTTTTGGGAGCTCTTGTTATATTTGAGTTCTTTGATTGTGTGAGGGCCTTTGGTTGATCTTCATGAGGAGATTGTTATCATGATGTCATGGATAGCTTGATTACACTTTTTAGTGGGAGCTTTTGACAGTGATGGTTTAGCGGTTGTAGGTATCTTCTTGGCTTGGAGATTATGGTTCTACTTTTTATATTACTAATATTTTAGTTGTGTGTCTAGACCTGGATGATCTTCATGGAGAGGATGTTTGTAATGATGCCATGTGTGACTCAGTATCACAGTTCAGTGGGAGTTGTTGGCAGTGACGTGGATGCATCATTGGTAAGGTTATCTCCATGTGATTGGAGATATGGTTTCTTGGTTTAGAGTGTATTTGTTATGATGTCATGTTATACTCTTGATACTAGTTTAGAGTTTGGCATATTGCATGTTCTCTTGAGACCAGGATGTATATATATATGTTATGGTGCATTTGATCTCCTATAAGGAGATGGTTAGATCATGATGTCATGGTTATGTTCTTGATTTTTGATTGGATATATGACATTGATCTTGTGTGGTTCTCTTGGTATTGGGTACATTGAAATTTTCTTGATTACTTCATGATGGTACTATGTTGCATTTGGAGTTTGGCATGGATTGGTTGGTTATAGGTACTCATGGATACTTGGAGACATAGGTGAGGCTTGAGTTCTCTTGCGATTAGAGACATGTGTTGAGATGGTTACTCTTGATGAGATTTCAGTAGGGAGTTTGAGGAGCCTACACCTTGGTTGGATGTGAGTTCAACAGGGATCTATGATGAGAGTGTTCTTGGATGAGTCATGATGACTTGGATGTCTTGGAGGAGCATTCTCATTCCTCACTCTTGGTCTACTCGGCAGTTTCACTTGAGAGGTATTGCCCATTGTTACTTTCAGGTGCTTTGTGTTTTATGCTTTATATTCTCATGCATAAGGATCTTGAGCTATGGATAAATGGTTTTGGAGGGTTCATTTGAGGAGTGTTGGCATGTTTATCTCCTTATGCATTGTGATTACACTCATTGATGTTGGGTTTAGGAGATGTAATGGGCTTATTTCCTTCATTGGGAATGGATTTAGTTTGATCTTCTTTGGTTATGAGAGGCATACATCCATGTTGATTATATGATACATATGTTATGTTTGATCTTGGATATTGAACGATTGGGTGTTGTTATGGGCTTTTATTTTGGGGTGTTTTGGAGGAGATCATACTTGACACAGTTCGCATTTAGAGGTGTATGTAGGAGATTTTTCTTACAGGTTATTGATATACAGGTTTGCATATCATTGTGGATGATTCCTTGGTTCTACATGATGTAGTTTACACTTTCTATATGATGCTATTGGTAGACTTGGTATGCCTTGATCTTTTTCAGATTTGCATTACCAATGCAGCGGAAACTCTTGGATGTGTATGTCATTCTTTGACAAGTTTTGCACATGGAGTTCAAGATTGCAGTTTATGGGTGTATATGTTTATGGCATGAGTTTACTATTTTTGTATACCTTGGAGGTATGGAAAGTTGGATGTATTGGCACTTGTTGTGGGTGTTATTTCAGCTTTGGGTTTGTGTATCTTGATAGCTCCTAGTGCATATTGATACTTTTGGTTTGAGTGTTTGTGTTTGGGATATTAGTTGAGGCAAGACTTATGCTTCATTGTGACAGATTATGTGGCTTATCTATTGGATGGATTCTTATCTTTGTGCATTGGCATGATGGAGGATGAGAGCATTCATGCTTGGGATGGTGGTCACATTGATTCTTGTTGCAGGGATCTTGATAGAGCACATGGAGCATTTTGATTCCATGATGGTAAATGTGGCTATATGGATTGTTCATTTGATTCATGTTTTGAGGTTACTTGTTCCCCTTATGCAATGCATACAAGTGGGAGAATGTTGGGAAAAGGTGTGTCGTACACCTTGCATTATGTATTTAATATAATTATTCTTGGGGCCACTTAATGTTGCATGTAACATTGGGACATAAGTTAAGTTGTAAAAATGTAATTATTTAATATTGGGAAAAATAATAAATAAAACACCCAATATTAAATAAGGGGACATGGTTTGTAATCTCATAGTTATTGTCACATAGTTTTGTGTAATACCACTTAGTGGTTTTGTGGGCGCTTGCTTCTATAAAAGCAACCACAAAGGTAGTTATTGTGAGATGCAATTTTGCATGATTAGCTTTGGTTAGCATTTGTGAGGGTTTGAAGCATGGCATAGGATGTGTGGTTGCATGCTTGTTTGCATGGATTGCTTGGAGAGAGCTTGTTGCTTCAATGGTGTTCATGGAGACTCAGAAGATGTATTGTAATCTTATTGCTAAATAATACATGAGAGATGGATGCTTTTGGAGGCTGGGTTTTTTCCCTCTTGAGGGTTTTCCCAGGGTATATTTTGTGTCATATTTTCATGGGTATGTTATCTATTCTCTTGCATATGGATTTTGAATACTTAGATGCATAGATTTCTTTATGGGTTATGTGGAAATTGTCTTTAATTGGCTAAAAGTTTCCAACATTAACGTCTATACTTCTTATTGTATTAATTGAATCTGCAGAGAAGTGAAGAGAGGAGGATGAGTGAGTGTATTCAAAAGACAACAATATCACTTGCATCTCCATCCAACCAACAATTAAAAGAAGATCGTGATCTATTTCCTTCCCCTAGTGGAAAATGACTATGTATTAGGGTCGTTTGTTGTATGGCTACATGGAATTTTTGAACATATATTTTATACTATCGATATATGATATTTTATGTCCATATGGATTTTTTGCAAGCCTGTATGACGTTATTGGATATATTGTATACTTTTATTGACATATAACATTGTATGGCCTTATGGATTTTTGGTTAATGTAAATCTTATTTTACCACTATTATTAGATTATATCATTGAATTCTTTTCCTCTCACCTCACACTTCTCTCCATCAAATACAAAGCACAAACTATATATATCTTTATTCCTTTGTGAAGAGTGACATAATTTTGAAAGAGTGAAGTCTCTTCAAAAATAGATCACTGCTTATTATGTTATTAAAAAGTCACTAACTTATTTTAATCTTAGCATTGTCTTTTAATATTTGTCTTTAATTTGCTGCCTAAGTTTTGTCTTCATAAATCTCCAACATTTGTTTAAGGATAATGCAATCATTTAAACTCTTTTAAACTTAGTGTTGGTCTATCTTTACATGCCAATTTTAACTCATGTGTGTTTTATTTTTCATCTTAGGTTTATTGCCATTAGTTTCTAGGATCATATGATAGAATTGATAATTTGAAACATATTTAATTATGCTCCATTTTACTAGAAAGTATCCATTCCACTTATCTTGTTGTCACTAGGATATGAATTTCTTAAAATTGACAAGGCCAGTCATCTTAGCCAAACCATAGAATCAATCACTTGAATTACCTTGAGATTATACTATCAAATTATTTTAGCTTAATTTTCAAAATGTAAAAGGAAAAATATAATTAACAACAACTTATCAAAATACCAAAATGTTTCTTCCTTAACCTAAAAACCTTAAGATATGTATATTATAAAGAAAAAACATACTATAAGAGCACACTAAGGGTATACATATTGTTTTTTTTATATGAAAATTTTTCTTCAAAGGATAAACATATAAATGAAACTCATACAAATCAATAGTATATGTCATTATTACTTGCAAAAAAAACCCAACATGCAACTAAATGATGTCACAAGATACTTCATGTTAGAAATGTCATACAACCATCATGTAGAATCATCAATATGACTCAACCATGATGCATGAATAATTAGCTTTCACATAAAATCCATACAAGAAATGTAACATTAACAAAAAAGCTGAAACAATTGTAATATGTTATGTCATATATGTCATTCTACCTTGATGCACACCATGTGCCATATTGTATTAAAATAATTAGACATAATATTGAATGCGGCTCAACCATGAGACATGGAAAAAACATTAGGTATGGCATAGTAGTTTGATGTCTAATAGGAATTTGATCAATTGTACTTAACCCTAAGACAAAGTAGCTTGATGTCTAATACATATGCACACTAAAAATCCTCATAAAAATCAATGACATAAATGCCATTAAACCCTTGAAAAAAAAAACTATATAATCAATGACACTTGGTTAACATCATCAACCTTAATGCACAAGAAACACAAAAACTCCATAATGGTTGTTGCAAGGTGTCGCCCTTGATCTCCTTAGTGTGGTTGAGCGCAACGGCCAGGATTCATGACATGGTTTAACCACCTCATGTGGATCTTGGATCTTGTATAAATTTAGCGGCTGTATTGGGCATTAATAGGTCAATATTTTGGTGCAACAACAACTGCCTTTGCAATAATTGGTACCAAAGTCGAGGTCACAGGTTCGAACCTCTCGCTTGCATTGGGGGGATTGTTTCAAGGTGTCACCCTTGGTCTCCTTAGCATGGGCCAACACAGTGCTCGGGCTTTGTGAAATGGTTTAACCACCTCCCATGGATCTTGGATCTTGTATAAATCTAGTGGCTATATCAAGCACTAACAGGTCAATTTTTTGGTGCAACGACAACTGCCTTTGCAACATGGTTATATGCACCACCATAAACTTTAAACAAAACCCATAGAAATTAATGGTATATTACTAGACCCTTTACACAAAATACATATAGCTACAATGAAAAAGAGTGAATTCCACTAACCATGATGGAAATGGAATAATTTAAGCAATGAAAATGGAATACATAAGCATGTTTGTGTTGAGTTGAAATCCTCTATATAAGTTTACAAGGATTCATCTAAATTATGTCATGTTTTGCATTTTATTCTTCAAACTCCTTAAAAAAAAGAATTTTTATGTAACTTCCATATAATTCAATGTTGAATTCTATGTCACATTATTATGATTACTAAAATTATGAAAATAATGGTCTATATTGTCAAAATTAAACAAAAAAACTCATAATAAACATTCAATTCAAAAAAAATGAAAATATTACCTAAGATAATCAAATTTATGTAGAAACTTCAAATTATCTTCTTCTACGTAAACCAACAAACAAATTGGTGCTCAAAAGGTGATAAAGAAAATGAAAATACGGTACTACAAGAATTCAATTGCATGAAAAGGTGTTTCCTTCAGAAAAAGTGTAGGACTAGACAAAAGTAGGGAATTGTGGGCATGTATCATAGGTCAAATGGATTTTTTACCATTTTTGGCAAAGGCCATTTGGTGCTCACCAAATTTGGTGAGTGCCAAATGTGTTGTATAGAGTCTTTACAATTTGGTGAGTGCCAAATGTGTTATTTAGAGTCTTTACAATTTGGAAAGTGCCAAATTAGCTCTATAGAGAATTAGCAATTGTGAAGGCCTCAACCCTACACAAAGACCTATAGAGGGGAGAGAGAAGAGTGGAGGAGACCTAGAGGAGTATCAAGGAATGGAGGGAGATTTTTATTGAGCTTTACTGATAATGAAGAGGATAAGATAGAAGAGTGGGAGAGACCTAGAGGAGTAGTAATGAGACAAGGAGTGAGAGACCTAGAGATGGCTAAGGAGAGAAGAAAAAAGAGAAAGAGATGGCTAAGGAGGGATAGAGAGGCTGGAAATGAGTGACTCTGATACTTAGAGAGGGGAGAGGTAGAGAGGCAAGGGGAGAGAGATAATTTCACAAAGAGGTAAAGAGGGGTAAGGAGGAGGGAGAGAGGTGGAGAGGGAGGGAAACAACTAGAGAGCCTAGAGAAATATAGAGGTGAGAGACCTACAACCTAGGGAGAGAGGGGTGAGAGACATAGGGGAGAGATAGGGGTGAGAGAGATAGAGGGGGGAGAGGGGTGAGTAATGAGACAAGGAGTGAAAGGTAGAGATGGAGAGGGAAAAAAGGAGTGATTGAGAGACTTAGAGAGGGGAGAGGTAGAGAGGTGAGGGGGAGAGAGAGATGATATATAGAAGAGTGGGAGAGAGAAAGGGAAGTATTGGTAGAGGATTAAGAAGGGATGGAGGGAGAGGTAGACATGGAGGGAGTGAGAGGCATAGGGAAGGAGGAGATAGAGAGGTGATGATGTAGAGAGGGGAGGGACAAAGAAGATAATGGAGAGAGAATAATGAAGAGAAAGATATTTCTAAGGAGGGATAGAGAGGCTGGCAATGAGTGACTCAAATACATAGAGAGGGGATAGGTAGAGAGATGATGGGAGAGAGAGAAGAAAATGAGAGAGAGGAGTTTAGAAAGAGGGAAAGAGGGGTAAAGAAGAGGGAGAGAGGTGGAGAAGGAGGGAAATAACTAGAGCCCAAAGAGATATAGAGGTGAGAGGCCTACAACCTAGGGAGAGAGGGGTGAGAGACATAGGGGGAGAGATAGGTGTGAGAGAGATAAAGGGGGGAGAGGGGTGGGTAATGAGGAGTGAGAAACCTAGAGATGGTAAGGAGGGATTGAGAGGAAAATAAGGAGTGAATGAGTGACCTAGAGAGGGGAGATGTAGAGAAGTGAGGAGAGAGGTGAGAGATAGAAGAGAGGGAGAGAGAAAGGGAAGTATTGGTAGAGGAGTAAAAAGGGATGGAGGAAGAGGTAGAAATGTATGGAGTGAGAGGAATAGGGAAAGAGTTAGATAGGTGATGACTTAGAGAGAAGAGGGACAAAGAGGAGACAAAGAAGAATGGAGATAAAGAGATGGCTAAGGAGTGACTTGAATACTTAGAGAGGGGAGAGGTAGAGAGGTGAGGGGAGAGAGAAGAAAATGAGAGAGAAGTTCACAAATATGGAAAGAGGGGTAAGGAGGAGGGAGAGAGGTGGATAGTGAGGGAAATAACTAGAGATCTTGAAGAGATAAAGAGGTGGGAGACCTACAACCTAGGGAGAGAGGGGTGAGAGGCATAAGGGGAGAAAAAGGAGTGAGAGAGATAGAGGGAGGAGAGAGGTGAGTAATGATGCAAGGAGGGAGAGGTAAAGAGGTAAAGAGTGAAGGATGGAGATTCCTAGAGATGGGGGGAGAGAGAGGGTGGGGGGTAGAGGTAGTTATCAAGAGAAAGGAGAGAGATGGGAAATAAACAATAATGGAGGGAGAGAGAAGAATAGAGTGGTAGGGAGGAAAGGATACATATGGAGTAAGGAGGGAAGGAAAGGTAGAGAGGGATATAGGGAGAGAGCTTGTGGGAGAGACCTAGAGAGGGGAGAGAGAGAAGAGAGGGAGAGAGAAAGATAAGTATCGATAGATGATTAACAAGGGATGGAGAGAGAGGTACACATGGAGTGAGAGAAACAGTGAGGAGAAGATAGAGAGGTGATGACCTAGAGAGGGGAAGACGAGAGAGAGAAGAATGAGGTGAAAGAGATAGAGGGGGAGAGAGGTGGGTAATGAAACAAGGAGGGAGAGACTTGGATATGGGGAGAAAGAGAGAGGGTGGGAGGGAGAGGTAGTGATCGATATAAAGGAGAGAGATGGGTGAGAAACAGTAACAAAGAGAGAGAGAAGAAGAGAGAGGTAGGGAGGCAAGGATAGATATGGGGTTAAGAAGGGAAGGCAAGGTAGAGATGGTGGGAGAGACCTAGAGAGGGTTGAGAGAGAAGAGGGTAAGTATAAGTTAAGAGGGGAGGAGGCAATGAGGGAGTGAAAGGTAAAACCTTGAATATCCATCATCAATCATAAACCATAAACTCTAAGCCTTATCAAAGTGGGAGAGAGAGAGAGACAAAGAGAAAGTGAAGTTAGCTTTAGCATTTACCAATGCAATCAATTTGGTGAGCGCCAAATTCAATGCTCACTAAATTGATTACTTTGGGAAATACCAACCCAAAGGGTTGGACAACCATTTCATGCCAAGGACATGATTTTGTGTAAGTGTAAAAAAAAATTTGCACTTTTTGGGTGTGCTATCCATAAGGTTTGCACGTCTTTCAATGCAAGTTTATTAAAAAACCATGATGATGTTAGGCTCTCTCTTACCTATATAACCATATAATTTTTTAATTTTTTGATTATGTTAAGGTTTTCATCTATAACTTCTCTTGTTAGTGCCTCTGTTTTTTGTCAATAACCAACATGTGCTAGTTTTGGTATAGATTTTTACTCATTCATCAAATTACATTTTTATAAACTAGACTCCATCTACATGTAATAAAAATAATTAAATTGATTTTTGATTAGTTTTCAAAAAAATTAGGGGGGGGGGACACTCAAATTTTAGCTTTTCACGATGTGTCCACTTTGAAAATTATTAAAATACTATATATTCACTAAAAAAATAGCTGAAAAAATTGGGATAAACTACATGGTGTTAGCTAATTTCTCACCATAGCGATTTTTGAAATTCTAAAAAAAGTTCTTTTTAGGGAGGCCACAAAAGACGCTATGTTGGTTTTTTTTATAAAAACAGGACCAATTTTGGTGGCCCCCCTTCTTCAAACCATTAATCTTTATTATTTAAAAAAAAATAGTATCTTAGAAAGTAGATTTGGAGCACTACAACTCTTGTTCTTGTTGCATCTTCAAATTTTGAGTATAACTATCTTCATTTTCTCATGAACATCATAATTTATTGATTTCGGAAAAAAAGTGGCATCTTAAGAGCCATTTTTGTGGCACAACTTGGTGCACACACCCAATGAGGTGAATTGGGAATGACATTTATTGCTAAAAGTTGTAATGAATTGCTTAAATATGTTTTCAATATGTTGAATTACAAGGGATTTTTGAGGTTATTAAATGTTCTCTTAATTTTTTTATATGCATGAACTTGTAGTTGATTCCTACATTATTTTGAGGGTTTGTATTTGGATGTTTTAATCAAGTGGTATTTATTTAGGTTGTATGTCAAGTTTCAAGTAAGAAAAAACCCCAATTATAAGTACATCAAGGCAAGAAAGGATTTCTTTAAATGGATTGGGGGGTATCAAGGTGTTTTATCCCAAAGCATGAATTAAAACTCTTGTCAATTCATGGTCAAGGTCAAAGCAAGAAGGAGACTAGGAGAATGTGGAGTTGTGAAGGGTTAGTGGGTAATTAGTAGACAACCCAAGGAAGATGGAACATACCTACACCCAAGTTTAAGGTTCTTGTAGACAATATAAAATAGCCTTACACATGATTCCCATGAATGGGTTTGCACCATGGTACTTTCCCAAGGCACCATAGGGAAAGTTTTCACCATTGGAAAATATTATTTTTCCTATTTTAATTTTTATTATTTTATTATTTTTTTCACTTCATTAAGCATAAAAAATGATAGAGATGCATTATTTTCATTGGCTCTTCAAGCTCTTGACCATATAAAGTAACCAACTTATATGATCTTGATCCATTTGACGATATAATGGCCTAACCAATTAGACTCATTTTCCTTTATTTTTATTATCTTAGTTTGTGTTTTTCTAATTGTTTTTCAAGACAAGATCGCCAATTTCAAATTCTTTTAAATTGATGTGTTTGTTATAACTTCTACATCTCCTATTATTGATGTAAGAGCATCCTAGGTTGTGAGAGCAATCTTGCATCAACCAAAAAAATGAGTGATTTAAATTTTGATTTTAATTATATTTTAATAAATTTTGTGTGAGAAACAAATTTGGCATTAAGGCCAAAATATGGAATTAAATAATTGGCCTTATTTAATTGTTGCAAAAATTATGGTGTTGGAGATAATTTAGGAGGCAGATTTTGAGTTTTTGAAGTTCACAAAGGAAAAAATACATTATGGGCATGGATTTTTTGGGGGAATACAATTGGGGAAAACTCATTAAAGCCCCTTAACTTTAGCATGGAAGATTTGGATGCCCAAGTTGTGTAACTGCTGATTTTTGCTAAGTTCGGCTCCTATTTGTGAGGAGGTGGCTGCTTTTCTTGGCCTAATCTCTTGTGGGAGTTTTTTGGAGATTGTAAATGCATATTTAATTTTTTATTTCTTTATTTTGGAGAGTTCTTCTAGGTTGGAGGCATTGTAATTCTTGGGAGTTACATTTTGGATGAAAATGGCAAAAAGGAAGGCATGATAATAGAGGAGGGATTCATTGTTGCAGGCCAAAATGGGGAGTGGAAGGAGAAATGTATATATTTTTCTCCAAGGGCTGTTGGAAGACATTTTGTTGCAGGTATGAGGGTTTGAAGACAGCAATTTGAGGTTATGATATTGTTGTGCAAGACAAAAACAACTGCGTGTTGAAGATTGTCACTACAGGTTGTGGGTTGAGTTTGTATGTGAAGGGAAAGAGTTCTTTTTGATGTAGTTTGTTAATTTCCTTCCATAGATAAATTTGAGACTCATTTATATTGTTGTACATCCACCCATGAGACTGATTTATTTGATGCAATAATATTTCAGAGGGTTTTATATGCATTTCTAAAGTTTAGAAAAACTATGTTGAAGAAGTTGAATATAAAAGCTATGATCTTGTTGGAAATTTTTGCACATTAGTTTGTGTTCTTATTGAAGTGTTTAATTTCAGATTTGAAGGGAGAGTATCCCCTCTTACATCAGTGGTATCAGAGCTGGTTGTTCCTGAGTGTGTAGAAGTGCTAATGTGAGGCAGTTTGCACTAGGACTTGCAGGTAGAGAGTGAAGCAGTTGCAAAGAGAGTGTGGAAAAGTGTTTGAAAAAATGTCTTGGAAGCCAGGAGAATGTTTTGTGATTAAGAAATAATTTCTAGAGCCAAAAATAGAGAATCAAGAGCCCATCTAGAGGAGTAATTTATTTCGAACAAGGTGTAAAGTGAGTGGGAAATCTTGCAAAGTCATTGTGGATAGTGGTAGGACCAATAATATTATATCCAAAGAGATGGTAGAAAAGCTGAAATTGAAAAGAATCAAGCATCCTAACCCATACTACATTTCTTAGTTGCAAGGAGATTTCCAAATATGGGTAAGTGAACAATGTGTGGTTGATTTTCAAATTCATAGATATAAGGATGTGATTGTATGTGATATAGTACCTATGGATATATGCAATGTTTTGTTTGGTAGACCATGGTTGTATGATCAAAGAGCTCTGCATGATAGTAGGAAGAATACATATAGCATAATAAAGAATGGGGAAGAATATGTTTTGAATCCTTTGTAGGATAGGCAAGAGGAAGTGGCAAAATAAGTTATAGCAGATAATAAGGATAGAAAGGAAAATAAAATGGGAAGGTTGAATTTATTCTTTTGGTATTGACATGTTTGCAAGTGAAACTCTTTGTGTGTAGAAGAAGGATGAAAAGGAAATGTGGAAACTCTTGTTCAAAGATGTAAAGAGGAAAATAGAGGAAAGTGCAAACAATGATTGAAGACGATGAGCGTCTTTAAAATAACCCTTCCTGCCCTCTGCCAGCAGCTGTCTTCTGTTGCCTGGCACAAAGCGAAAATACCTACGTTTTGGCTGGTGTTATCCCCAGCACCCCTGGCATGCAAATTCCCCGCCATTATTGATGTTGGGGAAGCAAAGAAGAATGAGGAATTTTTTAAAATTTTTTATTTAGTTTTAATGATTCTATACCTTCTTTGGTGAGTGTAGAAGAGGATTTCAAGCAAGAAGAGAGTATGCAGATGGAAATTTCTAATTTCCATGGAGTAGTAATTGCAGATTTGTATAAGGATATAGTGGATTTTGATTGTTATTAGAATAATGCATATTTAGATGTAGAATTTGTAGAGGATGTTGTAGGTGAAACTTGGTGTAGGGGGTTGGTTTATGGTGGGTTGAATCCCACAAAAGAAAAGAGGAGAATGTATGGTATTAGGAGGAGGATGGTACATAGTGGATACATGTCCACGAGAGGAGAGACGAATGGAGTGCAAAGTTGTCAGAGAAGGAGGTTTCTTGTTCCAACTAAGTGTTGGAAGAAGAGGAAGAGGAAATTTCAGAGGAATAAGGAAGAATGGTGGATCCAAAGAATACATGTGGTCTTCAAATGTTCATGAGTTTTCAACTCATGAAACATTTCACTTACCCTGGGTGTCTGATGCAGGAGCATCCTAGGTTGTGAGAGCAATCTTACATCAACCAAAAAAAGGAGTGATTTAAATTTTGATTTTAATTATATTTTAATAAATTTTGTGTGAGAAATAAATTTGGCATTAAGGACAAAATATGGAATTAAATAATTGGCCTTATTTAATTGTTGCAAAAATTATGGTGTTGGAGATAGTTTAGGAGGCAAATTTTGAGTTTTTGAAGTTCAAAAGGAAAAAATACATTATGGGAATGGATTTTTGGGGGGAATACAATTGGGGAAAACTCATTAAAGCCCCTTAACTTTAGCATGGAAGATTTGGATGCCCAAGTTGTGTAACTGCTGATTTTTGCTAAGTTTGGCTCCTATTTGTGAGGAGGTGGCTGCTTTTCTTGGCCTAATCTCTGGTGGGAGTTTTTTGGAGATTGTAAATGCATATTTAATTTTTTATTTCTTTATTTTGGAGAGTTCTTATAGGTTGGAGGTGTTGTAATTCTTGGGAGTTAAATTTTGGATGAAAATGGAAAAAAGGAAGGCATGACAATAGAGGAGGGATTCATTGTTGCAGGCCAGAATGGAGAGTGGAAGGAGAAATGTATAGATTTTTCTCCAAGGGATTTTGGAAGCCATTTTGTTACAGATATGATGGTTTGAAGATAATAATTTTAGGTTATGATATTGTTGTGCAAGACAAGAAAAACTGCAGGTTGAAGATTGTCACTATAGGTTGTGGGTTGAGTTTGTATGTGAAGGGAAATAGTTGTTTTTGATGTAGTTTTTTAATTTCCTATCATAGATCAATTTGAGACTCATTTATATTGTTGTACATCAGTCCATGAGACTGATTTATTTGCTGCAATAATATTTTAGAGGGTTTTGTATGCATTTCTAAAGTTTGGAAAAACTATGTTGAAGAAGTTGAATATAAAAGCTATGATCTTGTTGGAAATTTTTGAACATTAGTTTGTGTACTTGTTGAAGTGTTTGATTTCAGATTTGAAGGGAGAGTATCCCCTCTTACATCAATTATTATTAGTGTGTAAGTGGTTTAGAGAATGTATCCTTTTCTCATCAATAATTTCAAGCTCATGAAGACATGCAATCATATATTCTTCAACACCAGTCAATTTTTTTGGGGAGATGGGAAAAATAGGTAACTTGATCTCAATTGGTAAAACATATTTGATATCAGAGATAAGGGAATAATGGGTTGTCCTTGTGGATTTATAAATATTGGTCTGATAAGCCCACAAGAATTGGTAGATATGAATGTGCCACTCTTGGCTTGCATCATTAACATTTTTTAAATGATTTTGATCATTTTTTTGTTGGATACTTTATCATGGGTATAAGCTTAGGGGTAGTAGGGTGTGGGAAATTTGTGTTTAATGAGAAATTTATCATAGGTGGATTTTGAATTATTAATTTTTTAAGGACTTACCATTATTAGTAATGATGATAGAATGGATGTCATAATGACAAATAAGGTGATTTGGGATAAACTTGGAGATTTGGGTATTGATTACATAAACAAGAGGAATGGTTTCAACCTATTTAGTAAAATATTTGGTAGTGGTGAGGATGTGTTTATGACCATCAAAGGAAGAAGGATTAATCTTACCAATGAGATTGAACACACACATTGAGAAGGGCCATAAAACTATAATGGGTTGTAATTCTTAATAAGGATCATGAATGAGATTACCATGGTTTTGAAAAGAAACATATTTTCAAACACATTAATAAGAAAGGTAGGTGTAAATATCATGATACTAGGAGGAGTTGGGACCAACAATTTCCCATACTATATCAAATTTTAGTACATCACATGTTGGGATCAACAATTATTCAACCAAGATTTAATAGTTTTAATTATTTATATCTAGATTTTTATAAGAACCAATAGTAGCCGTAATGTTTGTAAATTCTTTATTGATATGTGAAACCTACTCAAACTGAATAAAAATAAAATACTACTTGAAACTATCAATCATTCACTTGTAGGGGATGAATTTTTCATCTTTTCTATGGTTTTCATCATTAAGTTTTTTATTATCAATTGAGAATTATCATAGATTTGCTAGTTCTTAATGTTCCATTTTATGACCAATTACAAACATAAGATTAGTGATTCATATTCTACTATATTTTTTGTATAAGGAAATCCAATTCTAAAGATTTAGGTTTGAAATCACCTTGTGGTGTGAGAAATATTAATCTTTCCCTTGAGCTATGAGAGGTGAAGGATTTGTGTGCATGTAAAACGGATAGAAATAGAAATATGCATAAAATTAGCTTAAATCAAACCAAAACACATGCAAACCTCAAAAGAAATCAAATACATGCAAACCTTAAAAGATTGAATGTATTATGTTGACTTGTTAAAGATTTGATGTGGTTTCTCATGAATCCAGTAGCATGACATTAGCATAAAAGATGTTGATATCAAAATGACAATGATAGGTCCCTTTTATCGAAAACCAAATTTGGATGAAGGGCTAGGATTAAAAGCCAATATGACATGAAAATCAATGGCCAAGAATGAAAGATGTAGAATGAAATAGGGTTAGGGCTAAATTAGGGCAATGATAAGGATGAATGGCTAAGATTGAATTATAAAATAATTCAATTAAGGGTGGAAATTGAATGAGATGTCAAGAGATAAGAATGACACGGATAAAGAGAATGGCACAAAAAAAGAAATTGTTGGAGAAAATTAAATAATTATAAAATTATTTAATTTAGGAGGGAAAGTGAATAATTAAAAAATGGAAACATTATTTAATTATAGAAGAAAGGGAAAAGGTTGACTTTTAATTAAAATAACAGTTTAATCAAAAGTGGAGGAAAATGAAAAAATATTAAATAATTAAAATAATTATTTAATAGTGGAGGGAAAGGTAGAAAATAATTAAATAAATAAAATTTATTTAATTATAGAACAAAAAACTAATGAATAACTAAATAATTAAAATAATTATTTAATTATAGTAGAAAAATGGAAAAAATTAAATAAAATTATAATTTATTTAATTATAGAGGAAAAGAGAATTAATTAGTGACATAATTAAATAAATAAAATTTATTTAATTAATCAAGGGAGAAATAAGGAGAAAATGAATTAATTAAATAATTAAGAATTATTTAATTAATAGAGGAATATGACCTTAGAAGATAATTAAATAATTAAAATTATTTAATTATATAAGTAGAAGGAGGAATTGATATGAAAAATGGCATTCGTGGGCTTAGGACATTTTTTAGTGTACATTTTGCCCCTCTTTGAGATGATGTTGCGACTAAGAGAAGTAACATAATTTCAAAGAATACAATATAGTAGGTATGAAAGGGATTAGGACTAGAAGCATGATGCCCCAGTCACTAGCGACGATGAGGAAGGATGATGAGGAGGTAGTGGTATGTCCCCTCGAGAGAACATGTGTGTTCAAAGAACACGAGTATGCTATCTAAATGGATGAGAATACTTAAAGGATGAAGGATAAAAGGATAGAGGAAAATAGATAAAGGTGATGAAAATATGGATGGAGAGGGAGGATGGAGGATCATCATGCTGCAATGATATGAGAAACCTAGATTTAATATTGTACTTGACATTATGCACTGAGGTATAAGGAACCAAGATGACAATGTGCCTAGTACGTGATAAAAAAGGTCAAGTGTAAACATATGCCTTATAACAACATGATATGGAAGACCATGATGCCCCTATTGCAATTGAGTGCAAAAGACCATGATAAATGTAAACAATGATAAAGCACACAAGAAACAAGCAAACATGCACATCAAACCAAAAGAAAACAAGGACTATGCTCCAAGCCAACCTGAAAACCGGCTGATAGATTGATTGATGTTGATGACGACGTCGTTTGACGTGGGAAGGACACATCCCAAAACAACATGAGGATTGGGAAAGACATGTCCCTATGGGCTATGATGATAATGTGACTAAAGGATCAAGGTTTGCAACAAGGCTAGAAACAAAGTCAAGGAATGTTTTGAATGATGCACTAGATTGCAAGATTGGATTACATGGATTACAATTGATTGCATTTGGATGGATTATATTGAGATGGTTAGATTGGAAGGATAGAGGATAAATGGATTGGATACAATAATATTGGATGTAAGATTGAATGGGATCCAATGACAAGGGAGAACCAAGACATGGTAAAGGATGGAAGGATGGAGGAATTCTATGGATAAGAGAGAGGACTTTGGATAATAGGATGATGATGGGAGATAGGATGATGCTGGATGGAGGATAGGAATATGGAGCTCCAAGGACTAGTTTCAAAGGACTAATATTCCACACTAGAGGTAGTGCAATCATGGATGGAAGATGATAAGTGATGTATGATATGGAAGGATAGTGCATAAAGGACATGAATGGTAGAGGAATTAATACTTGCATTTTCCAAAGCATGCATGTATATTTTTTCCCTAGCCTTATCAAGATAAAGTGGATAAGATATGGATGCATGGATATTTGACCCCTAGGCTCTTCATCAAGATCAAAGATGGGAAGGGTGATTGATTTGGATAGGATGAGGGATATGGAATGAATGATATGGATAGGATAAGAAGGATATAATGCATGATGTGTATGGAGATCCTTAGCCTTGTCAAGATCAAAGGAGGGAAAAGGGAGGGCGAATGTAAGTAGGATAATGGATAGGAAATGAGGGATAAAGGGGGTGTGGTAGGTGGGATAGCATGGATGAAAATTTCCCCCAAGTATAGAGTGCAAGAGGGTAATGGATTACACATGACGCTTATTTTCTAGGTTTTCATCATGGTACCTATCCAAGGTGCCACAAGAAGTGGTTTTCACCATTGAACGGATGATTTCTCTTTACCTTTTTTTTTCTCTTTTATTTTTTAGAATATGACGGATGGAGAAGGATAAGGATATGGCTAAGTGGATTTGGAAGATGGTGGATGCATGGTAGGGAGATGAAGGGAGGAATCAAGAATCTAGTTCCATGGATGGTATCCCTTGAAGATGTGCTCCACTAGATCATGGACAATTCGAGGTATGCTCATAGACTTTGGTAGAATGATGGTAAGGGGAATGAAATGGATGGGAAGATGGTGAGGGATATGGATTTATCTAAAGGAATGGATAAGACGTATGGAAGAATGGAAAATGGATGTTAGATAATGGATGGGTTGATAGATGACTTGTGGATGAGTGTATGGAAATTTTGGCAAGATCAACATTGGCACACACCTTGCAGGGTCGTAGAGTTTTGAAAGAGAAGTGGATTTTGAATTTGGATATTTAGATGGAGGAGTAGATGTGGATTTTGGGATATAAGGACCCAAAATGGATGGAGGTGATAAAGGATTATTAGATGGGGTGAAGGATGAAGAATTGGATGGAGCTTTTGGATAAGAAATTGCGGATGCCAATTTTGATTTTTCTCTGGGATGCATTGATTCTATGAGTATTTTTGGAATCCACGTGATTTTTTACTTTGATTTTTGCTTCATGGGACTTTGTAGCCTTTGGGATTTAGATTTTTGATTTTGGATCATATTTTTCCTTTTTTTTGCATGTCTTTTTTATGGGACATATTGATCCTTTGATTTTTGTGGATTTTTGGCTTTATGAATTTGAGATTTGGCATCCAAATTGCTTCCAATATCATTGGGATTGGTGGATGGAGAGGAATGATATGGATATATTATGGATGGGTTGGTGTAAGTATGTTGGAAAAGGTTCAAGGGTGTGTGCCTTTGTTGATCTTGATTAGGGATATGCGGTGATGGATAAAGAGGATAATGGGATTTTGGAATAGGAATGCTAGGTGATGCAATGTAAGGACCCAAAATGGATGGAGGGGATGGAAGAATTTGTTTTGGCACAGAAGGACCCAAAATGGATGGAAGGGAAGATGGATTGAGTTTTGGAACATAAGGCCCCAAGATAGAATTTGAGGATGGGGAATGTGGACATGTGGATTTAAGTGGAAAGATTTTAATTTAGGATGGGTGGAAGGAGTGCCAATGTCTAGAGACTTGTAGCCAAGGCCATGATAATTAGGATTTTCTTGGATTTGGATGGGTTCTAATGTGCCTTGCTCATGAAGGCCTAACCCTTTGCCTTGATAATGCATTTTTTGAAAATTTGTTTTTCCAATGGGATACTTGTTATTTTGAAAACAAGATGCGAGTCCATTTTGAGGAGGGTATGGAATGGAAGGAATGATAGGTTCTTGGAGGAAACCGGCTTGGATGAAAGTGTAGGAACCCAATTGATAAGTAGGGCGTTCATGGGTAGCTTGGATATGGGTGATGGGATCTTGTGGAGGATTAGGATCATGACATGAAGATGAAGGGGTGCTTTGATCTTGACTTGGGGTAAGATCATGGGATGGGATGGATGGTATATTTTTCTCTTGGTTATGAGATGGAAGGTGATCATGAAATGGAGACGAAGGGATGCTTTGATCTTGAATTAGAGGAAGGGGATCATTGCATGGAATAGAAGTTAGAATTTGATCTTGATTTAGAGAGGGATCATGAGATGGAAGGGGATCATATGATGGAGTGGATGGGACATCTTGATCTTGATTAGGAGGGGTATCATTAGATGGGGTAATTGATGGAAATATTTTTTCTTGTGATGGAATAAGGTCATGCCATGGAGGTGGTATGATATGATCATGATATGAGGTAGATATGTTAGGATCATAAAATGGGTTGGATATGGTAAGATTATGAGATGGTATAGGATCATGCAATAGAGTTGATGGACTAGGATTATGGCATGGATTTGAGAGACTTGGATCATGATGTGGTATGGAAGGGATGGCTTTATCTTGATATGAAAGGGGATCATTTTGGATTTCTTGATCAATGGTAGGATATTGATCAAAGATAGGAAATTGATCAAAGATAGGTTTATCTTGGATGCCATGGTTATCTAGAAGTATTTCTTCGATGGAATTAAGGATAGGATCATGACATGGACTAGGAGCACAAGGAGTACTTCGATCTTGACATAAATGGGGATACATAATGCCATGCTTTGGATGAATGAGGTCAAGTGAGTGACATGGTTGAATTTGTGTAGGTGCAATGAAGGTATAAAAACATGAAATGGGTGATATGGATGAGATAGATGAGGTGGAAGTGGGTGGAACTAGAAGACTAGGACTAGCATTTTGTAAAATAGGATTTTGCATGGGCTCTTGTATTCCTTAGAGGGTGAATTTTGCTGCTCCTTTGAGGATAACTTTTGGTGGTCATTTGAGGATAACTTTTCATGGTCATTTGATGGTGATATTTGGTGCTCCTTGGATGGTAAATTTTTTCTTAATGATGGGTTGAATAGGATATGAAGTGCATGAGATATGGTTATGGATGGGTGTTGGTTTAACATGGAAGAAATTTTGGTTTCCCTTGTTAATGGAGGGAAAGGATGACATAGAGGCTTGGATGGTGGATTACAAAGGGCAGTTGTGATAATGATTAGGACCTCTATTAGAAAAAATAGATAAGCTTAGGGTCTTAAATGATGGATTAAGAATGGATGTGGATGATTGAGATACTCCTAGGATGATTTGAATTAGATAATTGGATATGATTAGGATAAGATGAATGATTAGAAAGATTAGGGAGATTAGGACAAAATTATTAGGATGAAATGTGATTAGGACAAAATGATTGGGATGAAGGGGGGTCATTAGGATGAAAATGGATGGTTAGAATGCTTAGGAGGATAATTAGGATGAGGAATGATGATAATGATGGAAGATGATGATTAGGATGGAATGATTGAAAGGAGATAACTACGATGATTAGGGATGTAATGATTGAGATGGAAATACATGATTAAGATAAGATGAAGGATGAATAGGATTAGAAGGGATAATTAGGATGATTGTGAAAGGTTAGAATGATTATGGAGGTGATTAAAATGATTAAAAGGAATTAAGGTGAGAAGGGATGATTATGATAGAATGAGATGATTAGGATGAGGAGGAATGATTAGGATGGAAAGGATTGGTTAGGGTGAGGTGATTAGGATGAGATGATGGATGGTTATGATGACTAGGATGGGATAATTAATTTGACTTGGATGAATAGGATAGGATGATTAGAATGGGGAATGAGGACTAGGATGATGAGAAATGATCATGATGACTAGGATGGGATGATTGGGTTGACTTGGATGACTAGGATATGATGATTAGGATGGAGAATGAGGATGGGAAGTTTAACTTGGAGATGATGTGGATAGCCTGACTTGGAGGACACCTAGATTTGTTTGTTTTTGAAATGTTTCTAATGTTTTTGATTTTTTTGGTTTTTTGAGAACTTTCTATTTTTTTTTTGGTTTATAGTTTTTCTTGTTTGATTAATATTTATATATTGAATGCACATTCACACACACAAGAAAATATTTTATGCAAGATGTAATAAAAATGATTATGATAAGAAGACACTTCCAAGTGCAAGAACAATCCTAGCAATTATTCAAGTGGGTAAATTGGCCAATAGTCTTAAACTAGGATGCACAAGGATCTAGGGATGTCCTCTATATACCTTGAAGGTGCATGAGGCCCAATTCCATGAATTTGAATGGAGAATAATGCCAAATAGCCAAAAGGAGAGGGTAACCCACACTCCACCTTCACTTCCCAAAGGTATAAAGTTCTTTGGGGCTTAGCCAAGATTGACAAGATTCTACTTCTAAGAGGCACGTCTTTAGATTCACCCCCCGCTATTTATACTCCACCGGAATGCTAGAGTTGAGGTCGCCCCTAGAGTAATTACTTCTCTAGGCAGGCCCCCTAAGAAGGTTATAAAAAAGTGATGCAAATAATGCTTTTGACCTCCAAGATCATATGATAATGCGAGGAGAGAGCATACACATGTATTTGATCACACAAGCAATGCTAATTAACCTTAGAAATTGAAATGTGTGATGTGAAAATGAGAGTTTTGAAGAGTGTTTTTGATTCCCAAGATCATATGGAAATGCGAGGGAAGAGCATACACACCTCCAAACACAAACGTGATCACCAAGCAATGAAAACACTTGTTCTTTTTAAGCACAAATTGAAAGTATGATTTTAAGAAGACACTTGTTCTTTTTAAGCCCAAATTGAAAGTGTGATGTTGAGAAGACACTTATTCTTTTTAGATCCAAATTGAAATGTGATGTTGTAAACAAGACTAAGATAAAGATATGAGTTGAAAAGTGTGCACCTAGATTTTCTTTAGCTCCAAATTTTTGTCCACTTGATCCAATTTTCCTTTTGAGGAGTTTATTTTTTTGCAAATTAACAAAACCAACAACAAAGACGAAACCCTAACAAGATAATTGATCACTAATATTAGAGGGTTAGCTTAAAACCTTACCAAACCCTAATTAACAAAGATTTTATTTTTTATAATTATTTTAAGCTAAAAAATAAATATGCAAGGAACAAACCCCCACTAAAATTTCAAGAGATTTCTTAAAATATAATTTTTTTTGAAAAATTCTTTGATTTGTGTCCTAGAGAGAATATTTATTGAAAAGCCCTAATTTTTAAAGATCTTATTTTTCCTAAATTATTTCTTATCAAAAATAAAAAAACATAAATAATAGACCCCATTAGAATTTTGAGAGCTTTATGAAAATATAAGAAAATCCAAAAAAAATTCTCATTTTCTCTCAAAATAATTTTTTCATGAAAAAACATAAATTTTTTATAAACAGTTCAAAACAAATCCAAAAAAATTGATTTTTTGGCTGAAAGCTCTTGATACCATCCCCAACCTGTAGAAAAAAAATTGTTTAAAAATTCGTATCCTTTTGAGAGATATGGTCAAATATTTAAAACCTAGGGTTTTGTCCAAGAATGATGCAAAACTTGCAACAAAAAGCTAACAAAACCTACAAAAAAAGCAAGATAGATCAAGTGAAGTGGATCCAACTCCAAAATTCCTCAAAAATTCTCAAAATCTTGAGCAAAAAATTAGTTAGCGGGTTCACGTTGGGTTCACCAAAATGTATGCATGTAAAATGGATAGAAATAAAAACATGCATAAGAATAGCCTAAATCAAAACAAAACACATGCAAACCTTAAAAGATTGAATGCACTATGTTGACTTGTTGAAGATTTGGATGTGCTTTCTCATGAATCCAACAACATGACATTAGAATAAAAGATGTTGATATCAAAATGACAATGATAGGTCCCTTTTATAGAAAACCAAATTTAGATGAAGGGCTAGGATTAAAAGCCAATATGACATGAAAATCAATGGCCAAGATTGAAAGATGTAGTATGAAATAGGGTTAGGGCTAAATTAGGGCAATGATAAGGATGAATGGATAAGATTGAATTATAAAATAATTCAATCAAGGGTGGAAATTGAATGAGATGTTAAGAGATAAGAATGACATGGATAAAGTGGTGGCAGGGTGGGCACCACTCCATCACCCATATGCTTGCATGGAGTGGCAGTCTACTGGGGATTGGGTTTGACCTGGCGCCATGGTTCATGTGGCTTAGGGAATTCTCTAGAACAAGTAATATTAATAATAGCCCACCGACATAGGGTGTAGTGCACCGTCCTTCTCCATATGTTTTCTAGTCTATTCATGTTTATTAACAGGCATGCGACGATGGGTTTCATTGTAGTTGGTGGTGGTTATATTCCCTAAGTGGGTGGTGGTTTGAAATTTGCATTATGTTTGCTTCACTTCTTGTCTAGCCATGAGTAGATTTATCTTGTTGGTTTTGACAAAGAAATTGGAGATGGGTGGCATGGTCACTCCAGTGCAACTAAAGAGTTCAAAGCATCAAATGGCCTTCGAAGGCCAGGTCACCTCTCTTCGGCTGCAACGAATCATCAAAAATATAAATTACCTCACTTTTGTCGCGATCAAATGCATTGCTGGGAAAGGTTTTATGGAGGATGTAGAAGGCTATTGTCTGGACTCTGATACTTCTTCTCGTTTTTTGGCTAGATTGCTCGACATTGGTCTCCCTAAATTAGAATTGAGGGTAATTATGAGGAGGCTATTTTGAAAGGACATGTTGGTGGGTCTGGATAGAGCTTTGGTTGCCGCCTCCTTGGGCAAAGGCATACCCCACCCTTGTGATTTTGCTCTTCTTAATGACCCAGAGGTGCTGGTGAGGTTATTTTTGTTTCTCTTGGATGTCAATGGTCTAGAATTGATGGAACATAGGCGTCTGGTGGCCGTAGGGGTTGAATTTATCAGGAAAAAATTCCGCTTGATTCTAGTTGCAGACTCAGCCTGGAAAAGAGAGTTTCATGTGTTTTCTCAGTAGGTGTGGTGAATAGGGTTTGGGAGGTTGGTGGGTCTATGTCAAAGTATGGGGTATGTATCTGGTTGTCTGTTAAATCATAGCCTTCTTTGTGGCAAGGGTCTTTGTAACTTTGGTTGATAGTTTTTATCTCTATCTGCATTTTGAATTTAGTGTGTGGAATGGTTTTTTGTCTTGGTCATGTAAATGGGTGGTATTTTGGTAGTCTCAATGCGGGAATGTAATGGGGTTGCAGGAAATTTTTGTTGATCACCCAGGAAGGGATCGAACTTTGTAATATTTGAATTTCGAAATCAATATAATCTAGCTCTCTTACCTATAAAAAAAAAAGATTGGCACAGATAAAGAGAATGGCACATAAAAAGAGATTGTTGAAAAATATTAAATAATTATGTAATTTAGGAGGGAAAGTGAATAATTAAATAATAGAAAAATATTTAACAATAGAAGAAAGGGAAAATGTTGACTTTTAATTAAAATAACAATTTAATTAAAAGTGGAGGAAAAGGACAAAATATTAAATAATTAAAATAATTATTTAATAGTGGAGGGAAATGTGGAAAATAATTAAATAAATAAAATTTATTTAATTAATCAAGGGATGAATAAGGAGAAAATGAATTAATTAAATAATTAAGAATTATTTAATTAATAAAGGAGTATGACCTTAGAAGTTAATTAAATAATTAAAACTATTTAATTGTGCAAGTAGGAGGAATTGATATTAAAAATGGTGTTCATAGGCTTAGGACATTTTCCAATGTCTATAGGATCCATAAAAATATAATTTCCACTATGATAATTCTTCAAGAGAGAGAATAGACTTATCTTAAAATTTTATTAGTAAAGGTTGGTGATATGATAAAGATGTTTTTGCTAGCTAATCTATAAGATATTTCCCTTTGATTTCCTTTTGGTGTATGTATTCAATGCTAAATTCACTAAGCAACATGACCCACTTTGTTATTCTTCCTATAAGAATTGTTTTATATAAGAGGTATTTAATAAGACCAATTTTAGCAACAAGTTTTTTTGTTTGTTGAGAATATAGTGTCGCAAATTTTGAGCTAAGAATTCTTTTTCCATGATGGTGTAGTTGATTTCATGAGAAACCATATTCCTACTTAGGTACTAGATATATCTTTATTTTCCTTAATCATCATTTTGAGATAGATCTCCTGTGGAAATTGGAGTGGATGGAATAAATAAAAAAAAGGTCTTCCTTAGAACACATGAGGTAAGCATTAGGGGATTTACAAGTTACTATTTGAGACAACCAAACTATTTTTTAACAATGCTCATCGTAATGTGATACCGCGTTCTTCTTTAATAATTACAAGAAGGGTTGACGTCTATCAACAAGCTATGAAATAAATTGGTTAATATTGTTAGGAGGAGGAAGCTTTGTATTTGCTTTAAATTTAGTTGGATCTACCTCAATTCCTATACTATTAATTTTCTATATGTAACATCAAAGATGCACTTTTTTGGATTTAGATAGACTTTAAATTGTCTTAGTTTATCAAAAATACATTAGAGGATAATAGGATGTTCATCTCTAGTCTTTGATTTACCCTATCATCTATATATTCTTCAAAAATTTCATGGCGAATATCATGAAATATTAATAATGTGGCTCTTTTATAGATTGCACCAAAATTATTCAAGAAAATGCATAACTTGGTAGAAAAAGGTTCCTTTTGGGGTAATTGAGGCAAATTTTTTGTTGATTTTAAGGTGCAAAGTAGATTTGATTATACCAAACAAATCATCCATGAGGGAGAGCATTTTTTACCTACTGTCAAATCCACAATCATGTCAATTTTAGTGGGTGTGCCTTACTGATGTCTCTAAAATTTGTACACACTTTTATACTTGAGGGTTTCTTGTGAACAGCTACATTGCTTGAGATCCATTCAAAATGGTCAGTGCAATGAATGAATCCTACTTCCAAAAAATATATTTATATCTTAACAAGAAGGACTACTTTGAGATGCATTTTTATAATATTTTTCTTTACTAGATTTGAATTAGAATGTACAACTATATGGTGCACTACTTGAGAGATGGATCCAAACTAGAAATCAACATACTACTAGGGGAAAACATCTAAATATTAGTTTTCATTAGGAGAACAAGGATTTACTTTTCTTCAAAACTAAGTATGAGTGCAATAGTTGTAAGTCTACAATTCTAATTATTTCCCAAATTAACATCCTCAACTTCCTCTACAAGCAATGTAGAACTATCTTATAACAGTTCCAGTGTTAAGGGAAGGTTGCTTTCCTAGTAGCATTTCAAAAAGGTTTTTAGTATTGAGAATATCTTTGTCTTTATGTTTATGGTCCAAAAGTGGTTCAAAGTGAATTTCACATAGGGATCAACATTTTTTTGTCTTTTTTGTCTTTTTTTAATTTTTTTTTTTTTATAACTAAGGAATTCACCATGCTTCCTAAAGTATTTCATTGTATAAAGATTGATATCAAAACCCTTTTTGTGGTCCTTGGTTGGAAGTGGTCCCTTAGTCCCATGAACTCTACAATTACTTCATCATTGATGAGTCCAATTTATGGCTCAATTTTGATAGAGTTTATCATCCATTTGTTGTTGTTGTCATAGACTTTGATACTTGGATGTTAACCTTTTCATGTTATTTCATCAAAACCATAGACATTGGGCATAAGCTTATCTTTGAAACTTTTAAATGACATAACATGCTATGTGAACTACCTATGTTAATTTTACATGTGGATTAATGAATCTCGCTTTAAGATAGTTATAGATATGCAATTGTTGTGCGTACTAATGTTGTCATGTAGATATAATTAGAGCCTACAAAATTGAGGAAGATTCTACTAGCTGGTTGTTCACCATAAAGGTCAAAAAGGTGATCATTCAAAGGTCAACGTAGGGAAATTCCTAGTTCAAATCAAAGATTGTAACTGCCTTGTAAATGGTCATAATAGTTTGTTGAGCGAATATAGGAGTTATTGGTATGCTAGATCTGTGTTAAGGAAAACCGGCTTGAATAGATTCCATGCATGCGTAACCTCCTTTCCACTTTCTATGCTTTCCATAAAGTGGCATCCTCCTAATTTGTTGGAGTTGACCGCCTTGCTAGGTAGTTAGTTAGTAGTTTTTCCTTCGATAAATAAGAATCAAATGCTCCTTTTCAAGAGGTTGATTGATATGATGTTGTACTCACATTCTTATTTTTTCAGTAATACAGTTATGTTGCTATGTTGTAATCATGCTTTTCAATGAATAAAATGAAGTTATAAGTTCATTGCATCTGAGTTTGTCTTAAGGGATACTCATCCAAGGGGGCCCACTTGGTGAGAATTCCATCCTTTAGCTTAGTTATTAATTTTTTGTTCAACAAATGGTTACAAATCTGGCAACTGTCTGTTCCTGCAACCACTAGAATTCCATTATGTGATTGTTCCTACAGCCAAAGCAGACAGAGTAGTTTCCTATCTGTTTGCTCAGATTTTCATTTCTGTCATGCACTTTAGTTTAGTATAGTTGTTGGTTGATGTGTTGGAATATTGAAATCACTGAGAGGGGGGGGGGAATCAGTGATTTATGAAAGTCACAAAACTTTTTCAAAAACAAGATTGTAAGTTTATTTTGAGCCAAGAAGACAAATGATAGTATGTATTGCAAACTTGACATTTAAATCAAGACACCAAAGGAAAATTCAAAGAACATATTTTACTTGTGCAAAAACAATAGTGTATTTGCATGAACTAGGAATTTAAACTTGAAACTTTAACAGAAGGGAAATGTAACACTTTCACATGTATCAGAGCTCATTTTTTAAATCAAAAATTTTTATGCATGAAACCTAACATATATATTGGCAGATGTGAATTCAATATATATTTGGTGGCACATTTAAAACAAATAGATAAGAAAACTCACACACATATAAACATCACATAACACCATAATTTGTCTTGAGTGGAAAAACCCTCTTGGGGAATAAAAAACCGCTCAAAAAATCTTTCCTTTATTCACTTAGAGCACCAACTCTTTTATATTCAGGAGCACCTACTCCACAAGTTTAGGAGCACCAACTCCACAAAAATCAGAAGCACCAACTTCATGAGATACAGGAGCACCAACTCCTTTATAAAGTAACAAATTATAGCATTCTATCAGAGCCCTAGAAGTGCAATTTTTGCAACCCTAGAATTACAATAGAAGACTATGAAATATTTTCAATAGGCACATTGAAGAATGTTGTATATAATTGACAACATCTTCCTTAACATAATGATCTGAGTATCAATATAAATATTTTTGATGCAATACAACTTCTAGATTGAATGTCAGAAAACATCATATTCCTTTTTCCCCAATCCTATGAAAATACCTGAAGATCTTCTTTTAAAGACCCCTGCAAATAATAACCTTTGTATGCAGTTTGAATAACTGAAAATCAACTCGAGTTAGGGTTCGAATGACAAACCCTAAATAATTCTCCTTCAAAGTAATCTCTTTCAACAAATATCACCATACTGAAGCTATTCCGTTACAATCAAGTATTATCATCTAGAAACCTTAACAAATTTCTATCTTTAACAAAAATAATATTTTCTGCTAGAATCTCAAAAGACTTGAATTGAAAAATGCTTATGCCTTAAGCACCGAACTGAATATTCCAGAACAATCTTTTAAAAACAAAACCACAAGATCATTTTACCTGATCACGAAGGATGAAGGAAAATAAACCACCACAACCTGTCAAGTAAACTCATAACGACCTAGCTGGAAGAAACTCCTCGAGCTTCCTATTTTTTTGGCTTGCATTAGTTCTCATTGTTCTTTTAGAATGTTGGCAGAGCTTTTGCATACTTCACATATGGCGATGACTAGGGTTCAAGAAATTAACACATTGAGACAAAAAACAATATTACCCTAATCTTCTTTCTTTCAAGTCTGTCAAAGACTTTAATCAAACATAATGATGTTTTGAAGTCTGATACTTTGTAACAAAACGTCATAATGACTTGGAATCCATTGCTGAAGGTTAATAACCATTTGAAATCAGCGATGCTATCTACTACCAAATAATTACTTTGACAAAGATGATGCTGCCAAAGTTATTCCTTAGAAATGCCGACAACAATAATGACCTTGAATAACAGATGTCAAATTTTTTTTTTTTAGTTACATGTATAATGTGACTTGTCATTTAAGCTCAATACCATCGATACATATTGCAATGTGACTTGTCAAAGTCAACTTCCAATTTAGTGCCATGTGATAAAAAAAAATACCATGTGCTCGATGAAACCCGATACCATATATTATTGATGTCACTGCCATGTGACTTTAACAAAGATAACTCCAATGTGAAATGAAATAACCACCCAATATGCCAAGGTAAACAACAATACAATGTTCCAAAAGAAACCAATTAAGGTTTATATTATATGCCACATTAAATAATCAATCAAGATGCTTATGAACACTTCAATGTTGATTATCATAGCAACACTCGTATAGAGAAGTCACCTTATAATTCCCATGTAGAGAAATCAAAGAACCATTGACACAATGATATTGTCAAGTCAAAATGCTATGAGATATGCAATAGAAATGTGCATAATCAAACACATTAAAATGTAGCAAGAAAGACCAAATGACCTTAGTCACCTGAAAAATGAACTTGCAAATGATCAATCCGAATATGATCAAATAACCTGTGGCATGCAACCTCAAAAGGAGCCTTCAAATGATCCTAAAAATGATCAACCTGAATAACCTGTACAATGCCTTATCAACACTGTCAGTCCAACATAATCATAAACACTGAAAGAATATCATGTAGAGTAGATCCAAAACTGAACATCAGGTAGCTCATCAAATATCCTCAATTTTGACATCAAGGACAAATCAAAGACAACTGAAAGCCAACAGATGTTCAGTACTTATGTTACTTCTTTCTAAGCAATTTACTTTCAACATTATGTCTTTCTTAGCTATAGGATGAATATGGCTACTATGGATTCCTAGTGTACATATTGTGCTGACCCATTTCAAGTCTACATCCCTGGGTTGAAAATTAAATGAACCTTCATGATGATTAGATAGCTATTCAAATTAGATGTCCAATCTCTGAATCACAACTTTAAAGGCTTAATTGTTAAGTCATTGTAGGAGGCCAACAATCATTATGAAACTAGTCAAATGGTGGCTGATCTTGTTGGTTTTAGTCAATAATCTCAAGGTGTTTTAGTTCAAGGTGGATGATCAGGACAAGAGTTTCATTAAAGATATCAGCTGTAGAAAGATCATCGTACATGCTATAAAGAGATGTTATTTTTTCATGTAAGATAAATTTTCTTTGGAAATCATGAAAAATGTTGTGTGTGTATTGCGTTTGTTCATCAAGGAGCATGTATACTAGCCTAGAAGTTCCTTTATTCTCATGTATATGTATGGGTTCCAATATCCCTTGTTCATGGAGATCTAGGATTTTTCATTGGTATTTCATTATTTTTTGTATCATTTTAATAAAATGGATATTTATTATTTATATAATAGGCTAATAATCCATCTTCATAAATCCATGAACCATTATATCTCTAAATAATCTATGCTTCAAGGAAACTTGAATTGATAAATACTATTGAGACAAATTGACATGAAGTTGATACATTCTTCATATTCCTAACAGGCCTACCATGCATTTTAGGTGAAAGGGAAAGATTTCCTATGTGAAAAGAAGCTTAGATTTTGTATTCAACGTAGCTCTTGTCAAGGAATATAAAGTGGATTTTGGATGATGATATTTTAGAAGTGGATGGAAGGTTATTAGGATCTCTATGAGAGGATGAATTTTTTGACTAAGATTTAATAATAATTTCAAGGTCTATTTTTTCATGATAGCCTAACCATGATGGTCAGATAGATAATTCCTACCAGTTATCTCTCTATATTGGTATATTCCTTGACAATTATATTTTTTAGATCCATTGGTTCCTTTGTGTAACCATGATGCTTTATCAACTATAAGGTATACATTTATAATTATTATGTTGTCTACAAGAACTCTCTTCACTTTGTGCTTAATGATGAGGACTTTAAAGTGTAAACAAAGGTTGTGAGATGGTCCAAATAGAGGCATATCATGCTAGCTAAAAGTAATGTGGTGGGTGGAGGCTAAGGGGCCAATGAGAGATTGGAAGTCATTCAATTCTATATCATTGCATATTTTTGATGCATGTAGGATTTTATAAAGTACATATTTTTTAATAGTAGATGTCTTGAGAAGATCCATTAGTGATATTTATGCTCAATTTTTCTCAAGTTATTGAATTATGTTATATCACCCTAAATAGGAAAAGGTGGAGGACCTTGTATAAAATTTTTGGTGCATCTTGTTGTAGCAACGCAAGAAGGGCTTTTGATTTTATTGGTGTAAATTTGGTTGCTAATATATCCCACAACTGTATTATAGGAATGTGTCATATTTTAAGTATGCAAATTTTTGGTATGAATATTTTTGAAAGGAAATAAAAAAAGAGCAATGGAAAGTACTAATAAAGAGCAATTGTTTGAAGGAAAGAGATTACCAAATAAGTTGAAGTAGCCAAACCAAGCACCACGAAAGCAAGAGAGACACAAGAATTTGTTAAGGGAAAAAACAAGAAAAAACCCCAATATTATGAATGGAGGAAAAATGCCTAAAGAATAATACAAAGAGAGAGAGAGCTTTAGCCTTAGCTTGCTTGTTGAATCTTAAAGAATGAGAGGAGAGGCACCTCAATAAGTAGAGGTGAGAAGAAGGAGTTAGAATGTAACTCCCAACTCAATGAATGCCACCATTCATCTATGTGTGTGCAAAGTGTCACCTCTTAAGGAGGTGGTTACAAATATTCCTTAATAAAGGAATTAAAAATAAGTTATCCTCACACATGTGTGAGATGACAAAAGACAAAAGACTTGTAGGGATTCCTTTGGAATATTCCTACAAGTTTAATAAAAATTACAATTAAAGAATAACCTTTACCAAGTAAAGATTAATCTTCTAACATCCCCCCTTAAGCTTTACTTGGGGAGGTTACATCAAACCCTTCAATGGGTTGTAATCCAAGATTTTACAATGAAAGAGAAATTTATCTTTACAAAGAGCTTTGGTGAGAATATCTGCAACTTGATCTTCACCTTTACAATACAAAAGAGAAATTTGCTTGTCTTCAATTTTCTCTCTAATGAAGTGATGTTGAAGAGCAATGTGCTTGGTCCTTGCATGAAAAATTGGATTCTTTGCCAAAGCAATAGCACTTTGGTTATCACAATATAAAGGAGTAGGATCCTTTTGAGGTAGACCCAAGTCTTCAAGTAATCTTCTTAACCATAATGCCTCTTTAGATGCATTTGTACAACCTTTATATTCAGCTTCTGTAGAACAAAGAGAAGTAGATTGTTGTTTCTTACTATTCCATGAGATTGCACCTGATCCAACAAAGAAACAATAACCACAAGTGGATCTCCCATCATTGGGATCACCTCCTAAATCTGAATCAGTATAACCCTTTAAAGAAAAATCACAATTTGCTTCATAAAAAAGACCAAGATTAAGAGTACCTTTAACATATCTTAAAATTATTTTTGCAACTTTAAAATGAGTTTGTTGTGGTTTAGACATAAATCTAGAAACCAATCCAACACTATAAGAAATATCAGGTCTAGTAAGAGTTAGATAATTTAAACTTCCTACTAATTGCCTATATAAAGTAGGATCAACAAAAGGAGTTTCCATATCAACCATTAATTTAGTTCCTAATTCACAAGGAGTAGAAACACACTTTGCATCATTCATTTTAAATCTATCTAAGAGATCTTGAGCATATTTATGTTGAGAAAGAAAAATACCTTTAGGTGTTTGCCAAATTTGCATACCCAAAAAATAATGTAATAGGCCTAAATCAGTCATTTGAAATTGTTGATTGAGTTGAGACTTAACATCACTAATCAAATTGTTAGAACTAGAAGTGATAATTAAATCATCAACATATAAAATAATAATCACAATATCATCTTCACTATGCTTAATATATAAATTTGGATCATTTTTACTTCTAATGAAACCTTGAGATAAAAAGAAAGCATTGATCTTTGAATACCATTCTCTAGGAGATTGCTTTAAACCATATATTGATTTCTTCAATTTGCAAACAAGATTTTCATTACCTTCCTTAATGAAACCCAAAGGTTGAGACATATAAATTTCTTCATGTAAATCACCATTTAAAAATGCACTTTTAACATCCATTTGATGAATAGGCCAATGCATATGAGAAGCTAAAGCAAGAACTAATTTAATGGTTGGCATCTTAGCTACTGGAGCAAATGTTTCATTATAATCTAATCCTTCAACTTGAGAGAAGCCCCTAGCAACTAATCTAGCTTTAAACTTGCTAACTTCATTATTTGCATTAACCTTAGTTTTATACAACCATTTGCATGAAACAAGATTCTTACCTTGAGGTAATGGAACTAAATCCCAAGTATTATTAGCAATTAAAGTATCATATTCTTCTTGCATAGCCTTTTGCCAATGAGGTTGATCTTTAGCTTGTTCATAAGTTTGAGGATCATTTGAATTCATAATGTTAGACATCAAAGCATGATTACAATAATTTGCCTTTCTTCTTTTAGGTGGATTTTTAGCTAAATAATCCTCACTTTCTTGCAACAAATTTTTAAACCATTTTGGCATTCTTTTAGATGTAGGAGTATCATCACTAGAAGAAGAATCATGAGTAGAGATTTCAACATTTTCATCATCACTATCACTATGAGTAAGAGATGCATTAGGAGGGTTAAGAGGAGTTTCAACTTGAGGATTATCCTCCACAACAATAACTTTATTTTGAGAAGAATCAATATTATGCACTTTAGAACAATCATGAACACCATTTTCAGCAATGCATACATCTCTAGCAACTTTAACTTTGTTAGTAAGAGGATTATAAACTCTATAAGCTTTAGAATGTTCATCATAACCAACAAAAATATGATAAGAAGATTTAGCATCTAATTTTTGCCTCTTTTGTTTAGGTTTGTGAACATAAGCAATTGAACCAAAAATCCTTAAATGCTTAAGATTGGGCTTCCTACCAGACCAAGCTTCTTCAGGAGTTATATCCTTTAAAGCTTTAGTAGGAGTCCTATTGATAATGTAAGTAGCACAAAACATAGCTTCTGCCCAAAATTTATAAGACATATTTTTAGCATGTAACATACATCTAGCCATTTCAACAATAGTTCTATGCTTCCTTTCCGCTACACCATTTTGTTGAGGTGTATAGGGAATAGTTAGCTCATGCTTAATACCAAATGATTTCAAATAACTATTAAAAGCATTGTTCACATATTCTTTACCATTATCGGTTCTAAGAATTTTAAGTTTAAAACCAGATTGCCTTTCAACAAATTTATGAAATTCAGAAAATATATCAAGAACTTGATCCTTACTATGAAGAAAATATATCCAAGTTCTTCTTGAAAAATCATCAACAAAAGTAAGTGCATACCTTGATCCTTGGATGGAGTTATTCTCCATGGGTCCCAAAAGGTCACTATGAACTAGGTGCAACTTATGAGTTGCCCTCCATGATTGACCATGTGGAAAGGGCTCCCTATGCATCTTACCACTCATGCATCCTGTGCATACAATTTTAGATGGAACAATACTAGGCAATCCATCTACCATATTAAGCTTTTGCATTAAAGCAATATTGTTAGCATTTATATGACCAAGTCTTTCATACCAAACATTGAAATCAATGGTAGATATTAAAGAGCATCTAGATTGAGCAAACTCATAAAATTTGAACAAATTATCATTGTCTAATTTAGCATTAGCAATGACCTTGTTTTGTTTTGGATCAATAACATAGCACATATCTTTGTAAAATTCTATTTTATAATCTTGACAAAGCTTAGCAACTGAAAGCAAGTTAGTCTTTAATTCAGGAACATATAAAACATCATGCAATTTACCATTAGGAACATTCACATCTCCAATTGCTTCTACTTTACAAGTATGATTATTAGCAAGTTGAAGAGGAACATTAGATATATCAGGTTGCATAGACTCAAAAACTTCTTTATGTGAAGTAACATGTTGAGATGCACCTGAATCAATAACCCATTCAAGAGGTTGAGAAACATTAGAACTACAAGTAAAAGCACGTCTAGATTGATTTGCATTATTTTGAAACTTATTATTATTAGGTTTATTTTGTTGTTGATTATTTTGCTTCATAGGCTTTTTCTCATTTTGCTTTTTAAAACAAGTGTTTTGCCAATGACCATCCTTATTACAATAAGTGCAATGTGGTTTCTTAGAAGAGTTAAACTTTCTAGGATCATTGCCATTATTATAATGAGGTTTGGAATTATAATGTTGTTGTTTAGAATGAGGTTTAAAATTTTGCTTATGATTAGACAAGAAAGCATGTTCATTAGACTTAAGAGTACCAAACTGAATTAACTTAGCCTCTTCTTGTCTTAATAAATCACGAAAAATATCATAAGTTAATTGAGTAGCTAAAGAAGGAATAGCTAATTGAGCATGAATATTAGTAATGAATTGTTGAAATTGTCTAGGAAGACACTTTTTAAGAATAAGATGAATTAATCTAAGATTATCTAATTTAACTCCTAAACCATCCAATTGACTATTTAAAGCATCAAATTTCAATAAAAATTCATCCATAGATTTAAAATCAGAATACCTCAAATCTTCAAGTTGATCTTGAATTTGAATTTTTCTTGATTCATTTGTACTATCATAAATTGTTTTGAGTTTGTCCCATGCTTCATAGGCAGTTGTGCATGTCCCAATATGAACATAAAGTTCGGGTGACATGGAGATACCTATGAGGCCAAGGGCTTCTTCATTTTTGAGATTCCATTTTTCGATTTCATCTTTGGATGCAGACGAACCTGGTTTAGATTTAGGATCTGTAGCTACATCTAAAAGATGTTTAAAACGAAAAATGAAACAAATATGAGTCTTCCAAGAATGATAGTTAGAACTAGTTAATTTAATTTCAGGGATCAAAGTAGACATGATTGCAATAAAAAAAAATCACTTTATAAAAATAATAACTATTGTAAAAAAAATAAAAAAATATCCCTCTTGATTGAATTAATTTTTAAAAAATAACCCTTTTTAAAAAAAAAAATAAATAAATAAATTGTAAATAAGCCCTTTAAACTAAAATATTAAAAAAACCCTTTTTAGAAAAAAAAACTATATAAAAGAAATTAATTAATTAAATTCCAAATATTAAAATAAACTAATATATTATTTTAAAAAATAAAAAATATTAATAAAATTGAATATGATTAATTAAAATTTAATAAACTTTAGAGAAAATGAATTTAAAACATTAAAATTTGTAATAAAAACTTAATATTAAGAAAATCTTTATAAGGACTTTAAAAGAATACGTAAGAGATAAAAAGATTTTGTTTAAAGACTAAAATCTTAAACTTATAAAATTTAAAACCTTTTAAAATGAAAACACAGTGTGCAGGTAGTTAGAAAAGACTTCTGTTTTTAGGTTTTAAGATTTCAAAATGAAAATGGGCGGCACGATTTATTGATTAAGGGTAGGGTAAGAGGAGGAAGAGGGAGGGAGACAAAGTGGGCAACGGCGAAACAAGGTGCATGTGGGGTTGAGAATGCCACACGATGGTGGTGTGAGGAGGAGGCTACGACGAAAGCTATGGCAGCAACAGGTAGTGCAGGGGGCTGGAAAAGAATGCAAGCTTCAAATAGTGGCGATAGAGGGCAGAGAGTAGGAGTGGCGACACACTTAGGAGCCAAAAAAATGCAAAGGATACAAGACTGTGGGGCAGGGGCGGCCCAAAGATTTGGGATTTTTTGAAATGATTTATAATCAAAGGGCCAAAGCCCTAATAAGATTAGGGATTAATTTTTTTGAAAAGAATTGAAAAATAAAAGTTAAGATTTTTTTTTTTAAATCTGAAAAAGCCTTTTAACAAGAAAATTGATTTTTTTTACAGATTTAATATATAGATTTAATCTAATATTGCAAAAAAGATTACAAAATATTACAGAACTAATGAAATGTTTTAAAACATTGAAAAATAACCCTTTATTTGAGGGTTTTTAACTTTTTATGCAAAAAATAAAACATGCATGCAGAATAAATAGCTTTGAAATTTGAAATAAAAAATAAACTTAGAAAAGAAATCCTGCACAAGGGTTTAAAAAATGATTTTTTTACAAATTAGATTTGTATAAATTATAGAAATAAATAAACTTGAAATTGAAAAATTGAAAAATAAGATAAACTCTTATTGAGTTTTCTAAAAGCTAGATTCTTGCACAAAAAAGTTAGAAGACATAAAACAAACACGATTAGACACTTTGCTCTTCTTCTCTTCTTTGAGATTGTCTCCAATGGTGTGCTAAAAAATCTGGTAAACCTTCAACAATGTAGCTCACAAAATATTAGTAATACCAAGCTCTGATACCATGAAAGGAAATAAAAAAAGAGCAATGGAAAGTACTAATAAAGAGCAATTGTTTGAAGGAAAGAGATTACCAAATAAGTTGAAGTAGCCAAACCAAGCACCACCAAAGCAAGAGAGACACAAGAATTTGTTAAGGGGAAAAAACAAGAAAAAACCCCAATATTATGAATGGAGGCAAAATGCCTAAAGAATAATACAAAGAGAGAGAGAGCTTTAGCCTTAGCTTGCTTGCTTGAATCTTAAAGAATGAGAGGAGAGGCACCTCAATAAGTAGAGGTGAGAAGAAGGAGTTAGAATGTAACTCCCAACTCAATGAATGCCACCATTCATCTATGTGTGTGCAAAGTGTCACCTCTTAAGGAGGTGGTTACAAATATTCCTTAATAAAGGAATTAAAAAAATAAGTTATCCTCACACATGTGTGAGATGACAAAAGACAAAAGACTTGTAGGGATTCCTTTGGAATATTCCTACAAGTTAATAAAAAATTACAATTAAAGAATAACCTTTACCAAGTAAAGATTAATCTTCTAACAATTTTCACCTTTGTTAGGCTATGTACATGATTAATAATGATTTGAAAAGGGGTCATGATAAATCCCTAATTTCTCATTTGATGGTGTAGATGTATCTTGTTTAATTTTGATACTTCCATCATTGATGAGATCTTCAACATAGTGCTTAATATTTAGACATATAATGGTCAATTGTTTTTGAACCTTATGGTATTCACAAATATGCATGTGTTTGTATATCAAGATGGCTTAGGGTTGTTCTCATAAAAAAGGTCTCATGGTTTCTTTTAGTAGTTTATGAAAGATAATTTCTAATGGCTCTCCTAAGGAGGTAAACTTATTTCATTTGGTTTGTTGGTGTTTCTTTCTTGTGGGAATTGAAATGGCAATAGGATTTTGAATTGCCAAAATATGTTTGGATTATATCACTATATCACCAACTATATTCCTATTCTTGTTAAATAATTTAGGCTTATTATATTGATTGTCTTCAAAAAAATATTTTTATAATTCCTTCAACAAGAAGGACCATCTTCATTTGAACTCCTTTTTCAATAATTTTATCAAATATGGTTATACAATGTAATTGCAAGTCAAAGGCCATCTCTTGGTTTAAGTTGGTGACAAATATGTTAACTAGTTTCTTCTCACGAATTGTCCAATGGCCATGGGAATCTACTAGCTAAGCCTCACCACCATTGGAGGAATGAAGAGAACATTTCACCATTCCATATTTTTTTATTACATAAATCCATCATTATGAGTTTATTTTTCATGTTGTTTTAATTTTTTTAACAAATTTCTTGAAAAAAAATATAATTGAGGTGATAGATCCCCTAGGAAGGTGTAGAAACCACTCCAATGGTCTCCCTCCTAGAACTCATGGGAATAGCCTAATTAGGTAATTATTGTTGTAAGTAAATTCTTGGCATTTCATAGAAAAATATTTAATGTGTTCTCTAGGATCTCCCTTCTCTTTATAATTTCCAAATTTTGGAAATTCAAAGTGAAGGGGGAAAGGAGTTTTCAATATAGACTGATCAAAGGGTTATGCGAATACCTCCTAAAATTTTCATATTAGTTTCATTTTGGGATCTTGTTTGCAAATCTTGTATGGTGTTTTTCATTTATTTTAATTCCTAAACAAACAATAGGTTTAGGGATAACTTAGATGATTGAGTAGAATTATTTTGATCTTGTTGGTTTGATTATTTTGGATAAGTGATCCACATGTTCCAATTTTTGTATTTGTTGACTTATAAGTTACAATTGGTTACTCATGAGTTTTTTTAATCTAAGTTATTTGGATGGTTTTCCCTTTGTGGTCATGGCAAAATTTAGGATTTTCCATCCAAAGTTGGTCTTGCTTATTGAATTTGGGATCGCTAATAGTGGCATGTTTATTTGAAGGGCCTTGATCAATGAAGTTTTTGATAAGGAAAAACAGGTATTGAAGGGGCCCCAAAACCCTTTACAATGATGACAAGCTACAAGAAAGACTAAACAATAAAAACCTACAGCCCAAAAAACCAAAATGTTGACAACAGAAAAAACCAAAGAGACCCATTAGCAAACCAACAACAAAAAACATCAACACCTTGTCTAATCAAGCAAAAGAGTCAACAACAACTACAACATATTTTCTAGGATGTTGATCGAGGCCATATTTTCTTCTATGACCCCCTCATGCATCTCCATTACCTCTTTGAGCTCATCAAACGATACAACTACCTGCTTCTTCATCTTACTCCTTGTCCTCAAACATGGTCCGACCTCCACATCCTTTTCCATAGCTAAAGCATAATCCACATTTTTATCCAGCAGGCTCAAGTAGTTCACATCTTCAATTTCTTTCTCAATTTCCCCCAGCTCCAGGGGTTTACCAGTCCAATTCAGGGCTTTCTCATTTAAAACCACAAGACACTTAGCAGTAGAATTTAAAGAATTGTTACTTATGTTCACCATGGTTTTCAAATCCTCCGACAACTTACCAATTCTATCCTCAATACTAAAAAATATTTCCTATAAAACCTTATTAACCATCATTTCCAAAGAGGAAATCCTCTCCTCATGAGTAACTCCTAGGCGATCAACATCAACAACTAATTTATCTAGCATTACGTTCATAGATTTAACCTTACCTTTTATAGCCCATTCCTTTTGATTGCAATAGATCATTGCCACATAGACATCCTGCCAGTTCTTAACTTGGAAATTGAGCTTCTTCACTTCTGAGAACAACCATTTCACCAGAGATAGCAAATTCCATGTTCCATCCTCAGCCATCTTGCATAACAAACCCATATTCACCTCATCCCAGTTGATAGGAGGTACGTCCTTCGACTCCAAGTTGTGACTAGGGACTTCCCTACGCTCTTCTTTCTGCTCCTCTTCCTCAATAGGGGAATCCTCAACCTCGACCACCTCCACCTTAATCCTATGCTTGTCTGGCAAGCTTTCCAAGTCACCTAACGCTTCCAACTACTCCATCTTCACAGTCTTCTCTTTTTCCTACAAGGAGCTACCATGAGAGACAAGGGGATCCTGGTTAGGGTCAAAGTCCTTAGTACACTAGACACTTTGAAACCCTTGAACCTCCATAGGCACGGACCCAGGAAACATTTCATCCACACCAGGATTGAAATCTCCAGAGGGGCGTTATCAACAACCTCCACAATTTTAGGACCCTTAGCACTAGTCACAAGGGAATTATCCACCACGCCAACCTTCCTAGGACTTAGAGTAGGCTTCACACTTGAACCAGGAGTATCCACATATTTCACCAACTCCACCTTTCTCTTAGCAGACAATTTGTCTTTCTTGGGGCATTTAGATTTCCCCTTAGAACTCTTCTTACCTGGTTGTACCATGGCTTCCATCAATTCAATGTCCATTTCATAACCCTTAGAACACGCTTCAGACACTTCAGACCCTTCCTCGAACACACCATCATCCACAAACATTTCATCAAAATACGAGTCTTCATCCTTATAACTCACTTCCCACTCCCCAGTAGAATCCCCTATCTCATAACCAAAATTATTAACCCCCTTTTTGCGAGCCGGGGTTTTAGGAGAAACAAGGATTAATTTGAGCTTAATATGAGAAAACAAAAGACTCATAAGGCCTTCATGTAGAATGACCTTCTTAAGGTTTTTACTGTGATTCTCAATACTGTTTTCCATCGACAGTAAAAGATAAAAAGGAAAAGAGACAAGCACCTTATGGAGGAAGTGATTCAACAACATAAAGTGATAACTATACATGACAAAGAACCTACCTTCCAAAGTGATATAATGCATTATAGCCAGCACAAGATCCCTCCACAATGGTTTAAGAGAATTACGGGCATACCCACCACTTTCGACCTCTCAGAGCTTCTTCTTCTCATCAAATTTGAAAAAATTAGCAAAGGCTTTCTTCGCAACAACTCTATCTCATTAGAATTTCCTCCCAGAAGATGAAAGCCTTGTGACTTCTACAATGAAATCCTCATCTATATTGAGCTCCACCCTTTTACAAAAAACTTCATAGCTTTAGGATTAGGGCCTTGTAATCTTTGCATATATTGGGTTACCCCACCCTTTTCCAAATGATCCCACACTATTTCATTGCTTTGGAACTCCTCACACGATCTTGGTTCAACATTGTAGTGAGCTCCACCCATGGCGGCATGTAAAGAGTAGGACCCAATAACACCAGAAAAATCTGCAAAAACAAAATAATCCTGGCTATCCGCAAAACCACACAAATAATACCCACAAAATGTGTGAGCATTTCTTTCAAAGTACTTCCCTACCTACACAATCAGGCCATAATTTTACGGACATCAAGGTTGTAATTATGAAACGGGCAGGGCCAAGGTTCAACATGCATAAGCCAACTCAAAAATATTATGAACTTTTCCCCTATATTGACCACCTTAAATACGTGCCACCTGGTCATCATTAGAAATAGATTTAAGATTGAGAGGTAATGATTCAAATGCATCCCAATCATATTTATCCATCACTCCCTAATTTTCAAATCTGTCAGCTAGCATGTTAGCTTCTCTAAACAAATGAGAGATTCTAATCTCCTCAAAAGAATTAATGATGGAGATTGAATCATCAATAAGATGAGCGATAGACCACGATGGCAGACACTTCCTCAACATAAATTTTATTATATTAAGCGAGTCCCCTTCCAACCAAAGTTTAGAGACCCCTAGATTCTTTGCCAAAATGAGGCCATGATAGGCTACAACTTCCTCTGCAAAGTGGTTTGTCCTTGATCAATGAAGTTACTCAAAACATTCTAAGTATATTCTTCAAGGATTTTTTCTCCCATCTCTAAAATGTATTAAGGATATCTTCTTAGTTTTTGAAGAGGCATTATATTACAATGTAACAACCTTATTTAGATTTAATAATGTCATCATTACTATCAAAGATCTCACTCTAGTCAAAAAGGTCCTCAAAATCATCATACTCAATGTGTTTTTTAGATTGATTTGGATTGAGAGGGATGCCATGAAATGGGTATAAAACATATAACTTAGCTTGGTTCCTATTTTTTTGATCCCATAATTTGTTTTGAAATCTTGTTTTATGTTTTTTGGTTTAAAAATAAAACAAATTGGGTTTTATGGGTAGACACAAGTTTACAAAAAGGGGATATATAAAGAAGACACAATAGTAACCTATAGTATTCAAATGGGAGTGTCAATTTCTATGGGCTCACAAATATACTATCTACTAAGTAAATTCTAGGGAATGCAAAGATTATGTCATCACATTTACACCTCTTACCATGGAAACCAAGGCCTTACCCATTGTAAATTCTACCTCTACAATTTGGAAGTATGGTGTGAGTAGCTTCTTAGGGATAACCACTTAGTGATGTATCATAAAAAATATGATTGATGGTCTTAAGCTTGGCTAACAAGCTCTCTATGAGAATCATCTATATAACACAAGGGTACATTAGGCCTATTTTCGTGAATTGAAGCTAATCTACAAACATGTTGTTGAGGTCTAACACCTTTCAACTTTAACCATTCCCATCAAGCTCTAATAGAGGTAGATGAATAGGGATGTGCCAAACATGATGGCGACTCCTTTGAGGTACAATTTTTTCTCTCCTCCCTTTTCATACCTTTCCAAAATGTGTGGTTTAGGTCATCTACTAAGGTGATCAAATCCTTAGATAGGATCCCTAAAAGATTAAAAATGATTTTTTTTTTACATCCCCAAGATCACTCTAAGGTGTGAGGGGAGAGCATGCACAAGTGCACTTTAGGAAAATAAAGTGGGGAAAGATGATTTTAATCCTCATGTTCACCTCATTGTGCAAGAGGAGATAATATACACCCTAATCCATGAACACACAAGAATATAAACTAAAGAAGACACGACAACGGAATTTTAATTTTCCTTTTTAAATTTGTGAAAATGGTTTTGATGTTTGGTCTTTGACAAGCGGACCTGCATATAAGGGTTAGTGATTTCAAGATTTAAGACTTCAGAAAATGATTTTTTGCATCTAAAGAAGGTTAATAACAAAACAAAATCCCTACAGAAATTAGAAAATAATTCTATCAAATAGAAAAATAAAGGTTACTAATAGATTTCTTGTAATTTTATGACCAATTTAAAAAGAATTCGATAAATTATCATATAAAAAATTTATGCCTAACATAAGAATATATATATATATATATATTTTTTAGACTGCAGGAATCGGGTAGCACGACCCCCTATAAACTGCAGTGCGCCTGGTAAACTTTTTAACGTGACCGGCGGCACTGGCGCGACACGCCCTCCGATACCACGGGACGGGGGAGACTAGAACTCGTGACCAGGAGAGCCACAACGGAATTACTTAGCCAACTGAGCTAGGGCCCCCGCCCTGCCTAACATAAGAATATAATCAAATATAAATTTTAAAATAATATTCTCACTATTACGGGTTGAATCTACAAAGTCACCTAATCCACAACACAAAGGGTGGAACCAAGTTTTCAACAACTATAAAAATGCAAAAGTATGACACTCCATGCAAAATCTATGTCAATTTGAAAAATATCTAATTTATTAATAAAAAATAGCATGGGGTTGAGGTGGCCCAAGGAATATATTTTCTATGGAGATGGTGGTTAGGCAACACTTGGTTAGCAAGATGGAAATGCTAGGGTTGGTGTTCCTTAGGGAACTAAGGAGTGAAGTATGGGTAGCAGGGGAGAAGAGCATGGGTGGAGGTGACAAAGGAGTGGTGGGATGGTGATTGTCAAAGTGGTGCTACTTAGGTGGCGTAGGAGTGGGAAAGGGTGTGGGCGTCGGGAAATTGGCCCACTTTGAGCAAGGATTGGGAGTGAGGGGCATGTATTTTAAAGATATTTATTTATTTTAATTTAAGTATGTGCTATTTTTTTAATGTTGGTAGTGGGGGTTAAGCTTGTGATGCAAGAGCATTTGGCCTCGATTTCTAGAGTTCAATTCAAATTTGGTGTTGATGGACGACTTTGATGGTTGTTGCAGTATTTAATAGATCTAAAATATTTGACTATGACCATTTAAAACAATGAGTATTGTAACCTCGGCTAAATTTTACATTTATGACGATGGTGTGTCAAATTTTGTTTAGTTTTATCCTCTTTGGAACACATTATAATTAACTTTTATCTCACCTTGAAGAATTTTAAAAGAGCATAGAAGACAAAATGGGAATGAAGGAAGATAGAAAGACAAAAAGAATCTGAGCAACCTATCGATCTTATGAGATGAAATAAATGCCAAGAAATAAATAATGCCAAAGGAGATGCCAAGGGTAACGGTTTTGTATAAGAAGCAAACGAAAATGAAACGCCAGATGAGAGGGGTCACAAAATTGGGTGAAAAAATAACAGCCTGTGAGAGAGTGAAAGAGGGGTGTGGTTTGAAGTAGATGGCAAAGTTTTGAAGAAAAGGAGGTGCCAAATTTAATGGGAGTTGCAGATATATGCAGAAAGGTATGGGGCGCTCAATAAAAAGAAGACCATAGTGTGGGAGACGTGGTCCCAAGATGAAAGGGGGCGATACATAACAGTTGAAGAAAGTGTGCCAACTAGAGGATTTGTGGAGAGCCCATGTGGAAGAGAATAGGGCACAACAAAGTATAAAGAAAATGCACCATTAGAGATTTTAACAAGTAACAATGTGATGTAGGATGGCTACGATTGAATTGGGGAAGAAGACAAGAGACCATAAAAGAGAGGAATCGAAGCAAAAAGGAATGAGATTAGAAGTTACAATTATTAATGAGAACTAAGTATAGAAATTGAGATGAGTGGAGGCCATGGTAGGCCATTTATTGTAATTTGTTATTAAATAAATAATTTGAAGTTCTTTGCAAGTTAAATTTCTTTGATTGTTTGAGGTAGGCAAAAATTTTCCTGTGAGTTTTGTGTTTCGTGAATGTGAATTGGCTTTGAGTTGTGAACATGAGTGGAAGTTTGAATTTGTGAACTTGTACAAGATGGGTTTGTGATAGTGAAAGTGGTTTATTATTTTTGTTGTTGTGTCAATTGGTATGAAAGCCACAATAAGATCTTGAGAGTGGAGAGAATCCACTAGGACTGTGGGTGAAGAATTGGTAAAGAGTGAAGAAGCCTTTGAGAGGCTATTGATTCTATTGGAATCATGGTGGCTGTCCTCCAACATAGATGAAGCCATAGAAGGTGTGCAAATCTCCTCCACTGAGAGGAAGTGGGTAGAAGTGATCTTGAAGGCGCATCTCCCAGAATCCTATTGGATAGAGGATAGTAGTGAGAGTTTAGTTGCAAGGGGACCTACAAAGGCAGAGAGTGTTGTCTCTAATTTGTTTGTGGTTGCAAATTGAGAGTGTGTCATAATTATTTGGAAAAATGTCCCGGAGACATGGAGAGAGTTTGTGGATGAAGAAGGAATATTTGAAGCCACAAAAAGTGAAACAAGAACCCATTCGAAGGAGTGATTTGTTCTGAACTGTGTGCAGATTCGGTGGAAAGTGTTGCAAAGTGATAGTGGACAACAATAGTAGAGATAATTTGGTTGCATTGAAAATGGTTGAGAAGCTGAACTTGAAAAGGATGAAGCACCCTAAGCTAGATACTATGTTTCTTGGTTGCAAGGAGGTCAATGAATTTGGGTAAGTGAACAAAGCATTGTGAATTTTTACATTGGAAGATATAAGAATGAAATTGTATGTGATATAGTACCCATGGATGTTTGTCACGCTTTGTTGGGTCAATCTTGGCTTTGGGATAGGGAAGCTATATAATGGTAGTGATAACACTTATAGCATAATCGAGGATGGGAAGGAATATGTGTTGAATCTATTGCAAGATAAACAAGAGGAAGTGGTAAAAGAAATTGTAGCATATATGAAGAATGGAAAAAAAGAAGCTCGGAGATCCTTGTGCAAAAGGATCAAGAGGAAAGAGAAGAGATTTTAACCGAGGTTGCAAAGGATGGGAAGAGTTATTGTAACCCTTTGATAGAAGGGGCATGGAAGGAAGAAAATGTAGGGGCAACCCACACAAGTGGAGAAGATTCTAAGTCACAGGTTGCAGTGATGGCATGTGATTGGAGTGAGTTGTGTGAAGTGGAAGAAGGGTGTTCGCAAGTTGAAATAGTGAACACGAATGGTCACAAGTTTGATGATGACTTTGAGGAGAATAAGGATGAAACGTTGTTGAGAGAAGAGATGAAAAGAATCCAAATTTATTTGGGTGGTGAAGGTGAAAATTTAATGGAGAAGAAGAAATTGGTGGCACAAGGACCATTGGGGATATGTGATTTTCATAATTCTTTTTATGATTTGTTTGCAGGTAAGAAAAAAGTTGTAGTAGTGCATGAGGAGCAAAATGAAGTTATAAGTCTTGCATAAGAGAGATAAGTTGCAATAGAGGTAAAGTTTGATTGTTGTAATTGTGAAGAATGTGCTAATTTGAATTCATTTGAGTTTGAGGAAGTAGAGGGTATGGAGGTGTTGAGGGTTGAGGTGCAACTTGAGAAAAACCGTTATATTGGTATGGAAAGAAGAGAGGTTGAAAAGAAAGATTCAAATGAAGAAAATTGGTTGGTGGAAATATTTAATTTCGATAATTTTGATATTGATATGTTTGTAGATTTAGTGATGAATTAACATTGGAGGGAAAGTTCTTGGAGGAGGACAGATTGTGGTGGGCTAATTCCCACAAAGGTGGAAGATGAAAGTGGATTTTGGTGGAGGTGGTCGGGTTATGGTGGGAAATATCCCACAAACAAAGAGCAAGAAGAAAGCATTAGGTGGTGGTGGATGGTACATGGTGGACACAAGTCCACAAGAGGAGAGAAGAATGGAGTGAAAAGTTGTTGGAAGAGGATGGCGAACATTCTGGAAAGATGCTAGAAGAAGAGAAAAAAATAATAAATTTTCAAGTATCAGTTTCAACATGGGAGCATGTTGCAAGTTGTTCACAATTAGGAAGAGTAGTTCTACTACTCAGCTCCATTTTGTGAGCCCATGCTCACAAAATTTTTACCGGGTGCGTTTGATGCAGGAGCATCTGGTTAGTTTCTAGAGTTCACTTCAAAATTGGTGTTGATGGATGATTTTGATGATTGTTACAGTATTTAATGGATCTAAAATATTTGACTATGACCATTTAAAACTATGAATATTGTAATCTCAGCTAAATTTGACATTTATGATGATGGTTTGCCAACTTTCATTTAGTTTTAACCTCATTGGAACACATTATAATTAACTTTTATATCACACCTTGAAGAGTTTTTAAAGAGAATAGAAGACAAAATGAGAATGAAGGAAGATAGAAAGACAAAAAGAATCTAAGTAGCCTATCGACCTTAAGAGATGAAATGAATGCCAAGAATTATATAATGCCAAAGGAGATACCAAGGGTAACGGTTTTGTATAAGAAGCAAAGGAAAATGAAACACCAGATTGGAAGGGGTGCAAAGTTGGGTGAAAAAAGAACAGCCTGTGAGAGAGTGAAAGAGGGGTGTGATTTGAAGTAGATGGAAGAGTTTTGAAGGCTGCGCAGAAAAGGAGGTGCCAAATTTAATGGGAGTTGAAAATATATGTAAAAAGGTATTCCTGGCACTCAACAAAAAGAAGACCATAGTGTGGGAGATGTGGTTCCAAGATGAAAGGGAGCGGTACATAATAGCTGAAGAAAGTGCGCCAACCAAAGGATTTGTGGAGAGCTTGTGTGGAAGAGAACAGGGTGTAGCAAAGTAAGAAAATGCACCATTAGAGATTTTAAAAAGGAACAATGTGATGTAGGATGGCTGTGATTGAATTGGGGAAGAAGAAAAGAGACCGTAAAAGAGAGGAATCGAAGCAAAGAGGAATGAGATTAGAAGTTACAATTATTAATGAGAACTAAGTACAAAAATTGAGATGAGTGGAGGCCATGGTAGGCCATTTATTGTAATTTGTTATTAAATAAACAATTTAAAGTTATTTGCAAGTTACATTTCTTTGATTGTTTGAGGTAGGCATAATTTTTCCTATGAGTTTTGTGTTTAGTGAATGTGAATTGGCTTTGAGTTGTGAACATGAGTGGAAGTTTGAATTTGTGAACTTGTACAAGATGGGTTTGTGATAGTGAAAGTGGTTTATTATTTCTGTTGCTGCATCAACTTGTCAGTGGGGTGGAATGTGGAGTGGACCCTAACCTTGGTAGGTATAGGGTACCCTAATAGTACCCCAACTAGTATTGTAGTAATTTTTTAATTAAATATTCTTTGTTTTTTTTATTTTTGAATTTTTTTATTTTGAAAATAAAAGAGAAATAAAATAAAATAAGATAAATTTTGTATGGATTTATGTTTTTCTTCTTTTGGATACAACAGTGAGGTCTATTTCATGTCAAGTGTCCCAAAATGCAAGTGAACTATAAATTTTTAACACAAATCTTTCATTCAAAATGTTAAAACAAGCTATAGAAAACTTAAAAAAACAAGGGACAAGGTCCCATCAGGCGTGTTAGAGATGTATCCTTTGATTCAAAACAAATAAAAGAATCTAAGACCCCTATTCCAAATCAAATAAATACCTTAAATAGAGCAAAGAGGAATGCAAATACAAAATGAAATTAGTAAAATATTACCAAACGTAACCATCATATGTGTTGGATATGTTCTAGGATAAACTATTGGTTGCTCTTTGAATAAGGAACATGTACCTATAGATTGATCAAATATGCCAATAAAGATGAAGGATGAGGGTTGATTTATAGATTTTGGGATGAGGATGTGAATAGTAAGGATTCAATCTTCAATGGATGGTTGAGATTGAATGAGAGGAGTGAAGAATCCTCATTGACTAAGAATAGTCATGGAGAGTTATAGACGCTCATTAGTGGGTTCTAAAATGGGTGAGGATAATTATATTATTTATTTATTTATTTTGGATAATAAGTTGTGCATGGGTTAAAAGTAGAAAAGAATAATGGAAGGGGCTATAATGGAATATTAGTGTATAATGGGATTTTTAAATATTTATTTTGAAAAAATGGATGGAAATGGATTTAGCCTAATTAACTAAATAACATGAATCATTTAATTGAATGATGATAAATGTAAGGGGTAATTAGGATGGTACTATGAAATGGTATGGTACTAAGACAAAATGTCAAGTGGAATGTTTGAAGGTGGTGAGAAATAAATGTTTACACTATGTATGGTAGAACTTGTAACAAACATGTTAAAAATTGGTGGAAGTGTTGATTTATCTTTATTTACCTCTTATTCCTACTTATTTGGAGTTAGTTCCATACTTATAACTTTGTTTTGTAAATTTTTCTTTGGGACCCAAGTAGAATAAGTTCCTATACAATTTAAAAATAAGGGTTTCCTTAGAATTTGCAATACCTTTATTATTTTTATTTTCCTTGACACATGAGTAATTTTTTTTCATAAGTATTTTCTAAAGGTATAAAAATATCAAACCATTTATACACATTATCTATACGTTTTGTAATTTGAGGTGTTTTAGGCCTTGATTTTTAAGATATTTAAAATAAGCATGTTCATAAGTAACTTTAGATTTTATCACTATACACTCACTTGGTCTTAATTAAAAATTATTCTCAATTATTTTTATTGGTGTAACATAGAAGGTATTTCTTTACATTGCTCTATCCAAAGTCTACAAAGTAAAATATCAAATCTCTTTGAAGAAGAATATTGTTCAATATAATTTGTAATATTTTGAACCAACCTCTAAATACAGGATAATGCACCCCATGGTTTCAATTAATATGTAATTTTTCATTTTTAATGAGACTCTAAAATATGCAAAATCTTGTTGTGGAATATGATAACTAAATAAGAATTCCTCCAAATTGATAATTTGGAAAAGGATTAGTATAGATTTTTAAATTATAATTAGGGTGAGACACTAAATAATTTTCCACATCATTAATAGTAGTGACTTGTGTCATATTTCTATCAATCAAATATCACGCCTTATGCTTGAGATGAACTCAATATTAACTAGTGTACCCTTGAACTCTATGATACTAGAAAAATCATGTTGAACATCATATCCATTAAGCAACCATATAGATGGATCCAATGGTCTAATGAGAGGAAGAAAAATTCTATTAACACCTATGAAAGTTTGAATCACTTTCTCTACATGATTGAATTCAACTCAACATCCCTCTATCCCTCTTTTGCACTATCTCTCTTTCTCCCTCTCTAACTTTTCCTCACTATATATCTATCTATATCTCCCTCTATAAATCTATTTCTCTATTATCCCTTTATGTTTATCTCTTTTCCTCTCTATCTCTATATCTCCCTCCCTCTCTCTCTCTTCCTCCCTATCTCAATGTCTATATATGCCTCTCCTTCTCCCTCTCTATCTCTCTATCTCTTCATCTCACATCCTCTCTTCCTCTATAGATCTATATATTCCCCCCTCTCTTTCTCTCTCTATTTATCCCTCTATCTCTATATCCCCCCTCTCTTTCTCTCTCCATCTCCCTATATATCTCTCTCTATATCTCTACATATCCCTCTCTTTACATTTATATCTCTATCTCTATCTATATCTTCCCATCTCTCTCCCTTTCTATCTTTATTTTTCTATTTTTCCCTCTCTATGTCTCCCTCTTTCTAGCTTTATCTCTCTATATTTTTCCATCTCTCCATCTCTATCTATCTCCATCTCCCTATTTATATCTCTCTATCTCTTTCTAGTTCTCCCTATCCCTATCATTCTCTCTCTGAATTTCTTCCTCTCATCTCTTTCTCTTTCTCTATCTCCCCCTCTTTTTATCTCCTCCTATCTCTAACTCTATATTTATCTCTCCCCCTCTTTCCCTCTTCCTCTCCCTTTGTTTAACTCTATATTTCTATCCTCCCTCTCTATATCTATGTTTCTATCGCCCCCCTCTCTCTATCTCTTCCTCTTAAAAAACTCTTTCTAACCCTCTCTCACTATCTCTATCTCTATCTCTTTATCACATTTGTATCTTTACCCCTATCTCTCTCTCTCTCTCTATATATATATCCTTCTATCCCTTTATCTCTTTATAATTCCTCTCTCTTTATCTCCCCCTCTCTCTACCCCCCACCTCTCTCTATCTATCCCTTTCTCCCTCTCTCTATATCTTTACATCACTTCCTCTCTATCTGTACATATCTCTCTATCTATCCCCCTCTCTTTCTATTTCTCTCCCCCTCCCTCTCTATCTCTTTTTATATTCGGCCTCTCTCTATATCTCTATCTATTTCCCTCTTTAGCTTTATCTCTCTATCTCTATCTCTCTCTACAATTCTAACTATATGTCTCTATGATTGTCTATCTTTGCTTAAAACTCTATATAACACAAGTTTTTCATAACACACTCAAATTATATAAAACACACCCATCTTATGAATTGGTAATTACCAAGACACAATATGAGTTTCTTATGTGAAATTTTACATAACATGCTTGTATTTTCTTTAAAAAATGATTTGGCCACTTTTTAATCCTCTAATTTACTGTACACAACTTGGACCTCTTAGCTTAACATTCATAAATCCACATGATGAGATAATATTTGTTAAACCTTCTATGTACTCTAAGTGAATTTTGGGTTACCAAAACTATTCTTCTCTATCAAATAAATAGCTGTGTTGAAGTAACCAACAAACATGCACCTCAAGTATTGGAAATACCTCTTAAATTAAATAATATCATTCCAAAAGATTCACATTCTTAATCTTAAATCCATGACATAAACATTAAATAATATATAGATAAATTATCCTCTTTGTTAGTTATCAGAACAACAAGATGGTGCTTCTTCTTTTGTGATGACCCTTAGCTAAATATTTATAATAAAATACTTGAATCTAAAATACCCACAATACATATTCATGTAAAGTGCATAGATTTTCAATATCCAAATACATAAAATAAATTTGTACACATAAAACAAGCTACGATAGAGTATTTCATTCAAATGATTACTTCGAGTGCATTGTTGTTTCATTACACACAAAGGATTTTTGAAGTATCTATTGATTAAATTTACATAAAAGAATTACAATATCTTTTGAAAACACCAAACATGTTGAAATTCTTTGATTTTGAAGCGAGGATTCAACCTCTATATGAAACTTCTCTTAGGAAATAAAATGGTTGTCATTCTCCAATCTCTAAAAAATCAATGGTATTTCATCCACTAACCTCTATAATCCAAGGTATTATGTCTTTAGATATAATAGATGAACACAAGTGCTCAAATACAAGTTAGGGTTTATGATCAATTCACTAAAATATGTAAAAATAATGAATTTATCACCCATATAAAGAGGTTGAAGGGCTAGCATGGGCCCACATATGCTCAAATGTGTTTGATATTTTCTTGCCACATTATCACATTCAAATTGAGGTGCATTATTGGTAGGCTTGGTCAATCATGGTGTGAGGTGAAACCCTTTGTTCAATGGTAGGGGCATAAGGAAATGCAAACTTGAAGATAGGGGTCTAGGGGAATGCATACTTGAAGGCGAGGATCCAAGGAAATACATGTTTGAAGAATGCAATTGTAATGAAGACCGAGGGTCTAGGTATTTTCATGCCAAATGGTGCATTTCTAAGAGGGGTCAAGGGTCCATGGATTTGCATGCAAAAGAGTGCATTTGCAAGATGGATTGAGGATTCAAGGATTTACATGCCAAAGGTGCATTTACAAGAGGGACCAATGGTCTAGGGATTTGAGGAATGGAATGCCAAGATGTTATGATGTGAGGGGATGGAAAGGTCCATGGGTACTATAAGGTAGAATAATGAGGCAACTAGGAACAAGATATCAAGATATTTGCTAACAAATTTTACAAGAGGAATGATGGTATCTAGAGAGACCCAAGGGTCTAGAAGAAGGAAGCATCATGGGGAGAAAGAATCAAGCTTTGAAGATGCTCAATGTTGGAGGGAATGTTGATTAGAATTTAGAGATGCCTAATGAAAAAGGGAGCAAAGATTGGGATTAGGAGATACCCAATACAAGAAGTAATAAGGTTTGAACTTCAAGGATACTTGAATTTGGAGGGAGAAGGGTCATGCTTTAGGGGTACTCAATATAGAAGGGAGTATGGATTGGGCTATAGAGATATCAAATGCTAAAGGGAGTAGGGATCAAGAGTTGGTGATACTCGATACACAAAGGAGTGAGGATTATAGAATTAGGATATCAATACATAGGAAAGAAAAGGTAAACAAGGAAAAGGTCTATAGGTCCAAAAATGGCTAGGGAGAGCATAAGTCTAGGAATTAGGGTTTTATAAGATCCAGTACTAATTGGAATTATAGAATAGGGATACAACATAGCTGATACCAAGGTGATGAGGGGAATGGAAAATTCAAAATTCCACATATACCAAAGAGTAATGATGGAGTGGAGATAGGGGTTTTGGGTTTTGAGATACCAAATACCCTTTTGGAAAGTTAGTAGGACTAGGGAAATATTCATGGGCCTACATTATGGTAGAAGTTAGAACTCAACAATATCTAATACTACAAGGACTCAAGGATATTTAATACCATAAGGATTAGGGATCAAGGATACCAATTTATTTGGATTGATTGCAAGTAGGGAAATAAATTTTTGAAATCATATGAGATAGAAGGGAGTGGTATTGTAGGGGACAAAGGAAAGGCATGCTAGTAGAAGAAATTTGAAAATTCTAAAACATGGGGAATCGGGGAATCAATAACTTGAGGGAAATGAATGAAAAGGGATATTAGCATGAATTTTTAAAAAATCTCAACAAGTGAGACAAAGAGAGGTTTGAGGAATAGGATACTAAGGAAAATGATGCTAAGGTAAGAGAAATCTCAAAAACCTATAGAAGGAAAAGGATCAAGAAAGTGGGGTTCAAGTGGGGATTGAAAGAAATGTATGATAGCATAAGAATTCCCAAGATCTCACCCAGGGTAAGAAAGTGATTGTAACACTCTCCAACTAAAGTAAATTAAAAATAACACATTAAATATTTTTAAAAACCTTATCGTTAGTCACATGAGGGTTAGAAATAGTCACTAAACCTCCAAAAGCACCTATAGAGCTAACACCACAATAACTTGCATTGTGCTAGATTTTTTTTTTTAATTTAGCAAAATAGTTTTCAAACATTTTCACTTCTTGATGGAGAAAAGAGGGCTTATGATCCTTCCTAAATTTCCTTGCAATTTTTTTCTTATTTGGACCTACCCTCTAATATTCCAAGATATTATTTTTATTTATGAAATTTTGTGGATCTACTAAGCTCCAAAGAAGTATAGCTACCATTAGCAAATTATTTCACTAATTCCTTGAAGAAATTTTCCTTCATATTTGGTCTCACCCTCTTTGATTTCGCTCCTACATTAGGTTTTTGCTTAGTGTTTCTAGTTACCCTTAGACAAGATTGAACTCTAATTTTCTTTAAAATTGAGAAGGAAAGGGTCACCTTATACTCTTTTGATTGGATTATGAAACACAAAATAATTTCATTTTCCTCCATATCTTTGTACTTAATTTCCCACTTCAAGGGATGGTTCCATTGAATCTTCTTTGGTACTTGCCCCCTCCTACTATCCTTTCCTATATCTATCAAATATATAATCTCCCTACCCTAGGTCATTAAACCATGAATGAAATAGCCTTCTTTTCCACTTCTCCAGACCAAACCTTATATTTTACTTTTGAAGGTTTATATTCCCTTGAAGAGGATTATTCTTTGACAAAAATGAATCATTGAATTTCTTTTGACTATCACATTCAACTTCTCTATTTTTTATGTCTTTGCTTATAACTTCATCCTTCTTTTGATCTAGGATGAGCTTCCTTTGTTTTTTTATGAATTATAGCATTACTATTGGAAAATGTAATAACTCTTTAATAAAAATAAAATATATAATGTATAAAATAAAATAACTCTTAAATAAAAGTTAAAATAAATAATATTTTGTCTTTTTTTATTTATATTTTATTTAAATAGGAATTGGCATGGGTATGCAAATAACAACATTATATGTCTGTATACATATCCATGCTAATTTAGAACATATATACTAACATGTATATTCTAAATTAGCATAGATATCTTGAAAACATCTATTTATAAAACATTGAGATATATCAATCTTCATACACATATTTATCCTATATAAGAAATTTGATACAAGTGCTTTAAGATTGACATATCTCTACATCTTTTAGATAGATGTATTTAAAATATATATTGTATTTGTTATCCTTTTATTAGATATGACAAATCTAAGTAATGGTGTTTACATTATATATATTTGCTAAATTTTAATTGTATTGTGTCTTTGATCCTCACACTATAATTTTTAAGTATAATTATAGTTTTTGTCAATAATTAAACTATATATAAGAATTTACAACCATGCTTAACTCAAATAAATATGTAATTAGGATGGATTTGACTTAATCCAACATTACTAAGAAAATGTGAAATTATATTTAGGTCAATATTAAATTCACAAAAAATGTTAGTTTATACTTAGGTTAGTTTTACATTTGTGGGAATCTTAAATTAAGGGTGATTTATAAAATGTTGCATGCTTGGATATACTTGGAGATGGAGAAGCTAGAAAGCCAAAAGTTGAACAATTAGCAATATATATATATATTATTGATTAGTAATCTAAGTATATATAGGAGTCTTTTTGATCAAATGGATAGAAACACATGTAGATTTCAATCTAGGGCATCATTACTTTGGTCATTATGACAACACTCTACTTTCACCCCTCAAACATCATGTTCTACTTAAACATCATCCAAACCAATAAAAACAATGATGTCAAAATTGTGTCTTAGGCAACTTTGACAGAATACCCAAAGAGGTTTCTCCCTAAAGATCATGCTCTCATATCAAATAACTAAATGATTATATAAATTTGATATAAAATCTCCCAACAACAAAAAAAATTGATAAATAACTATTTTTACCTTTAACTATTAAACCAGATAATATTTAAGAATAAGTTATAACCCAAACATTCTATTACAACAAATTTTCAATATAAAAATGATTGACCAGTCTTCTCCATAGAATAAGGAACTGGCAGATGAAACTCGAGTTCAAAAAGCAGTATCTTCCTCTTCCTTTTCCTGCATGTAAGTCTGCATCTCATTTCTTTTATTTGTTTATGGAAAGTAACCCATATGAAGACAAACTCCATACCATTTTGAGATCCACTGCCCATTTTCCTCTTAATCATTCTTGCTCCTCTGACATAACTTCATGTGCAAGGATACAAATCCATAACTTTATTGGATCCACTTGCAGCTTCTTCATTGAATTTAGATACCTGCTCCTGCTCTTTTCCAATAATATCTCCACACTCCAATGTCTTCCAAGAAATCTAATATGCTGTTCATGCCCACCAAACAACAAAAATAAACTGAAAGATGCCTTTGCCTTTACTACTTTAACAGAAATCGAGGCAACAACAACTAGCCATGCAGAAAGAAGGGGACAAGAAAGCAATGGTGGGTGTTGCAGACGTAAGCTTCCATAATTAGTAGATTGACACCCAGTAATGGCGCCCATTGCTTCTGTGCTCTTCCGGGCACATTGGAACTTGGGATTTGGTCCCCCCTAACAAATTCAGTTTTACTTTTCCAAGGAAACAGGAAGACAGTTGGACCAGTGCCTGGTTTTTAAGATAGGTGGTTTCTTATAAAAACTAGGTAATTTTTTCTTTTTTCTTTGTTTTTCTGAAGTTATCTTCTTAATGTTATCTTCAAAGAACTTTCTTCATTTATACAAAAACTAGATCTGTTCTTCATATTATTTATGATTTAAAAGAAAAAAAACTTCCAACATATTGTATGATCGCGAATGAGTAGTATCGCTTCTTTCTTTTTAAAAGAGTTTTTTGCAATTTAGAGCAAATTATATAGGCTCCTAAAAATTGTACTTCTTCATTAAGTACGCACTATTGGTTTCATCTTAAAATTGCTTACTTGAGGAGGAATTGCAACATTTTCTTTCTACCATAATAGCTTCATTTGATAACTTAATATTCAAGATTGAGGTTATAGCCTATGTACTCTTGGTGATGATGAATCCATCTAACACTTGGTGAAAATGGCTTAAGCAACAATCATGAAAGATCTTTATTTGGTTTCAAATGTTACTTATATTCTAGTGTAGTACAAATACTTCAGTTGCCATGGACAACATAGATGCATAAATGAGTGCCTATGCTACATCGAAGACATTCCTCCCACCTATTGATTGACTAAGATCTAACAATGACAATTCCATAACCTATTTGATTACAACACATTAATCTCCATCCATATATTTTTCCAAACTCCACATCTTTTAAATCCATATATACAAATCAAGATTCTTTATTTCCTTTTCCATATATTTTACAAAATTCTCTACCACCTTATTCACATATTCTCTACCTCTGCTTATTTCTTCTTACACTAGTTTCTTTGTTTCCAACTTGACACTCATTCTTCCCTTCCCTTTGTTCTTGTCACTGCTCGAAGCTGCCACCAATACTAGTCTACAACTATAAATAGGAGAACTCATGAGAGATTTCATGGTCAATAATATATGCTAAACATAATAACATCAAGAGTTATTATAGCAAAGATATTTCCCAACCTTAATTGAATGCATGTCCTTTCTTATACTCTTTAAAAGGTTCTCACACACCAACCCCATCATTTTCAGTTCTAGGTGATAAATGAAAATGTCCATTGTTGTATGCCTCATATGTCCTTTCTTATACTCTTTAAAAGGTTCTCACACACCAACCCCATCATTTTCAGTTCTAGATGATAAATGAAAATGCCCATTGTTGTACGTGTAACGCTCCGCCGCGCAAACCCCAAAGAAACTAATAAAGACGCAACATTTTTTTTTAAAAGGAACATATTAAATGTAATTAAGTATTCCAATATTACATTGTTCAAAGTTGCACAACTAATTCTCTTGGGGTACACGAGGACATTACTAACTAACCCATAACAAAGATGATAGATTAAACCTTAATTAAACAATATTTAAACAATTACGTAAAGTCATTCATTTTCATAACATCATTTAAAATATCCATTAACAATAACCATATTAATACCATATGTACATATGACAGTAAACAAAATTATAAAGATATAACGTGTATATTTCGACAGATATAACACCAACTTTTACAAATGTTGGTTCCTGAATAAATACATAGCCTAAATATACATTACATTCATATGATAGTACATTACAACTGTTTGAAAATACATCTCAATAACCACATATAAAAATTACATCAAGGTCATCCCAACACACGTGGGAGACGATACATCAATGAATACATTACATCTGAGGTATAAACATACATCTGGTACACAAGAACACTGGATCAAACAACATCTTCTGAAACCCTGCAATAAAGAAACAACTACATCCAAAGGGAACCCAACGTGGTGCGAAGCACGTTCCACCCAACCACCCCCGTGTTGGGAGTAGACATGGAAGGATCCCCGACCAAGCACGTCTAACGGTAACACAAGACTAACTCTAGACAAGATAACATAATACCACTAACCCACTCTGTAACTCAACAACGATAAAACCAAAGACAAAACATTAGACCACTTCCAAAACACAACAATAAATCACTTTCCAAAATTACAACAACAAGCCACGAAACACACCATCATTAATTCAAAAATCGTAATATCAAAAACTACTTCCAAAGGACTTCAGTAAAAAATCCACACAAATGGAATGTTAGAGGAGAGTGTCATCGCATGGTATAACATGGATTATCCAGACAACCTATGAAAAGGTGCCACCTCCATCACTACATGGATTATCCTGACATCCTAGTTAAGGTGCCGCCTCCATCTATGGTTCTCCTGACAACCTATCTCAAGGCGCCGCTCCATAGGGTTACTCATGTAGAATTGTTAACCTTTCATGAAGACAAGGCAACGATCTTGCCAACCACGGCCTTCTCGGCCCCCTTTAGTCTATGATAGCACTAACAGGTGGACGAGGCATCACAATTATCTTATTAGTGTTTAAATCGCACCCATGGTTAATTACTTAGGTTATCACTAATTAATCTAACTCTACGTAGCTTACCTAGACAACCCCTTTGTGTGTCGGCCCCCACTAGAGCCACTCTCTCTAAGCACTCAACACAAAATATCCAACACAATAGGATTGTATCACAAGAAGTACTGAACCAATCACATGGATCCTCTGTGAGGCATATCCATCTCGCCAAAAAATGAAACACCTCCACAACACGGTACAATCCACGCGTAACTCAAATCACAACCTTAGTCGAAACATAGGCCCGATATCAGAATTGCAAGATTAATACAACAATATTCCCACCTTTGGAAGTCCTAAACAACAACTTAAGTTCCTATGAAAGATAAGATAAATCTAGGGTTTTCCCATACGACACAACAAAACAATGAAGAGAATACCACAATAGACTTAACAATAATCTCAAGAATAACAATTACGTGTAATCAAACTATATTAAACATTTTCAATACATAATAACTCCAACAAATAAGAAATCAATTACCCAAGAAAACTCCATTTTATTTAAATACATAATTTATTTATTTTTATTTGCACAAATACACTATAGCACTACAAAGTTATATAATTTTCCCCATAAACGCAACATACAAAATTCCACCTTTATTTGCATATAAATATATATATAATAAAGCATACATATAATAAAACATATATATCAAAATATATAATTAAAACATCTATTTAAGTCACATTATAAAAATTAACTTGCTAATCCATTGCAATTATGAACATATATACATATAAAAAAAATACATACATACATACATACATATATATATATATATAGTAATTACCAATATATATTCATATACCAATACATATTTTATTAACAATATATATATATAAGTTAATAAAGCAAATTAAATTAAATTAAATCTACAATATATAAAAAAAAACTTTAATAAAACACCCACACAATTCCAGTGGTTTGTGGGGAGGCCACAGTACGTAGGTACTATGTACTCCCCGTGGGGAGGCCGCAGTCCCCACTAGTTGTGTACAGTAGCCATAGGCTGCTGTGTGCAGTCAGTGGTGATTGCACACAGCAGTACCCTGGGCAGTGGGGATGGTACGGCTTTAGCCGGCCATTCCCACCCTAAAATATATAATTTTTTTTTTTTTTTAAATTTCTTTTAAAATAAGATCTTTTATAATATGAATATTTGAACATGTATTTCGTCTGGAATGGAATACAAAAAGAATTCAAAATAAATACATTTAAAATGCATACTTGATTCTATATTTAAAAGTTGAAATTCGAAATACATAAGAATTTATTTTTACATATATGTATTTTTACAAGAAGAACAATATATATATATATATATATATATATATATATATATATATATATATATATATATATATATATAAGAGATTCAAACAAATCCTATATTAAATCATTTTCATAACAGATCCCAATATAGATCTAGATATACAATGCAATCAATAATAAACAGGTATTTCCTTTTTCAAAATAATTATTTCCACCACTAAGTTTCATTGAAGAATCTTGAAGGTTTCATTATAATTTTTTCTACATAGGATTCGAGGGTTTAAAACAAACAAGTTTTCAATCACAAAACCAGTTTCAATAAGAATAGAGAAATAGATTTTCAAAAACACAGCAAACCATATATTGTTTATAAAAGCAATAAAATAATAATAAATAACAGAAGAAAACCTGGAGTCCTTCGTTCGATGAAGAATCCCTTTTGTAGCCTCCTTTTGATTTCCTTCTACAACTCTCTTTTTGAATCTATCTTTTCTTCAAACAATTATTTTACCCAGAAGCACAAACAAAGCTATTTTTTTCTTTTCTTTTCTTTTACAGACCCTCGAAAACAACAGAGAAATCTTTCGTGTGTGAATAACTCCCTCATCAAAATAATAAAATAAATAAAGTTCTTCCGCTTTTCCTCAAAAATCCTCTCTTTCTCATTGGTCCTTTTTCCAGCTCTTAAAAGCACAACTTATCTACAATTTTAATTAAAAATAATTTATTTTCTCAAGACATTATCCCCACCAGACTTTCTAATTTAATATTAACAAAAAGATAATATTTAATTATCTTCATCAATATTCATTTAATTTAATTTCTTACACTTTAATTAATTAAGTACTTTTTAATTACAATATATTTAATTTTAACATTTTACTAACTCACAAATAAATCAAGACAACAAGACAACTTTAATTAATTATCTTATGAAATAAGATTAATTAAATAAACACTAACCATAAATAAAAGTAAATACTCAACAATCAACTACATAATGACAAGGACAAAACTTCAGTCATGACACAACTTACAACAGGACGACGAACTTGGGATGGGGATACTTCCAAATCAACTCCCTTTTTTAACATTTTACCCATTGGGTTAGTTTAATGCTCACCCTGTCCTGCCGAAGCAGGTGGAATCGAGACTTATTCCTGCAATCATGCATACCAATAAACGTCAAGTAACACATGTATATATATAATCAAACCTCCTATCGTGAGAAGGAATTGCATCGTAGCAGGGCACTCATAAACGAATGATGCTACACTGTCCTCTCACCTAAACTATACTAACAATTACAATATCAATGATGAAATAACATTCCTAAATTAACTGATCACATCATACCTAATTATTAAACCATTGCATTATAATGTATCACCGAAACCAACTAAACATCATAGAATCACAACATCGACATATATAATATTAATAAAAAACCATTACATAATAAAATAATCCAAACACCACATAAAGTATCGTAAATCATACTAATAATGTCACAAGCATCAATTAACTAAACTACGCATCTGCACACACCAGGTCGGTGAATTAATCACCATTACAAATCAGTATCACACTAACATATAAAAGTAACAAATAGTAGCAAATAGTATTAGCAACATGGGGGTATTACAGTACGCCTCTACCAAGATATGATGATAAATGATGTCATTAGAGTCATATAGAGCATGTAGAATTTGCAACTTATATATAAAAAATTATGGCTTATTGTACAATTTATTCGTTTCTTGACATTGAATTTTGTACTATAAACAAGTCGATTATTAAGCTAACATGTAATTTATTATATACAAAAGCTTTAATTTTAAAATTTAATTCATATTTTTTAAAGATGGATATAAAATTATATTGAAGTTCAAGATTAATAATTTATTATAATAGTATAATCAATATAAATATTTTTAAATATATCTTTATGTTGAGAGATATTATTATAATACATTAATTATTAATTTATAAAAAATATTTTTATGTAATTTTTAATCATTTTATTATAATTATTTAATTATAATTAAATTTATATTTTGAATATCAAAGTTTTAAAAAAGATGAAAATAAATGAAATTGAGTAGAGAAAATACATCAAATATGTATATAGTATATCTAATGATAAGTAACTTTTTTTATCAAATAATGTTTCAAGCAATTTAGGTGGTAGAAATCACATGGTTTTAAATTTTAATGAGGGAAGAGGCCACAACTTAGTCAAATCACCCATCCAATTTTGAGATCAAAGTGTGATAGATGCCTTAATAGAGGGAATGATAAAACATTAATAGAGGAGTTAACACTGTTAGAATTGTGAAACAAGCACAAAACCACGAGCCACAAGATCAAACACAAACAAAACACCTTCTACGCAAGAGATCTGCAAAACAAATGTGCAATTAACTTCAACAAGAAAAAGCTACAGAAGAGAGAAAACTTTCAAGAAGATATGAAAGCTACAGATATTCCCCCGTTAATAATTACAATGAGATCAATCCTTATAAAAGGAGATCAAGAAACCCTAAAGAAAAGCCTAAAGGGAAACCTTAGTGTGCACACTTAATAATTAATAAATAATTAATTATTAATGTGCCTAAGTTTAGCTTAAGTAACTAAAGTGATAAGTGACTTAATTAATTAACCAATATGGTTAAATTAATTAAGTAAAAAAACTTATTACTCTAACACCCCCACTTAAGATGAACTTAGGAAGTAACTAAAAACACTAAGGAAAAGATGCATTGAAGCAAAGATGGGTCCCGACAAACAAGGCCAAGTAAGGTACCCATGTACAAACAAAAGATCTCTATAAAGCGGAGAAATAGAGAAAACCTCATGGGAAAAAAACTCTACTCCAAGAAGAGATCAAAGACGACTGAAGGACTGAAAAACCTCTAATCAAGGAAATGTCCTGAAAAAGAAGAACATGTAGAACATCACAGAAGCATGAAGAAGCTGCAAACTCTGTCAAAAGATGACTGCTACGGTGCCAAAGAACCTCCTCTGAAGATAGGATGATCAAGATCAAGAAGACAACAATTTGCATGAGTGCCCCCAATGACACTACTTGAATCAGATGGAAAACAAAGGCAAACACCTGGAACGAAGATACAAATGGCACAAGTACCAATAGTCTAAAAAACACTGATCAACTGAGAATGGAAGATTCCTTCCAAGGCGAAACCAAGGAAGCATTAGCATGAACAGTATAATACCCCCCCATAATGCTGAAAAAGGAGAGGCGTGTCAGGTATACTGAAACTGAATGCTAGAAAGTAGTGCATGAAGAGGAACCAAGAGCATCTGAAGGTGCAAACATGAAAGTACAAGCTGATAGAAAGGATGTGAAACCAAAAGTCACATACGCATGAGAAAGGTATGAAGGAAAACAAAGGAAAATATCAACCCCCATGACACTTTATATCATAGTGCGAGTAAAATAAGGCACAAAGTGATGTGCAAGAAACTCAATACAACACATACAATGTTGAGGCACTTTATCTTAGTGCATTTACAAAAGAGAAATACATGCAATGTGAGCCCATAATGTCTACAATGTCCAAATAGGACAACATGCTGAAAAAACAATTCTCTTACAAAAAATGAGGAAACTGATAGCACCATGATGAAGTACACGAAAAAACATGCACTTTTAAAAAAATGGCACCTAAAAACGTGTCTGGATGCAGAAGAAATGGCATGTCAAAGTCTCCAAAATGAGAACTAAACAACAACAACACTGATAAAATAGAATTCTGGAAAAAACCCAGAAGTCAAAACTGGAAAATACCTATACCACTGCGAAGAGCACGAAATTCCACCCCATTTCAAGAAAAAATGCACATGAAAAGACCTCTGTATGACCAAGATATGGCCTCTCGAAGTTGAGGTGAAAAACTGAAAAACCCAACGTAGAGGGGTTGAGAAAGGCAAAAGTGATCTCCGCCAAATTTAGGAAAAACACCTCCAGATTTGGAGGTCCACCAGATTTAGTGTGCTCTGATACCATGTTAGAATTGTGAAACAAGCACAAAACCATGAGCCACAAGATCAAATACAAACAAAACACCTTCCACGCAAGAGATTTGCAAAACAAATGTGCAATTAACTTCAACAAGAAAAAGCTACATAAGAGAGAAAACTTTCAAGAAGATATGAAAGCTATAGATATTGTCCCGTTAATAATTACAATGAGATCAATCCTTATAAAAGGAAATCAAGAAACCCTAAAGAAAAGCCTAAAGGGAAACCTTAGTGTGCACACTTAATAATTAATAAATAATTAATTATTAATGTGCCTAAGTTTAGCTTAAGTAACTAAAGTGATAAGTGACTTAATTAATTAACCAATATGATTAAATTAATTAAGTAAAACAACTTATTACTCTAACAAACACCAATTATTGACCCTATAGTTATAGTCACAAGTGACTTTTTTGTTAGCACCCACAATTTCTACCCCTAAAAAACTTCAAGATCAATCATATGTATAGTCAAACGTTAAGGCATTCTTGTTACATCACCATTGATAACAATGTTATCCTTCTTGTCAAAAAAATCAAGTCCTAGGTGTTGTTATGTCTTGGTCCACTAATGAGGTATGCAATATTTTGTCATGAATATTATCAAACTTTGAATCTCAAATAACACTCCAACATAGACAAAATAAGGAAAGAGTGAAGTTAAAAGAAAGACTATATTGGAAAATGCCAAGGAGAGGCAAGAGGGGTTAAGGTTAAGTTAAATCTACTCTATTGATTGATGCAAAATCATATATGTGATCATATTTTAGGCATAAAGTTGGCAATGTACAAAAGGTCCAAAGTTCAAGTCAGTGGTTTTATTGTACCCAAAATCAAAATTTCTATTTTTAGAAAAATATTTTATTTTTTTTGTTTCTTGGATTGAGGATAAAATCTCAAAAATCTTTCTATTTTTGGAAAAAGCTACTTTTTGGTTTTTAAAAATTTTCTAGCTTTTTTAGGGAATAGCAATAATTTACAAGGAGAAAAGGTTGATAGAGTAAGTTGGGGCTTCATCATAAGAAAATATAATTTAGAAAGAATAAAGGCAATAAGAAGAGGAATATTCATCAAAATTATTTGAAAAATGTTCAAAAATATAAAATGGAAGAAATTTGAAATAAGATTAATTTTTTGAGTTAAACATTTAAAAATTCATTCAAATTGGTGAAAAGTGGAGATTTCTCCACTACAAGTGAAGTTGTGGAGTTTTCATAACAACTTGTCATGTTCAAAACTTCCACTTCTTGACACCTATCATCAAACCACTTGGAATTAATGAACCTAACTTATTGCCCCCAACATAAGTGGCACCCAAGTTATCCTCTAAGCCCAAGTCAAGGGTGACAAGCAAATAAAGTAAAATAAAGGAGAAAAATTGATAAATACGAGCCCTCCTTTCAAAGTGACACCCAAGATAATAAGGATAAGATGGAAAGAATGTGTTGGAAACTCATTTTATATTATTTTTTATAGGGATGAAGATTGAATAGATTTAAAGCTTTGCTTTAAAATCATTTTATTATTATTCAAAGCTTAAAGAAGCTTTAGCTAGAAATATATAAACATGTGCTATTTACATATAAATTAGAGTGAGAGTAGGTGACAGACTTATGTTGTAGAAATTGTCATTTTAAGGTTGAACACAAGTCAATGTTTGTAATGAAATATGATGAATGTTACTCTAATGTTATATAAACCATCCAGCTATTGTAACTACTAATTCCATGTTTGTAATTCTAATGAGTTGAATTGGATTGAACAATCTTGTCAAATTTTGTGTTGGTGTTCATTGCTCATTAAAGTAATAACTTTTCATATTGGACTTCGACAATTTACTTCATGAAATCATTTGATTATCTTTTATTTTATCACTTCTTGTGTCAATATTAGTGTATTGGTCTTTAATTTAGCCAATAAATAGTGTACATGTTGGGGTTATGTAATTAAATCTTTATTTGCAACTAAGCATTAGTCTATGTTTTAATGAATATGAAGTTGTCTTTGTTCATTCTTGAGTTGTTAGTCCACCTTAATTTATTAAAATATCAATATAATCTTAGCTATTGAAAGTTCAATGTTGCATCTAGGTAAAATCAACCAATGTATTATTTTATATTAAATGCAAAACCCCATCAATGATTTGTATAGTATAAATATTTGTGCATTATGTTATTTTAAGGGTTAGTTAGGTCTCGGTGAGCTTCATGTTCTAATTTAAAGAACTATTTTAGCATACTCATTTTTCTATCTTGTTTTGTCACAAAAAAGACAAATTAGAACACCAAATTTTTTTCCCTCTACTTGGGAATGAGATACACCAATCCCTTGAATTGGGAACAAAACACAAACAAACCAAGATTACAAATAGAGCTTATCACTTATATCATGGTTGATAAAGTGTACACTAGATCACGATGGAAGACAAGGATTCTAAATCTCATAGATTTCAAAAACCTCCTCAAGCATATTGAAGTTAAGATTCATCTTCACCAATGGTTGAAGAACTCATTAATATTTTTGTAGGAAATCAAGATCTAGAAAATCTAGATAAAAAATAAGCAATCACTTCAATCAATGGTTGATGATGTTCACAATAACCAAGATTTTCCACCAAGCTCAAGATTTTTTTTTTTAATTTCACGATGACAACACTCAACACCAAATGAGTAAGTCTAATTATTTACTATTTCTTAAATGACAAATTTGGGGTTTCTCATGAATATGTTACAATTATGCTTTTTTCCAAAATTTTGTTGGAGTAGTAGATTGGTTCTATCATATTGCTCCAAATTTCATTAAACCAACTAGGAGACCATGCACATAAAATTCCTCTCATGCTTCAAAGCATCCGATTGTGGTTGTGTTCTATTTTATACAATCAAATATATAATTAAAGTTCATAATGAACCTATTAGGAGTTTGTAAAATTCAATCAACTTATTGGAAGAATTATTAATTCTTTAAGACCTCCAAAAATTCTTCTAATTTGTTGAACATCAATGGTTCATCCTCTAAAATTTCTCTCTCAAAATTGATGAAGTGAATGAGTTAGAAGAGGCTCAAAGATGATAAAATAAGCACAAATATTACATGATCATTACTAAATAAATAAAAAAATGTCATTAGGATCATGGTTCCAAGTCTTGCTTAGCTTTTATTAGAGAAATTGGTGACTAAAATGACGAACATGTAAATATATTTTCAACAGAAAGTTTTAACTCATAGTTTTAGTGAAAGTATTGAAGGGCTAACCCAAATAATTTTTGTTTCCTCAAGAAAATTAATCAAATTTGCTCAAAATTGTCTAGAAATATACTATATGATGTATCTTTTGGTACCTTCCAAGTTAGATAATTAATGTTTTTTAATAACCTTCAAGATGATCCTAATGTCGACTTTATGACAAGATATACTGAGGATAGACAAGTTTTTGCTAGAAAGTTAAATACATTCAATAATTATGTATGTTTTTTTATGAAGGATTTCAAGAAGAGAAAATGCATGAGGAACATCCATGGGAGAATCCACCAATGGTGACTTTTTTCAAGAGACCATATATGATATGTTTGTTGATAAGTATTTTCATTGAGCAAAAAGAGGTTGATAGCATTACATAACAAAATAAGATGCATCAAAAGAGTTCTTATCTATAATTGAGGGATTATTTGAAGAACTTGCACAAGACAAGGTGAAAGAACCAAGCTTGAGAACCTAGTGGTATTCAAATTAATCAATAAGAATGACAACAATGAAATTATTATTTTTTCCCTCTTAAAGACATATTCTTCGAAATTGATCACATTGATTAAATTAAATAAACCAAATTTTCTCAAGGTCTACCAATATGGGATCGTGGATGAAATTTTTTCATTAAAGGAAGGCAATTATTTAACATGATTAAGGATCAAACTTGGAGAGGTGTTCAAATGAAGATTCAATGGAAATAAATGTTAAAGAAGGACTACGAGCTCATGAAATATATTCCGAAAACCAATGGAGGATCCAAAAATGTAGGAAATGAGATTGAATTTTTCAATACCTACAACCTTTTCCAAAAAAATATGCTTGGACTAAATTTAGGATTGATTAAGCAAAAGTAGTAGGAATGAGATAGTATTCTCGAAAAAGCCCATATATGATGGATGGTACAAGTTTATACACATAAGAATAGGATTGTAATTTTGATCCACTCGCTTACCTGTTTCTATAATTTTAATGCAAATTTCACTCTATAATTTTCTTAAAGAATATTGGACATATAAGGATTTGGAAAATTTTGGTAAAGGGCTAGGATAGTTCTTATGTGTCAAAATAAGTTTTAAATGTAGAATCAAGGATCTATTCTCAAGTATGTATTTAAGAAGAAACGAAGAAGATTTTCCAAAGGTGTTAATTAAAATAATTTATGGCAAATGGAGGCATAATGCAAAACATGTAGTATGCAACAATTTTTTTGGCTTTTGCAAAACCAAATCACACTCATCTTCGAACTAAAACAAAATATCCAAAAATTTGATTTGGAAATAGGTAGAAAAAATGGTGGCAACAAAGAAGGGTGGAATTGAAGAGGAAAATAAAGTAATTTTTAGAACAATATTAGATCTTAAACATGGTAAATCTATGTGAAAAAATTGTTGAAGGGAATGTTGCTTAGGTTTCATCCCCAACTAATGAGGAAATTGACCCATTCTTTTAAAAAAAAATTATTAACATCTAGTAGAGAAATGATAGGTGATGGAGGATGCTCAACCTAATATGAATTATCTAACTATTGTTTTAATATCAAATATGAATTACGGTTGATCGATTAATTGAATTTCCACATAATTGAAGGAAGAAATCTCATGGTCATATTCCAAAAAGGAGTTTGATGAATTTCACATTATAGACATTGTGGATAGAGGAAACAAAATAGATTTGAGTTCTTATGGATTAAGATTCAAATCATTCCAACATCCAAATAATAGAGAACCTGCAAGAAGATTATTCAAACATGCAAATGCAAATGCAAAACTCTAATCTACTTGTGAGGAAATAAACTAATTATCTCTATTACACTCCTCAAATCAAGATCTTGTGTAAACAAAATGGCTCTTAGAAGCACACTCAAGAGGCTATGATTTATTGGAGATTCAAATGCAAGATATAAAGACTTGCAAATCTAAGAAATTAAAACTATATAACTTGAGAAGAAACTAGCACGCAAGATGAAAATGATAGCTAGATTGCAAGTGATATTGACAGAGATGCGATGCATATATTAGATGATCCCAAAATGAAGTAGAGAGGTTGTTTAAATAGATACCCTCAATACAAAGTCAAGCATTAGGGTAAATATGGGATAATGGGAGATTAGTGGTATAGGAGGAATAAGTGGTAAATGGTAAATGGTAAGTGGTAGGAGGGAATGCTAGAGGGATTTTATTTAATAAATGGAGAAAATGGATATAAGGTGCATGTGTTAAGGATAGAATAATATTTATTGAATTAATTCAATGAAAGATATGAAAAGAAGAATGGAATGAGATGAATAATAGATAAAAATGAAATGATAGGACATATTAAGGATATAGCCAATGCTTGAAGAAAATTAAAGTTAAATGAGGATAAATTTAACATAAATTTTTATGTGTCTACAGACACTATGAATATCAACCAAATGGATTAAAAAAAATCAAGCCTAATTTGGTGTTAAATAAGTGAAAAAAAATAGAAAATTCAAAAGAGGGAAAAATCTTTCCTAAGAGGTGGGAAAGGATCTAGGCATAAATATCTTATGAGGTCTAGGGGAATCATCATTAGGCTTCAAGAAACTAAATTAAGTTTAAAAGGACATGACATCTTTCTTTGGCATTGCAAAGGATGGGATAGGTTTCTTTTGTAGGTACTAATGGTTCTTTAGAGGATTTGAGCTTCTAATGGTCCTTGAGATCAATCAAACTTAAAAGATCAAGAATGATACAAATTGATAGGTGGTATTTTTACAAAAAAAAAAAATTCTATACAATGTGTATGGACTTGTAAGATTGGTAAACAAGGTAATAGTATGGAATCAAATTTTCACATCCATTCTCACAATTTCAAAATTGATGGTCATATTGGGTCATGTGATTTTAAGATATATTAGCGTATTCAAATAAGTGTGATGGTGTAATCAATGAAGCTTTAGTTGCAAAGAGAGTTTTGAGATTTTATTTACAAGATGGGTTTGATTGATGTTTTACCAAAGGGGTACCCTTTCACTTGAAATAATAGAAGGTTTGGATTCAATTATATATTGGAATATCCCAATATATTTGCACGTACAATGGTTCATAGTTTAATTCTCACCATATTTTTGAATCCATAATTACGCCAATTTTAGTTTATGTTCACTTTATAATTTCACTTTCCATTTTAGAGGACTATGCTCCAAGGAGACACCCTTTCAAATTTGAAGGAATATGATTTCATGGTGATAAATTTAAGGAATTTTTTGAATTATGGTGAACAAGGCGAATGTGCCAATGGGTTTCAATATGTATGAAATAAAAAATATTTTTTCTTATATCAAATGTCGTCTCAAACAATGAAATAATTTTTCATTTAAGAATATTTTTATTGATTAAAAAAGTAGTTGAAAAAGATTTGGAAACCCTCAAAAGCAAGGTGATGATGCAAGTTTTATTTCAAGAATATTACCACAAAGAGAGAGTTACTTACAAGATATGATGAAATGTTGATTCAAAAGGAGATCAATTATAAATCAAAGTATAAGGAAACATGGCTAAAGCATGGTGACCTAAACATCAAATTCATCCACACTACTATAGAGGTTTTAAAATTTCAAAATAGTATATCATCCATCACTACAAGAGTGGTTAATTTAATATCAAATCCTGTGGAGATACAATGAGAAGTAGTAAGTTTCTTTGAAGATTTTCTAGGCAATACTATTGCAACTAACTTATGGAATCAAGAGGCTTTTCTCTCATATATCACTGTTCTTGTCATTAAAGAAAAAAATAAAGAATCTCATTGGCATTGCACACAAAATGAAGTGAAACTTTCTTTGTCTCATCTCCATATAGAAAAATTAGTTGGCCCTTTTATGGCTTCTGCATAGCCTTTTACCAAAAATGTTATGGGATTGTATGTAAAGAAATATGGGTAGTAGTTGAGGATTCATGAAAATCAAGGAAGTATTAAATTGGATTTATATAACACCAATACAACACTATTTATAAAATTGTCTCAAAATTCATTATGAACATACTCAAGACAATTCTTTCGATAACATTATTGGAAGATCAAAATGTCTTCCTTCCCAATTAATCTACCATGGATGAGACTATCATACTACATGAGATTATCCATTCTATCATCTCATCCAAAAAAAATGTGTAATTATAAAATTAGATGTTAGCAAAGCCTATTAATAGGTGAAGTGGTATTCTTGTTATGAATCCTTAAAATTTTGGCCTTAGAAAGTCATGGAGGGAATGAAGATACAATTGTATTTTAGTACCTAGGTACTCAATGCCACTGAATAGATGCCCCACTAGTTTTGTAAGCCCACTAGATGTCTCTATTAGAGAGACCCTCTTTCACCTTTTGTTTATCACTTTTGTTGAAGCCTTATTAAGTTGATTACTGTAGCAATACATCTTGGTATTTGAAAGGGCATCCATATTGCTAATAGAATTATCCTCTTTTCCCATTAATAATTTTCTAATGATACTATTATGTATGAGGTAGAAAATTATGAAGAGGCAAATATCATTAGAAGAACTATAGACAAGTACATTGCTAATTTTGATAAAATAATCAATCATGATAAATCTAACATTTCCTTTTTAAACACAAAAGGGACTACACAAAGGAATATAATAAGCATGTTTAGTTTCAAATATAGGAAACTTCTAGGAAAGTGCTTAGGATTCTATTTTCAAAATAGTAGTGAGATCCTCCCATTAGGAAGACACTCAATACCTATAGATTAAAATATGAAACTTGGAATGGAAAACGAATTAAAATTGCAAGCATTATTACAATGATCAAGGTTGTCAATTTTTTCATTATCATATATATGATGTTCTGAATCCAAATGAAAAAATCCCATAAAGTGCCTTGACAATTTGATGAATATTTTTTTGTACCAAAGGTTTGAATGAAAAAATCCACTAATAAGATGAGACTCAATATGCAAAAATAAGGTTAATTTAGTGGTATAAGAATGATCTCCATTGAGAATTAAAACTTGGATTTGGGAGAAAAAATATTTGGGATTTTTTTGCAAACCCATCTTCAAATTGGTGTTACAATATACAAGAGAAAAAGTAGGACTTGGATGATCTTGCATGAATTAAAACTACGTCCAATCCACATGAGGGATCACATATATGGAATTTTATATTAAACTGTAGACCACTAGTCATTGATCATCTTGCATAGAAATGTATAATGAGAACCAAGCTTATTTTTGGGAAGATTTGTGGAATAGTTTTCTCACAAAGGTAAGGGTGATCCTCACTAGGTTGTGGGGTTACAAGGTGTGCAATTATCTCTAATGCTACTCAAATTAATATAGGATAGAATGGAGATGGAAATATTTGGAGGATATATATCTTTCTACCACAAAGAGGAATGTACTTGAGGAACTAAAGACAATGAAGGTATTCATCAATGAGAAGGAGGATATGATCAAATGTGTGTATGCCAAATTAGGTCAATACTAAATTCAAATTGGGCTATAACTATTTATCTCATATAGTAAACTATATTAAATGGCCTATGGACCTATGCTAGAGTAAGCATTGTCTATCAAAAGCAGGTGCATGGTTACACAAAAGGATAAATTAAGTTGGGATAGATTGAAAAGTATCAACATTGAAGGTCCATACTAGTGTATCCTCTATTATAATGATGAAGAGACAAAAAACCACCCCCTAATAAACTATACCTATGCTAAAAAAATTGGCATTACCTATGAGAATAGTTTGGATGGTTTGTAGTTTTCCGTGCAATGACATTGTAGAGTTATTTAGAATTTGACCAAGGATATAAGGGAAATCATGCTACAAATTCTTGTGGATGATTGAACCTTCAATGGTTGTACAAAATATATGGATTTTTTTTTAGAAAACTCTACTAGTAGAAAAATTAATAAAAAAATAGAAATAATCATTAGTGAATTATTTATTTCTAGAATTAATGAATTGTAACAAAAAATACGATTTCTCCAAATGGAATGAAGAGAGTCAAAAAATGGAATTTCATCAAGTGGTCATTATTCAAGAGTTGTATGGGTTCAACCAAGTGAAAATATTGATAGGGAAAAATTAAAGTGATATCCCCCTCCAAATGTTAAGTTAAAACTCAATTTTGATGTGGCATCACTTAGCATCCCTAGGGTTTGGGGAGTAGGATGCACAATTTATAAGTGGAATACAAAATTAGACGTGGTTGATACCTGAAAGATCCCTTCAAGAACCAACAACAAGGATAAGCTTCAAGTACTATTGTTAATCCTTATATTATGTGCAACTAGTAACATCACACACACACACACATTGAAGGATATTCCATGATCATTATTGGTATAATTCAAAACCACAAATCTCTAAGCTAGATAAAATATATATATATATATGAAGAAAAAATATATATATATATATAAAAATATATATAAAAAGAAAATATATAAAAATATATAAAAAAAATATATATAAAAAAATATTATATTTAATTTTTTAGTTTTTAATAAAAAATTAAATGAAATGATTTTAATTACATTTATAAGATTGAATGCTTTATGAGATTATTAGTTGTCTATTGTTACAATTGTTTAGATATTCATAGGACCAGTGACTATTTCTTCTCTTATTGATATGAATGAACAACTCTCCTCATCCTTTCAATCTATTTATCTTAAATAATTACTGTAGCACCAACTTTTATTGTTTCAAACTATTTTTCTTATTGATTTGAATGAACAACTCTCCCCATCCTTTCAATCTATTTCTACTATAGAATTGACTTTTAATGTTTTCTTATATTTGCTTGCGTAGCTTAGAAATTCAAGGATAAAATGTTCCTCCATTATCACCCTTTAGATGCAAAAAAATGCAAACCCTCTCTTCCCATTCCATTCTTATTTAGATTTCATTCATTTGTCCATCTACATTTGAGCCTATAATATTAATACATATATTTTTGAAATCATCTTAACAAAAGTATTTTAGCTAAATTTTAGAATAAATAAATTAAAATAGAATTTTAGCAAATCTTAAATAAAGGAACATATTTTTTTTAAATTATATTAAAAAAACTTCATATTATATATCAATTTTTTCTTTATTTATCATTTTAAAAAAGATTAAATTCACAACCAAATTTCATTCCCAATCCTTTAAAAAAAATAATCTTAAGCATAATTCTCTCTTATAAGTTCTACTTGATTTTCTCATTTTATAATTGAAAGAAAATAAATAAAACTATATAGCTTATTTGGAAATTTATTATTTATTTTAAGTATGTATTTATAGAATAGGAAAATATGATTTCTTAATTTATATTTTTAATAAAAAATAAAATGAAATAATTTTAATTACATATATAAGATTAAATGGTTTGTGGGATTTTTTTTTTTTATGCATCTTCTATTAACTATAACATAAACTACAATTGTTTAGAGATTCATAGGATATACGACATCCTTTAATAAGACTACTCCTCTTACTAATTTGAGTTAACAACTCTCTGCATCCTTTAAATTTGTTTTTCCTAAATAATTCTATTATGGAACTAACTTTTAGTGTTCCCTCATATTTTCACGAGTGTTAGAGTAATTGGTTATTTACTTGATTAATTAAACAATATTTGTTTAATTAATTAAAGTTCCCTTTTATCTCTTTTACACTTAAGCTAACATTAGGTGCATAATAATTGATTATTTTATTAATTATTAATGTGCAAGCCTAGGGTTTTCCTTTTTGACCTATATGTGGTTGAAACTTTTTTTTGTAACTTTTCTTTTACACATTGGAAAATACAGAGCTCCACATCTTTGAGCATATTACTGTTTTCTATGTTGCTTCTCTTTGCTTCTCCCTGTAACATGTATTCTTAGCTTGCAGAGATCATTGGGCTCCTATGAAGTTGTATTTTCTCAACTTCTACATGGTATCAGAGCGTCAGATCTGCAGCTACCTGTTCTTGTTTTGAGAATTTTTGCATTGGAAGCAGATTTGGGGTTTCAGAAGTTTTCTGTTGTGGATTTGGGGGGGAGTTTATTTTTGGTGCACTTTGGGCAAAAGCCGACATCACGGTTGAGTCTAGAAGGCCCAAAAACCCCTATTTTCATATAAAATTCGTCTAGTTTGGCCACAGTCGACTTTAAAAGCAAAATTTTTTTGCCCTAGAGCCGTACGGCCCCAAGGCACGCCATTTGAGGTGAAAATCTGCAAATTTTTTTTAAAAAAAATCAAATTTTAATTGATTTTTTAAAGCTTTTATTTAGAAATTGGTGCTCCCCGTTCAAACCAGGGGTGCCGCCCAATAGCCGCCCGGTGGCCACCCTAGAGCTGCCCAACGGCCACCGGAGGGCCGCTCGGCCAGTGGCGCAATCGGCCATTAGTTGGCCACCGGCCCATTGCCGGCCAGCCACCTGATAGCGGCCATCACTCTGCCCTCCGCCAGCCCACTGCTGCGCCACCTGCCTTAGCCCCCTAGTCGCCCAGTGGACCAGGGGCCATTTTTCTTAGCCTCCAGGGCTTAAAAAGGCAGAATTGTGCATTTTTAGGAGACTTCACGAAATCGGGTATAAAATGGGCATACGGTCTCCGTTTTTTTCAAACGAGATACCGTTGGAAAGCTAATTCCATGTCGGACACCATGATACTAGTAATTGTATCCAAATTTTCTGTTTGACTGTAATTTTTTCTAGTCAAAGTGGGGTCCTTTTTCTGCACTTCTGGGGCCATAGAAGGTACAAATGGACTCCGTTTTTCAAAAACAAATAGGCGTTGGAAAGCTCTCAGCATGCTCTATTCAGATTTGTGATTTTTTTTCTTATAATTTTCTTCAGGTACACGAAAATTTGTTTTGAAGCTTTTTTGCTTATGCATTGCTTCCTCTTTCTCAGTTTGTACTAGGGTTTGGGTTTATCTCTTGTGGGGGGTGTTTCTTTTTCTCGCTTTCTATCATTTATATCAGAAAACCAGAACACCAAAACTCTCAAAAAAAAAATCAAACCCTTATGCAACTTCTGTCTATTCTGAAAGATCACATAATAATAAAAAACACAAGCAGGTACAGGTGCAGGGTTTCATGGCAGACTCCTCAGTTGAGTTACTCACATCACATAACTATCACACCTGGAAGTCTCGCATGATGAGGCTTCTCAGGTCACGAGGGTTGTGGTCTTGTTTAGATGAGGTTCAGCCTCAGTTGCAGCGTGCTTTTGAGATTCTTCATCACAGGAACAAGATGGATGAAGCTATGGGTTTGCTATCCATGCATGTTTCAGACAGTCTTTTGTTTCACCTTGATGCTTCACTCACTCCTCGAGCCATGTGGTTGAAGTTTGAGACACTTTTTGGGACCATTAATGAGTTTCGAGCATTACAGATTGAGGCAGAGCTAGTTTCACTATTACTTGAATCATTTCCCACTATTGAGGACTCTTTGAACAAGTTCAAAACTATCTGCACTGTTTTACAGGATTGTGGCAAGGATAAGTTAGACACATAGTGCATTTACTTGATCCTTTCGAAGCTTCGTGGTCCATTTCAGATATTTGCTTCTTCTATTCCACCATGGATGGTCTGGGTGCTCGTTTTACCATGCCTACCTTTGATGTGTTTTGTGAGCATTTGTCTCGTGAGTAGTCACACCTTTCTCAGATAGATATGCTCTCAGGATCAAAGAACAAAGCATTGGTTGCTCAGTCATCTAAGGAGAAACAAAAGCAGAAACTGAAGCCCAAGAAAGATTCTGCAAGCAGTGAGAATTCCTCCAAACCACCTCCTAAGTCTGATTCCAAACCACCACTTAATCTGAAACAGGGGAACTCTTCGAAGTCTGGTGAGTCTTCCTCCAAGACTAAGAAGAAATTAGGAGACACTTGCAGTTTCTATGGCAAGGAAGGACATCCAGTTTCTAGGTGTTGGAAATGATTAGAGGCTTTAGAGGAAGCCATGCAGCAGCATCACATCTCCTCACCTCAGTCGTCTTCTCCTTCCATAGGGAAAGGCCATGCTCTCACTGCTCGAGCATCGACCTATGGGTCCACATGGATTTTAGATTTTGGTGCTTCTCACCATATGACTCACACTCAGCAGTTGGTCCCTTCTCTTGCCTCTTGTGGTACTTCATAGATTGCAGTGGGTGACTCTACACAACTTTCAGTCTTGGGTTCAGGTTTTGTCTCTTTGGATGGGGGTACTCTACAGGATGTTTTGGTAGTTCCTGACATCTCGACGAACCTCATGTCCATTTATCAGATTTTCCATTCTGGCTCTGGTAAGACAGTTGAGTTGTCACCACATGATGTGGTTATTCAGGACCTCCATGACTCTGATTTGGTTGTGGCTACTGGGTATGTTGATACTGCATCTCGTCTTTACATATTTGATGGATTTGAGCCTTCAGAGGGTACAGGTTCATCTCTTATAGCACATGCAGATTCAGTGAGTAAGCTTTGGCATGAGCGTTTGGGCCATGTCAATTACATATATCTTCAATAGATGAGTACACAGGCACTTGTTCTTGGTCTTCCACAGATTTCCTGCACAGACAGTGTTTGTCATGGTTGTGTGCTTGGCAAGCATCACAGGGATCCATTTCCAAAGGGAAGAGCCACTCGTGCTTTGGCACCCTTGGAGTTGATTCATAGTGACCTCATGTCATTTCCCACTCCTTTTTCTGGGGCCAAGTATGTACTCACATTCATTGATGACTTCTCCAGACGCACATGGGTGTACTTTCTTAAGTACAAGTCTGACGTCTTTGATTCCTTTCGAATCTTCAAGACATTTGTAGAGAAGCAGTTTGGTCTTTCTATTCAGCAGATACGCACAGATAATGGGGGGGAGTATGTGAATTAGGCTTTCAGAGATTTTTGCACTGAGCATGGTTTGCAGCATTAGTTTATTGTTCCCTACACCCCTCAGCAGAATGGTGTCGCTGAGAGAAAGAATAGGACTTTACGGGAGATGGCAAATTGTATGATTCAGTCTAGGTCCATGTATCCATCCTTTTGGGCTGAGGCAGTTAATTGTGCCAACTATATTCAGAATTAGATGCCTCATAAGGCGATTCGACATATGACTCCTGAGGAGGCTTGGTCTCATGACAAGCCTAATGTTTCATCATTTCGAGTATTTGGTAGTGAGGCATGGGCATTTATTCCTGATGCTCAGAGGAGAGCCATGGAGCGGAAGAGTCGACCCCTCATTTTTGTTGGCTACTGTGAGGATGTTAAGGCATACAAGTTGTTTGATCCTGATTCTAGAGAGGTCCTATTTTGACGGGATGTCCAATTTGATGAGCGCCTTCCCACAGTGGATACCTTGTCTCCAGTATCTACTTCACTACCTACTCCTCCCACTGCAACTCTTCAAGATTATGTTGAGGATGATTCTGATGAGGATGTTGATGATCCCCCATCTCCACCTCCACTTGCTCCACCTCAGATGCCCAAATGGGCTCGCTTTACTATTGAGGCAGCATGATCTATGGCAGGTGATCCTTCAGACACTCGTCGCACCCATTCTCATACTGCAGGTTCTAGTCTTTTGAGTCATGCTCTTTCAGAGGATCCTCAAAAGTTTTCAGAGGTGACATGTCACCCTGAGTGGGATAGTGATATGGAGGAGGAGTATTCTTCTTTGATGAGGAATAGTACTTGGGATCTCTATCCTCTTCCTAAGGGCAGAAAGATGGTTCGGTGCAAATGGTTGTATCGCACCAAGTATGTTGTTGATGGTTCTATTGATAAGTACAAAGCACGTCTTGTTGCGAAGGGTTTCTCGTAGGTTGAGGTTATTGATTACTCTGAGACATTTTCCCCTGTCGCCAAGATGAATTCTATTCACTTTGTACTATCACTTGCAGCTTCTAGGGGATGGCCCATTTTTCAGATGGTTGTGAAGAGTGCATTCTTGCATGGTGACCTATAGGAGGAGATCTATATGGAGCAGCCTCAAGGATTTGTGCAGGATGCTTCTTTGGTTTGCAGACTTCGGCGTTCATTATATGGTCTCAAACAAGCCCCTCAAGCTTGGTATGAGAAGATGGAATCTTTTTTTCTCTCCACTGGTTTCACACGCTGTCATTCTGATCCCACAGTCTACATTCAGAATCTTGAGGGTGAGATCCTGATTCTTGTGCTATATGTTGATGATCTCCTCATCATAGGTAGCTCATCCTTTATGATTCAGCAAGCTCAATGAGCTTTGATGGAGCAGTTTGAGATGACAGATCTCGGTCTTCTGCACTATTTTCTTGGTCTTTAGGTGATTCATTCTTCTGATGGGATCTCCATTTACCAGCAGAAGTATGCTCTTGATATGCTTCAGCGCTTTGGCATGCTTGATTGCAAGCCTACCCCCACACCTTTTCAGTCAGGGGTTGTTTTGACTACTACTTGCCCCACTCCTTCAGTAGATTCTACACTTTACAGGCAGTTGGTTGGCAATTTGTTGTACCTGACTCACACTCGTCCCGATCTTTCCTTTGCGGTTGGCCTTGTCTCTCGATTCTCCCATGATCCTCATGAGAGTCACTGGCAAGCTGCCAAACGTATTTTGAGGTACATTCAGGGCACCATTTCTTATGGCATTCACTACACATCAGGGGATCCTCACATTGTTGGCTACACTGACTCAGATTGGGCTGGTGATGTCAATGATCGGAAGTCTACTTCTGGCTTTGTTTTTTGTCTTGGCTCTGGTCCTATCACATGGTCTTGCAAGAAGCAGACTGCTCATGCATTATCATCTACAGAGGCTGAGTACCGAGCTGTTGTGCTCGCTAGTCAGGAGATTTTATGGCTATGACAATTGATGACTGAGTTTGGTTTTCATCCTGATAGTCCCACTATTCTTTGGTGTGACAATCAGAGTGCTATACACATTTCTCGCAACCCGGTGGAGCATTAGCGGACGAAGCACATTGAGCTTCATATGCATTTCATCAGACAGTTGATTCAGGATGGTTCTCTCATCTTGAAGTATATTCCCATTGCCGAGCAGGTTGTAGACATCTTCACGAAGCCTTTTGCATCGCCGCGCTATCTTTAGTTGTGTTCTATGCTTGGGGTGAAGGAAGTTGTCCTTCGGGGGTCTTTATGAGGCCTTCCTTCCTTCATGTTTCTTTTAGCATGTTCTTCTATCTCTTTTTGGAGAGGAGTTTTTTCCCACTGGGTTTTCTCCTTTTCTCCATTTCATAGAGAGTTCCTTGTACTTGGGTACCTGATTTGGCCTTGTTGCCGGGACCCATTGTTTTTGTTTTCAGTAGTTGCTTCTAGGTTTTAGCTTCTCCCTAAGTCTAGCTTAAGGGGGGGTGTTAGAGTAATTGGTTATTTACTTGATTAATTAAACAATATTTGTTTAATTAATTAAAGTTCCCTTTTATCTCTTTTACACTTAAGCTAACATTAGGTGCATAATAATTGATTATTTTATTAATTATTAATGTGCAAGTCTAGGGTTTTCCTTTTTGACCTATATGTGGTTGAAACTTTTTTTTGTAACTTTTCTTTTACACATTGGAAAATACAGAGCTCCAAACCTTTGAGCATTTTACTGTTTTCTGTGTTGCTTCTCTTTGCTTCTCCCTGTAACAGGTATTCTTAGCTTGCAGAGATCATTGGGCTCCTATGAAGTTGTATTTTCTCAACTTCTACAACGAGGTCTAGTCTCCCCACGTCCCCTAGTATGTGGTACGAGAGGACATGTCATGCCAGTGTCACTGGTCACATGAAAAAGTTTACCAGACGCACTCCCGACTCCTGCAATCTTTAAAAAAAAAAAAAAGTGTTCCCTCATATTTAACCTTGGAAATTCAAGGATAAAATATTCCTAGACTTCTACCAATCCTTAGGTGCAAAAAATACAAACCCTCTCTTCTCATTCTTCTTTAAATTTCATCCATTCGCCCACTTGAATTTGAGACTATAGGAGTTAGTTCTTAACTGAACAATGAGGATCTATTCTCTCTATTTGATTTGTCTTTGCATATGCTTTTCAAAATACTGACAAGTCAAGAATGAATGAATGAATGAAAGATTTTAATGAATTGAGTAATATAATATAATATTTTTCTATTTATTTTCTTCACATTATTTTTATATGTTTTTTTTATTGATCAAAACAAAAGAATTTACAAAAATAAAACTACCCACAACAACTGTAAAACATGACCAGCCAAAATACCATTCAAACTATACAATAAAGAGAACATCAACAAGTATCCTAGAATCATCCATTTATAATTCTATTACATATATATTCTTCTTTCTCTACAACTCTTCTCTGGCATCCCTAAACCACCTACCATTCTTCATGTTTTCTGTTTTGTCAGGTAACATAATACCCTGAGTGAGGATCAAATCTGCTAAGAAAATGGCAGATTTGACATTTTAAATTCAGTTAAACATCAATTTCCCCTAAATTCATAGCAAAGCAAATTTAACTCGAAAAGTTTAGACTAAACATGTTTACCAATAAAAGGAAAGGCTCTTCTTGTATGATGCAACTGCCGCTTGATCTCTATTCGCTAGGTAGGGCGGCTGCAAAATTCCTGGCCAATTATAGACAAGGCCTTGACGGTTAAGTAAAGTGACCGGTATTCCCGCCAGTAGAAATGAGGTCTGATTGCTTTGGTATAAATGTAGTCTTACGTTTCCCCTGAAGCGGGACCCAATTCCCATGTGAGCTCCCTCCATTGCTCCTGCCCATTTCCTTTAAAAGGGGGGCCATTTCAATGGTTTAGCAGTGCCTCTGCCTCATCAATTTCAAATTTCCATTTCTATACTCTTCCTCCTTCTCCTTCCCCTGCCTCGCTTCATTGATGGCCGCCATGGGGTCAATTGTGGGGCTCCTGTTGCTCTTGGTTGGCACTGCAATTGCCATCAATGACAAGGACGCGGGATTCACCAATGGGGATCTCCAGTCTGAAGAAACGATGTGGGATCTTTATGAGAGATGGTTGTCCCACAATGGTAGAAATTCCAGTAGCAATGATGTGGGAGAAAAGGTTAAGAGGTTTGTCATATTCAAAGATAATGTGAGATTCATTGATGAGATCAATCAAAGGAACGGTCCCTACAAGCTTAGATTGAATAAGTTTGCCGACCTTAGCAACCAGGAATTCAAGGCCGCTTATGCTGCTTCCAGATTGAAGAGAAAGGATGGTGAACGCAAGGCTTTCTCCTATGCAAATGCAAATGCAGGGGAGCTTCCCAGGTCTGTCGACTGGAGGGAGAAGGGCGCTGTTACGCCTGTCAAGGACCAAGGAACTTGCGGTACTGTTCATTTACAAACTTCATTTGTTTTCTTGCTTCTTTTTCACATGATAAATCTTAACAAATGATTTGTGGGCTGTTTAATTTTAGGTCTCCTTTTATTAGGGTTGATTCATTTGTGTTTTGGGTATAATGGTGCAGGGAGTTGCTGGGCTTTTTCGACTGTTGTTGCTGTGGAGGGCATTAATCAAATAAAGTCGGGGAAGCTGGTGCCCTTGTCTGAGCAGGAACTTGTCGACTGTGATAAGAAGAAGAACCAGGGTTGCAATGGAGGTCTCATGGACTACGCTTTCCAGTTTATAATAGAGAACGGTGGGATCGATAGTGAAGGAGATTATCCTTACACAGCACAAGATGGACAGTGTGACATATTAAGGGTAGGATTCAATTTTAATTGGAAAAGAATGAGGAAAAGCAGTAATCATATAAAAACAAATTTGTTTCCTTTTCAAGTAGGTGGTATTTTTAGCAATGGGTTAAATTATGGCTAAAGTATGTTTAGAATCAGATGATATTTCAGTAGAGTATAGTTTAATCAGAGTAATATTGGGTATTTTTGGATGTAAGTATTATTAAAAATAGATGAATTATTGTTCATAAAATATAAGTTGAAAATAGATTCTTATGAACCACTATTCATGAGTCATATTCTCATAGGTGATTGTTAGATGTAAACATTAAGTAAGTACGATAAATGTTAAGTGAACTATCTATTTATATGAGATTTAGATTCTTATATTGAAAATAGATTCTTATGAACAACTACTCATAAAATATGAGTCTAACTAAAATAGGCCTGGTCAGTGCCAGTCATCATCAGAGCTATACCTCTCGCGGAGAAAGGTTGCCCTGGTTCCTGGACCTAGTCCATATTAGCATCTGTTGATTATCATCAATGATTATTGGTTTCATCTGTGGATGATCATATATGATAGAGTCATTAGGTAATTTCTAGATGAAAGCATTAACTAAGTATGATAAATGTTAAATGAACTATCTATTTATATAAGATTAATCTTATATTCTTATATTAAAAATAGATTCTCATGAACCATTACTCACGAAATATGAATCACTGACTATGCTTTTGAATCACTGAATATGTTTTTCTTATTGATTAAGTTTATAATTGGTAAACCTTTTTCCATATTGCAGAAGAATTCTCATGCTGTTGTGATAGATGGGTATGAAGATGTGCCTGCAAACAGCGACGAGGATCTAATGAAAGCAGTGGCTCACCAGCCAGTGTCGGTGGCCATTGAAGCAGGGGGTCCTGAGTTCCAGTTTTACTGGAAGGCAAGTACCCCAACACCATTAAAGCACCCTTAACTCTGTTCTATGTTTCATTTAACATAAATGTCCTGATTTGTGTGGGGTAAAACTGGTATGCAGGGTGTGTTCACTGGAGAATGTGGCACCGACCTGGACCATGGAGTGGCAGTCGTTGGATATGGGGAGGAGAAGGATGAATATGGAGATGTTAGCAAGTACTGGATTGTGAAGAATTCGTGGGGAGCAGACTGGGGAGAGGAGGGATACATCAAAATGCAGCGAGGAACTGAGGAGGCAGAGGGGTTGTGTGGTATTAACATGGAGGCTTCCTATCCTCTCAAAACCAGCCCCAATCCTTCTTCAATTGTTACCGAGCTTGAAAGCTTCTCGCTGGGAAGGAAATCTGGTCCTCAGCATTCCTCTGTGTGAAATTCTCTGGATATCACCATTTACCTGCTATGAACATTAATATAGATTTCTAGGAATCCTTTTAGCTTATGTCTCTCTCTTCAAAAAAACATTAGTGGTTGTTGAATGTAATCCTTCTCATTGTATATATATGCATGTTTATTTCTGGATATTTGGTCTCAAAGGATTTGAAACGACCGTACCTGCATATTCTTACCGTGGATATTAAGAAAGGAATTTCAGGTTGGAAAATGGTTGCCCCATTACAGTCAGTTACGTGTCGAGTCACTAAACTTATGCAGACAGCAAAGTATAAAAGGAATGAACAGAGTTGTGTCATCAGAACCTAAATTTGACGGTCGATCCTGCCTGACAAACACCTTTTTTATAGTTATCTATTCGAACTAATTTTATTTTTAAATTGTATATAAATTAAATTTATGTATCATAATATACGACAACATATCCAAAACCTCCTCGTTCATGTGATGCAACATTTTTAAAATTTTGATTATATTTATAATGAAATATTAAACTACAATCATAGTGTTTGTCCATTGAAGTCAACAATATGTCGTTTAACCATATGTTTACCTGACATCTAGACAATGAGGGTAATGTTTTACAAACTATTGAGAAAGACATTAAAATAGCAACATGGATGTCAAGGAGATAACCTCTATAACAAAGAAAATTGATCTTGGGATCGATTTCAATAAGTTTTATCATATATCATATTTTTCAAAAAGTTTGGCTAGAGCATATGCATCCATTCTCACTTGATTTTTTTCCTCCTCTGTTATGTAATAAGCAAAAGTCAAGATGTTTGAATTGTTATATATCACTCTGATCTTCAAAAATAACAAATCAACACCATATGTTGTATGACTATCATTGTCTTTAAAAGACGATATTATTTGATTGTTTACCGTTATTATAAAGGAAACATGGCCATCATAGAAAACTTGTATGTTCCCTCCTAGGATTCAAAGAACCTCCATTTTTCTACCCAATAAATACTCTCAACCTTTTCATAAATATTTCATAGCCTACCTTCGGAAGCAATATTGGTCTTGCTGGGGGATCCTCAATACACAACAATGCACTTTTTCTTCACAATTTGCATCTTCTTGTTTCTTGGTTCAATTAGTTGGGATAATGGCTCGAAGAGGTTTTGTTAAAAAACTTGACTCTTAGAGTTACTATTATGATTTGTATACATTTTATGCTTCACGTTATGGTTTAAGAGTTTTTAACTTTTTGTTATAGATTGCAGATGTAATCCTCTTGGAAAGTTTAAACAATAGATTGAAGCCCAATGACTTTATATATGATTATATTTAGTAGAAGTTGGCAACAAGATTTGTTGAACACTCTTAGTTCCATGCTTTAATTTCCTATTTATTTGGGTAAAAAATGCAACATTTGTGCAACCTATAATTTCAATTGATGTGCTAAATCTAAATTTAGTCAAAATGTAGATAAATTCATGATTTAGGAATGTTGTTCCTGTGATTTTATTGGCCTTTGTAAAAAAAATCTAAAGACAAGTACAAAGTGAAAGTTTAAATTAATTTTACAAAATGATGAATGTTTTCCCCTTTGTTTTTCTTCACTTCTACAAGTTTTTGATTGATTGAGCCTTCAAGAATAAAAGCAAACTTCAAAATGAGTGGTATTTCAAACAAGTTTAAAGTTTACAAGAATTATTTTGTAACTTCAAGAACAATCTTCCATGTAATGTGTAGAAGTAGATCGAGAGTACAAAAATATTTTACTAACTGAATGAATACCTTAAAGAGACTTAGGTATAAACTTGCTCTTTGCTTTTTTTAAATTTCACAAATTATATTTTCATATAAATATATAATAAATTTATCATTAAGTGTTGCATTACTAATCAAAATTTTCATTAACATAAGAGATAATTTGTATATGGAAAGAAAGTTGGAAGGCTATGGGAGAAGACAGATTATGAGTAGCAACAAGTGTAGGATCCTTGACACCATGACTTCAATGAATATGTACTTGAAACATGTTACAAAGAGCATGTTTTACAACAAATAAAGACATTTGAAATTAAAGCAATAATCAAATTTTCCTCTCATAGCCAATTGATCTCTATGGGAAAGGCGTGTAAATTTTTTAGTAAGAAATGCAATAATAATCACTACAAAACTATGAGTGATCTTAATGAAAACTTATGGTTTAGGCTCTACATAGTTGGGGATTAAGTGAAGGAAGCAACAATGATAAGAGAGCAACTTTACGTTGAGGATTTTTGGGTGAGTGAATTTTCTCATTAATATAACATGAACTATCTCATACACACACTATTACCTTATCATTGTTATATCAATCATACCATTCAAATGGAGACATGTTCACACACTCTTAATCTTTATTAGTTTTTCACTATATTTTATAAATTTTCTAACTCTAATATATGTATAAAATGTCTTATGAAGTATACTCTCTTTAGGTTTTTCAACTTTGCTACATTATTTTTTGTATATCATGTGGCATGTTCACATCATTTTTTTGATTAAGGTAAATTTGGGAGCATTTCATTTGTTGTGGAATTATTGATGCTTGCAAGCCAAAGTCTTTACATTTTCATGCTAAAAAAGGTTGTCTTCTCATTAGGTTTAATTATAGGAAACTATTTGTTAGTATTTAATGTTTGAATTGCTTGTGAAAATACATATTTGAATATTTAAGGCCTTATGATATTTTTTATTACTTCTTAGTCAATCCAAACCTTTCTTGAAACCTTTGTTCCTATTTTTTCCTTTTTTATCTTTTTTGCATTTATTTTATTAGAAAGAGGAAAGGTTGTTTAAAATTATAGCAATTAGAAGAAAATTTCAAGATTTGAGACAAAAAAAAAATGAAAAAGAATGGTAGAGATTTGGTTGTCTAGCAACTACCTAAAAAGGGGCAGAAAGAATTGATAAAGCTATGTTAGATTTGGAGGTCGAATTCATTGGGTTTGAAGTTGATTATAAAGGGATTCAAATAATGAATGAATTTGGAGCCACAATAAAGGTTAGATGAAAGACCATGAAATATGGAAAAGACATGATTTAGATATGGAGGTGAAATTTGGTGGATTGATGTTAAATGCAATAGAATTTGAGGTAAGAGCTCAATTTCAATGTCAAATTTATACAATTTAAGCCTAGAAAATATAAAATGAAGGTGAAATATGACTATTTGAAGCTAAATTTCACAAATTTGAGACGAGAAAATAAATATAGTAAGAGAAGATGCGTTTTTTGTATCAAATGACATAGATTTAAAATATTTTTAATGTTTAGTTTTTTAATTTCTCAATAGGGTTTGGGGTTTAGGGTTGACAATTTTGGTTAATTTCTAGATCAAACTAGGGTAATACAAAGTGTAAATATAATATTCTTCATCCTAGAGTTACTTTCCAAGCAACAAGGGATTTAGTTCCACTAAAAACAAAAGAATCAAGCATGAAGCACAATCAATTTGAGTACCTATCTCTTCCAAAAGTAAACTCAAGGCCTCACAAAAGAATAAAAAATTAATAATCTATAAATAAAATTAAATACTAAAAGTGTTAGACATGAATAATTTTTCTTTCCACTAGTCTTAACTCTTTACACTTTTTCACATGTGTGTATGGAGACTCTTCCCATGTAGAAGTTGAATGATATAACTTGTTTACATCTTGTCTTGGATTATAATTTACTATGCATTCCATGGTCCATAAACATGCAATAAGAATTTTTTAGATTAGTAGGATGGGTTAATTGGTCAAAATCAATTGGAAATAGTAAACCCAATTTTGACAAGATTTTCTAACATTGTTCGTACATGTGCAAAATGATAACTACAAATTTTTTCAATCTCTACTATTAATATTTAAATTATGATACCACCAATACTCAATATTATTAATCTCCTTGTCAAATATATGATCAATTTCACACTAAAAGTGAGCTTCTTTTAGCTACCCCAAAAGAATAATTCTACTTTATATTCATTAGCATCAAAATTTAATGGAAAAACTTAATAAATATATATTTTGTTGATTTAAATCTATAGCTAGTAATAATTCTATATTGCAAGTGTTTTTTTGTTGGATAGATTATCCCACCTTACTTTATGTTAATTAATCATAGGAACTCCTTGGAAGAAATTTTCATTTACTAAAAGTTATAGTAAAATTCCATAGTAAAAATATAAATCATTAAAGCGTCTAGGATGGATTGAACTTTCATAAAATAACTAATTTATAGGGGACACAAACCCTTTTGTAATTCATTTGACGTAAAATAATTGAACATTCTAAAATGTAGTGGTAAATAATTAATAAAATAAAGAGACATGTATTCATCCTCTACTATTATTTACTATTTATCAATTGGGCACCATGGATGTATCTAACCATGATTGAACTCTTCAGTGCCATGTCTCACTATATCTTTTTAGGTGGTAGACATAGTTGTTATTAAGATATGAAGTGATGAAGCTAGGTTGAGATCCATAAGAAAGCAATTTGGGTGAAGGCCTTAGACATCAAAGATTTATTTGGCTTAAGGGACGTTTGGTGAGATGTCAAAGGACACATTTGAGAAAACTTAAACCATTTCTTTGATATCATCTCTCATTAAGAGCCTTTTGAGAATAATAATTTTGTTGAATCTATATTAGACCTCTTATGGGAGCCTCCACCTATTGTTGACTCATCCCTTACCAAACGAGATACAACCCTATCTATAAGAATAAATTAAAACTAAGTTAAAGCATTAAATAAAAATTCAAAATAAAATTTTAATTTTAATTTTAAACTCAAGATTGAGCACAATGATTTTTTGAAATAACAAACAAGAAAATATTACCAAACTCCATTGTTGAAAGTGGATTTTCTCAAAGGGATTATTATTACACACTGTATTTTTATTTGTTTATAATATATATATCTTATCCTCTTATTCCAACATATATCTTCCTCTTACTTATCCATGTCCTTTGTTCATGTATTCACCCTCTTCTCTCTCACTTTTTCTTCCTTATATAGCCTTTTTCTACCTCTTCATCTTGTCTTTTCCTTATAGCCACTTATAATTATCTACTTCCCATTAATCCACCCTTTCCTTTATGATATTTATCCATTTTAAAATTATTTAGGGATTCTTAGGTATGTTTAAGATTACTTAAGGTATTTATGACTCATATATAGGTCCAAATGGCATTTATAGAGTTTGTGCAATGTTGCAAAAACCTTCTAGATCCCCCTACTAAGTGTCTAGTGTTCATATATGCTACCACAAGGTCTCTAGTATAGTTTTGATCACTTGACCTTCTTTGTATCTCCTATCTTTATTTGTGTAATATTGCAAACTCATTGCACTATAGGATATAAGGTAGCATTATGTTGTGTGTGAAACCTCTAGTACCTACCAACACTTACTTTTGGTCAAACTATAAAATGGTTTTTTCATATATAGTAGAGAGGCTAGATAGATTCCAATATAATGATGAGTGGTATTCTCTCCCCTTCCAATATGATTGTTGCATCCTTTCATCTTACATGGTTGACCATTTCCTTGTCTTACTATCTCTAAATGAGGACCATTTCCCTCCTAGATGCCCACTCAAATTTGAGAACATGTGGTTCTAAGATGAATATTTTGTGTCTAATATAGAATCATGTGGAAATTAGACCTAATTAAAAAGGGATAAAATATTTCTCTTTATTCAAGAAGCTTTATCACATCAAAATATTTATGAAGATTTAAAATAAATATCATTTCAAAAAAAATTCTAAGAAAAAGAAGTTGAAACAAAAGTAACATGTTTAAATAAAGAATTTATCAAGAAGGTATGGAACAAGGCATATATGAGAGATAATAGCCTTATGTATAAACTTTTATAAATACTATCCATGGAATAAATATATTGGAAACAAAATTCCAAAGAAGCTTGGTTCAAAGAGGAGGATAAAAACACCAAATTCTTGCAAATATCAATGAAAATTAGGAAAAGCCGGTATTGGCATGGTATGATGGTTTATAGGTGGCATTGTTGTTCTTGCCACCAAGGTTCAAACCCCGTTGGGGTGGTATTGTTGAATGGTTGTATCCGGTTCATAGCTCTGGTCAAAAGCGTTTACCCCTTGAATAAAAAAAAATATGAAAATTAGGAAAAATATTAATAGAATCTCCAAGATCAAGTCTCTAAATTGTAGAATATTATAATATGAGGTAACAATAATCCAAGAGGAAATTAATTAATTTTAGTCCCTTCTCAACAATTAGGATGGGTTGAATTAGACCAATCAATTTTTTTCTCTACGTTATATCCTAAATTTGGTTAATAAATCAAACATAATGCAATGTTGATGGCTCATTTCACTAAGGAAGAGATAAAGCTAACAATCACTCAAATTCATCCTAAAAAATATCCAAGGCCATATAGGTTTCCAACTAATTTCTTTCAAAAGTGTCAGAATATAGTGAGTAAAGATGTTTAGAAGACAACTAAGAAATCAAGGAAGAAGAGAACAACGTTAAAGTAACTCAATGATGCCTTCATTACCCTCATTCTCAAGAAGGATAATTTTAAATCCTTTGATGACTTGACCAATTTTATTATGAAATTCCACTTAAAAAATTATTATCAAAGCAAAATTGCAAATAAATTAAAACTTATTATGCTTAATATCATAGCTAAAGAACAATTTGGGTTTATGTCAAGAAGATCTATAATGGATGAGATTATCATTCCTTGTGAAAAAAATTGTTTAGTTAATGCTAAAAAGGAGAATTTTATGCTATTGAAGCTTGACATTCATAAGGCTTATGATAGGATTAATAAATATTTCTAATGAAGGTATTGGAGAGTTTTAGCTTTTATAATGAAACATAAAAATGTGGTACACTCTAAGTTTGATACTCACGACCTAGGGTGCATTCCATCATTTCTAGGATTTCACTAAGATGCAAATTGACAAGGTGCTTAGATTGACTTTCAACCTTAAAGGTGATTCAATTGGACCTATATCTGCATCTTTTTGAGTCTTAGGAATGACTCAAAAATGCTTTGAAATGATTAACCTAATTAGACTAAATGATCTAATATGATAAAGACAATTTCCTAAAGATAAAAAAGTGGAAACATAATATTGCAAGTGGATTTGGAAGGTGCGGAATGATGTGTACCTATCACCAAAAGTGGGATTTGAGTGTTGTAGTATGACTGGGTCACCCTTGGGTGACCGGGTCTTTGTTAGGGTGTCTTTCTCAATTTTTGTGGTCCTTTGGTGCTGGATTTGAGATTTTGTTTTCCACTTGTCCCACTATCAGAATGTCATCAGTAAATTCTATAATCAAGTTTCCATGTCTTGACAAGGTTGATGAAACAAACACAACAATGCAAAATGGATCTTCAAACTCTCTTCAATCCTCTTTAGACCTGTAACCTACACATTCACAAAGACAAAAGATGTTGTGCCATGTAGGGGCTTGCCTCAGTCAAACCCCATGTAAGTGTTCCCACTTCCACAATGGAAATTCCAATAATAATATGATAATGGAAAGGAAGGAAATGATGAATGAACATAATGTTGCAACTCACCACCCTTCAATGGCTTCCTTGAAGGACTGAAGTCATGCACATCACTTCAAGGTCTTGGATCTTGCTTGATAGATTTGCTTGAATGCTTGAATGCTTGGATGCTTTGGAGGTTTACAACAATGTTAGCCTTCACAAAACATGAACATGAACACACATAGAATTTGACATGATGTTGGATCTTTAATTGTTGTAATAAACTTTGATAATGCTACTCTTGACTTGCTCAATAATGCTCTTGAAAATATTATTTTCTCAATTATGTGTCTTAGATTTTAAATGATAAAAATACTAGGTATTCATAGGTGTTTATCTAATTTCCTAAAAATTAAATTCCAAAATCCAACACTTCATATTTGAATTTTGGATATTAAAATACTGCCAACAACATATTTAAATTTGGGTCCCAGCTAAGAAGGGGGACCTAGTCACCTATGCGTGACTAGGTCCTAGCCCAAAATTCTAGGACACTCAAAGTTGGGGACAATTTAATGATTGAATGTATTTGTTTAATACTTGTCATCCTTTAGAAAATGATAAAAATTAGGCTTTGGAATGCATAATTTGGAAAAATAGAAGTTTAATTAAGTCAAATAAATTAGGGGGCCAAAACATAATGTGAAATTTTAAGTGTATACAATTTTCTACGTTACATTTAGCCCCCACTTTAGTGAGAGTATGAACTTAGCTCAGACTCACACTAAAGTAGAGAAATATATGTCAAGAAGGGTTCAATTTTCTAAATGTTATAGAGATAGGATGAATAGGGATCAAGGGAGGTGATCAAGCCCCCAGGATCCAAGGTCCCATGGTAAACCAACATAAGTACAAAGGAACACACATGTATGATATGCATAAAGACAATATGCACAAACATACAATGTCAAAGTAAATGCAAGAAAAAGGAAAATAAGGGGTATGGGATAATTATTGATGTTTGTCATTGATGTCAAAGGTACTTGTTCATTCATTTCATGGTGTTGATGCAAAAGTTGTATTTTTCCTTTGATGTCATCTTTATGACAAAGTTTCTTGATTATAAAGTGATTGTTGTTCATTTAGAGGTATATTGAGATGGTGAATTGATAGAGTTATTGTTCATTCATGGATTCTTCTTTTCACAAGAATCTTTCATCATATCACAAGTTGTCATCTTTCATAAATCAGGTATTCAGTGGAAGTGTTTTGCATAAAAGCATGATTGATAAAGTTAGAGATATGGGCAAAGATTATTATTAATATCTATTACATAATAGACCTAAAGAATCATTTTCATTGAGCATTGCCAATTGAGTCTCAAAAAGTTAAAAAGTGATAATTGTCAAAGATTGTGTTGACCTCTCTTGGCGTTCTTATGAGGATTAGGGTTTTTGTTTTTTATTACCTTTCAAAAAATTGGCATTGTTTCCATTTCTTATTATCTATTTTAGAGACTTATAGAGAGAAAAATAATATGGTGGTAATCCCATTTTAGGGTTTTGGCTGTTGAAATCTTTATACATTATAACCTAAAACACTAAGCATATCTAAAACTCTAAGACTATACTATACCCTAAGAGCCTTGAAGACCTAGGGTTTATGTCATATGAATTCCATCAATGCAAAGTTATCTTTATGTTATATTTGCTTGTTAATTGGCTATATATGGTGGAAATTCACTTAAGTGACAACTTGAGGGTTTAAGCTCATCGAACAACCGACCCTTTACTCTTAAGTGTAACTGGCTAGACAAGTTAAGACAAGTTAAAGACTTATATTTTACTGCCCAAAGTAAGATCAATGGCCATTATTTAATTGATGGATTGGCAAGTTTTGAAGATCAAAGATCATCTTTTATTTAATTGAAGAACAACTACTTCCCAAGGAAAACATTGACAGGCATATGGGTGTCATTGCCCTTGTTTCAGTTACACACAATTTTGTAACTGTATTGAGGCAATGATGCAATGTGGATCTCTGCTAGTGCATTGAGTGTATTCTAACCATGGTCTAGGCTCTATGAGAGTGTATTGAAGACTATGATACCATGTTTCTATCAAGACAATACACAGAGAGGGAGACTTGACTAACAAAATATAAAAGGGTTATATGGTGCCTTTGTATGATTGTATTCATGAAATGTATTTTCTTTGCATAGATTAGTGTGATCTGAATGAGATCAAAGGTGACTAGAGTTTGATTGAAAGTAAGGACAGTATGTGAATTTGTATAATAGTGCTTTGAATGTGCAAATGTCCATGTGACTGAAGTCTAACGTTTCCTAAGGTTGATTATCATAATAGGGGAAATGGTTGTGTAAAAGTCATTTTGTGTCATATATTTGTTCATTCAAAGAAGGTTACAGTCAAGGTGTGTGCAGAGGTTGAGGATTCTTTGTTCATATATACATCAATTTAAGTATTGTTTGTGTTTGTTGAGATAAGGGGATTCTTGTAAAGAAATTATTATACATGTATGCAAGGAGGGATAAGTGTTGAATGTTTGTATGTGAAACAAGTAAAATTGATGATCTAGAGCATATTGTAAACATAGTAGTACTCTATACATTTTTCCTTCATTTCTCATTGGATTTGGTGCTCCTAGACATACTGTATTTAGTGAAAATTTGGTCAGTGAGACATAATGGTGAAAAAATTGTGAGGATTGGATTGGTTCTTCAAACCCAACCAAAACTCACATAGTGGTTATTCCCTTTCTAGGATTTTCTACTTATAAAACTTGTGTCATGGTGATTCTTATGTGTATCCATTGAAGTTTTTGCTTTTCAAAAGTTGTTTAATTGCTTTGTGTTTGTGCACCACTGATTCACCCCCCTCTTAGTGGTCTTTAGTATTCCTACACTAACAAGATGTATTATGCTAGTGTCCATACAAATAGGAAGACACATAGGCTAGTGAGAATCATTTTTCACTAGATGAGCTCCCAAAATAGGTAGAAAAATGAGAAACACACACTAGGTCTATAAGGTGTGCCCATAACTATACCAAGAGTTATACTCCCTGATAAACTTGATAAAGTGCTACAAAATGATCAAAATTCTATGCCAATGCTTACACTAGGTTTAGCCCTTGTGAACAAAGTGAAGCCAAAAATGTCAAATGTTAAATGTCAATGCACCACTAAGTTCGGACTGTGTGAACAAAGTGAAGCAAAAATAATGCCAATGTATGCCCCCACTTTAAAGAAATTGTTAAACACCATGTTGTGAGAAATTAATTTAAAGTAGGAAAAAAAATGATAAATGCCAAGGAACAAGGGATAACAAGAGCTTATTTGGAAATCCCTATGCTAATGATATGTTTCCAAATAAACTACATCATGATAAGGGGTTGCCCCCTAGAATACAATTCCATGAAAGGTAGACTGAGGGATCCACGAATTTGGGGTTAGCATATGTCTTTGCTGCAGTGATATAATAGAGCGTGAAATTGTCATCATCCCCAAATACTCGTGGAACATTGAACACAAAGGAGGAATGACACATAGAGAGAGGAAAAACAAGATTTTGGGTCAACATGGAAGAGACCTAAATATCTTGATGCCTTGCATTGTCCCTAAAAGGAAAACACAAGACAAAGAAAAGATAAAGTTTACGACATATAGAAGAATGGAGATACAGATAGAAGAATGCCATTATAGATTTGTTTCCTTTGTATATGTGAATACAAAATTCACCGTGCTCCCTTCAGGTTTTTTTTTGCTAGGCCTCGATCCATGCCTTCAATGAATATCGATGGCCCCTTTTGACAAATGACCGTCGACCTTAGCCACGTGTCCGCTTAGCACTTCCCGAAGGAACTCTCTCCTTTGCTCTTCTATTGGCCCTCGCTATACTCCCACGTGTCTTCACCACGGGTTATTTTAGCTGCTTCCCTTAGCTTCCTCATTGGGCCCTGCTCGCATGCCATGTTGCTCTCTATCACATAAAGAGTTGGCGGGCTCCACAGGTGGTGTCTATGGCAAGCATTGTTGCTATGTGTCATCTCAACGCAAGCTTTTGACATAGGAAAGGAAAAATCAACCACGGGCAGCGAAATGCTGCCACGCGTCTCTTTAGTGCATGCTTCTTCAATGCAAGGAATGGAGTGAACTATGGGTTGCGATATGCTGCCATGTGTCCTAACTGCCTATTCTAAGAGGTGACACTTGTTTGCATGAGACTCTGCCAAGACTACTGCCATCATTCGCAGGGGATGCACTTGAATGGAGAGCGACCAAAGTCTATGGCTCAAACTTTTTATGTTACAATGGCTGAGGGGAATCATTGCTTCGATGTCATTGCTCAAGATTCAAAATCTTTAGGTTACTGCTCGCCAGGCGGTGGAAGGCTCACTATATATACTACTCTTTGATTTTGTAAAAGGGTTGGAAGTTTTAGGTTCCAAGTTTCAAGCTAGAAGATTACCTATTACATGTTCTAAGTTCCATGGGTCCAAGAATTACAGGATTTCAGAAAGACACCAGGCCTTTTTATTGTTTAGATTATTGCAAGAACTCACAGACTGTGCCATTGTTCGGCCTCTCTGTTTTCTTATGCTATTGATAAATTTTATACTGTGCCATTATTGTTTGAATGGTTTATTTTATGAACTTCTATAATTTGAATGTAAGTTTGTTGGTTTAGATCATGTCTTTTGACTCCTCTTTTCAGTAAATGGGTGTGAAGATTATTTTTTGTGATTGAATGAGCTTTTCATGCTTCAATCTCTAATTTTTGTTGTTCTAGGACATAGAAGATTGCTAAACGGGCCCTTAAATCATATCCAAAAGATAGACTTATCGTGCCTTTTATCTAAATTTTGGTGCATCACCTTAGTTAGATCCTTTATTTTTATATCTGCTTCCTTTTCCCATTCCAAAAACCAATTACAGAAGAAGCCAACTTCTTTAAAAATCCGGAGGTCACTCAGTTTAGTGCAATAAGTCCCTCATAAACTGAGTTTCCTACAAAGGGTTGTTACCTTGCCAATTTTTGGCATCAATAGTATCCTTATGCCAATAGATCAACAAGGGTCATCCAAAAAAAAATCTCAAACATACAGACACACTAATTTCTTTAAAGTGGGGGCATACATTGGCATTAAAAAATTGGTATTTTTGGCTTCACTTTGTTCACAGGAAGTTGAAATTAGTGTAGCATTGGCATAGTGTATTGATTATTTTTGTGGCACCTTATCAAATTTATCAAGGAGTATAGATTTTGGTATGGTTTGCAAATGGGTACACACCTGTAGACCTAGTGCGTCCTTCCCATTTATGCCACCTTTTTGTGGGTACACACTTGTAGACCTGGTGCATCCTTCCCACCTTTTTTTTTATGAGTGTACACCTTATAGACCTAGTGTGTGTTTCTCATCTTTTCCTTGGGGGCTCACCTAATGAATATCAGACTTCACTAGCCCTTGTGAGTATATTTTAAGAATGCATAGTATAATACAACTTGCTAGTCCATCATTTTTTCTTTTTCACATTAATTTTGACATTGAATGTTTGTGTACCTTGTATCACTAGAACACATGTGTGTGTTCTTTTCTGCCTATGTTGGTTTGTCATGATATCATAGATCTTGGGGGCTTGATCACTCTCCTTGATCCTTTTTCATCTTATATTTCCAATAGTTGTACAATTGGACCTCCCTTGACATATATTTCTCTACTTTAGTGTGAGTCTAAGCATAAGTTCATACTCTTGAACTAAAGTGGGGGCTAAATGTAGTGTAGAAAATTGTATACCTTTACAATTTCACACTATGTTTGGATCCTTTGATATATTGGACTTAATTAAGCTTCTAACTTTCCAAATTATGCATTCCAAAGCCTTATTCTTACCATTTTCTGAAAGGGGAACCAACATTAAATAAATGCATTTAATAATTAAATTGCCTTGGACCATGTGTGTCTTGGAAGTATAGGCCAAGACCCATTCGCCCATGGGTGAATGGGTCCCCTTTATGAGTTAGGACCCAAATTAAAATATGTTTTTGGCAGCATTTTAATGATCAAAATTCAAATTGTAAGTGTCGGCTTTTGGAATCTAATTTTTGGGAAATTGGATAAACATCTATAAATGCCTAGTCTTTTTATCATTTGAAATCTAACACACACCTTCTAGCATTCAAGAGAAAATATTATTGTCAAGAGAATTCAAGAGCAACATTATTTTTGTAGTCATTTATAGCAGCAATCAAGATCCTAAAATCATGTCAAAGTTTATGTGTGTTCATGTTGTCTTGTGAAGGCTAATAAGTTTTGTAGGTCTTCATGCATTCAAACATTCAAGCAAATCAAGAAAGAAAGATTTAGTTCCCTTGAAGTGATGTGTATGTCTTTGGTCCTTAAAGAAAGTTATTGAAGGGTGGTGAGTTGCGACAATTTTTTCATTCATCATTTTCCTCCTTTCCATTAAGGTTTTCATCATTGGCATTGCCATTATGAAATTGGGAACACTATTCATAGGGTTTGACTGAGGAAAACCCCTATATGGCACAAACATTTTTCCCTCTTTGTGCATGTGTAGGTTACAGGTTGAAGTAGGATTGGAGAGATCTTGAAGAGAAATTTTGCATTTTTGCATATTTTTCATTATTCTTGTCAACCTACAGAAACTAAGTTGTAAAATTTAGTTCCAAAATTCTGACAAATTTGTAGTGGAAAACAACATCTCAGATCTAGCACTAAAGAACTATAAAAAGTATTTTTGGAAGCCTAAGCAAAGACCCATTCACCTAGGGGTGAACTAGTCCCTCTACACATGTCAAAATCAAGTTTTGGTGGCAGGTACATGCTCTATGATATCTCCTAGATTTTCCTGCAAACTATTGTTAAATAGTTTTTTTATCTCTAGGAATCTACATTTTACATATTAGGTCATATGGTGAAAATTAGTTTCATCATTTCAAATCATTTCTAGATCATTCTTAATCATCCTAAGGCCCTAAAGAATCACCAACCTAGGTCTAATTGACTCACCATTTAGGTTGAAAGTCAATCTCTTGGCTTTGTGGTTGGTATTCTAATGAAATATTGGCAAAGACCCCTTACATCCTAGGTTCTTTGAATTTAGGACCTAGGACCCCCTTTTCCCACGATTTCAAATTGGAAGGGATTTTGGCTCAATCACAGGTTCATTAATGGTAGGTTGGAGAGAAGGAACAACCGTGGACCTATCAGACTTGAGAATATTGCTAAGAGATTTTTCTATGTGCTTTTCTTTGAAATTTTGATATGACTTGAAAAAGAAATCTTCATGAGGCTTTATAGGCTCCATAGGTCTAGGCCAAAATAAATCCAATGAAAAATTCCCATATGAAGACAAAGGATTGAATCCACTATGATGCACTGTAAATATCTCATTTTCAAAGGGGAAATTTATGCACTTGTCAATAACTAACGAGACAACATTCATGGAGTGTAACCACAGATAGCCTAGCTTCACACGAAATTGGCCCAACAACTGGATGATGTAGAACGAGACATCTAATTGTTTTGGTCCAACTTTTAATGGAAGAGTTATCAAACCTATCATAGGGCAAGCAAAACCATTATGCTTTAATCCATGATTTTGATTGTTCATAAGAATCTTGATAAAGTTCATGCACAAACAATAATTCTCCAATGATCACATTCTCTACATACATGGGATCAATAAGTATCCTAGTTGTGGGCTTATCATTAATGCATCCAATGATATAGAGAGGACCATCAGGTGCATGTATAGAAGCATCAATATGTGTGAAAGCATTGTTAGGTAGCAAAGTAGTTTGGCCCTTACGAGGTTGAACACCTATAAGAGTAACCATGTCATGTATATCATCCTCATTATCACTCTTATCATCATTCATACCCTCAATCATATCAACATTCATCACATCATTCTTGACTTCACTAGCTTTCACAAAGTTGGTGGAATGATTTGGCATTGGGTTGGTGAATATTTGCAAATTTTGGTTAGGTGGAGAAACTAACTTATTACCTCTGTCATTAACACCTCCCAACTAAATATGATTAGAATCGATGAGGTCTTGAACTTGATGTTTAAGAAACATGCATCATTTTGTGTCATGTTCACTTTGTCAATGATATTGGCAAAAGGAATTTGGATTATAATTTGGAGGTAAGGGTTTGATTGTGTCCATAGGTTTGACGGGAGGCAAAAAAATTAGGTTCTTACTCAAAAGTTGTAACATGATCGAATGGAGGGAATCGGGTAATGGTGTAAATTGTCTATCCCTATGTCATAATTGGTATGGGGTAGAGCTTATGACAGTAACTTGAGGCTCAACATGGTTTGTTTGGGATGGATTTATCTTTAAAAATTTCTTGTTTGGTTTCTTAAATTGTTGGTAATTGGTTTGATGTATGAGCTCAGATTTCTCAGTATTTTTAGATGAAGATGCATCATACTTATTAATTAAATTATGATAATCACAAAGCACCGTGCACATACTTATAAAGGATGGAAATTTCTACAATAGGACTTTTTCTCTTATATTTTCTTGTAAGAAATGTCAATGAACATCCTTTGGATTTCTACATCAGGAAGACTTAGATTAACTCGTGATATTACCAACTAATAGTGGCTAATGAAATCTATAACTTTTTCACCTTGTCTTTGTTTACATCACATTAAATTGGCTATATTGATCTTAGGACCAATTTTCACTTGGAAATGGTTGAGGAAGGCATCAAAAAGCTCATTAAATGAGTGAATTGAGTTATTTGGTAATGAACAAAACCATTCCAAGGTCATTTCTTTTAGTGACCTAAGAAAAAATTTAGCCAAGAACTTGTCTTCAAAAATGAAGTCACTACATAAGGTTGTGTATGTTGATATATGGTTGCTAGGATCATCTCTACCATTTTATTTCTCAAAGTGATGTATCTCTATGTTTTGTGGCATTTGTATTTTCAATATCTCCAATGACAACGGGTTTCTTTTGACATATTGTGATGGTTGTCCATTTTGAGTTTGGTTCAATGTTGATATTTATTGTTGAAGGGATGTCACATGTTGCAAGATTTGATTTATGATGGAATCATTGCTTGTCATGTTTTGGGAATGAGGTGAATATGGTGGAAGTGTATGTATTAAATGGGCTACTATATTGCAAGTTTTTGAAGGGTGATGGGTTTAGAGGTATGATGTTTGATTTGACAAAACTATAAGGATTCCCAATGGAAATACCAAAAGTTGGAGCTATACTATTGCTTGGTTGCATCATTATGGTAACAGTTGGATTTGTATATGTGGGAATAGAGGCTATAGTTGTAGGGAGAGAAACTTGACTTCCTCCTTGACTTTGAGTATACCCAAAATTTTGAGATCAACTAGCCATTGTACATACATGATTACCTATGATGTGGGATAGAGTACACATTACCTCTAATCCTTGAGAATCATCAAACATTTTCCTCATGTTATCTATGATAGGGACCATTGTGCTAGCAACATATTTTGTGCTCACAAAGTATTGAATTCTTTCTAAGGCTTTGTCCAATTGTTTTAGTTTCTCTTTAGGGACATGAGCCACCATGGTTTCAACATTAGTGATAGTGGTTGATGGTAAGGTCATTGGAATTTTGGCATTAGGTATGGAATCCAAAATGGGCTAAGTATTGACAACACTTTTCATGAAAGGGTTGGAGAACTCAAGATCCACAGGAGATGTACCAACAACGTGGGATGCCATGAGTCTCTAACTATGTCTCACTGAAGTATTGGAAATAGGACACCAGGTTGTGAAACTCATGCAAGTTTCACAACACCAAGAGTACACCCAAGATGAACAATAAACTATTTGTACAAAAAAAACTCAAAAATAGAAAGAAGCAAGTAGGAGAAAATATGAACCATAGTAATAGAGGTCTCAAAAAAAATTATTTGGCCAAGACAAGCAGGAAAGGGTCGCCCAAGGGCATCTGAGTGCTGGTTAGGGGTTCTGAAAGTTTGAAGTTTGACTGAAGACTACTTTGTTTAAGGATTCTGATTCTACTTGTAGAGAGTTGTAATAGTAAATAAATTTCCAAAATTTTCCTAATGTATCCTAATTTGATGTAAAGTGCAAGTATACAATGATTTTGAATATTTTTTGAACAAATTTTAATGCAATTTTCATGACTTATTGTAATGTGTAGAGACCTGAAAATGATAATTTTGAATGAAAAATTTGATTTTAAACAATGCATTTTTTTTCACTAAATGAACTAGATGCAAAATGCTTTATAAAATGTTTACTATTTCCAAAAAAAATGATATACAAGTATGGTGCAATTGAGCAATCAGAGACAAAATAGTGTGAAAAAGTTTGTTCAGATATCTGTACAAGGATAGGGTTTCCTAGGGGTGACTAAGTCTTTTTTTAGGGTTCTAAAAATTCAAAATCTAAATATTTAGATTGATGCTTAAGGTTACTGTTCCTATCTACAAACATATTTTATAGTGACTATTTTTTCAAAAAAAATCAGTGCAAAGGAAATGCAAATGTATAACAACTTTGCAACAAAATGACACTTTTTATACGCAATTTTAAAATGAAAATCTGATCTAAATGACTGAAACACACTATAATTATGCAACCTATGATGCAATACGAATGCAATATTTTTGGATTTTTATAACTTTTTATGATGCAATATGTAACCCTAAATAAGAAATGCAAGACAATACAATGATGCAAAACCTATATCTAGGGTTTGAAAGGTCTACCAAATCATAAAGCTATGATGTCAAATGTCAAGTTCACCAAAATGGAACATAAAGATGTAGTACACCCTAAGTTTAATACTCATGACCTAGGGTATGTTCTATCATTTCTAGGATTTCATTAAGATGAAAATCAACAAGGTGCATAGATTGACTTTCAACCTTTAAGGTGAGCAATCAAACCTAGATCTGCATCTTTTTTAGTCTTAGAAATGATTTAGAAATGATTTTAAATGAATAACCTAATTACACTAAATGACCTAATATGATAAATGCAATTTCTCGAAGATAAACAAACAAAAACATAATTCTACAAGTGGATTTGGAAGGTGTAGATTGATGTGTACATGTCACCAAAAGTGGGATTTGAGTGTTGTAGTAGGATTGGGTCGCCCTTGGGTGACTAGGTCTTTGTTAGGGTGTCTTTCTCAATTTTTGGGGTCCTCTAGTTCTAGATCCGAGCTTCTATTTTCCACTTGTCCCACTGTCGAAATGTCATTAGTAAATTTTGTAATCGAGTTTTCATGTCTTGACAAGGCTGATGATAACAAATGCAATAATGAAAAAGGGATCTTCAAGCTCTCTTCAATCCTCTTCAGACCTATAACCTACATATTCACAAAGAGAGAAGATGTTGTTGCATATAGGGACTTGCCTCATTCAAACCCTGTGTAAGTGTTTCCACTTCCACAATGGAAATGTCAATGATAAACCAATAATGGAAAGGAAGGAAATGATGAATGAACACAATGTTGCAACTCACCACCCTTCAATGGCTTCCTTAAAGGAATAAAGTCATGCACACCACTTCAAGGCCTTGGATCTTGCTTGATACATTTTCTTGAATGCTTGGATGCTTTGGATATCTACAACAATGTTAGCCTTCACAAAACATGAACATGAACACACATAGAATTTGAAAAGATGTTGGATCTTGAATTGTTGTAATAAAATTTGATAATGCTACTCTTAACAATAATATTTGGTCAATTGTGTGTCTTATATTTCAAATGATAAAAAGACTAGGAATTTATAAGTGGTTATCTAATTTCCCAAAAATTAAATTGCAAAAGCTGACACTTCATATCTAAATTTTGGATATTAAAATACCGCCAACATATTTAAATTTGGGTCTCGGCTAAGAAAGGGGACCTAGTTGATTAGGTGGATATGTTCACCAAAAAATTAATTGTTTCAGATTCTCCAATAGTTGGCACCATGTTAAATAACTCTTTGATATGAACCCAACATAACTTGAATCGTACCGAAAGGATTTCGCATGCTCAAGATATCCTCGGTCAAAGTTTGGTCAAAATAGGGGTACTAGATGTAGGATGGTAGGTCAAAAATTGATCATTTCAAAATTGGGCAAGGACGACATCAAATCAAAGGGTTCATCAATATGAATCCAACACCACTTGTTTTGCATCAAACAAAGCTCGTATGTAGAAGTTACAACCAACCAATGTTTGCAGAGAAATATTGACTAGGACCATATAGATGCTAACATCAACATGATGTTAGCATAACATTTGTAGATAGTATGCTGATGTGGCACCATCAGAGCATGACACATGGAAGGTGATGTTAGCATGATGTGGCACTTACGTGCGTTGAGTTGGACCAATTGTGGATTGACACGTGTTGACCTGTTGCGAATAGAATGGTGCCATGTGGTCCAATCACTAGGCACCATGTGGCACCCCTTCTTATCTCCTCTAGCATTGGTTACAATTTTTTGATAAAAATATACGGTTGGGGGTCGAACCCCCAACCTCCTTTTCTCCATAACTCATGCCTACCATTGCGCCATAATATGTGCTCTATATATATAAGGAGGTAGTTTCTATTTAAAAAGTTAACAATATGATTTGGAGGGGTCAGGCAGTTTGAACTATTGACCACCCTCCAACAAACCTGACCCACCACTGATGGACCATGTGCATTCTTCAAAATAGTAAGTGGAGCAAGTATCTTTTATTAAAGATCTTTAAGCTGATTTAAAAATATTTTTAAGGGATTTTTCTAAGGAGCTCGATGTAAAGAAGCTAAATATTCCAAGATTTTGATATTTAATTAGAGATATTGCTAACTCCTAAATAGTATCTCAATTTGTACTAATATGGCTTAATGAATAAAAGCCATACATTCAAAAAATTTAGTTTAAATTGGGAGATACAAGAATATGGGAGATATTATTGTTACCCCCTAAAAGGGGTTTCAAAATTGTATTTAAAGGGGGGTTATTAGCTTGTGAGGGTATGGGCGAATTAGATGAAACTTGATAATGGGATTTTTTTTCCACTCTATACAATGAGAGACTTTAAGCCAAGCTAAATCATACTTGAAGGAGGGGATTTTTCTTCATTTCATTATCACTAGAGGAGACTTTGTAAGGATTTGGAGCAGATTGATGGTGCTTTGTAATCCAAAATTTTGGAGCATAATCAAGGATCGGTCACTCTGTTGGAGAGGGACTCAAAGACGCAACCATTTGATGAACTTCGTTATCAATTTTTTGTCTTTTCTTGTCTTCTCTGTTTTCATATTCCTATTGTTTTAATCATTTAATGTCTTTTAAAAGCATTTGTAATTAAGCTTAAGACATTCAATTTTGCGTTTACATTAAATTAACATTCATTCATGCAATTTTCATAGATCCTAACAGATCAAGTTGGTATTAGAGCTTTTTTTGACTAGTGATTGCATAAGTGGATTTTAACGCGATCCAGGATCCAACGAGGTGAAGTCATGCTTGTAGAGTTCAATCTTGAGATCGGTAAATGAAGAACTTCTTCAAAGATGGAAGAAATGAAAGCTGGAAAATTTTTTCAGCTTGATGAGAAATTTTTTCAATGAGCCTTTCATGACATGAAGGCTATGGTGGAAGAGCTCTATCAAGAAAAGCAAGAATGAAAGAAGTGTGAAAAAGGAGGATCGTCAAAGCAAGAAAAATGTGAGGATGATGAAGATCAGAAGGACAAAGGGAAAAGAGAAGAAGGTGATGATGAGCCTCCAAAAACTCCTCCATCTCCATATTCTCCATCATCTTCTTCTAATTCTACTTCTTCTCTTAATCCTTTCAAAAGTGCACATAAGCTTGTAATAAAATTGGATGTAAAATTTGAACTACCTAAATATTGTGGAGAGTTAAATGCTAAGAAATTAGATGATTAGGTTCAACAAGTAGAAGTATATTGTAGGATTCAAGTCCTTTTAGATGATGCTTCTAAAATCCAATTAGCTAGTCTTTTGTTGGGAGGAACTGCTCTCACCTAGTGGGAGGTTAAACCTTAGGTAGAAATTGCACAACATGGAAGTGTCAATTTAACTTCAATGGAGTTTAAAGTCTCCCTTAAAAAAATGTTTTATCCTTTAGGCCATATGCAATAGTTAATTATGAACTGCAAATTTTTTAGGTAGGGTAAGGGTCAACCTATCCAAGACTATACTCATGAATTTAGGAAGTCTATTGCACTTAATGTTCCATTATACACCCAAGACACATTGCTCAAGTATATGGGTGGTCTTCATTCTTACTTAAGGAATACCATTTTGGTTTTAAATCCTAATAATCTAGATGAAGTATGTGTACAAGCCACACATTTGGAGTCAAGAGGTAAGAATACTTTCAATGAAAAGTTTGACAAGAAGCCATCTAAGCCTGAAGGTAAATCTAAAGGCAAAGAAAAGGGGAAAAAGACAACAACCATCAAGAAGGAGAGTGATAAGCCCACATGCTCCCATTGCAAGAAGGAGGGGCATGATAACTAAAAGTTTTGGAAGTTGCATCTAGAACTAAGGCTGAATAACTATGGAGGAAACAAAGGCAAACAAAAGACTGTTGTTGTAGTACACTAGGATCTTGGATTTGACTTCGGGGATGAAACAAAGATTGTTGCTGTCAGGATCCAAGGTAAAGGAAAAGGTATATCTCTTTCTTCTGATACAAGTTTTTCAAATGCAAGTGCAAGTGCAAGTAAATAATCTTCTCCACCTAAGGTTGATAAGCATTGAAATTAATTATTTCACATTCGGGTTGTAACAAAGCATACTAAGGTTGATACTTCTTTTGATACAGGATCTCAAGTAAATCTAATATTTGAAGAATTTGTTAAGAAACTTAACTTGGCTACAACAACTCATCCAAAGCCATATCCACTTGGATGGGTTTGCAATGATGCACAATTATAGGTAATGAAGCAATGTAAGTTAAGATTTGGTATCACTGCAAACTTTATAAATGAGGTAGAAGTTGATGTGGTTCCTTTAGATATTTGTGGCCTTGTGCTAGGGAGTCCTTATCTTTATGACCGAAAAGTAATCTTTTATAGGGGGGAAAATAAATATCACCTTTTTAAGAATGGTAAAGAATTCATTGTATGTGCACATAAGATTAAGACTAATCTAACATTGGTGAATAATAGACAAATGAAGAGGTAAGTTAATGCTAGTAAGAAATTTGTATTGATGATTGTAAAAGCCAAAGAATATGATAAATCTAAGGCATTCAAAGGGTGTGATCTCAAGCATAAAGCTAAATTGGTCAAAGTAGTTTCCACCTAATATGATGACTTATTTCAAGAGCCAAAGGGATTGCCACCAAAGAGAGAGATACAACATGAAATCCAATTACAACAAGATGTGCCACTTCCAAACATCGGCATGTATCATTTATTAGTTTTATATAATGAGGAAATCAAGAAGCAGGTTCAAGAGTTAGTTGAGAAAGGAGTTATTTGTCCGAGTACCTCTCCTTATGGCTCTCCAATTGTGTTGGTGCCAAAAAAGGATGGGTCTTGGAGAATGTGCATCGACTACAAAGCCCTGAACAAGATAACGGTAAAGAACATGTATCCTCTTCCCCAACTAGATGATTTAATTGATCAATTAAAACATGCAGTTTATTTCACTAAGTTAGACTTGCGTAGTGGATATCACCAGATAAGAATTGTAGATAATGATATATGGAAAATTGCATTCAAGACAAAATAGGGACTGCATGAATGGTTGGTCATGCCCTTTGGGATTTGTAATACACCAACTACCTTTATGAGAGTCATGAATGATGTCTTTCATCCATTCATAGATGATATTTTTATATTTTATTTGGATGATATACTTGTATTTAGTCAAACTTGGGAAGAACATGTAGATCATGTGAGAAAAGTAATGGATGTATTGAGAAAAGAAAAAATGTATGTAAATATGTCAAAATGTGAATTTGTAAAAAATCAATAGTGTACTTAGGCTATATTGTAGGAGGAGGTCACTTGAAAGTGGATCCTACCAAGGTCAAAGTCATTGTAAACTGGCCTAAGCCAAGTATAGTTACAAAAGTCAGAAGTTTTCTAGGTGCAGTATAGTATTGGAGAAAGCTCATAGATAACTTCTCCTACATAGCATCTCCATTGCATGCACCAACAAGAGTGAATAAGTCTTTCTATTGGGGAGGTTCACAACAAAATGCCTTCGATACTTTAAAGGAAAATCCCAGCACTGCACCATTTCTAGCTCTACCGGATCTTGATGCAGGAGCATCTGTTAAGCAGTCAGATTTAGTCTTCTTGAAGGCAAGATATATTGTGGAGTCTTTTTGAATTAACATGGTGTTAAGAGGATAAGGTAGACCCATTTCCAAAATACAAGGGATGACGTGAAAGTAAAAAGATAGTTGAAATTTAAATGCATATTTTATTCAACTATATAGTGCCTATGGAAAAGAAGACCAAAAAGAACCATGGAGAAGATGAAAAGAGGGGTCGATGACATGAATTAACATTGAGTTTTAATTTGAATAGTAAGTTCAAAGAACATGGGAGATAAGTTGAAAAGCCACACCATATGATAGATATGGAATTATTGTCAAAATTTTAGGAGAGAATGTGAAGGGGCAAATGGAATTCAGAGAACAATAATAGAATTGGGGGGCAAAAAAATAGTAGAGAAGAGGCTGCAAAAAGGTTGCGAGTAGAAGAAAATCTAGAAGAGATAAGAGAAGATGCAGTTGATGAAGTAACTAGTGTGCAACACTAAAGGAAGAAAGGCCGATAGTCTTGAGATATATAGAAGTGAAAGGTGATGGTAAACAAGAAAATAGGTGGACATTAAACCCAAGCGACAAAGTCAAAGCAAGGAGCCGATGGAATGATGCAAAGAGAAAATTAGAGGTAAGCTATGTAGCAAGGCACATAGGTTAAATAAGAGATATTTTTATTAAAGGAATAGGTTGCACCATTGAGTGGTGGAAGAAACACCATCAAAAGTTAAAATAAATGAATGTTTGCACACACAAAAGTAGATTTAGTGAAGAATGAGCAGATTTAAGAAGAGGGAAAGTTGATTTTTGATTGATGAATATGTTGATATGTAAGAGGTTACTAAAATAATTAATATAAATAAATTGTTGCAGAAAGTTGTTACATACTTGAGTATATGAATGCAACATTGTTAAATTGAAATTTGTTCTTGACTACATTTATGCCAGTAAAAATCAAACTAGTGTGATAGAAATTTTGGTAGATTTTCTTTTTTCGTGTGAAATTGGAGTTTTCAAAAAGAGGAGAATTTGGTCTTGCATCAATTGGTATCAAAGTTAGAGATCTTGAGCATGTAGAGTCTACACTAGGACCTGTGGGTGGACAAGAGAAGTGGTGAAGCTACAAATAGTAGGTTATGAACTTTGTGCAGGTTGTAGGTTGAGGTTGCATGGAAAGTGTTCAACAAAATGTCTTGGAAGCCAGGAGAATGTTTTATGATGAATTTTTGAAGCCACAAAAAGAGAAGCAAGAGCCCATCCAAAGGAGCAATGTGTTTCAAACTATTTGCAAGTCAGGTGGAAAGTGTTGTAGAGTGATTGTGGAAAACAATAGCATAGATAATTTGGTGTCATTAAAGTTGGTCGAGAAGCTAAAATTGAAGAGGAGAAAGCATCCAAACTCTTATAGTATTTCTTGGTTGCAAGAAGATCGTCATATATGGGTAAGTGAACAATGTATTATTGATTTTCAGATTCGTAGATATAAGGATGAGATTGTATGTGATATAATACCCATGGATATTTTCCATATTTTGTTGGGTCGACCATGGCTCTATGATAGAGAAGCTATACATAATGGCAGAGAAAATACATATAGCATAATAAAGGATGGGAAAGAGTATGTTTTGAATCCATTGTAGGATAAATAAAAGGAAGTGGTAAAAGAAATTGCAATAGATATGAAGAGTGAAGAAAAAGAAGAGAAGATCCTTGTGCAAAAGGATCAAGAGGAAAGAGAAGATATTGCAACTGAGGTTACAAAGGATGAAAATTTTTGTAGCCCTTTGATAGAAGGGGCATGGAAGGAAGAAAATGTGGGGGTAGCTCACACAAGTGGAGAAGATGTTAAGTCACAGGTTGTAGTAATGGCATGTGAGTGAAGTGAGTTGTGTGAAGTGGAAGAAGGGTGTTCACAAACTAAAATAGTGAACATGAATGGTGCCAAGTTTGATGATGAGGTTGAGGAGAACAAGGATGAAATGTTGTCAAGAGAAGAATCCAAAGTTATTTGGATGGTGAAGGTAAGAAAGAAGTTGTAGCTGTGGTTGAAGAAGTAGAAAGAGCATAAATAAATTATCCTTTGGAGGACACGAAGAAGATGGTGGTGATGAATGGTGAAGATGGAGGTGTTGCAGCTGAAAGTGAAAGAGAAAAGATTGCAGTAGTAGAGGTAAGGTTTGATTTTTGTGATTATGAAATTTGTGTTAGATGGCATCAATTTAAATTTGGAAATCTAGATAAGCAAAGCATGGAGGTGTTAAGGGTTGAGGGGTAGCCCGAGAAAAGCCATTATGTTGGGATGGAAAGAAGAGAGATTGAAGAGGATGAAAGTTCTTGGAGGAGGATGGATTATGGTGGGTTAATTCCCACAAAGGTGGAAAATGAAAGTGAATTTTAGTGGAGGTGGTCAGTTTGTGGTGGGTCAAAACCCACGACAGAGGAGAAGGGTGAAGAGATTGTTTGGAGGAGGTCGGTACATGGTGGACACAAGTCCACAAGAGGAGAGAAGACTGTAGCGCAGAATTTTTGGCTGGAAATGTCGAATGTTTTGACAAGATGATGGAAGAAGAGGAAAAATAAATAATTTGTAGGTACCAATTTTAGCGTGGGAGCATGTTGCAAGTTGTTCACAACTTGGAAGAGTAGTTCTACTACTCAGATCCATTTTGTGAGCCTATGCTCACAAATTTTTTTACCAGGTGCATCTGATGTAGGATCATTCGTTAAGTAGTCAAACTCAATCTTCTTGAAGGAAAGATATACTGTGAAGTATTTTGGAATTAACATAGTACATGAAGAGGATAAGGTAGACCCATTTCCAAAATACAAGGGATGATGTGAAAGTAAAAATATAGTTGAAATTTAAATGCAGATTTTAATCAACTATATAGTGCCTATAGAAAAGAAGACCAAAAAGAATCACGGAGAAGATGAAAAGAGGGGTCAACGCCATGAATTAACATCAATTTTTAATTTGAATAGTAAGTGCACATAATAGGGGAGATAATTTTAAAAGCCATGCCATATGAGAGATATGGAATTATTGTCAAAACTTCAGGAGAGAATGTAAAGGGGCACATGGAATTCAGAGAACAATAATAGAATTGGGGGGCAAAAAAACAATATAGGAGAGGCTACAAAAAGGTTGCGAGTAGAATACAGTCCGAAAGATATAAGAGAAGATGTAGCTGATGAAGTAAATAGTGTGCAACATTAAAGAAAAAAAGCTCAATAGTCTTGAGGCATATAGAAGTGAAAGGTGGCGGTAAACAAGAAAACACGACAGAGGTTAAACCCAAGCGATAGAGTCAAAATAAGGGGCCAATGGAATGATGCAAAAAGAAAATCAGAGGTAAGGCTATGTAGCAAGGCACACAGGTTAAAGAAGAAATATTTTGATTAAAGGAATAGGTCACACCATTGAGTGGTGGAAGAAAAGCCAACCAAAGTTAAAGTAAATGAATGTTTGCACACACATAAGCATATTTAGTGAAGAACAAGAAAATTTAAGAAGAGAGCAAGTTGATTTGTGATTGATGAATATGTTGATATGTAAGAGGTTATTAAAATAATTAATATAAATAAATTGTTGCAGACAGTTGTTACATACTTGAGTATATGAATGCAACATTTTTGTTAAATTGAAATTTGTTCCTGACTACATTTATGCCAGTAAAAATCAAACTAGTGTGCTAGCAATTTTGGCAGAGCTGCTTTTGTCTTGTGAAATTGAAGTTTTCAAAAAGAGGGGAATTTGGTATTGCATCAAATTTACAACAACAGTTCAAAATTGAAATAGATGCTAGTGGGTTTTCCATGGGAGCAGTAATCATGCAAGGAGGTAAACCTATCTGCTTCCATTTTGAAACTTTAACGACTGTGGTAAGTAACTATCCTACATATGATAAAGAACTGTATGCATTAGTTCACAGTGTAAAGAAGTAGAAACATTATCTAATGGGTAAGGAAACAATAATGTACACAGATCATCAACCACTTCAATATTTTCACTCACAATCTAAATTGCAACAAAGTAGGTACTTTAGGTGGACGGGTTTTCTACAACCATTTCATTTGGTTATAAAATATAAGAAAAGGATTTAGAAAAAAGTACCAGATATGTTATCTAGGACTCCTACTGCAAATGCTACAATTATTCTTAAAAATAGTTCAATGACACATTAAAGTTATCAATAACAATATGCTAACGACAAAGACTTTAAGGATATTTATGCAACATTAATTCAAGGAAAACATGTAGAAGAGAAAGAATACTATGTGCAAGACAGGTTATTGTATCACTTAGGAAAGTTATGTATTCCACAAGATGAACAAGCACAAGTAATCAAATAAGCACACATGTCATTTATTGATGGATACTTTGGGGTAAGCAAAGCAATGCCACAACTACAAAAATATTGTTATTGGTCTCACATGCAAGAAACTGTATCCAAGTACATTAGAGGATGTGTAATGTGTGCAACAAGCAAGCCTAGCAATAAGAAATTAGGGTTGTACACACCTCTTCATGTACCATCTTGTCCATGGGAGAGTTTCTCAATGGATTTTGTCAGGGGGCTACCAATGTTTAGGAAAGGGCATGATTATCTATTTTTGGTAGTGGATAGGTTTAGTAAAATGTGCATTCTAATGCCTTGTAAAAAATAGGTCACAACTGAACTAATAAAACATATGTACTTTCAATTTGTATGGGTTCATTTTGGGCTTCCTACTTTTATTGTATCAAATCGAGATTCTCAATTCTTGGGGGAATTTTGGTTAGCATTGTGAGAACTCATGGACACTAGACTAAAGAAGAGTACAATGTTCCATCTATAGACTGATGGAAAAACAAAGGTAGTAAATAAGACATTTGTGCATCTTCTCAAAGGTTACTGCAGAAAACATCCTAAGTTGTGGGATGAGAATCTACATTATGTGCAACATGCTTACAACCATGCAACACACACTTCTACTTGAAGATCTCCTTTTGAGACTTATTTTGGTTATTTTCCAAGGACACCTATTTATTTTTCTTTTGGGAAGGAAGATGTTAAAGATGGACATCATGATGTAGACAAAGCCCTGAAGTTCATCTAGAAGATCCAAGCAGTTCATCAAGTAGTTGAAGCACAGTTGGAGAATATCCAAGAAAAGTACAAAGCCCAACATGATAAGCATTGTGTTGATCATCAATTCCAGGTTAGTGATAGAGTTTGGTTACAAAATAGCAAGGAAATGTTAAGAATCTCAAGTTGATCAGGTATGGTCCCTTTGAGATGTTAGAAAATATCGGTACCAATTCCTTTTGCCTAAATCTACCTCCTTATATGCATTTCTACTCAGTGGTTAATGTAGAGAATTTGAAGTTTTACGAACCTCCAATGATATTGGATGAGGAGGCTGATGTTCAAGTTCCTTATGCTGATGATTTATCACCTGAGTACATGAATGAGTTGCAAGATGTCATCCTAGACATAAATGTTAGAACTTCATGAAGGGGTGCTGTTGAGTACCTTAGAGTGGGATTGAAAGGGATGAATCCTAGCAAGGTAAAGTGGATGGAAGTTGGAAAAGTGAGGTAACTATACCCTCACTTACTTTCTATGTAATCAAGATTTCGAAGGTCCAAAATCTCTCCAATGGGGAGGACTGATCCAAGTGGATATGTTCACCAAAAATTAAATTGTTCTAGATGCTCAAATAGTCAACACCATGTTAAAGAGATATCTGATACAAACCCAACACAACTTGAATTGTCCCGAAAGGAGTTTATACACTTAAGATATGCTCGGTCAAAGTTTGGTTAAAATAGAGGTACCAGATGTAGGATGCTAGGTCAAAAATTGCTCATTTCAAGATCGAGAAAGGATGGCGTCAAATTAAATATTTTGTTGATACGAATTCAATGCCACTTGTTTCACATCAAATGGAGCTCATACGTAGAAGTTATAGCCAGTCAAAGTTTACAGAGAAATGTTGACTAACACTATACAGATGTTGACATCAACATGACATCAATAGACTGTATGCTAACATGGCACCATCAGAGCATGACTTGTGGCAGGTGATGTCAACATGACATGGCACTTATAGGCATCGAGTTGGACCAATTGTGGATTGACACATGTTGACCTGGATGCAAATAGAATGGTTCCATCTGGCCCAATCACTAGGCGCCACGTGGCACCATTGCTTATCTTCTCTAGCATTGGTTACAACTATTTGATAAAAATATCTGGTTGGGGGTCGAACACCCAACCTCCTTTTCTCTATAGCTCACGCGTACCATTGCACCATACTATGCGCTCTATATATATAAGGAGGTAGTTTCTATTTAAAGAGTTTAAAATGTGATTTGGAGGGGTTGAGAAGTTTGAATCGCCTCCACCCTTCAACAAACCTGACCCTTGATCGATGTACCATGTGCATTCTTCAAAATACTAAGTGGAGAAAATATCTTTTATTAAAGATATTTAAGCCAATTTAAAAATATTTTTAAGAGGTTTTTCTAAGGAGTTTGATGTAAACAAGCTAAATATTTCAAGATTTTAATTTTTAATTAGTGATACTGCTAACTCCTAAATAGTATCTCAATTTGTATTAATATGGCTTAATGAATAAAAGCCATACATTAAAAAAAAATTGTTCAAATTGGGAGATACAAGAATATGGGAGATATTATTGTTACCCCCTAAAAGGGATTTCAAAATTGTATTTAAATGGGGGTTATTAGCTTGTGAGGGTATGGGGGAATTAGATAAAACTTGATAATGGATTTTTTTTTTCCTCTATACAATGAGGGACTTTAGGCCAAGCTAAATTGTACTCAAGAAGGAGGGGATTTTTCTTCATTTCATTATCATTGGAGGAGACTTTGTAAGGCTTTGGAGTAGATTGACGGTGCTTTTTAATCCAGAATTTTGGAGCATAATCAAGGATCAGTTACTCCATTGGAGAGGGATCCAGAGACATAACCATTTGATGAACTTCATTATCAATTTTTTGTCTTGTCTTGTCTTCTCTATTTTCATATTCTTATTGTTTTAATCATTTAATGTCTTTTTAAAATCATTTTTAATTAATCTTAAGACATTCAATTTCTTGTTTATATTAAATTAACATTCATTCACACAATTGTCATAGATCCTAATAGATCACCAATTGCCCATGGGTGACTGGGTCCTAGCCTAAAATTCTAGGACACTCAAAGTCAGGGAAAATTTAATGATTGAATGTATTTTTTTAATACTTGTCCTCCTTTGGAAAACAATTAGGCTTTGGAATGCATAATTTGGAAAATTAGAAGCTTAATTAAGTCCAATAAATTAGAGGGACAAAACATAATGTGAAATTTTAAGTGTATACAATTATCTATGTTACATATAAATATTGGATTGATTGGATTTTTAATTTTGTGTTCATCACATGCTACTCCATCTTAGTGAATATTAATATTGAGGGTTTCTTTGATCCATCTATTAGCTTTTGTTAAAGGGACTCAATATCTCATTTATTTTTCTTCATCATGGATAAAGCCTTAAGGAACTTAGTCCATTCATCCTATCTAATGGATCTTGGTAGGGAATTCAAATCACAAAGAATTGCCCTCCCATCTCCCACCACTAGTTTGTAGGTGATATAATGCTATTCATATATTCTAGTAAAAAGGATGATTGAGAGACAAAAGAAATTCTTGAAACCTACTCAATGCCCTCCATCCAAGACATAAATTTAAGTAAGTAAAAAAATATTTCTCAATACAAGTTGGCAAAGGAAAAAGGAAATAGTAGCTATCCTTGGATTTAAAATTGGTTCCTTTCCAATTAAATACTTGGGGATTACACTTTTCTAATGAAATTTTAAATCCTCTTTATGGGAATCTCATTCGGAATCATGCACTAAAAATGAATACCTAAAGAGTAAAGGGTTGCCATTATTCATAATAATTTTGATGATTAAAGAAATTATCTATGCTATTCTGAATTTCCTTGTGTCATGCATAATAATTCCTTCCAAGAAGTACACAAAAAATTAAACAAAAGATACAAAAGTTTTGTTGGTGTGGAAATTCATAAGAAAGAAAAATTCCCCTAGTATTATGATATTCCATTAGCAAACCAAAAGAAAAAAGTAGAGTAGGAATAAGAAGAGGTTGTACTAAAAATAAGGCCCTTGGGGTAAAGTTAGAATTGGGGAATTTTCTTTGAACCCCACATGAAATGGGTTGAAAAAATTAAAACAAATATTTGGATGCCCCAACTTATATTTTGAATGTAGAAAATATTCCATGTAGCTCTTGTATTTATAATTTTTTTTTTACTTGTAGACATATTACAACAAAATGTGTAATTTGGGAAATTAAAAGTGGTAAATCTATTGAATTTTGGGAGGATCCTTATAATGGTTACCTATCCTTGGTATATTTAGAAGAGTTGAGGTTCAAGAGTCGGTGATTATGTAACCCCTAATGTTTAGAAGGGGGCGGATTGGGTGTAGAAATACCTATAAGGATTGGGTCTATTTGATCTTCATATTTATACTTAATTCCAAGAACTTTCTAAGAGGAAACTCTTCATTATCAAGGATCGATATTTTTTTGATATGGAGATGCCCTAAATAGGAGAACACTATAATAAATTTGGTTATTTGGTTGAGGATTCTTATGCAACAAAAAGTGGTTGGCCTATTCATTTTTTTCTACCAAATATAGGAGCCTTTTATTGGGTAGAAATTTAAAATAAAATATTAATAACTAAGAGATTTAAGAATCTTTGGTATCAAGGTCCATTCAAGTGTTCACTTGGTTGAGGAAATAGTCAATCTCACTTATTGATTAATTTCTCCTTTGTGGATAAATTCTAGTAGTAGTTATGTGTGAAGTTGGGATGATGTTGAGACCATAAATTGTCTCATTTTTTATCAAATAAAATCATCTATTTCTTCCTAATGCATTAGTATTAAAGTGGATTTGAGTAATGATTGAAAGTTCTTTAGCTTGTTTAAAGTATAATATAAAGTAAATGTTTGATTTATTTTTAGTAATTAAATGTGATCCAAATTTCCTGTAATATGTCTCCATGAAGTGTTTAAGATGATATAATGCAGAGAAATGAGTTATTAAATAGCTCATGGTAAGAAGAAGCTACAACCACTTGCAACAAAGAGCTCTTAACACTTGAAGTAGTTAACTCCTGAAAGCTTTAGAAGGATTTGAAGAAGTAATGAGAAGATAGAGAAGACTCTCAAAACACTCCTACATTCATGCAAAATCATGGAGCATCATTCATTTCTAAATTAATGGGATGAGTATTTGTTTCATGTTGAGTTTTAAGATCTCTCACAGTTATTAAATTTCATGCTTCTTTCTTCCAACCAAAGATAACTCAAGTTACCACATCACTCAAATGTTGTTGCATGATTATAACATGTTATTTATGCTAAAGATCAATTATTTGGTTGACTGAACTGAAGAATAATTCCTTCATTCATGTTCAACACTTGAAGACTTCCTAAATATCAGGCACGCAGAAATTGTGAAAAATGCAGTCTCAATAAAACAACGATATCTCCCTCATTTCTCAACAAAATTCAAAAATTAAAAATGATCTAGAAAGTAGATTTGAAAATATAAAAACCATTTTTAGAATTTGGTGTGACTTGTAGCAGGGAAGGAGCAGTATGCGTTAGAAAATGATTGAGACAAAAGTGGCGTGATGAAGGATAACTTCAATTTTTTTTAAGTTTTGTAAACAACCCCTCAAAAATAGGATCTTGGATCCAAATTCTTAGTGGATTGGTTGGATAGATATAGAATATGAATTTTATAAATACAATGTAATCATTTGATCAAGAGGAGGGGATTAGAAAGGCTTGTTTCAGCCTGAGGAAATAGGATAGATCTAGTTTCATTTTCCAGCAATGTAATTCCAAATTTCTAGATTAAATTTGAATCCAAGAAAGCTTTTCATTTCCAACAATTGTGAAGTAGTTTAGTCTTTTCAACTCATGCAAGTGTTCCTTAGATTAGTTCCCTTTCATGCAACTTTCCTTTCATGCAAATATGATTTAAGATTAGTTCTCTTTCATGCAACTTTACTTTCATGCAAATAGGATTTATTTCTGCAAGTAGAATTGACTATCAAGCAAGTTTTCTACTTTCTATCTTCCATACAGCCATGGAAACCACCTTGGATTGATAAATTAAATGATAAGGATTACAATGAACTTGTCAAATGGCTTGGAGTATTACCTAATGACATTATAGCTTTGTCTAACTCTTGGCCTTTAGTATGTAACTAGACCACATTTTCATGCATTTGGTTTGTTTTCTATAAATCTTAATTTTGGAAGTTTGGAAGGAGATGAATTGGAGATTCTTTCAAACCAAGGAATTGTTAGGAAATCATTTTTTTGAGAAAACTTGAAATATCAATCATGGAGGATGTGAATAGAAAGGTCCTAAACCAATCCCCTAAAAAGAAATCACTTCTTGGAATGTTTTTTTGTTAAACTAATGGAGTGGGCTAAATTCCTCCCTCATTCATAGGCTTTTTGAAGTTAATTAAGGTCCAAATCCACACTTAGGAATATCCTTCCCCATGCCTACTAAGATGGGACAAGATCAAATTTGATGGAATTGTAAGGGGGGAATTCATGAATGTCTAGAGCTATTTTCTTGATTAGGGATGCTCATGGTAAATTAAGTAACGTGGATACAAAAAAACTCAAAGTTGACATGAACAATAAAGTTGAATCTCAAGCACTACTTCTTGGGCTTTATATTTTTTATCATCTTGGGATAAGAACCATTCATATTGAGAGTGATTCTATGATCATCATTAATGTGATATAGAAGCATAATAAAAATAATTAAAAAATTAATAACATTATCTCTTGTATGTCCATTGCATGATGTTTTTTTATCCTCAATTCAACACATATATAGAAAGATTAATTTAGAAGTGGAATTCTTGGCCAATCAATCCATATATATGGAAGAAGAATATGCGGTTAGTGACAAGTTCAAAAGTTGGGAACTATTTAAGGACATGTTTAAATTATATAATTTTGAGATTTTTTTAAAAAGTATAAGCTACCTTTGGCTTATTATACCATATCATATGTTGGCTTGGTGAATAATGTGACCTTCTAAAATAATAAGAATCATTAAAAGAAACATCTTGAAGTGCATGTAGGATTGCAAATGATTGGAAGGACACATATATGGCCAGTCTCTTTAGATTTGAGGGACATTTGGTGGTGGATGGTTCCAAAATATTATTGTGATCCATCAATGTATTGGCATTCATTTGACATTGGGTTTCGAAGTGGTCAAATAAAAAATTCATCCCTCTTTCTCTATGAATTTATAGGCCCGTGAAGGATGGAAATAAATGTGATGTTGTTCAATGCACATAAGCAAATGTATTTCCTCAAAAATATCTCTAAGCTATAGCTCATAAAGGTATTCAAAAATAATTTTATTTTGGTCATCTTTGTGATTAAATGGTTATTATGAAAGGAATTTATATTTTCAACAGACAATTATAGGGTCGACACTAACTTAGCCTCTATGTTCATTAGTGTCCTTTTGAACCTTAGAGAGGAAAACAATATTGTACAAAAACTTGCAATTTTCCAAATAAATAAATCATGGTGTGAGAAGATGATTATCAGTGTGGATCAATTACGCTTAATCCATGATGAATTGAAGCATAATTTACCCAAATAAACCTACATCTACCAAACAAGATCATTCAAATTGGAAAATTAAACTAAGCATTTAATTGAAACTAGAAGTTACAAACTAAACAAAAAAAATAGTTAAATTCCTACTCTAACCTATTTGAAACTTATCCAATTTTGGAATTAGTATCGTGTCGATGTGAAATGATGACCCTTTCCCAATCCCATGATTAGTGAGCCTGTTTCAGTTGATTCTATGGAAGAGAATCAATGAAACCATTGTGATTGATGTATGAAAACCTAGATTACGTTAATCTAAACATGATGCAGGCTAAGTTAACATGATTTTATGCTATAAATGATCTAATTATGCTATTGCTAGGCTAATCTAAGCTAATTCTAAGCTAAAAGATGAAAACCCTAATTCATATACAAACTAAGATGGATGCATGGAAGCCATTAATGAATGCTCTAAGCTATTATGCAACTAAAATTAACTAAAACAAGCTAAAAGTGAGTGAAATATGAGTGTGAGTGCATATGAATTCAACAACATGAGTTTACAATTGAAAGATCGATCCATTTGTCTCCAAATAGTGTCCTATTTATAGGAAAGCAAATGAGAGATGAAGGGTTGAGATTGAAAAGATTAATCAACGGTCAAAGATGAAGGAGATGAGAGGCATGAATCATGGATTCTCATCAACGGATGAGAATGCATGATGATATTTTAATCAAGGGTTCACAATTGCCGCAAACAAACACAATTTTGACCTGCAAACACAAGTCAAAGGTGACTTGTTCAAAAGGTTAAAGGTTAAAACTTGCATAAGAAGCCAAGTGAAAATATCCCTTTTTCAAATGATGGAGGAATAAAAATACTCTTTTTGAATATTCTCATGGGTGAGGATAAAGGGCATTTTGCAAATTAACATAAAGTTTTAATTGTGCAAAAAGGGGATAAAGAATATTCCCTTTGCTTAGAGGGAAGTTAGTTTAATTGCTAATTAAACAAGATTTAATCACACAATTAGGGGATTAGAAGAATTAAAGGGATTTTCATTAAATTAAATGATTTAATGAAAGGGGGAAAGGTGAAAAGATATTTAATTAAATAACTTAGGGTTATTTAATTAAATAAGATGACTTAGGGAATTAAATTAAATGTTTTGATTTATTTAATTTAATAGGATGAAATGGTAGGGTGAAGGGAGAGTGAATTAACCTGATTAAATTAATTAGGCTAATAGATGAAAATGATGCAATTAATTAATTAGCTAGGATAATTCAATTAATTAAGCGAAAAGAAGATGAATTTTGAGAGGAAATGATGTTAGTAAACCTATTTCAAGTGTATGATATTGTTTAGGACATTTTTTAGTGTTTACACATGATTAGGTAGCTTGGGGATAATGTTGCATATGGATTTAACTAAAAGGATCTCACCACCACTTGAAGGAATGGTGCTAAAGTAAGATGGAAATTATGGTGGGATGGTTACCTATCTATCATGATTGGTCAAAAAATTAAGGAGGCTAAAGGTAGAAAGAGCTTGCAAGTTCCTTTAGCATGTAACTAGGATTGAAGATGGTGAAGGAACAAGTTGGGGATATGTACTCCTTAAGGAATGTTTTGAGGGGGAAGATAATTAAACACTCAATGATACATGTTTCTGAACTACGATAATTTTTTATATATTAGTCATCTACTTTAAATTTTTTAGGTTTATTTTCTATAGCTTTTCTTCTAGGCATTTTGATACTACATTACTAATGCAGTTTGAAATTCAAATTCCTTATCAAACAATTGAATTAAGTAGTTTAATCAATTTCATTTCACTTCCAATTTAAAATATCACCAAAAAATCTAAGGAAATTCAATGATTTTATTAACTTCACAATTCACATGTAAGATACTATTTATAATATGCAAGTTTCAATTTTATTCTGCTTATCAAATCCTCTATTCTTCATTTTCCTCAAGATCTCTTCTCTTTACTCCATGCCCCCTCCTCTTAATCTACCATTAATTTGTATTCATATAAAGTTGCTTAAAACTAGATGTCTGCAATCACCTACAATCCCCCCCTCTTCCTATATGTTATGTGTGGCTTAATCTTAATGCTACACTCCTTTTATTTTTCTTGGCTTTTTCCTTTCCCATGCATACCTCTGGAATTTTCTTCTTTTTTAAAAATTTGTATGCATTCCAAACAGCCCTAATGTCCCTCTTTTTTTTTCTCTTAGCATTTGATCTTCCCCTTTTAAATAAAGGCATTGCAAATTTAAATAGTTTTGATTTAAAAACTCTAGAAAATTGACCTCCCAATGCGCTCTATTAAAATACATGTGATGAAATTTTTCCATCCACTCCTTTATTATGCTTCTATTTTTAATTCTAGGCCACTTCATATCCTCAAATAATTATTTTAAATTTTCTCATAGCAGTCTTCAAAAGAATATGATATCCTCAACTAAGATTGGTTTTGAACATTATCTTTTAGAACTAACAAGCCTCTAGGATGTGTGGATAATTAGTTCTCAAATAGTCAAAATTTATTCACCATTCAATTGCAAAATGAATGAACCGGCAAGAGAAAAAAATGAGACATTTTGTCAAATGAAATTGACAAGAATGTCACTACAATCTATCACCACAAATCAAAACCAAAATTTAATTTTCAAACCAAAAATGAAAACAATCACACTAAAACAAATTTGTTGATGTGGATTACCAAACTCCTGAGATGCTTTGGTATCAAACACACCAGGTATGAAAATGTTCCATGAGTGAGGAGCTCATGAACATTTGGGAAAGCTTGGAACCGAAATTCCAAACTTCTCTAAGTTTGAAGCATTGACCCATGAAGCTTCATCAGTTGCTTGATTCTTCCAATGGACCAAATATCCTCAATATCCTTTCCCCTTGTCTTTTTGGCCATATAGGAATCAATTATCTCCTCAATTTCTTCAAACCTCTTCTTCAAAAACTAGTGTATCCACTCTCATGCATCTGGTAAAGATGAGTATTGGCTCCCTTGTCTATCGATTTCTCCTTCATAATATTTATACAAATTAGTGACATTGAATATTGGTGAAATACCAATATTAGTTAGAAGTTCTACCTCGTATGCATCTGATGAAAACTTCTTCAAAATCTTACATGGACCAATATTTTTTCTCTTGAGCTTGTCATAGGCTCCTTGTGGAATCTCTCCTTCCGCAAATGTGTCATCACCAACTCGTCAATTTGAAAATATTTTTATTTTTTATGCATATCAATGTACTCCTTATATTTCATAACACTTTTCTCCAAATTCTTCTTCACCCCCTTATGCAAATCATGGATGTTCTCAACCAAAAATTCTACTACAACACTCTTCCTACTCAAATATGCACTATCCCTCAATTCAACCACTCCTTTAGGGTTGTAACCATACACAATTTGAAATGGAATCTTACCCACACTTAGATTGAGCAAAATATTATATACAAACTTTGCTTGTGCCAATGTCAAATCCCATTGATTTTTCTTATCACCAACTAAACACCTTAACAAATTACCCAAACTTCTATTCACCACTTTGGTTTTTCCACCAGTTTGCAGATGATAGGTTGAACTAAAACTCAATTGTGTTCCCATATTCTTCCAAAAAGTGCACCAAAAATGACCAATAAATTTGGTGTCTCTATCAAAAATAATACTCTTTGACAACTCATGCAACCAAACTACTTCTTTGAAAAACAAAGTTGCTATATGTGAAGTATCACTACACTTTTGGCACGGTATGAAATGGACCATTTTTTAAAACCTATCCACAACAAAAATAGAATCATTACCTCTATGTGTTCATGACAACCCAAAAACAAAATCCATATTGATATGCTCCCATGGTCTTTCTATTATTGGAAATGGTTGGTATAACCCTACGTTTTTCCTCACTCCCTTGGCATATTGACAAACCCCACAAATTTGTACCAATTTCTTTAAATCTGTACTCAATCCTGACCAATAATAACTCTCATTTAGTTGTGCCAAAAAAATTTCCACTCCAAAATGACCACTCAAACCCCCACTATGTTTCTCCTTTATCAATTTCTCCCTCATTGAGCCACAAGGTATGCACAATCTATTCTTGTTGAACAACAAACCCTCTTGTACAAAATACTCTATCCATGGAGTTCTATCTATTTCTACTAGATTCTTGCATGTTTCCCATTCTTCTCTAAAATAAACATCATCTTCATACAATTTTTTCATTGAATCAAAACCAACAACATTTATTTGCATCTCATTCAACAACAAACACTTTCGACTTAACACATCAGCCACTCGATTAGATATTCCACTTCTATACTTCAAAACAAATGAATAACTTTAAAGAAACTCAACCCACTTTACATGTTTTTGACTTAATTTACCTTTATTGTTTATAAACTATAGGGCATGATGGTCAGTGTACAAATTAACTACTTTAGTAGTAAATAATGTCACTTCTTAAGTGCTTGTATGATTGCATAAAATTCTTGATCATGTACAGAGTACTTCTGCTTGGCATCATTTAATTTCTCGTTGAAACATTCTATTAGCCTTCCTTCTTGACTCAAAAATCCTCCAATTGTTGTCCCACTTGCATCATAATCCACTTGCAACACTTTTCCAAAATTTGGAAATGTTAAAATGGGTTGCTTCATTACCTTTTCCTTCAATATATTAAAACTCCTCTTTGTTTCAACTTCCACACAAAATCCTTTTGATTACCTTTCATTGTTTTCATAATCAGTTCACAAATACCATTGAAATCTCAAATTAACTTTCTATAGAAACTTTCCAACCCATGGAAGCTTCTTGCTTCAACCATACTCTTTGGTGAAGGCCAATCAATGATAGCCTTTACTTTTTTCGGGTCTATTTTCAGTCCACTTCTCGAAACAACAAACCCAAAATATACTAGCTTCTCCTTCATGAAGTTGCACTTCTTCAAATTCACCAACAACTTCTCTTCTTTCAACCTTTGCAAAATTTCCTTAACATGCTACAAATTTGAACTTTTTTCTTCTTCTAAATATTAAAATATCATCCAAATACATAATAACAAACTTACCAAGATATGGTTTCAACACTTCATTCATAAACCTCATAAATGTGCTGAGAGTATTTGTCAAACCAAATGGAATCACCATCCATTCATATAAACCATCCTTCATTTTGAAGGTCGTCTTCCACTTTGCACCTTCTCATATTCTTATTTGATGACCTATCTACTTTTCAAATCAATTTTGGTGAAGTATTTTTCTCCACTCAAACAATCCATCATATCATCCATTTGAGGCAACAAAAACCAGTACTTGATGCTTATCTTATTTATTTCTCTCAAGTCCATACACATCTGCCACTCTCCATCTTTCTTTGGTTTCAACACTATTGGAACAACACATGCACTCAAGCTTTCCCTAATCAACCCCTTGTCAAGAAACTCTTGTATTTGCTTATTTATTTCCTCATTCTCCATAGGTTCCATTCTATATGGTTCTTTTTTTGGTAAACTTGCACTGAGAATAAAATCCATATAATGTCTTATACTTCTCATTGGTGGAAATCCATCAAGCAACTCCATCAATATATCAACATATTCATCCAAAATTCTTTGAACTTCCCTTGGTATTTCTTCATTTTCTTTCAATTTATCAACTATTGCAAGCTTTAGAATAATTACAAAGCATGTTCCCCTTCTCTTCAAATATCTCAAGAATTTCTTTCTGAAAACAAAACATACTTTGGAGTTGTTATCCACTTCTTCTCTATCCTTCAAAGGGTTTAAAATATATTATTTTCCTTCTTTCTTTATCTTGTAGGTGTTTTTTCTCCCATCATGAACAACTTTCCTATTAAATTTCCAAGGCCTCTCCAAGAGGATATGACACACATCCATCGACATCATATCACATGCGATTTCATCCGTGTAGTTGCCAATACAAAAACTCACCAAACATTTCTCCCTCACCACCAATTGATGTTTTTTTACAATCATGAAACTCCATATGGGTAGGGATGTTTTACCTTCTTCAATCTTAAATTTTCCACCATCTCCTCAAATACAATGTTACATTTACTATCATTGTCCACTATTACTTTGCAACACTTTCCAGCCACCTTGCACCTTATTCGAAATTGTAATGCCCAAAATTTTATGCGAAGGGAAAAAACACAACTATTTTTTTCCTCTTTAAAACAAGGTTATGAGACACTAACGGTTGTTAACCATGCACGTGCATAGTAACACACTACACGTGACAGGTGAATGCTCGTGCAACTCCACCATCAACAAATTGCTTGACGTTGCACCGATGCTACTCTTATTTGAGAAGTATGTGTTGTTTGGTTATAAAGGTAGGATAAGTTGTTATTATGTTTTTATTTATTTATTTATGTATCATTTATTTGAATTCATTTATCCCTTATATATATATATATATACTTACTTTATGGGATAATTTAAAATTTTAATAATTAGGATTACTACATAAAATATTTTCTACAATTATCTTTTACCAACATATTTCTCCTTAGTGAAAATATATATATATATAAGAAAACTAAAATAAACAATAGAATACTCATTATTGCCTTTTTTTCTTTATGATGGTAAGAATACTTAATTAAATGCTAAACCTCTACCTTTTTACATCCTCTTATTTTACTTAAGACCTCAATTTTAAAACTACTATGATCTCCATTTAAAAATTAGTAAAGATTCTTATCTAAGGGAGTGGGGATATAATTTTATTCCTTAACAAAAGAGTACTATTTAAGCTTGGGAAATGAGTTGGTGATTTCTAAGGCTAAAGTGAATATTACTTTGGTGGGTTGGTTTTATGTTTTTTCTTCTTTTAATTTTCTCTCATTTGACTAAGCTTTACTTTTCCCACATTAGCTGTTACCCTAATCCGTTGAAAAGGATCTATATAAATTCTTTTCAAATTGTGAATTTCTTCTAGACTCTCTACTAAGCAATGTGACTTTGGGTGATCGAACAAGATTAAAAACAATACGGAAACCTATGATAAAATATGGTTATACGGATGAACAATAAAGGTTTTGGAACCACGCTTATTTACACAGATCTTTCCTTTGTCCGTATTTATAGATTTAAATCACTCACAAACTAGTTTCTCGATAGAACAAAGAGAAAAACAATGTAGGAATATTTTCTTTTGCAACTGTATTATAGCATAAGTAAAAACAAAGATCTTAGAAGCAACACTTAAATATATATATATAACATCCATTGGAAGGAAAAATAAAGGCGTTCCCTCGGAGCTATTTTAGCAGTTGAATACCTATTACAGAGCAAAATGTTAGGAGGGAATTCTCATGCAATAACACTTTCTTTCCACATGGGTGGGTCATACAAAATAACAGTCCTTCCTTACAATGCTTTTATACTCTTTCACATGTTTTCAAAATGTCTGTTCACAAGATAGAATATGAACAATGAAGACTATATTTTTCCTTTGAAACCCTTGTACGTCAGTTGCAAATATGATTTTTAAATTTGCAAGCAAGCACATAAGATAGCTTCTTTTCATGGACAATAGGGAGTGCTCACCTCCCAACCTTGGGTTGAAAAACCAATCACCCCCTGAGCTAGGAGGTAACCAAGCCATTGGGTACACACAACAATAGAACAACAAGCCATTCCAACCACAACACTCAAACAAAATACTCCCAACCAAGATTCACACATTTAATTAGGGATTATCCATGAATCCAAAGATGGGGATAGAGGTGGACATCACTTCTATATGGAGAGACTTATTAGCAAGTTGATTTATAACCAAACAACACATGTTTTTTTTTCTTTTTTCTTTTTCTTCTTCACCAATCCACCCATTCATCAAAATTCTTCATATCATACACCTCCATACAACAATCTCCCAACACACCATATCATCATGAAACAAATTTAGGAACTCATACCCCTTTTTTGTCTCTCATTCTCAAAGGAGGAACAATCTCCCCATAGAGCTTCCTACTCATTCCTATCCCCCACAAGGATACTCTTCCCACATTGGGTGAGTTTATGCCATATAACCCCAAACCAACACATGGAAATACAAAGGCACATAAAATGAGCAAACAATCCACATAAACAATCTTCTTACATTTCCATACACAAAGGATTAAAAGAAGAAACATGCATGCAAGTAAAGTAAAACCTACCTCAAATCCAAGCCAAAATGAAGATAAGTTGAATTTAGACTCTTATCTTCTACTCCTCCAAGTTCAAACCAAATTTTCCCTTCCAAAGCATTCCAAGTATCAAACCAAGAAAGAAGAACCCCTTCCTTTGGCTTTCCAAAGGGTTGAAATAGGAGTCAAGGATTGGAAACCCCTGGAAGAGAGAGTGACACATGTCAACCTCCTATTCACTCCTATAGACACGCCTCCCCACAACATGTGTGAAAACTCTTGGGGAAGTGAAAGGCCAAAGAGTGTTTAACATTCAACAAAGGCCTTCAAATCTCATAAATGAGATTTTGGAGCCAACACTCCACTTCCATCCCCAAAATCCGTCACCCTTTTTAATGGCTAATTAAGAAGGGTCACATCTTGCAATTTTTAAAAGTTGTAGGCTTGATTTGACCCCTAACCCATAGGTAACCATCCTAGGGGTTAAATTAGGGTCAATTAACTCATTCCAATGACTAATTCAACATTTTTAAACCTTCAAAAAGAAATTGAATTTTCAACATAATAAAATAATTTTCAAAATGCCCCAAAACTCTCATCAAGAGTTTAATTGACTTTAAAAACATAGTCACAAGATTCAACACTAAATCTTTTAATCACAAAATAAAATACAACACAGAAGCTATGGTCCATTGTCCAATCCCATTCAACACTAAATGGACCATAGTGGGCTTCACTTGGCTAACACAATCGGGTACCCTTGGTTACCTCCAATCCCATTGGCCATGGGCGTGTACCTGCACACCTAATTTGCACATGTCAATATATCCAATGCATGATAATCAATAATTAACTCAAAAATTCGTACATATATAATTAACACATTCAAATCCTAAAGTTGATAACTTTGAAATATCAATATCTATAATGATTCTCTTTCTAGCATTTAACATGTTCTATTGGTTCATGACTAGCCATGATGTTGTTATAAAGAAATCACATATTCACCAAATTCGATTTTCACATCTTATCAATTATATATAATAACCACTTATCCATTCCTACCATGATAATTAGATCAACATGAGCATATCAAATAAATAAAGCACAATGAGGCATATACCCATTATGAGCATCATAAACAAGAAATCGACATAACATCCAATGTCTGTGATCATCCAAAATAGTCTAATACACACAATATCAAAAGTACTCAAATCAAAATATTGCTAAATAAGGTGTATCAAATAGTAGGTCTCACATATCCATACGATCAAGATTAAAATAATGTGATGTTGATGTTGGCTTAAGAGTGGACCTCACAAAAATAAATTTCTCCTTTCTATTGGTTCCACTTTTTCCTTATTTGGATTTAACAAAATCCTTCATAGGATTAGAGACTCTCCATATTCAGGATCCTCTCCATGGTGTCGTGAATCCACACCTTCATTTTTAGCTGGTGCCACATGAATTTTCACCTCTTTTCCTTTACTATTACCATATTGTATTTATGGACATTCATATTCCCTATGCCCCGACTCTCCACATTGAAAGCACATACCATTGAAGCCTCTTCCTCTACCTCTTACAAAATATCCTCTACCATGAGAATAATCTCCTCTTCCTCTAGAGGACTCTCCTCTTTCCTTGCTTTCTTATGTGTTTGCATAAGACATGTTTGCCTCCTCTTGCTTGTTTTGGTAACCTCTACCACTGTTGGTTTGTCCTCTCCCCCTTGAAAATCTGCCCCTACTGTGAGAGCTATTATGTTGTTTTCTTGCAAGATTCTCCTTCAACTTCAATGCATACTGGTATACCTCCTCCACACTTGTTATTTGAATCATGCTCATCTCATCCTAAATTGAATTGTGAATACTATTCACATATCTAGACACCTTCTCCACATCATCATCCACATGTATAACTCAAATACTCAACCTATAAAACTCATTGATATACTCTTGTACATTCTTCTCCCTTTGTTTCAAATTTTGCAACTTCTTGAATAGGTTGATGTGATAATTGATAGGAAAAAACTTTTCCTTCAACTTTGCGACCATCCTCTTCTATGTTTGGATTTTCTCTTTTCCTCTTCATTGAATTTCAACTTGCACATGCTCCCACCACAATGAAGCACATCCTTTCAACTTTATGCAAGCACACTTTACCCTTTTTGCATCCTTAGTCGACTCAAGGTCAAAATATTTCTTTATCTCAGATATCCAATCCATTGACTCTTCCAAATTCAAGTTTTGATTGTACCTAGGGGGTCCAACCTTGGCTTGCTGCTAATCCTTGTCATGGCTCGCAAGAATCTACCTTCCACTTCATCTCTTCCATCATCTTCCAAGTTAAGTTCTTGAAACTCAACCTCCTCTTTATCATCATTGATGTCTACCACCAGTATTCTTATTCACTGTACATCATCCCCATCTCACCCAACCTCATTGTGATGCCTCTTAGCATCTCCATGATGGTTGCACCATCATCATTTTTTAGTCTATTCCATGGTTCTCTTCACCCACGTCCCCTTAGCGCCATATCCACAACACCCTATAGCTATGGGTCTCTTCTCTTCACAATCCCACAATATTTTTTTTGGGTTCTCCTTCGACATGACCACAATTCCTTGCTTTGATACCAATTGATGTAGTTCAAAATCCAAGTGCCTTATCAAACAATTGAATTAAGCAGCTCAATCAATTTCATTTCTTTCAATTTAAAATGTCACCAAAAAATCTAAGGAAATTCAATGATTTTATTAACTTCACAATTCAGAGGCAAGATATCATTTACAATATACACGTTTTAATTTTATTTTTCTTATCAAATCCTTTGTTCTTCATTTTCCTCAAGATATCTTCTCTTTACTTCCACACCCCTCCTTTTAATCTGCCATTAATTTTCATTCATATGAAGTTGCTTAAAACTGGATGCCTTAAATCACCTACAAGTCGAATTACCTGTAGTCCCCCCTCTTTCTGTAAGCTATGTGTTGCTTAATCTTAATGTTGCACTCTTTTTATTTTTCTTGGATTTTTTCCTTCCCCATGCATACCTCTACAATTCTCTTCTTTTTTAAAACTTGGCTTTTTGCATTCTTGGCAGCCCTAATGTCCCTCTTTATTTGCCTCTTAACATTTAATCTACCTTTTTTAAATCAAGTCATTGCAAATTTGAATAGTTTTGACTTAAAAACTCTGGCAAATCGACCTCGCAATGTGCTTTGTTCAAATACATATTGATGAAATTTTTTCATCTGCACCTTTATTATGCTCCATTTTTAATTCATTTTTATTGCTAATAATTTTTCTCCAGTCTACACGACATTTCATATCCTCAAATTTTTTTTTTAAATTTTCTCATGTAATGGTCTTTAAAAGAACACAATCTCCTCAATTGACATTGGTTTCCATTATCTTTCAAAACTAACAAACCTCTAGGTTGCATGGAGTATTAATTTTAAAATAGTTAAAATTTATTCACCGTTCAATTACATTTGAAATTAATGAACTGGAACTAGAGAAAAAATTAAGACATTTTGTCAAATGAAATTGACAAGAATTTCGCTACAACCTACCACAACTCAAAACCAAAATTGAATTTCCAAACCAAAAATTAAAAAAAAAATCACACTGAAATAAATTTGTTGATATGGATTGTTGAACTCTCGAGATGCTCCAACATCAATTTCCCTTTAATGTATGATGTTTACTGTGTGGGCTCTTATACTACTATTAATCTCAATAGATCTATACACTAAAATTATGTTCTTAGTCTAGTTCAAAATGGACAAATATGTGTAATTTTTATTTTGATTTAATAAAAAAGAGCAACCCCAAGTCCACAATTCATATATAAAAATTATGACTTAAAAATTGATCTATAACTGACATAAATATAACACATATTTATTAAATAATTTTAAAGTAAAATAAAATAAATCTTCAAATAAACACAAAGTAGACAATGTAAATAAAGTAAAATATTGGTAGTCTTATAAGAGGACAATGGAAGAAGATTCTAAACGGATTTCAAATGATGATTTTCCATTGGAATTTCCATTAGTTATCTTTTGTTGGTAGGTTAACTCTTTTGAAATATGTCCTTTCTTTTCCTATCTAAAGATTTTCAATTTTGATTTCCCCAAAGAGCTTTCTTAAGGATTTTTTATGCTCTCACCAAGAATTTTTTATGAAACGCTAATCTAGAGACCCAAAAATTAAGTCTTGTAAATTGGAACATGGTATGTAGGCCCAAGGAGGTTGGGGGTCTTGGTCACAAATAGTCAGAGTTCAATCGCAATGCTCTAGCTACCAATTATATTGATATGGTGTAAAAATTTGGGTAAACAGGGGGAAAAATCCTAAATTTCAAATATCTTGGGGGAGTACTAGAAGAATATATTCCAAGAATGGAGATGTTTGGGAAAGGATCCATAACCTGGATCAATAGTGACCAAGTTAATTAATGAAGTTAAAGGTAATCTCAGCTTTTGGGACTTGGGTGGCAAGAGGAATTTTGGTTTGATCATTTGTACTATTTGAAGTTTTTATAGAAGTAAATTGTATATTTGTATTGTGATATATGTTGCTATGGAAATGGTCATTGGAAATCCTTGTCATATGTATGTACTTATGATTTCTTGAATAAAATCATTTCTTTACAAAAAAAAGAGAAGTAAAATAATTCTTAAATATCTTTTTCCTAAAAGTAAATAATTCTTAAGTAAACAAAATAGCTCTTAAATAATAAGAAAAAAGATAGGTGTAGATGGAGGAAAAACTATAAAATAATATAATATACATGAGTTATTAGTGAGCATATAAATGTATGCCAATCATATAAGGTTTGATGGGAAACCAAATAGCCATGCGCCACATCTATGTTAGTTATAAGTAAGCATATAAAAGGTTGCTTACAATAACAAGAGCTGCAGTGCAGCGAAGTTCCTTCCTAGTGCTAGCAGGGCACTTTTGAGGAACTACAAATTGGAGGAGCTTGCAAGACAATGTCCAAAAACTGAATCAAGATTATTGTATGATGAATGTCAATTCCTTGTTTCAAATCTCTAGCTAAATCTAACTAACTGACATATGTCTAATTTGATCATGATTAGGGTTAGTAGTAGAAGGTGCTATAATAGAGGAAGGAAAATAACAAATCTATTATTCAATTAGGATGATGACATAGGCCTAGACAAATACAAATCACTTGCACCAACAACCACATGACTATAGAAAAACGTTACACAGTGTTGGAAGTGAATCAAAACAAAATGACCTTTCATAGAGTTGTTACTAGTGCATTCATATTAAATACAACATTAGACACTATTTTGCAGAAAATGATTTAGTTTTGATATAAATAACCTTGCAAATAAGAATAATTTCCTAAAATTTCCATATATAAAAATTTATTTATAATAAACACAATTATTGATATAGGAAACTCCCACATCTGGATACAATTGTGCCTATCTGAGTAATCTATGCCCCGTATCCTGAATACAACTGTGTCTAACTGGACACAACATAGTCACATCCATTATGTATGCACATATTGCACAAAATTTGTGATACGTATCCTTGTCAAGTATCCATACATGCTCCAACTCAAGATCAGATATGGAAACAACAGAGCGACTACAAATGTCTGGTAACTTTGCAGAATAACAATTACAAAGTTAGGTTCAATGGAAAAAGCCAAAGATTTTGTAACAATAAATATTAAAAAATACTTTTAATTTCCTTTAAAATTTGTATGCAAGGTCTTGAGTTGATTGGTTCACCGCTCTGAGGTTACCTTTCAGTTGGGAATATTTCAAATAATAGCTATCTACAAGCATTTTTTAGTATGGGGGAGGATGGTAACAATTAGAAAATCCACTACTTGATTTCACCTTCTACACTCTTTCCCAATTGGCAAGTGGTTAAATGCATGTAATTCCTTATGTTTCTAATTGTGAGTTGGGAAGAAAATGCAGATACCTTCAGATAGCTGAAAATAATGTGATAATTTTATGCCTGATAGCCATCTAGCCCATATTATATTTTAAATGTAGATTACAAGACAAAGAGTTCCCTTTTGTGCCTTGTTTATTTTCAGTCACTCTTCTCCATGAACTAAGCAAGTTTCCTGCAACTTTTCATGTACCTAGGAAACCTTGTGAGTCTGGCACTGAGCTGCTAAGTCTTGGTTAAGTCTCTCAACTCAGCTTGTTTACAATGTGATCTAAGTCACGTTACCAACTACAACAAGTGAAGGCCATTTGATAGAACCATAGAATCTTGTTGTATTTTGTTAAATTCATTTGCTAATAACCTACCAGTAATTGAGAAATATCGAAAAATGGTCTGGAAACTATCATGCCTATTTCAAAACTTATTCAAACTTATGAATAACATTCAGTTTTCCAAGAATTGGGAAATCAAATAAAGTTGAAAGGGTTTGAAGGGAAATTCTCAGTTTCTTGAAATGTATGAACGAATGAAGAACTAGATATCTTACATTAATTTGACAAAATATTTATATGAATTTTATGGTATCTTAGATTTAAGACAACAAACATATTCAGGATATTATCATACGCATAAATAATTGTTTGGTTTGCAATAACATAAAAATGGAAAATGATATTGATTAAGAAGGAGTAAGAAAATTACATCTTTGTATTATGACAAAGTCTTTAGCTTTGTTATAGAAGTATAGGCAGGGAACATAAATGGTATACAAGATATCTGCAAGTGCAAAACATTTGAGATATATCAAATATTTAAGGATGGTTTAATGAAGAATTAGCTACATCTGAAATTTTACCTAGTTCTACCTTGTCACGTTTCTCCTAAAATATGTTGTAATGGAAATTTGATTGCTTGAGCAATCATTTGTAGCTTCAAATAAATGATCCATAAGTTGCCACCTAAAATGGGGAGTGTACAAAGTTAGGATGTTAGAATGATTTTTGTCAAGTTTTACAAGTATACCCTATGGACAACTCATACAACTAAGTATCAATAGGTAAACACATAAATGATTTTAAAAGTAACTTTCAAAAATTGAAAAATATGAAATGATTATAATAAATAATATCAAGACAACTCTTAGCAGACTTGACTGATACAACCTAAAGGGTAGATTGATCAAGGTCAACATTATCTAAACTAGTTCATAAATTTCATAGCTAATTCTAAGTTTAACGTCTGTCACTGAAAATCAAATGTTGTAATGTAATATGTTTGACAAATCATATTGTAATAGTAATTTAGTGTCCAATTAATCCAGGAGAAGAGTCACATACCATACACCATACAGAATATACTTATCAGATTACTTTTACAAAATACAAATACACTAATGCAAAAAGGGTTTTTGGTAATTCCTTCTTAACTAAAAAATTCCAAATACATTGACATATTTACACATGTAGATTCTTCATGAAGATCAATGAGAACACGAATTATGTTTTTTAAACAGTCATGAAAGGCATTTAGCTTTGTGAAAGTGATAGTTCTTAATAATCTGAACAATACAGTTGTTCACAGCCAATGTGAATTTTCCATGGATTTGGAATTTATGCAACAGAAAAATTGTTGGTGAAATGTCTACTTTGTATTGTTCATATGTTATCTCTGCAATTTTTGGCACGTGTTGTTGAAGAAGCTCTCCCTGTAGACAACAATCAATATTTTTTTTCTTGGCTATATAATGTGCAAAGCAAACTGTGGAGATGTGAAGGTTGTGTGGCTTTATTGCAGTTGTTGCTAATGTTCATGGTGATTGTCATTTGTTCATTGGAGTCCACAAGGTCCATGTGAACAATTTTTGTGAACAATATTTGCTCTGTTTTGCACAATGGAGTTTTTGTTTGACGTAGGTCCATATATGATAAGAACATTGCCTTCAAATACAGATCCATTTCTTTGTGTGCAAAGGTCCAATATTGTGCTAGTGTGCTTCAATGTTGGGGACAAGTTGCAAATGCATGTTAGCTCTATCATGAATATCATACAAAATAGTAGAACGCATGTCTTTGTCTAAGTATGGTTATGAAATGGACAAGAAATAAAGAATATAGAAACAATGAACATTTGTATCAAATTGTAACTGAACAATGAGTAATTTCTTTTAATCACATGACAATCACTTCCTTCGTGTAGCTAAGATTCAAATTCTATGACAAAAATGATGATCAAAGTCAGATTTTTAGTACTTTATTCCTTTTTGGCTAGCTATTGAATTGCTGGAGGAAGAATAGAATATTGATTATGCTATTTATATTTGTTGTTTGGTTGTAGAGTATCATATATATGTATAGTTAACACACTAAGTATAATCCATATCCACATCATATTTGTTGTTGGAGTTTCTAGGTTAAGAAGTATTGAAACAAAATCATGGCTATAAAGAGACTTGAGATAAAGTGGTTGTGATCAATACCTTTGTTTTATTTGTGTGCCTTGTGTGTCTAATCTAGAAGGGGGTGTGTTGTTTGGCTTGATGTTGTGCAATTATGTATGACAAAGAAAAATAGAACTGTAAGACATAGAATTAATAAAATATGTTATAAGTCTCAATTTACTTGGTGTAATTGACACACATCATCGTTTTCTTATATTTTCTTATGGAATGGTACTAAAATAAACATAATCGATTGACAAAAAATTGCATTGAGTAACAAATAATGAAATCAAATATGCCATGGGTGATAGAAATAGACAACTAACTTATGTCATTTCTAGAAAATAAACCTATATGTTGACCAAGGTGATATAAAAATAAATAGAAGTTGTAGAAGCATACGTCATGAAGTAGTTGATATTGTTACCTTTGTTTTGTTTCACTAGCTTGTGTGTTGATGCTGCAAGAGGCCGTGTTTTTTTGTTGTACACTACATGTGTGGCTATAACAAAGCAGAGCTAAAATTATAGGTCAAAGACTTATTCAAAAAGTTATTGTATAAGTGTTAATTTATTTAGCATAGTAGACATGTCTTTACTATTCTCTTGCCTATTGTTGTCGAGAAGCAACATCCTCCATACTGGTTTCCATGTTGTTGATGCATTTACAAAATAAAAACATTTATATTTATGCAATGAAAAGAAGTTGTTAGTCAATTGTGAGATAATGAAGTTTTTGCCATTGCATGGCATGCTTCTGAACACAATGAACTAGTTGATCTCGCCTAACTATTATTGGTTGAACAATAATAACAAAAAAATATACTTAGCTGAAGTAGCCAACTGTATTGGAGACAACTAGTATGTGGAATTAATGCATGTCCTTTGATTGGATCCTTGGTGTACTTATTTTGCAAGAGGAGGTGCTCTTTGATTCAATGGTTTGTAGGTGCCTAAAACAAAGAAGAGCAATATTTTAATTTACATAGTTGAAAAAAGTGAGATATTAGTTTGTATTCTTTTAGCATCATTGACATGCTTCACCATTTCCTAATCTACTCTTGTGGAATGGGAAGATTTGGGCCACTAGGTTGTATGTGCTTGGAGGATCTACAAAAGGAGAACAGTAATAGTCATGGAAGGAAACAAGAATATTAGCTAGCAATAAAAAATGTTAGTGAGATTATTGTTCAAGTAAATAGTTTGTTGATATTTGCTAGATACTATACTCTTTTTTTGCTACATGTTTTGCTTTTGAGGAAACTGAAGCAGAGGAGGTGGCATTTCTAATATTCATGTTATGTAGTCACTTGAAAAATAGTGTTTATTTCAGATTTCGGCATATGAATTTATAGTCTTCAACATTGAGCAACCCAATGATATAAGTACAGAATTATACATTGTGTGAACCAAAATTGCTATTCATGTTTAGCTCTTGGAAAATGCATACCATGCCTGGACAATGGTATCAATGTGAGTTAGAAGAATGTCATGATCGCTCCAGTATGTTTCTAGTATTTGAATTTTAGTTTTGTATGCATTGTCGTTTGTCCAAATGTGATCAATAATGGTATTTGACAAATGGTCCACTTGTTCAATTAACAAGTGCAAGTTGTGTATTTGCATGTGTTGTTTAAACATTTTGACAGTTTTTGTGTATGTGGAAACATTGATGTTGAGTTCACCTGCAATATAGATAAGGCCTTGGCTAGAAACAATTGTCTTTACGTTACTGATAATTGTTATGATATTTGTAAGTGTTGTTGGTTTGGCATAAATGTTACAAATGAAAAGTGTTCATCCATTAAGTATGAATGAAAGCAATATTGCTTCAACAGTTTCAAGTGTTAAAGGTATTGCGTTCAACATGTATGTATCTCTTTTCTAACACAAGTCATTATACCATGCATGTGGTATGTTACAAAGCAATTGTAGTTTGGTATTGGATTGTTTGTTATGAATGTTTTCAAGTGTGTTTCTTGAAGATATATAATGTATGATGACATTAAGTCATTGTCATGTAAGATGTCTTCTTTATGTGCTTGGAAATGACAAGTTTTCAATGTAGATAGTCTAATACATGATGTTTGTTCTTTATAATGAATGTTATTTTGAAGAGTGCAACTATCAATTTTTTCAAGTCGTTCCCTTTCTTGCATGATTGTTGGTTTTACCTTAAAGTTCTTTGGTGTTAGAGGGTTTAACAAAAAGTGATTCAATGCTTGATGTTCAAGACAAAGTTGTGTATGTTAACGCATGTCAATGCACACCAGAATTGGAAGGGTCAAATGCAAGACCATGCATAGTGAGCCCTTGTGCTCTATGTATTGTTTGGGTGCATGCTAATTGTAATGGAAATTTTTTTCTAACAATACTCTTATGTGTAGCAGTTAGTTTTTGGGATGGTCTTGCAACTCGGAGAATTGGTACCCATCCATTGTCAACATATGTTTGGTTAAAGTGTGTTAATTTTACAACCTGACATTTTCCAATATGACGATCATTGAATTGAATCCAAATGTTATCTATGGGTAAGTACAAAAAGATGGGGGGCGAAAAGGGGTCTTAAGTGGCCACTTTTTCTGAAATCAAGAAATACTGACCTTGGATGAGAAATTGAGGATAGTTACACTAAAAAAATTTAGATGCAACAAAAACAAGGATTACATAGTGCTCTAAGTCTTCTTTCTAAACTACTTTTTTTTATTGAAAATGGTATAGATTAAGTGGTTCAAAAGAGGGAGCCACAAAAATTAGTGTTGTTTTTATAAAAAAAACATAACATGTAGCAACTTTTGTGGCTCCCTCAAAAGTTTAACTTTTTTTTGGTATTTTTAAAATTGCTCTTGTGAGAAATTAGCTAACAGCATGTAGTTTAAATGCATGATTTTTCAATTAATTTTTTAATGAATATTTGATTTTTTACTAATTTTCAAAGTGGACACATCCTAAAAAATAGAATTTTGGTCGTGCTACCCCTAGAAAATTTGAAAACTAATTGAAAATCATTTTTTTTAATGTGTAGAATGGAGTATAGTTTCTAAAAATGTATTTTATTTGAAATTTCAATGAACGGTTAATTTATAAAGAAAAAAATATCAAACAATGGTTTTTTCCAAAAAAGGAAAACATAAGAAAAAGAAATTAAAGATCAAAGATCGTTAGATAGCTAATAGAGAGCCTAACATTACCCAGTTGTTTGATTTACTCAACCTTGAAACATGTGCAAACCTGATGGTTAGTACGAACGAGATTATGTGAAATTTTGTAGAATATGCAAAAACACATCTCTGGACATTGGGAAGGCCCTCCAAGCCTTTGGGTTGGAAATCCAAAGCAAATTCCCAAGGCAAGACAAAACGCAAGTGCATTATAACACGCTCACGTTATTTGAATGCATTGACAAAATGTGAGTGTGTTATAACACACTCACTTTTTGGTCTACATTGAATTTGTTTTTCTTCTCTTTTTTTCCTCTTTCATTTTGTTATCTTCAAGGGAAACTATATTCATGAAATAAACATTTAAGTATAAGTTGGAATTTACACGTCGACATTTATTTTTAAGTTATATTTCATGTATATAGTTTCTGGATGTTTGAGAGTGGTTTTAGATCTCTAGAAGTTATAATGCAAATTCTAGTTTTTGGAAGATCTTATAAATTTTTAGACTTAGTCAAATTTCAATAATTAGCATGTCAAATTTTAGTAATCAGAAGGTCAAATTTTAGTAATCAACAAGTTGTATTATTTCTCTTTCCATCTACTCATTTTTAATCCCTTACACTCTAGACCTCTCTCTCACTATCTCCATCCCTTTAACTGACTTTCTCCCACCTCTCCACCTCCCTCCCCTCCATACTTCTCCTCTCTTCTTCCTCTTCCTCTCCCTCTACCACATCCATCCACTACCACTCTCTTTCTCATTCCACTCTTGCTCCTCCTCTCACCTGTGTCCTTGTCTGTCTCATCCTCCACCTCCACTGTCTCCTTGTCTCTCTGTCTTCCTCTTTCTCCTCTCATCTCCTCTCTCTCTCTCTCTCACTCCTCTCACCTCCTTCTCTCTCATCCTGTCTCCGTCTCTGATCCGTCTCTCTGCCTCTCCATCCTTCACACTCTCTCTCTGCATCTTTCTCTCCCTCCATACCTCTCCCTCCCTCATTCTCTCTCTACTTCTCTCTATTTATCATCTCTCTCTACCTCTCCTTCCTCTCTACTTATCTTTATATCCTCTCTCCCTCTCTCTACCTACCTCTCCATCCATCACTCTCTATTTCTCTATATCTTACCTCTTTCTCCCTCACTACATCTCCCTCCCTCTCTCCCTCCCTCTTTATCTACCTCTCCATATATCACTTCCTACCACTCTCTATCTATTTCTCTCTATCTCACCTCCCACTCTCTCCATCCATACATCTCCCTCTCCTCTCTCTACTCTCTATCTCCCTAATCTCTCTCTACCTACCTCTCCGTCCATAACTCCCTACCACTCTCTCTACATCTCTCTATCTTACTTCTCTCCCTCCCTCCCTCATTCCCTCTCTACTTCTCTCTCTCTACCTATCCTTCCCTCTCTAATTATATTTATCTCACCTCGCCCTCTCTCTATCTACCTATCCCTCCATCACTCTCTCTATCTGTCTATTTATTTCTCTTTCTCTCTCTATCTCACCTATGTCTCCCTCCCTAGCCTTTCCCCTATCTACTCTTTATCTCTCCTCTCCCTCCCTTTACCTCTCTCTGTCTTGCTCTCTCTCCCTCCTCCATCACCCTCTTTTTCTCTCACTCTCTCTCTATCTCACAATTCTCTCTTTCCCTCTATGTAACTCTCTCCTTTGTATGTCACCATTCTCTCTCTACTTATTTTTATCTCACCTATCCCTCTTTACCTCTCCCTTCCTCCCCTCTCTCTCCAACCCTCCCTCCTTCCCTATATCTCTATCGCTCTCTACTTCTCTCCATCTCACCTATCCATCTCTACTTGCCTCTCCCTCCATCACTCCCTACCACACTCTCACTATTTCTCTCTATCTCACCTCTCTCTCACCTCCCTTTCTACTTCCTTATCTACTCTTTATATCTCCTCTCTCTCTAACTCCCCTTTCCTCTCTACTTATCTTTATCTCCCCTTTCCTCCCCTCCCTCCCCCTCTTTCTCTCTCCCTCTATGAGGGATGATGGTGTAAGGCTTAGTGCTTAAGGTATAGGGTTGAGGTTATAGGATTAAGTGTATAAGGTATAGGGATTAAGGTTTAGGATATTAGGTATAAAGTTGATGACATAGGGTATAGGGATGAGGGATGAGGAATTAGGGTTTAGGGTTTAAGGTGTAGGGTTGAGGGTTGAGGGTATTAGGTTAAGTGTATAGGGTATATGGATTAGGGTTTAGGATATTGGGTATAGGGTTGAGGGTATTGGGTTGAGGGTATTAAGTTTAGGGTTGAGGGTTCAAGGTTGAATGTAGGGTTTAGGGTTTAAGTATAAGGTTGAGGGTTGAGGTATAATGTTCATGGTTGAGGGTATAAGGTTAAGTGTATAGGGTATAGGGATTAGGGTTTAGGATATTGTGTATAAGGTTTAGGGTTTAGGGTTTAGGGTATAAGGTATAGGGTTAAGGGTTTAGAGTGTAGGGTTTACCATTTAAGTATAGGGTTGAGGGATAATGTTCAATTTTTGAGGTATAAGATATATGTTAGTGCAATTAATATTTAATTGCACTTGCATAACTTTACTTAGGTAATATTTTAATTCCTAGGTTAATTATTCTCATCCTTATCTTGTTGAGCTATCTTGTTGCTCAAGATAAGATTAGGGTTATGCATACTTTGCTTTTATAAAGCAAATTATCTCATGTAATTATGAATTCCTGAATAATAATATTTTGCACATCTTTTTGCAAAGCTTTTCCTTTTCTGATTTTCTCTTATGTGGAAGGATTTTTTGGTTTGCATTTCAGATCTTGGTTTCTAACAATATAGGGATGAGGGTTGAGGGTGTAGGGTTTAGGGTTTAAGGTATAGGGTTGAGGTTTGAGGGATAGTGTTGAAGGTTGAGGGTATGGGGCTAAGTGTATAGGGTATAGGGATTAAGGTTTAGAATATTGGGTATAGGGTTGAGGGTTTTGGGTTTACGATGAGGGTTTAGGGTTTAGGGTACAAGGTTGAATGTGGGGTTTAGGGTTTAAGTATAGGGTTGAGGGATATTGTTTAGGGTTTATGTTATAAGTTTGATGGTATAGGGTATAGGGATGAGGGTTGAAGGTGTAGGATTTAGGGTTTAAGGTATAGGGTTGAGGGATAGTGTTCAAGGTTGAGGGTATAGGGTTAAGTGTATAGGGTATAGGGATTAGGGTTTAGGATATTAGATATAGGGTTGAGGGTATTAGGTTTAGGGTTGAGATTTTAGGGTTTAGGATTTAGGGTTCAGGGTTTAGGGTTCAAGGTTTAGGGTACAAGATTTAATGTAGGTTTTAGGGTTTAATTATAAGGTTAAGGGTTGAGGGTCGAGGGATACTGTTTAGGTTTTAGGGTACATAAGATTGAGGCATAGGGTATAGGGATGAGGGTTGAGGGTGTATGGTTTATGGTTTATGGTTTAAGGTATAGGGTGGAGGGTTGAGGGATAATGTTTAGGGTTTCAAGGGTATAACATGTTAAGTGCATAAGGTATAGGGATTATGGTTTAGGATATTGGTTATAGGGTTGAGTGTAGTAGGTTTAGGGATTAGGGTGTAGGGTACAAGGTTGAATGTAGGGTTTAGGGTATAAGGTTGAGGGTATAGGTTATAGGGATGAGGGATGAGGGTTTAGGGTTGAGGGTTTAAGGTATAGGATTGAGGGTTGAGGGATAGTGTTTAGGGTTGAAGGTATAGGGTTAAGAAAATAGGGTATAGGGATTAGGGTTTAGTATATTCATATAGGGTTTAGGGCATTAGTTTAGGGTTGATAGTTTAGGTTACAAGGTTGAATGTAGGGTTGAGGGTTGAGGGTTAAGGGTATAAGGCTAAGTGTATAGGGTATAGGGATTAGGGTTTAGGTTATTGGGTATAGAATTTAGGGTTTAGGGTTTAGGGTATAAGGTATAGGGTTAAGGGTTGAGAGTGTAAGGTTTAGGGTTTAAGTATAAGGTTAAGGGATAATGTTCAGGGTTTAGGGTATAAGGTTGAGGAAATAGGGTATATGGATGAGGGTTGAGGCTGTAGGATTTAGGGTTTAAGGTATAGGTTTGAGGGTTGAGTGATAGTGCTCAGGGTTGAGGGTATAGGGTTAAGTATATAGGGTATATGCATTAGGGTTTAGGATATTGGGTATAGTGTATAGGGATTAGGGTTTAGGATATGTGGTATAGGATTGAGGGCATTAGGTTTAGGGTTGAGGGTTTAGGTTACAAGGTTGAATGTAGGGTTGAGGGTATAATGTTAAGTGTATAGGGTACATGCATTAAGGTTTAGTATATTAGGTATAGGGCTTTGGGTGTGGGTTTAGGGTATAAGGTATAGGGTTAAGGGTTGAGAGTGTAGGGTTTAGGTTTTAAGTATAGGTTTGAGGGATAATGTTTAGGTTTTAGGGTATAAGGTTGAGTGTATAGGGTATAGGGATGAGGATTGAGGGTGTAGGGTTTAGGGTTTAATGTATAGGGTTGAGGGTTGAGGGTATAAGGTATAGGGATTATGGTTTAGGTTATTGGGTATAGGATTTAGGGTGTAGGGTTTAGGGTATAAGGTATAGGGTTAAGAGTTGAGAGTGTAGGGTTTAGGGTTTAAGTATAAAGTATGAAGTTAAGGGATAATGTTCAAGGTTTAGGGTATAAGGTGCTGATTTATTCGAGCAATTTTTATGTGCAAGTAAACTATTCCTTAGAGCAGTTATTTGAGCCTCTTCGAGAACATACATGGTCCATACTTTTTGAAATTGCATTAAATTTTCAAAAATGTAAGGCTCGTAGATTCATTTGCCAAAGATTGGAGTATATGTTTAACACCCAACAAACTGCATGGCAGATTGCGGCTTCATTTTCTATTGTTGGTGATTGAAAAAAGAGCAAATAAAAGAATGTTCGTATAATTTTATATAATATATTTTAAATTTTGATCTGTTTAGATAGTTTATTTGAAATTATAGTAATGTTTTTAATAAATTTCATTTATCAATATGATTTTATATGAATAATTTAAACAAATGACTATTTAAACTAGGTCGTTCAATCCATAACTTAATCTTATTCTTAGTGCTTGGTAAGAGATTTATTTTATCCTGTTAAGAAAGCATTGAAGAACATTGCTAGTGTGGTTGCTAGTGCGTAGAAGAGTTCCTAGATTGAAATTTTATCTCATTATGAAAATTTACTAAGGTGTGATTTGCATACAAAAGAGCTTATATTCTACAACAATGCAAATTGAACACAAGCTTAGCTTGTAGTTTCTATTGAAACGACCATCTAAAAAGTTTTTCAACTCTTTTTATTAAATTTATACTAAGAGAAGATAACAAGAGATTTTTTAAAAGAATGAAATTTATATCTCGTAGGAGGTAGTAAGTTCAAATCTCACATTTCTTTATACAAGAGATAAAGGGTCTAAATTATATTAAAAAACATCTACGACGATATTCATTTTGCTATAAACAGATATTAATAGATTCAAATGTAAATGATATATTTTAAATTGAAATTGGTGTCTTAAAATGTCATAATCTTTAGTTTGTCATGTCATCTTATGTTTGTTTTTTCAGAATTTCTTATAATTTGTGTGTTAAAATTAACAAGCAAAGATTGATAACTTATTAAGAGGCTAGAGGACTATGCCCTTTTCAAATCAATTATTTATTTAAAGAATGGGTAAATGCTTCATTGATAAGGGAGAAAGTAAGTCTTCATAATCAGTTAATGAGCATTTGTATATTTTTTTTCTAGAGGTGTTTTCTATTTTTAAAGAAGTAAAGGTAAAGTAAGTTAGTTGAGGTGTTTTCTATTTTTAAAAATATAATATTAGTTGCCTAAGCTATGTATATAATCCATAATTTGATGTGCTACAAGTCCTCTCCTATCCCATATAATATATTTTCTTCCAAGAAGCTCTCTCAAAAAGTAAAATAATAAACACATTACTAAATTTCCAAACTTGAATGCATATTTCTTTTCTCTAGTCAATTTCAGATTCTCAAGAAGTTGTTGCTGAAGAAACTCACACAGATCAAAGTCCTTCCCATTCACTACCATTTCATGTGCAACATAGATAGCAATAGCCGAAACTGAATTTCCCTATTTGTGAAGTAAATCTTGTGACCTATCATCATAGAGGCATATTTCACAATAGAATTCATGATATGTTTTGTTGTCAAATCCCTCTTGTCATATAGGTGGAACCAGTAAGTTCCATAACAACTTCATTCTTCACAGATTTAAGAACTGATACAGGTCAAGTATCACACAATCCTATAACAACCTTGATCACTTTCTTGGTTATTAGTCCAAGAATGTCAATCCATAGAAAATTTTCATGTAGCCTTCTCAATACTAGTCTCACATATTCAGCATCAACATCATTGTTGTAGTTAGGAAACCAATTCCAAACATCTAGTTTTTTCCTCACTATGTTAATGTATTTAGGTTTCACCAAGTGGTTATCTCCAATAAGCTCATTGGTTCAAAATTTTGTGAGTCTTAGGCAATTATACTCATCCAAATTCCCATGTATGTATACCATAGTATCTTCTGTAGGTAAAACCCTAAATGGAATCTTCAAGAAGGCACCATCGAGGTCACTATCAAATATTTTCACTGGATACTTCTTAAATTTTGGTCTAGGACTCTCAGGTAATGTTGACAATGATTGGGGTATCCATTTTAATCTTGATTCGAGCTCAAATACTTAAGAAAAAAATTCTATCTCAAATCCAAAAAGCACAAAAAGATGTAAATACCCTTTATCCACACAATGGGATCTAGGGTTTGAGTACTTTGCACCAAATTTCTTGGAATTGCCTTCAAATCTCCTTCAACTTGCTCTCCTTTATTTGAATTCACAAATGTGATTAAAATCAACTTAGAAACTTACTTTAAACCTTTCCTATTTTCTCTAATTCCGCATTAAATGCTTCAAATTCCATAAACCTAATAAAACCCTTCACTAATACACTGTAAACCCTAAAACACTCTGCATTTCTTTAAATTTGCATAATTTTTGTTGGTTTCTTTTGCAAAAGCTTAAGAATGTCATTTTATACCATGTATATTCGTGTCATTGCTTGACACCTCATATCTCCAGGGAATTGTTTGATTTTTCTATTATTGCCCCCTTGAGGCCCATGCCTAGGTTGAGGGAGGCAAATATACATTTGTAATTCTTGATTCATCCTTGTTCTCAAATTCCTCTTTCTTTTTCCAAATCTTCTCCATTTCCTTCTTGACTTCAGTAGGATCAATTTTCTTCACAAGTTCATTTCTCTTTCCTAGATTAGTTTGTCTTCCATTCTTACTTCTGCAAAATTTTGAGATGTGTCCAGGTTTGTTGCAACTATAACATGCAACATTTTTTCATGACCAAACTAACCTCTATTTAATCTTGATTTGTACTAGTTAGCTTTGTGTCCAAATACATTGCATTTAGAACAATAACCATTGAAAGATTGAACCTTTCTACTAGCATTATATCTATTCATCATTTGATTTATGCACTCAATAACTCTATGTCCAAATTTCTTGCATGCAAAACATTGTCCAGAGAAGGATCCAACATTTTGATTCATTCTACTTCTACATTTTATTGCCTTATGTCCAAATTTATTCCATGAAAAAAAATACCCTTAACCTTTGAGCATTTGGTTGTCTGATAAGGGGTCTTCTAGCATTGCTTCTTTGATTTCTAATTTGTTTGTCATTGCCTTGAGTCTTCTCTTGATTGGCAACCTTGTTAGGGTTTTGATTATCCTTTGATATTTCTCCCTCTTCAAGTACCAAACCTCCTTTATCTTTAGATGGTTTGTATCCTGCAATTAGTTCATCAAGAATTGTAGTACTTGTTTTTAATTTTTCCTCATGAACTCTTTCTTTTTCTAGATCAGATCTTAGATTTACCACTTCTTGTTCAAGTCTTGTGCATTCATCAGTCTTTCTTTTTACCATTTCATTCAAAAAATTCTCAATTATTTTCTTTTATTCCACTTGTACTTTCAGTTCGATGATTTCTTCATTTGCTCACTTCAGTTGTTCATTGACTTCTCTATGTCTTTCTCTGAATTTCTTGATTTGTTCTCTTAATTTTTTGATGCATTATTTGCTTCCTTGAGATTTTCCTTTAGATATTTTTTTTCACTTTCAACTTTGTCAAGATCTTCAAGAGCAACTTCGATTTCTTCTTTATCAGTCATGCAATCACTTTCAGCAATAAGATTTAAAAACTCTTTATCAACTATCTGTTCAATCTCCAAGATATTCCTCAAGCTATTAGGATTCTTACTTAAAAGGAACCAAGCTTTGATAGCAATTGAAATGAACACTTGGAATACTGAGAGGGGGGGTGAATCAGTATTCCACTAAACCATTTAATCATAATCCATCCAATTAATAAAACACATCTAACTGCAACAATGAATGAAATCATGAAACAATCACAAGATCACATGACACATGAACATCAATATTTTACGTGGAAAACGCAAAAAGGTAAAAACCACAGTGAGGATTAGCTCGACATATATTATAACCGATTATAAGATATTACAGAGGCTCACTACCAGGACACGTTATCCAATAAGGCTCACAACCACAAAAAGATAGATACAAAATAGAAATAGTCACACATCTAGGATGTGAACTGATACAAAATACACCTTCCTTGTGTTGAATTCAATTCCTTTGAAGCTCTAAATACAAAACATTGCTTTTCTTTACAACCGCCCAATATTCACAACATATTTGTAATAACTTTTTTCATGTACACAAAAATTCGCACATTCACTTTTCATCACATATCATGTCTCTCCTTCAATCTCAAAAATGTCTTACATATATACCAAATACATCCATATACATCAATTAGGTCAGCCTAATTAGATGTAGACCTACATTAAATCAAAATTTCCTTGTTAATTCCACACTTGAATCAAAAACATCTTTGCGCTTAAACCAAATGTGCAACACTTAATTTAGGTCAGCATGGACCTAAAATAGATCTTACTAACATCTGCAATACATATTTAATTAGTGTAACATATATCAAGCATTAGGTCAGCTAGGAATTAGACCTAATCATAAAATATGACAACTAATCAATCACCAATGATCCATTTGATCATATAACCATGTGCCATCTAGAATATACAATGTACTGACATCTGTAAGCAATCACCCAAAAAAATTAAAGTTTGATTCTTAACACTGGAGGAACACAGACCAAATAAGACCTAAAATAGATCTTTCTAACATTTGCAATACATATTTAATGAGTGCAACATATATCAAGCATTAGGTCGGACAGGAATTAGACCTAATCATAAAATATGCCAACTAATCAATCACCAATGATCCATCTGATCATATAACCATGTGCCATTTGGAATATACAATATACTAACATCTGTAAGCAATCTCCCAAAAATTGTAAAGTTTGACTCTTAACACTGGAGGAACACAGACCGGATTAAACTTATATCCAAATACACTGTATATAGCCAAAACTGTATGCCGAACTACTGTCGCTTGTAAATTTCAAACTATACACCCAAACCAACTAAGATCTTGAACATAGATGCACATAATGATCAAGAATAGCATATTATCACTGCATAAATAGACCTTATCACATGAGAAAATGCAAACCAAAATACTAGATTAGGATATTTTCATTATGTCCACAGGATTAAAATAAATATCAACAATCAATGTTGACATCAATGACAACACATTAAGACATTCCCTCTTCATTCTTTCAACATGATTTGGATTGTCGGCTAGAAGCATTTGTAGAAACACCTATAGCAGATTTATTCAATATTTTATCACCACACTTGCCACAAAATTGATCTGGGATATTCACTAATAAGGAAATATAAAGATGCAGCTAATATTGTAGTTACTCAGCTTGTTAGAAGATCATTTTGTCCCTTAATTCAAATGCCTCCTTAATTATGCTAACACAGTCGACTTCTCCTAGCAACATCTTGCGATAGAATGGAATATGCTGGTGGATATTACTCATACCCATGACCACATACCTCTGGAGTGAATCGCCTTCTATGAACAAGATACAAATTCCCCATGGTTCCCCAACTTGAATGGTTGCACTGAAGCCTCAACCACCATTCGCCATTAACAAGCCTGGTCGTGACTTCCTTTCCCAGGCAGTATTTCGATTTTCATTTTTTTTCCCCATCTCAAGAATTAAAAGTAGTCATAGCTGCCCCCCATTTTTAAACGCCTCTCTCCCCTCTTCCCAATGTAGCATTCTCAATTTTGGATGTCGAGTGTCATAAATTACCTCAAGATTCTACACAAATTAAATCGTGGTGCCAAACATGTTGATGAGAATAAATGGTAAAATTTGTAGGGCAAGTGCTATCGTCTCCACCAAATATAAAGCCAACGTAAAATATTTGTTTGCTCATGCAGATAAGTATTGTGTAGGAAGGAGAATAGCCCAAAACACTTGCCTTCCTCCACCATTTTTTGTTCCATCCCCACCTCTGCTCACCCTGTAAAATGCATACTTATCAATATCCATGAGCTTTTTTCTAATGGAAGATACCTGACAACTCCTTAATGGATCTCCATACTCTCTTCCTTCCCAGAGATGCATTATTTTCCTGATCTACATAGCTAACCTCCTTTTATGCATTTACAAGAAATTTCCATTTCTACTGTTGGGCGTTGGGGAATTAAATTTCTATATTGAGTGTTGGCTGTTGGTTTTTCCAAGGGCCAAGTATGGTCTCTCAGGCACTGCTTCCACACCATCCTCATCAATGTCTAGCCCATACCTTCAGAGTAATGAACCAACCAACTAAGATTTCTAATCTATCTTGAAATCTCATTAAATCTGATCATTATCATTGATTATTGATTATTATAAATTTGGTTATCATTAAAATTTATGTGATATTTACGAAAGCTTAAACAACAGTGTTATTATCATCAAAATTTATTTGTTGATTTATTAATAATAATATAATTATGGATTTGTGGGTGAATAAATAGCAATAGTATTAATAATTTCCAGATATTAAATATATAATAATTTTATTAGTATTATTTTAAGAAAAATTGATCAAATAGTAATATTATTGTCACCGGATTCATGACAATATTATAATGGTCTAATTATCTTATTTGTATATATTTATATTTATATATAAAAAGACAACAATAATTTATTCAGATACCCTTATGTTGGTTAACAAGTTTGAATTTCATATTCCTATGTGAGAGATAGGTAGTAATCTTACCTCCTTTTTGTCATTAAAGGACTCAAATAGTGGTTATTGTCGTGACCCTTATAAATAATAAAAGAAAATTTATTTAAGACACCATAACATCCTTAGAGTACAAACTTTGTATCATGAAACCCATATAAAGGTACGCTATTAATGTACATGGGACCTAAATCATTTATTAGTGTTTGTACATAGGGTGATCATAGAATAAGTATTTGGAATCCAGATACCATTAGTAGAGTTGGTACCTCAAGCCTACTAGCCCCGGGACAAAAAGAATTATACAGTTCCAAATCAAACTGTTGGCTTGTCAGGTCAGGTTGTTTGGACCACTAGTATAACTATTAGCATGATAACTAGAATAACTCAATAAATGTTCAAATGATATCTAAATTATCAAACAATAATAACCTGAGAACCTTTCCAATGATAAGATTATCAAAATGATAAAATCTTAAGAACTATTCAATACTTTTGAAATACATATAAGAAATATTAAATCATTATCTTAATAAATATTGCATAAATAACAACTACATGTAATTAATATCTAATCACCTTGAAAAATGAACCATACATAACTAACGGATATTGAGTAAATAATTTATTCAACTCCAATGACTATCAAATCAAATAATAAATATTAAAGAATAATAACTTGTTAAATTTTACACGTGACACTAATTAGTTCAATAAGAATAACAACTTCATTAACTTTTGTATGCAATAATAGTAGCCATGTAGATTAAATTGTTAACCAAAAAAATGTTACTTATTACCATGTAAATCCACAGATTATACTTCAACACACATATCATGAATTTCAATTAATCCTAATGTAGATCCCTAAAGATAACACATGCAACTAGCACATATATAAATTTATAATATGTTTACTGTAAATCAAGACAAATTTTAAAGTATAATGCTTTAACTCAACCTATTATCATTCGATAAATATACCCATGATGCCAATAGAATATTTTCATCTATTGAACAAAAAAACAGGACCTTACAAATACTGACAATTACAAAAACCCTTCAACAAACTCTCATGTATGGAATTTCAAAACCAAATACAAACCTTCAATCTTTGAACATCTTTCTTGTAAGATCAATATGGATATACTCCCTATATGATATCCTAGTACTTAGATTGCAATGCCATAATTAATGAGTTTTATGATGAGATGGTGAAGGATGCAAGACAACTCAATAGGCCAAAATTTCTCATGGAAACTTTTTTATTTTGCACCCACTAGATCCAAAGCTATTTTACTAAAAGATCTCTCAAATAAAAATATATTATTCACCAATAAAGAGGATGAATTAATTTGGTGTGTGCCTAAATTTGAAAGGTACGTACAAAAAATGGGCTATGAATTACATATGTTGGTGGACCATATTGAGCAATGGCCAGAGGATCTATGTGGGGATGCCAATTTCTTATCAAAAGTTGACACCTTAGTATTGATTACATTACACATCAACATTGTAATGGATGACAAATTATCATTGGAATTTTCATATCCTTTTATTGCCCCTATGTGAGAATAGTAATGAATCCAATAATAATTTATTATGGAAATTCCTATTTTCCTAATATTGCTTGAACTGGATTTTCCATAAGTTGGGATGGTGTGGTTCTCTCCCCAACATCCTCCTTGAAGTCTTCAAAAGTTGGCCAAGGCTATATAAATTTTGATGTAGGTAGGTCTATAGGATGAATCCCCTGTCATGGTAATTTGGCAATCATGGAAAAAGAACAATGCCAAAATATTCAAGGAAAGACATCTTCTATAGAGACTATCATAAATAAAATCAAGTTAGGTATTAGTGAGCACAAGAATTCATGGAATCAAATATCACAAAAATGTAGATTATCTTCCTAGGACAAGAATATTTCATATTGTGGTCATTGTTAAAAACACCCTCCTTTGTATGCAACCCGATGAATGAAAAGAACAAAAGAAGATGGCCAAATGGATGGCCCCACTAAAGGGTAGAATGAACCTCAATTTTGATGGGGCCTCACAAGGAAACCCCATACCTTCAAGTACAAGATGAAATATGTGAGATCATAGGAAAGAACCATTTTGAATCTGCCCATATACACGACTAGTCGATGTTGGAATTTTTTTGTATAACATTGTTAGGATAATGGGTGGTGCAAATTGGACGCATCTAGTGATCGACCAACTTATCATTCTAAAACTCAAGCATGATGTGATCAATGCAATATCTACACTTGTCCAACACTTATTGTTGGACTTGTTAGGGATGTAATATTCATCACTATGACCAAAAACAATGAAGGGCTTAAGCAAGCAATTAACATCTATTGAGACAAAATTGTCAAGAATAACATGGAAACCTATGCCTTCTTCATATCCTATTAAGATGACATTTTATCATACTCACAGATTGTAATGTTGCAAGAAATGGACTCTGGCCTATGTACAAGCTATTCCTGCAATGTCTCTTTTCAAACTTTAATAGAATGGGAGCTATCCCATGGTAGAAATTTTCTAAATAATTAAAAATTTACTAATCTATTTTTCCTCTCATTTCTTTGAATTCATATTTCCATCACTAAAGATTATACTAGGTTAGATATTATGGTATTTTCATAGTATGTTTTAGTAAATTTGATAGCTTATGGATTAAAATTATGCAGTAGTATTTGTATTAAAGTTTAAAATCACACTAAATGATCCATCATGTTAAGATGAGAAGAGTAAAATGAGGAATGATTTTTCATTAGACCAATAAAAAAGAGTGACAAGAGTTTTAATGTTTTAATATATTTGCTCTTCTTGGTAATTTATTCTTTGTTTCCATTATAATTTTGCATTTCATATCATTTTAAGCTCTTTTATATATTCTTTCTTTTTTCTATGAGTTTTTGAGCTATCTCCATTTTTTCCTTTTTCCTTTCATATTATTTTATACACCCTTTTATAAAATTTCTATTATTTGTGATTTTAAATTATAATTATTTTTTATAATTATTATAATAATTATACATATGATGATTATAAATTTATTAAAATTCTCTCTATATATACACACATGTGTGAACATTAAGAAATTTTAATCTTTAATTATTTTATTTTACTTTAGAATTATTTATGAATTATTTATTTTTACATTATTTGGTTATATTTGAAGACAAATTTATTATTATAAAAAATATAACTATGATAATTATAAATTTATTAAAAAAAATTATATATATTCATGCATGTGTGTGACTATTAAGAGATTTCAACCTTATTTTATTTACTAATAAATTATTTTGTTTTACTTTAGAATTTTTTATTTTTACATTGTTTATTTATATTTGAAGCACTAGTTTATTTACATAAGATTTATTTTATTTTACTTTATAATTAACTTATTTTATTATATTATTTACTTTATTTTAATTTGAAGAGTTATTTTACTTTTGTGTATAAATTTTAATTTTACTTTTCAAAAAAATACTATTGATTATTTAAAAAGTGTAGTAAATATTATATATGTGTATGTTACTTTTTAAAAGCATAAATTTATGCTTATAATTTAGAAAATATGTTGATCATATTTTCATTTTTATGCACTTGATTTAATAATAATAATATTTTTTACACATTACTTTTATTTTTTATTTGATAATTATAAATTATAAATTTCTTATCACTATTTTTTATGAATAAGCACTACCAAGGGGGTAGCTCTCATTTTATTGAATAAAAAAGAGAGGATACATTTATGTGATAATCATATAAATGTATATTAAGAGGTCAATTTCCTAAGATGGACCGATAATCGTAAACCATCTGAAAGTTCAAACATCTCATCTATTTGCTCAAGAGAAAATAGGCCCAAATGAAGACCAAGGAAGAGAACAAAGCCTTCCATGTTGTTACAAATGAATCCATATCTAGAAAAAAATTCAACATTTCATTTGGGCCACCCCTAGCCAAAATATCCTTCACATCAAAGATACCAACATTCTAATACTTGTTAAAGACAGAGATGGAATTATGCATTGTCTTTACCCACTAGGATGGAAGGGGCTATGAGTGAGAATTTTAACCCACATCTTTTGTCCTAATATTAAAATCACATTCACTAAGAAATATCCAAAGATCCTACCATCATGAACATGGGAACCATTGTGTACTCGTGTATTGAATTAAACTAGGGGAATGACTCTTGCAACATTATCATCTTCGAATGAAATGAGCCTTCTAATCTAAGAATTATGATCTTCACGTGCACCTAAGTAGGCCACCAAAATATACATTTTTCCTTCTCATGCTAAAGAAAAAACCATCAAGGCTTGAAGGAAGAGAAAACTAGCTTAGGATCTCAAAGTGTTGAAGTTGAGAAAGCCAACTTCACAGACCCCGAAGATCACCTGCATGCAAATAACCTGTCATAGAAAGAAGAGATGGAGACAAACAAGCAAGGGTGCTCTGAAAGCTGAAAAATGTATTCATCCGAGAGAGAGGTAAAAATACAATGATGAATCCTTATAAAAGGATATTGTGCAACCCTAAAAGAAACCCTAATAGGTAGACATTTAATAATTAATATAATTATTAAATGTCACAAAATGCAAACTAAAGTGAAATCTTAAGAGAGGAATAAAGGTAATTTAATCAACATGATTAAATTAAAACCTTTACTCTAACACCCCCTTAAGATGAGCAAAAGTGCAATTACAAACATGTGCAAGAAAGCAAAGGTAACTACAATGCAAGAAAGTAAACTTGGGTCCCGGCAACAAGGCCTGATCAGGTACCCAATTACAACCAAATCTCTGTAAAGTGGAGAAATAGAGAAAACCTCATGGGAAAAACTCTACTCCAAAAAGAGATGAAAGAAATAAATGCACTAATAACAGAAGGATAGGAGGTGGATAACATAAGACCCCCCATAGACAGCTTCTATCATATAAGTACATGTACAATGGTCTCCATAGGAGAAAAAGAAAGAGACTAGAAGGCCCCCCCACAATGAAGAAACTCTTGTCGCACATATGGATGCCTGAGGTAGAATCCAAAAAGAGATCCTGAAGCGGCATATAATATTCCTCCCCTTGGGAAGAAATGGATCCAAAGGACGAAGATGAAGAAACCCTGTGAAGAGAGAAGAATCAATCTGTCTCAAGATGTGTGCCATAATAGGATGCTAAAGAATCTCTCTGTCTGAACTGAAACAAAAGATGTCAAATCCAAACTGAACTGAAGACTCAAAAACTGCAACCTCTGAATGCACAGATGATGGTGGGCTAACAGCTGGAATATGGCTGTCAACAAAGAGGAGCTGAAAATCCTCAAAGTAATCCTCCAAATCTGCAATATAGGACTCTACAAACAAAGACGAAATGCCTGCAAGATAAGAATCCCAAGTAGCCATGTCTGAAAGATGTATGATGTCCTGCTTAGCTGAATCAATAGGAGCCAAAGAAGAGGCAATATCAAACTGATCAGGAACAACAGGAGATGATGTTGATACATGTATAATCTCAGTCTGAAGAGTAGGAACTGTGAGACAATCCTCTGATTCATCAGAATATGTAAGGGTGTCTAAATACTGAAGTTCCTTTAAAGTATCATGATCAAAAGGTGTGTTATCTCTCCAACCAATGGGTACAAGACAATCTGAAGCAGGATCCTCTGGGAATAGAGAAAGACTGGGGTCTCCATAGATCTCTCAAAGACGTGCCCAAAGTGGGTGAGGACAATCAATGCCCGATATAGCCCACACAGTGTCAGAATCAACACTAGACAAAATAACTCCTACTATGTGATTTCTAATGATATCCCAAGCTAGTTTTCCCTCTGAAGTTGCTGGTTCAGGTATGAGATCATACAAATAAGGCAAAATATTAAGCCACCTACAGTGTGTAAGTATGCCCTTTGCCCATGACTCATAATTACCCCGTTCCAGAAAAACAATTGAAGGGTGAGTAGAAAAACCCATGATAACTCTTCAAATTAACAAATCTGAGACTAACTGACCTCAATATTGATAAAGCAGATCAAATAAAGCCATCCCACGCAAACAGATCATTTCCAGGTGCCAAAATGTCCAAGTAATTGACAGATGTGTGAAAACACAAAAAAATGAATAAAACATACCTGGCATAGATTCTGGAAAAATAAATTGCAGATCTGGAAAGTTCACAGAAACACCTTTCCAATGCCTATTCGTTTGTGAAAAATGGAGTCTGTATGCAAAAGATATGGCTCCGGGAGTGCAAAACACAAGTTCTTACTTTGACTGGCAAAAATGACTTCAAAACGGCAAAATCAGAAAAAAAGACCTTCATCAATTAGATCGGGCTCGGAACCAGCTTTCCAACACCTATTTCCATTCAAAAATCCGAGCTAAAATGCCCAAGTTATGCCCGATTTCGTGAAGGTAGGTTGAAAGGTAAAAAAAATTCACAACCCTCAGGGGTAAGACCTTCAGCCCCTGGTCACATGACCGACCAGGGGGCTGGCACGCTGGCGGCTGTGGCGGAGCCCCCGGTCGCTGATGTGACCGGAGCGGGGGCTCAAAAAACCAGCTGGGGCTCTGGGCTGAGCGGTCGCTCGCTCATATGGCCCTGGCGGAGCCCGCGGGGGCTGAAAGCGGCGTTCGGAGGGTTCAAGCGGCGGGCGGAGCGGCGGCGGAAGGGCTGAAACACAAAGAATAGGCTAGAAAAGATAGAAATCACATTCATTTTCCATTTTTTGTACCTTCATTAGCCAAAATCTTCTCCAAACCATTCCACAAAGATGCATTTTCTTTGCATGACACCCAAGTTAGCCAACAAGTTTACAACTTGATTGGATCTTTGAAGACATGTGTTAAAGAGAGAAACCCTCCATAATCCCCAAACTAAACCAAATAGCATCAACCCATGTTTGAAGTTTCCAGCTCATTATTTTCCTCATTTTGATTACAATGATATATGCATGGGATTCACCTTCTATATTTGATTGACTTAATACCTTTCTTTTGGTACAACCATAGACCAATTATTAGTGCCTCCATTTCCACTTCATTATTGTAGCTTCCCCAATATTTTTGGAAAGGGTCCAAATCAGATGACCACCCTCATATCTAATTATACACCCTACCCTTGATGCCCCTAAATTTCCTTTAGATGCACCATCAAAATTTAATCTTTGGGCCTACCACTAGGGGGTGCTCCACCTTGTAGTTTGTCTCTTCTCTATTGATCCCTTCAAAAAATTGTAGTGAGGGGAGAATTTTAGGTCAATCAAGCTCCTCATAATTGCATCATCCTAGCTCATATAAGTCGCCTTCCCCGGGATCTTGATAGATTTCATCAATTCACATATGCCAATTTGAATGGGCAAGTTTATTGAACTTTCTAAGTCATTAAATATCCTTCTATTTTTCTCCTTCCATTACTCCTAGACTAGCGTCAAAGGGATAGCCACCAATAGGCCCACCCAAAAAACTTTTTTATGTTAGTTGAGGCCAACTATAGAAAAAATCAAGAATAATCACCTATCTCGAGCAATTCCAACTAATATTTTTGTGCAACCAATCCCAACATTGGGATGTAAAGGAACAACTCAGTAAAATATGGTTTATCATTTCTTCATTTTCTTTATAAAGAGGACAATGACTAGGTCTTGAAATACAAACTATATGTAGTCAATCTCCATTTAAGATCTTTTTGTGTAGTGTTCAAGTGAAAGCCCCAACCTCGGGTAGGAAAAATTTGCTCCATCATTAATCTTTGGGTCATTCCATGGTGTTCATTAGTAGAGTTTGGATATGGTAACCAATTTTTGGAAGAGTATTCACTAGACTTCAATGAACAACACCATATGATTCTATCTTTTTGGGTCTTCAACACAATCTTTAGATTTTTTCATTCTCTTGCAATCACCCTCTTCACATCCTCACTAATTAGAAAATATTCAACCCAATTCTAGCATAGATTTGAGTCTATGTCTGTCAACTTAACATAATCAACCACTTTGTACCCATGATAATTTACCATTATATGTTTTCACTCCTTGAACTCTTCAAAGTTTGAAAGAGGTCAATGGTAATTCCAAGAGTCGGACCAAAAGTTTGCCTCCCTGTTGTTATTGACCTTCTAGGTTAATTGTTTTGTGATAATTGACCTACATTCCTTTATGAATTTCCAAGTGTGAGAACCACTTGGAGAATTAGTAATTGTCAAAATCTAGCTTGGTTCTCCTCCATAGAGGTATTTATTTTGAAGAGATTTGCACCAATTTTTTTTAAAAGATGAGTATAATTTCCAAATTAGCTTCACACTTAAAGAGGATTTTTGCATCCAAATATTTTTAATTCCAACTCCACCATCATGTAAATTATATCTCACCAAATTCTAATGCACCAATGGAACTTGTTTCACGTCATTTGAACCTTCCTATAAAAACTTCTTTATGATTCTATCAAAACTTAAGATCACTTTCCTGGCCAATTACATACAAGATATTATGTATATCATGATAGTGTAAAGTATAACCCTAGTAATCATTGTAATTTTACCAAAAAGTGTAAACCCTCATCCTTTCCAAGTTGTGGGCTTGTTCTTATAGTTTTCAATGGAACTTTTACACAAACTCGACCTTACAACCCCTTTGAAAATTGGTGCACCAATATACTTGGATGGATAAAATCAATGGAAATCCAATAAATCTGTAATTTTATTTTGCCATATCTTCTTTGTGTTAAGGAGGTAGATTTTTTATTTCTCTCTATTAAGAAGTTGCCTAAACACATTAATATATTGATCCACTATTTCTTTGATGGCCTTGGCTTCTCTCATATTCAATTCACCATAGGGGATTGCATCATCTGCAAATTGTTGATGGGTGACGGGATTCGACATTTTTAGCCATTACACCTTTCCATTGTTTGGATAGCCTCATCTTCCCAACTAAGTGTCCCAAAGCCTCTACAATTATGAGAAAGAGGAAAGGAGAAAGAGGGTATCCCTGGTGAATCCTATTTGTACTCTCAAAGAAAACACAAGGAGAACCATTAAGTAATATTGAGAAATGCACCATAGAAATGCAGTGAAAATAGTGAAAAATCCAATGCATCCTTTGGTTGCAAAACGATAACTTCTTCATTACCAACATCAAAAACCTTTGATTCACCCTATTGTAAGCCTTATTGATATCTAATTTTATCATCATACATTTTGTAAAAACCTTTACTGAATTTTTACACGAATTCTTAAGACAATTTTTCCAGTTTGATATATGAGTTCATTTTGTCAAACTTACACAATATATTGCATGAATTAATCACATAGCATATTCTAATGAATTTGTAGATTTCATATTGAAATTCATATTACCGTACACTACTGAAAGGCTTAAATATAAATAGGTATTCATTGTTTCATGCTACAACCATATTACTTTCAGACCGAGCAACACTAATTCTTAGATTTATGGATGAGTGATAGACTATATTGTATATCAGCAAGAACTATTAACATTTAAAAAATATTTTTAATTTTTATACAACATTGACAACTTTTAGCACTGATATTCAAACCTAGAACCATATGCCTATCTTGAGAATGGATAGCAGTAGCCGACAAATGGGTGTAACATGGAATGATGCTCACACCTCTCCTTATGATGCCCACGACTGATAAAATAAAGGCTCCTCTATGCTCAATAGGTCCTCACACACACTCAACAGTAATCAAAAATGATAAACAATGACTTTCCTACCTCCCACGACCACACTCCAGTGTAAGTATAGATTTTAGAAATAAGTCAAATAAATGATAGGAAGATCTGTAACCTGTATTATTATGAAACTCACGTGCCTAACCAACAATTTACTCCTTCCTTATCATGCCTAACAGTCTGAGACATGCCCAAAACAATAACCACAAAGCTACACATCCATCTTCAGCATGCTACACTAGTATGAATAGAAGAATAACCACTTGAATAATTTATAAGCAGGAATTAAATTGATCGACATAAAAGGTGATTTTGGAGCTCTTTTGCACTATGCTTTTTTATTTTCTCACTTTCACTTTTGAAGAGTTTCTTAGAGTTCTCGGTCTTAGGGAAGAGAAACCCTAGGGCATCCGGTTTCGGTGGTGAAACGATTCCACCTTAGTTGCTTTGTGGTGAAAATCATTCAAGATTTTAATTTGGGGCGATTAAAGCAATTTTGTAAGTCTCTTGCGGAGATAAAATTAGAAGAGAACGATATATGAAAAGTTTTAAATTTTTTCGTTATGAAGAAATTAAAATAGAGTATACAATAAGTTATAATTCACATCATATATTTCCAAAAGTCACTTTATAACTCATTTAATTAATTATTTAACATTATCTTTTTAAATGCACTTTTTTCACTAGGTAATATTAAACAATTAAATTAATTAATTCCCTTTTCCCGACTATAGCCTATGGGAATTAAATAGGCTACTATGTCCCTAGGGTGATCATTGAGAAGGGGACATTACAATCCTCCCTTCTTGAGATTGCTTGCCCTCAAGCAATTGTAAATTGGGATGTTGCAATAGCTATTCTCCTTCCCTAGTTGTGTCTCTCCATCTAATTAGATATTCCTTGATTACTCTGTTCCTCGATCTCCCCTCCCTAACATCAACAACCTCCTCAGGAACCAACAACAAATTCCCTTCCTCATCCAACAGAGGTAACTTTTCCGATGAAGTAACTTGTTGTGCTAGTGCCTTGTTTAGGCTTGACACATGAGAAACATTGTGAATTTTGTTGTTTTTCGTCAACTCCAACTCATAGGTTACTTCTCCCACTCGCCTAGTAATCCTATCTAGACCATAAAACTATGGTTTCAATTTCTCAACACCGCTTTTCTTCAACAAATACTACCTATAGGGCTGCAATCGTAAGAAGATCAGGTATCCCACCTCAAAACTATGCTCAACCCTATGCCTATTTGCACAAGTCTTATGTTGATTTTACACCAGCTATAAGTTCTCCTTAAGATCCTTAAGAATATATTGGCTCTCTTATATCCAATCCTTGGCTTTGGGATCCCTACTATCCCCAAAAGCCAAATCCAAAAATGAAGGTGCATCATAACCATATAATGCATGACTCCTACCAGAAAGCACTAAACAATACTTGGAGTCAAATCAGTGTCAGTTAGTCTAAACAACTCCTGCCAGAAAGAACTAAGAAGCTTGTTGTCCTTGTCACTAACAATATACTTAGGCAACCCGTGTAGTTTGAAAACCTCTCTAAAAAACAACTTTGCTACCTGTGGTGCCTTCTATTATACAAAAAACACAAATAAGTGATTGAATTTAGTCAATTGATCCACCACAAAATAGATGCAACCCTTACCATGAAACTTAGGTATACTTGTGAGGAAATCCATAGATATGCTCTTCCACTTATTCTTGGGCATAGGTAATGGCTGAAATAACCCAAATGGATGGATATACTCTAACTTGTTTTACTAACAAGTCACACACTCCCTCATGTACCACAACACATCACCCTTGAGGCCCTTCCAAGAGAACCTCTCTCTAATCTGCATGTATATTTTGTAGTACCCTTGATGCCCTACAAATGGAGTGTCATGAGTAGCTCTCAAAATCATTTCCTTAAGCTTGGATTTTGGCACCAAGTATATTTTATCCTTATAGTAGATGATATCATCTACCACCCTATACCGATCATCCTGGACCTTCCCATCCATAAACTCGCAAGCAAACTTTTTCTTGGAGTACTCCACTAAGAGGTAAGATTTCTAGTTAGCTAAAATATCTACAATGAAACATGTTGCTAGTTTTTTGGAGAGGGCATCTACAACTATGTTTTTCTTGCCCTTAACGTACTCGATATTAAAATTGTAGGCCTCTATTTTGATGACCCACTTCTACTACCTCTCATTTAAGTCTTTCTACTCCAATAAATACTTAAGACTATTGTGGTTTGTCCTCACGACAAACCTCCCACCTACCAAGTACTGTCTAAACTTTGATAATGCATACATAATGGCGAGCATCTCCTTATTGTAGATAGAGTACAACATATCAATCCCACTCAACCTATAGCTCTCAAATGCAATTGGGTGCATGTTTTGGATCAAAACTGCTCTTATGCCCTCACTCGATGCATCACACTCCAATACGAAGGGCTTTGTAAAATCAAGAAGTGCTAGTAGAGGACAACTACTCATCACCTCCTTAAGCTTTTCAAATGCTCTCTAAGCCTCCTTTGACTATCTGAAAGCTCCTTTCTTCATGTGATTTTTCAATAGTGCACCTAACTGTGAGAACCCCTTAACAAAGTGCCTATAATAACTACATAGCCCAAAGAAACCGCACAACTCTGTAAGGGACTTAGGTGGTGGCCAATCTAGTATCAAATGTATCTTCTCTTGGTGTACATGTACCCCTTGTGCACTGATCACATGATGCAAGTACATAATATCCTTCATCTAAAATTCACACTTTGATGCCTTAGCATATAGAGACTGATCTCCCATGATTCCTAGCACCTCATCTAATTGTCTCAAATAATCATCCCAATTTTTATTATATTTGAGGATATCATCAAAGAGCACCAATAAGCACTTACGAAACTACTTGTTGAATATATGATTCATATAGGACTGGAAGGTAGCAAGTGCGTTGATCAAACTAAAAGGTGTGACCAATAACTCATAGTGCCCATAATGGCACCTGAAGGTTTTCTTATGTATATCCAACTCTCAGACTCTAATATGATGGTACCCCAATTGAATATCAATCTTCGAAAAGTATACTACCCCATGCAACTCATCAAGCAACTCATTGATCCTGGGTATAGGGTACATGTTCTTAATTGTCTTCTTGTTCAATGCCCGATATTCTATACACATATACATTTTCCCATCCTTCTTCTTAACCAAGACTACAGAAGAAGCGAATGGGTTGGAGCTAGGTTTGATGTGCCCCATATCTAACAACTCCTTAATTTCCTTCTCTATCTCATCCTTGAATTTCTTATGATTTCTATAAGGAGTGGTTATAACGGGTTTATCTCCCTCTTCTAGCTCAATGGTGTGCTCAAAACCTCTATCAGGAGGTCTCCTAAGATGTATCTCCCCAAAAACTCTATCATGCTTACCCAACAAAGACTGAATATTCACATTGTAAGGTTGGCTACTATCTGGTGATTCTTTGGATGAAATCAAGAACTCAGTTGTCTGCATAACATCTCCATACCTAAAAATACTCTTCATCCGCTTAGCTAGCACTATCTTTGGAGAACCATTGGCCATTCCCCTTAGCACAACCTTCTTTCCATCTGCTTCCCTAAACTTAAGCTCCATGGTTTGGAAGTTTTGTGAGTACTTCCCTAATGAATGAAGTCACTATTATCACCTAAGTCAACTACATAAAATTCATCAGTAACTGTGTAGTTTCCCAATGTCACACCCAAGTGAGGAACCCTCCATGTGCAAGTCATGTTGAACCCATCTACCACCATCACACTGAATCCCTCAAAATCCTCTATAGGTAGACCCCTCTTGGTCACCAATTTAGAGTCTATGAAATTGTGGATTGCCCCACTACCAATCAAAACTATAACATTTTTCCCCTGTAACACTCCCCTAACCCTAAAGGAATTGAATCTATGAGTACCTGATATAGTAGAAATAGCTCCACTCTTAGTGTCCACATGTGGCTTCTCATCCTCTAGCTTGCTATGAGTTCTATCGTGTAATTGTTTTGTCTCCCCATCATCCTCACTATCAAAAAGAACCTCAATGTAGTGTACTTAACCATTACCCATGCATCTTTGTACCAACTCCCATGGCTCCTTACAGTTGAAACAAAGATTTTTCCTCCTCAACTCCCTATGAGCCTCATCATCTAACTTGTCCATCTTGGGTCACTCCTTCTGAAAGGGCTTTTTATCTTTGTTCTTTTGAGGAATGAGTGGTTTAGACAAAATTTTACTCTTAGGCACTGAATGCTCCATGTCACATGCCCATATGATAACATCCTAAAGTGACTTTGGTTTGAAATCCTTAACCAACCATGCAATGGCTCATATAGACCCTCAATGAAGAGTATGATCAATTTGTCCTCTAACACATCTGATACCATAATTGAGAGTCTTTGGAACTCAAAAATATGTGCATCCACAATACCACCCTACTTGAGATGTGCCAACTCCTTGAAATGCAATTATGGGTCCTTTTGGCCAAACCTATCCATCAAATTCTGAGTGAAGTCCAAATAGGATGTGATGCTAGCATGCCCCAAGGTGACTAACCCATGGTACCACCACTCATGGGCCTCACCCTCTAAATGTAACATGGCATACTTGATAGCTTCATACTCCAACATAGGATTGATTTGGAAATAGGTGTCTAACTTCTGAACCCAAGATCTAGCAGTGTATTTTCTTAAGCCATCAAATGAAGCCTGGATAGATAGTTTCTACACCTTACACTGCAAATCCTAATTCTCAAGGCCCCTGTTGCGATCCCTTGGCCTATTCCTATATTTTATTGTACAAAAATCTTGTAGAGTCATTATTGCATGAAACTCATCACCAAGAGACTAATACTCCCTCAAATAATCTATAAATCCTTCACCCTGTGCTTGTTATCCCTGATTACTACCTAGTTGTTCTTCAAAAAATTGAGGCAAAAGGGGTCTAGGAGTCGCCCTACTCACTACCATAGTGTGGCTCTAAGCAGGAATATGAGTATTACTCCCTTCACCATTGTTCTTGTTGTTTCCATTATCTCCATTATTCCCATTAGTACCTCATGTACCATTTTTACCAGCATTATTGTGATTAGCCATCAACTGAGTGAGGATTTGGACTACTTGTTGACCCCGTGCAAGGTCATTTAAAATTTGCAAGATACTACCTTCAATTGGTTCACGCCTATCACCCATCTTCTTCTTCTGATGACTAAATTAAATATACTTCCCAATGCTCTCTCTCTTTCCCTTCTACTCATGTAGGTTCTATAGGCCTAGTAATCTAGATTCATAAATAAACATGCACAAAAAAATTTGATATACAACTTAACATCTCAAACACACAGGTTGGCAAGAAGACCAGCTTTGGTACCACTATAAAAAGCCTTAATGAATTTTTGCATGAATTCTTAAAACAATTTTTCTAGTTTGATATATGAGTTCATTTTGTCAAACTCACAATACATTGCATGAAATAATCACATAGCACATTCAAATGCATTTGCAGATTTCATATTGAAATTCATATTACCATACACTACTAAAAGACAAACACAAATAGGTATTCACTGTTTCATGCAACAGCCATATTACTTTCAGACTGAACAACACTAATTCTTAATTTATGGATGAGTTATAGACTATATTATATATCAGCAAGAATTATTGACATTTAAACAATATTTGTATTCTATATACAACATTTAGCACTGATATTCAAAACTGAAACCATACACCTATCTTGAGAATGGATAGCAACAGTTGGCGAATGGGTGTAACCTAGAATGGTTCTCACACCTAGCCTCAGTAACCTCTTGTGACCCTCATAATGGCAGAATAAATCCACAAACTCCCACATGTAGGTTCTACAAAGCTAAATATGGTGAATTATGGTTGTGTCTAGGTTTGGGAACTCACACCAATTGCATGAAAATACTTGTGCATATTATTATGATTTCCATGAATGATAAAATGAAGACTCATCTATACTCAGTAGGTCCTCACACACACTCATCAATAATGAACAGTGATAAACAATGACTTTCCTACCCATGACCACACTGGTGCAAGCATAGATTTCAAAAATAAGTCAAATAAATGATAAGAAGATCTACAACCTGTATTATTATGAAACTCACACCCAACCAACCATTTACTCCATCCTTATAATTCCTAGTAGTCTAAGACATGCCCACAATAATAACCAAAAAGCTACACATTTGTCTTTAGCATGCTACGCTAGTATGAATAGAAGAATAACTGCAACTTGCTTGAATAATGTATGATAATGGCGGTCAAAACTTCCACACTGATATTCTTCAATCCTTATCAAACCCTCATCCTCCAAAAGATAGAATGTATATTGTTCTCTTCCAATTTTGTCTCTGCGTGAGACATACAAAATTGCTTTAATCACCCCAAATGGAAAACCTGAGTGATTTCCCCACAAAATAGCTAGGGTGGAATCATTTCACCACCGAAACCAAATTCTCTATGGTTTATCTTCCCCAAGACCAAGAACTCCAAGAAGCTCTCTAAAAGTGGAAGTGATCAAATAAACAAGCATAGTGCAAAAGAGCTCCAAAATTACCTTTTGTATCAATCACTTTAATTCCCACTCAAATAAATAATAATGTGACTTTATAAAGTTACTTTTAAATATATTTCCAAAAGTCACTTTATAACCCATTTAATTAATTATTTAACATTACCTTTTTAAATGTACTTTTTGTCATCAGGTAATATTAAACAATTAAATAAATTAATTCCATTTTCTTGACTATAGCCTACGAGAATTAAATAGGCTATTATGTCCTCGGTGTGATCATTGAGAAGAGGACATTACACATTTTTCTTTGATCTTTCCACTGAATGGATAATTTCATTCGTTGTGATAATGTTTGTCCATTATTTCTCTACCTAGGGTGAATCCACTTTACTCCTCCAATATAATGTGCTCCAAAAAAGAATATTCTATTTTCTATTGATTTTGCTATGATTTTGTATAGAGTATTACAAAGGGAAATTGATCAATAATCAACAAAAAAAGGTGCAATCTATATTTTTTGGATGAGCACAATTATCATATTGTTCAAATATTTCACAAATCTCTTCTTCTTCCTAAAGTCTTATGCAATCTCACAACTTCATGAACAATTAAGTGCCAACCTTTATTATAAAAGAATGTCTGATCGAGCAATTTTTACAAATGAATTTGGAAGGCTACATCCATAATTTCCTTTCTATGAATGGAGCTAATAACATCTCATTACCTACCTTAAATACCAATGATGGGATGAAATTCAATAATTTTCCTATGTCAAGTTTCCAACAAATCTTATGGAGCTAATATATTTTGAAATAAATTGACAACCTTCAATTGGATGTCTTCTTGTGGGTTTACTATCTAATTTCAAGTTTGTAATGGTTTCTATTTTATTTTTCGTGTCTTTTCACCTTATCCATGTTGTGGGAGAATTTAGTATTTGATTCTCCTTCAAGAAGCCAAAACTCTTAGGCTTTGATCTCTAGAAAACTTCTTCTCTCACCAAGATTTTTACATGATCAATAAGGAGCTCCTTTTCTTTTGAAAATTAAGTATGAAACATTTTGTATTAAAAGAAATTTTAATTAAGCTCCAAAAAATCCTTTTCAATATGCTCCTTCTCTAAAAAAATGTTCTTAAAGGATGTTTTGTTCCAATCTCTAAGTTTTCCTTTTAGGAAGTTCAACTTGGACATAAATTTATAACTTTTGGTGTTGGACTTCATTGGTGTCACAATCCACCACTCTTTGATTTGATCCAACAAATTATCCCTTTGGAACCATATTTTTTTGAATTTAGGTAGATTTTTATCACAAGCGAGTATTCTCTTATATCCAACTCCACTAGATAGTGGTCGGGTCAAAACCAAAATGAGGTAATATTTTAGATTGCAAAAATTGAAACCTTTAACCATTTTAATGAGTACATAAATTGATACAATCTCTTTGAAATGTTTGAAAATCCAATTCTACTATTGGTCCATGTGGATAATCCATTTTTGAGACCACATTACCTAAGCCAGTTGAATCCACAAAACCTCTGAAAATCCTTCAACACAGATGATTTGAATGAAATTTTGTCACTCTTTTTCTTCTAGAATGAGAATCACATTAAAGTCACCCCCCATAATAATATTTTCATCTTCATGGTCCAAAACGTGATTGGCTAGAGTCTTGCATAATTTAAAATTGTCCTCTATTTTAACAATATCATAAAAATTAGATAGATAAAAGGCTAGAGTTGTAGAAAGACTTATTCCCTCACACATCATCCAATTTTGGTCAACACCAAACATTGTTAGCTTTCCATAGTATGTTAGGCCCGCTAGTTGAGCCCATTGCCTCAAAAAACAGGTTGTTCCAACACTTGCAATGATTGATGGAAAGGTTAGCTTCAACTACACTAAGTTTTATTATTGAAGAAGAACAATGTTGACCAACATTTTTACAAATTTCATTTAGTCATATACCCTTTTTAGAGGTGTTTAAGCCCCTAAAATTCCATGTGACTATCTTTATTTTTCTCTAAGGGAAGGCTTTCCTCCCTTAGATCTCAGCATGTACCCTTTGATGTTAGACAAGTCATTCTCTTGAGCAAGTTCCTCCTATTTTTACTTCTTTATCTTTCATCCTTTCTTCTTCTTAATTCAAAGACCACTATTTAGGGATTTATAAGCATATTGGATTATACTTTTTGGATCAACAATGCCAATTTCATCAAAATTAGAGTCATCTTCCTTCAACCATTATTCTCCATCATCAAATCCCACCACCACTCACTTTTGGTGATTTTCCCTCGACACCAGGATGGGAATGAGAGCAAGTTGCATGTAGGATGCCTTGTTATTGTTGTCTCTCAAAGTTGCACCCTTACTAAGTTCCAGAACTTAGCACTTTGGAGAAACACTGGAACATTCCTAGGTTGTGGGTCACCTAAACTTGGAATGGACCTCCAGCAAAGGCTAGCTCCTAAGGTACTCACCTAAACTACTCCAAAAAATTGCAAAGGAAAATGGTAAGAAAGAAACATAAACTGAAAAAGATTAACTCCTAAGGTGATGTGTAATGCCCCATCTTAATAGCCTAAGAATGTTGCAAATGTGTATAATGGTGTAATAATTTTTTTTTAAAGTTTAATTATTAAGTTAATTAGTTGCATACATTCATTAGGCTATGTGACGTTACACTACTTTGAGTTTCCATAAGTGACTTAAGCATTTCGCATTGCACGTATTAAATTATAACATATACATTTAAAGATAAACATTGCATTCCATTTGAATACCATTCATAATAACATAAAGTACAAACATGTTTTTTTCTTACATTGCATTTAATCACATATACAACACTCATCCATCTTGATGAGGTAGTTCAATAAAAATTACAATTACAATTACAAGTGTTCACCTCACAACATTCGAGGGATGTTTTATAAATACAAAATTTACAATATACAATGATGATAAATTCATAAGTTCCAAATGCGAGCTCTCCATCCATGAAGCTCTCGATGCCATGATCACAAACTGGGGACCCAACGGAGTAAGGTGCACGTTCCACCCAACCATGTGGTACCTGTAGGTCCACCCCCCGTGCTAGGAGATAATAATAAGGTTACCTAGACCTAATCTACTAACCCTAGACACTAGTACATAACAATCTAATGGTTACATTGCTTCCAGATTTAAACAATTGAATGTAATACAAACACAAGGTTAACTGTTACTTTAGGTGGAGTGTCATCACAACGCTGCAAAGGTTACCTTGGTGTTTCTTCCTAGGTTTCGACCCCCAATCCTTGGGTTACCCTGGTAACCTCTTACGAAACCCGGCCCCTATTGCATACTATTGCGGAATCGTATGTCTTTTAAAGGAACAAGACACCAATTTGCCATTCCAGGCCTTCTCATCTTATACTCATGACTGAAGTAGCTCAAGAGTCATAAGAGAGGCATAAGCATCTTGTTAATAGTTTTAATCTAACTACTGTGTCATTTAGTTGTCACTGAGTTACTAACTACTTGTAAGTTACCCTGACACCACTTTGTGTGTCGGCCCTTACAAATAGCCACTCCCCTAAACATAACATGGATTTCTAAGTTCTCATGACTAGGGTTTACAAAAAGCAAAAGTACATCTCACAATAACAAATAATTCTCAATGGTATCAAACACCATGTTTAACTCATGCACGACCCTAGTCAACTTCAAAAACGTATTTAAACAATAATACACCCTTTTAACACAATTTATTCTGGAAGACTTATACAACAAAGACTTTCCCAATTTGCCCCAATTCTCAACAAAACAGGATTTAAAGCAAAATATAAATCAATAGAAATCTACTATTTGGATATACTAAATCCTCTCAAGCAATAATTTAAAATACCAAAATTATTCATCTAAGGTTTAATTCACCTTCCATGCAATACGAGAATCAGATCTACAATTACCCCAATTTCATATTCATATATTATATTAAAAATTATATAATTCCAGAATAACAATTTTATTCCAAAAACAAATGTCTAAATCATTTAAAATATCTAAATCTTGATATTTAATCAATTAATACTTTTATACATCTCATTTAAACATAATGATTATTATATATATATATATACATATATATATACATATACATATAATTATATTAAATATTCCTAAATTACGAATTTCATATTATATATAAATCGGACTTAATAAATGTTATATAAAAATCCGTATTATATATATATAATCCGAATTTAATAAATATACCTTAAAATTCGCAACTAAATTTTTGTTTAAGTTTTATTTAATACAGGGTAAGGCTCCCGCGGCCTTCCCGTAGGAAGGACGCAACCTTGGTGGCCTGCGCCCACCACTGTATCCTTTGGGGAGGGTTTCGGCCCTCCCCCTATGCATTTAATTTTTTTTTTTTAAATATAAAACATATAAAATCTCTGACGAATTTTCGGCGATTAATTAAATCGCGTCCGACATGTTATATGGATTTGCTCCACGCGAATTTGTATAGCAGGGTTTTAAATCAATATTTTTTTATTGATATATATACATATATATATGTATATATATATATATATTTCAATATATATATATATATATAAATATATATTTATATATATATTATTTTCAATAACAGTAAATCACTATATCTGTATTTTTTAACAAACTTTTTAACAGGAAATGGAAAGAAATATTTTCATTCTGAACAAATTGATTTCCAAAATAATATATATATAAAAACAATAACAGAAGTTTTTTTTAAAACAAAATAAATCTCCAATTTTATTTTTTTTCTCCAAATCAACCAGATAAATTTTATCATGAAACCCTCTATGGTTTTGTAATTTCACCTCTAGGTTTTCTACTGTTGAAAATTAATTTTCACAGAGATTCTAATATTTAACAGCAAGAATTTCTTTTCTTTCTCTTCTAAAATTCTTCATAAATCTTTTCTTTTTTTTTAAAATAAAATCTTTACGAAATTCCCGAAAAAACAAAACACGGGAAAATCTAACTAATATTTTCTTCAACATTCTTTTCAAAAGAAATTAAATTATACAAAGAAGAATACCTGTAGCTTGAGATTTGACTGTAGAAAATAAATCCTCTGTTGCCCGTAGCACACAATCCTCCAAAACTTCTTCAACAAACACAAAAGATCTACCCACCAAGGGATCTTCCACAAATATACAACCAGATACAGGGAAATAACAATTTCCAAGAAAGAATCAATTTTACACAACCAATTTTTTTTTAATTTCCCCGAGAAGAAAAACTGATAACCCTGCCGTAATTCCCAGATCCCTAATATCCTTCGAGAAATTTTTCAACAACCCAATAAATAAAACTTGCACACATGTCGAGAAGATGCAAAAATATCTCAACCACTTCTCGGATAGCTTTTCTTTTCAAATTGCATGCACATAATAATGTTATTTAAATTTAAAAATTCAAATTCAAATAACATGCATTTATTTTATTTATTTAAATTTACAATTTTCAAATGCCATTTCCTCAGATTAATTTAATTTCAAATAAACTATTTACACACTTAATAATTTAATTTAATTAAATTAGTTTAATCTTTTAAGATCAACCATTTAACCAAATAAGCTAATTAATTAATTAAATAATTAAACAACTAATCTCTTCCACATTTAAAAATTAATTTAAACAACAGTAAATTAAAGCACAGTAAACTAACATTAAAATTTAACCAAATTTTTTATTTTCAAACAATTTATCCAAACAGAAAATGACAATACAACCTATGACTCAAACTAAAAATAGATGATGTACTAAGACCAGGATTAAAGACTAGACTAGGGTGAACCAAACTACTATCTCCCGATCAACGTATCCGTTGAGTCTTGACACGCTCAGACCTGAGTACCCAGGCGGAGTCGGTGTCATGTACCTGCAATTCCTGCAACCAAGCAATAACATGCATACAACTATATATATATAAAGCATTAAGCAGTCACACCGTGCGGAGAAAATCACAAATATCACAGGGCACTCACAAGCGAGTGATGCCATTCCGTTCTCCACACCAATACACTTCACATCGGACTGACGAAATAAATTAACAGTTAGTCCATCATAAACATGTACATAGCATTAATCAATTGAAAATAAACATCTACGCTATATCAAATCATGTCTGAAAACAATAATCACCAAACAATGTATCATAATGTCACAGAATAAATCCACTGTCGCTCAAAACTAGCGATCAAAATATCCAAACAAAGCATCATAGTCTAACAATGTGAAAACATAACAGCAGAAAGCATAAGCACAAACGGAGGGGTACTACATCCTCCCCCCTAGGATCAGGCTTGCTCCTGAAAGCCTGCGAACAGATAGGGATAAAGTTCCCTCATGCGTGTCACATCCTCCCAGGTAGCAGAAGCCTCATAGCTAGGATCCCATTGGACCCTCACCTGATCAACGTCTCGACCCCTGAGACGAGCCTGGTGCTGTAGAATGGCCACGGGCTCCAAAGTTAGCTGCCCGTCCTCACCAACGATTCCAATCACGTGGATATGGATGATATGGTCTAAGAACTGATACATGAAAAACATCATGAATACAAGACAAACTGGGTGGTAAGGCGAGTCGATACATAGGACCAATTCTTCTAAGATCTCGAATGGCCCAACAAAACGAGGCGCAAGCTTAGAGCCTTTTCCATAACGGATTGGACTCTTTCGCGGTGCACTCAAAGAAACACTCTATCACCTACAGCAAACTGTCGATCTATCCTATGCGCATCGGCATATTTCTTTTGCCTATCCTGAGCTGCTATCAAATGCTCTCTAATACGGTCAACCTGTTGCTCCATGTCACGAAGCATCTCAGGTCCAAGTAATACTCTATCCTCAAGTCGATCCCAACTTAGTGGAGTTCGACAAGGACGACCGTATAATGCCTGAAAGGTGGCATACCTATGGAACTCTGATATCCGTTATTGTAAGCGAATTCTACTAAATACAGATAATCCTCCCAACGTGATTGTTGGTCCATTACGTACATCCTAAGCATATCCTCTAATATTTGGTTAACTCTTTCCGTTTGACCATCAGTTTGAGGATGATACGCTGAACTAAAGTTCAACTGTGTGCCTAAGGCATGTTGTAATGAAGTCCATAACGCTGAAGTAAATACAGAATCTCTATCAGAAATAATCCTACGAGGAATTCCATGTAATCTAACTATGTCCTCCATAAATATCCTAGCTACGGATGAAGCATTGTAAGATGATCGTACAGGTGAGAAATGAGCTACCTTAGTCAATCGGTCAACAGTTACCATAATGGCATCATGTCGACGTGATGACGTAGGTAACCCTACAATAAAATCAACGGATATAATATCCCATTTCCATTCAGGAATGAGATGTGGCTGCAATAATCCAGCAGGATGTTGATGCTCAGCTTTGACTCGCTGGCATTCAAGACATCTCGATACATAATCAGCAATATCACGTTTCATACCAGGCCAGAAATACAATTGCCGAAGATCGGCATGCATTTTCTTGACTCCTGGATGAGCTGAATACGGAGCTCGATGAGCTTTAGTCATGATTAAGGTACGAAGACTCTCAACATGTGGTACATAAATACGACCTAAATGCCATAATATACCATCTGATTCTAAGACATAACCTGCAAATCGACCTTCTAAAGGTCTACCAGATTCAATCCCCGACCTTACTTCCTGATATAATCTATCAGTAGGAAGTGCAGCTAATATTTGACCTCTCAAATCTACTTCAAGAGTAGTAGCAGAGATCTCATGTCGACATCGGCTAAGAGCGTCAGCCACTACGTTCTCTTTGCCTTGAACATATTTTACTTCAAAATCGTACTCACACAAGAACTCCATCCACTGTCTCTGCCTAGCATTCAAGTTAGGTTGGGTAAAAAAGTATTGCAAACTACGGTGATCAGTATGAAGTTCAAAACGATGACCTAATAGGAAATGTCTCCACTGAACTAATGCATGCACAACTGCAGCTAGTTCTAAATCATGAGTAGGATAGTTTAATTCGTGATCCTTGAGTTTGCGAAACTCATAAGCAATCACACGCCCATCTTGCATCAAGACTGCCCCCAAACCCTCTAAGGATGCATCCGTACACACTACAAAATCCTTAGGAGGATCAGGAACAATGAGTATGGGCGCATTAGTTAACTTTTCTTTAAGAGTCTGAAAATCCAACTGACACTGTTCTGTCCAAACAAACTTCTTCCCTTTCCTTTGAAGAGAAGTAATAGGATGACCAATCCTAGAAAAACCCTCTACAAAACGCCTATAGTAACCAGCTAGTCCCATAAAACTACGAACTTCACCTACATTAGTAGGCGCGGGCCAATCTACAATAGCTTGGATTTTTGAAGGATCCACAGCAATACCTTTTCCGGATATCACATGTCCAAGGTATTTTATTTCAGTTTGAAAGAAGTCACACTTCTTCAGGTTTGCATACAATTTATTTTCCCTTAAACATTGCAATACCTGTCTCAAGTGTTCTTCATGTTCCTTCATGTTCCTCGAATAGACTAAAATGTCATCGAGAAATACCAGGACAAAGCGATCAAGGTATGTACGAAAAACACCATTCATTAGACTCATAAATACTGAAGGTGCGTTCGTTAACCCAAATGGTACTACTGTGAATTCGTAGTGCCCATATTGAGTTCGAAAAGCAGTTTTATGGATGTCTGCTTCAGCTGTACGCAATTGATGGTAACCGGATTTCAAATCGATTTTAGAGAACACATTAGCTCCCTTAATTTGATCAAAAAGATCATCGATTCTTAATCGTTACCTTGTTCAATTGACGATAGTCAATGCACAGCCTAAGAGATCCATCCTTCTTCTTTACGAAGATGACAGGTGCTCCCCAAGGGGAAACACTTGGACGAATGAAACCCTTTTCTAATAGTTCCTCTAACTAAATGCGAAGTTCCTCTAACTCCTAAGTTGTCATTCTATAAGGAGCCCTAGATATAGGTTCAACTCCAAGAACTAGGTCAACTCTAAAGTCAATATCCCTCTTCGGTGGCATTCCAGGAATGTCATCGGGAAACACATCTGCGAATTCCCTAAGAATAGGATGATCATCAAGAGATACCTCTTGACTCTCACCCTCTTCTAAATCAGTAACTGTTGTTGCAAACAGTTGACATCCCTGACGAAGACATCTCTTTAATTGCATAGCAGATATCATCCGCAAAGAGATAGGTCTTTGAATACCTACGATTTCCACTTTCGCACCTAAATCATTAATGCAACTAACTATCTTAAGTCGACAGTCAATCACAGCATGACACGATGCTAGCCAATCCATACCTAAAACTATGTCATACGATCCTAAGGGTGTAACATACAAATCTACTAAGGTAGTTAACGTACTAATTTTAAGTTCACAGTTATGTACTAAGTTTTCTACTGCTACTTTCACCCCTGAGGCGAATTCAACTTGCCACTTACCACCTTGTTTTACCACCACAAGACCACAACGGTCTACAATGGTTAGTGAAATAAAGGAGTCAGTGGCTCCAGAATCAAAAAGTATAGAAACACTAACACCATGTAACTTACCTGAAGTTTCGACCACCGTGTTCTGGTGATCGGCTTGGCGGTCATTAACCGCAGCATATACTGTATGTGCTCGTCCTGCATCTCCCACCGTAGGCTCTGAAACTGTAGGTCGAGACCCATAACCAATAGAACCTCTCATCGGACACTGCCTAGCTATGTGTCCCTGCTTCCCACATGAATAACAACCTGTGCCTCTGTCGAATCCTCTGCCACCCGAAGGTGCATTGGATTGTTGAAAACTACCCCTACTGATGGTAGACTGAGCACTCTGCGCAGGCTAATCCTACCTATTGCGCTTATTGCGCCACCAGTTACGACCCTTTCCTGTTTGAGGACTATTTTGTTGTTGTGGTTGAGGGTTATTGTTCTTTTGAGGAGTTCGTTGTTGTTGTTGCTGCCCACCCTTTGTGGGTGTATGTTGGTTCTTGGAAGAACCACATGTCTGTACCTGTCCACCCCATGGACTAAAACCTGCTGCAGGAGCACTCCCAATCTGCACTCCTGTGTGCCCACCTAAAGCCATAATAAGGTTCTCCTCTACAATGCGAGCCTTCTCCACCGCAACTTCCATAGTCTTTGGCTCAAAGACTCGGACACCACCACTGATGCGGGTGTTTAAACCCCTGATGAAGTGTTGTACTAGCATAGGCTCATCATCGCCTATACCAGCATACTGCTTAAGTTCATAAAACCTACGTTCATATTGCTCTACAGAAAGAGCCAACTGACATAGATCATGGAACTCGTCAGCCCTACGCTGCCTCCAGTGTTCCAAAAGGAACTGAGCTCTAAACCTCTCGAGAAACATCTCCCAAGACATAGAACCAATATCCAAGTGGAGCTTCTGCTCCTCTAGGAGCCACCAAGTAGAGGTGAATCCTCTCAAGTGCATAATAGCGCATCTGGCACGGGTATTGCTACCGTAAGGGTGCATGGCAAAGCATCTACCCAAATCCAATAGCCAGGTCTCAGCCTCTAAGCCGCCTCCTGAACCATCAAAGGTAGGAGGGCATGCCCTCAGTAAATCCCTCATATGACTTGTAGTGATAGCATCCTAATGTGTTGTGTCCTCTACTCTCCTAGGAGATCTATCCCTCTCTCTGACAACCTCCTGCTCATCTACCTGTCTAGGTCAAAGATGAGCTAGGACCTCCTCTAATAATGGACGTATCTGAGAACCCTCTACTGCTGACTGTTCAAGATTTTGTCCCTCATTTCTCTGACCCATCTGTTCTACCTTATCACTGTGATGAGGGCTAGGAGGGGGAGTAACCTGAGGGATTGGCCCTCGGCCTCCACCTCGACCTCTACCACAACCTCTTCCTCCTCGCCTAAGTATGTTCCTACACATAACAATAACGAGTCTTAGATACTATTCAACCAAGGCTAACAGTTGCGACACTACGTACTAGGTTAACCTAATGGGCTCGTGATTACCCAGAGTGTCCAGTGTTTGTAACCTTGGTTCTGATACCAATCTGTAATGCCCTGTCTTAATAGCCTAAGAATGTTGCAAATGTGTATAATGGTGTAATAATTTTTTTTTTTTAAGTTTAATTATTAAGTTAATTAGTTGCATACATTCATTAGGCTATGCGACGTTACACTACTTTGAGTTTCCATAAGTGACTTAAGCATTTCGCATTCCACATATTAAATTATAACATATACATTTAAAGATAAACATTGCATTCCATTTGAATACCATTCATAATAACATAAAGTACAAACATGTTTTTTTCTTACATTGCATTTAATCACATATACAACACTCATCCATCTTGATGAGGTAGTTCAATAAAAATTACAATTACAATTACAAGTGTTCACCTCACAACATTCGAGGGATGTTTTATAAATACAAAATTTACAATATACAATGATGATAAATTCATAAGTTCCAAATGCGAGCTCTCCATCCATGAAGCTCTCGATGCCATGATCACAAACTGGGGACCCAACGGAGTAAGGTGCATGTTCCACCCAACCATGTGGTACCCGTAGGTCCACCCCCCGTACTAGGAGATAGTAATAAGGTTACCTAGACCTAATCTACTAACCCTAGACACTAGTACATAACAATCTTATACATATACATATAATTATATTAAATATTCCTGAATTACGAATTTCATATTATATATAAATCGGACTTAATAAATGTTATATAAAAATCTGTATTATATATATAAAATCCGAATTTAATAAATATACCTTAAAATTCGCAACTAAATTTTTGTTTAAGTTTTATTTAATACAGGGTAAGGCTCCCACGACCTTCCCGTGGGAAGGACGCAGCCTTGCCAGGGCTGCGCCCACCACTGTATCCTTTGGGGAAGGTTTCGGCCCTCCCCCTATGCATTTAAATTTTTTTTTTTAAATATAAAACATATAAAATCTCTGAGGAATTTTCGGCGATTAATTAAATCGCGTCCGGCATGTTATATGGATTCGCTCCACGCGAATTTGTACAGCAGGTTTTTAAATCAATATTTTTTTATTGATATATATACATATATATATGTATATATATATATTTTTCAATATATATATTATTTTCAATAATAGTAAATCACTGTATCTGTATTTTTTAACAATCTTTTTAATAGGAAATGGAAAGAAATATTTTCATTCTGAACAAATTGATTTCCAAAATAATATATATATAAAAACAATAACAGAAGTTTTTTTTTAAACAAAATAAATCTCCAATTTTATTTTTTTTGTCCAAATCAACCAGATAAATTTTATCATGAAACCCTCTATGGTTTTGTAATTTCACCTGTAGGTTTTCTACTGTTGAAAATTAATTTTCACAAAGATTCTAATATTTAACAGCAAGAATTTCTTTTCTTTCTCTTCTAAAATTCTTCATAAATCTTTTCTTTTTTTTTAAAATAAAATCTTTATGAAATTCCCGAAAAAACAAAACACGGGAAAATCTAACTAATATTTTCTTCAACATTCTTTTCAAAAGAAATTATATTATACAAAGAAGAATACCTGTAGCTTGAGATTTGACTGTAGAAAATAAATACTCTGTTGCCTGTAGCACACAATCCTCCAAAGCTTCTTCAACAAACACAAAAGATCTACCCACCAAGGGATCTTCCACAAATATACAACTAGATATAGGGAAATAACAATTTCCAAGAAAGAATCAATTTTACACAACCAATTTTTTTTTAATTTCCCCGAGAAGAAAAACTGATAACTCTGCCGTAATTCCCAGATCCCTAATATCCTTCAAGAAAATTTTCAACAACTCAATAAATAAAACTTGCACACATGTCGAGAAGATGCAAAAATATCTCAACCACTTCTCGGATAGCTTTTCTTTTCAAATTGCATGCACATAATAATTTTATTTAAATTTAAAAATTCAAATTCAAATAACATGCATTTATTTTATTTATTTAAATTTACAATTTTCAAATGCCATTTCCTCATATTAATTTAATTTCAAATAAACTATTTACACACTTAATAATTTAATTAAATTAAATTAGTTTAATCTTTTAAGATCAACCATTTAACCAAATAAGCTAATTAATTAATTAAATAATTAAGCAACTAATCTCTTCCACATTTAAAAATTAATTTAAACAACAGTAAATTAAAGCACAGTAAACTAACATTAAAATTTAACCAAATTTTTCCTTTTCAAACAATTTATCCAAACAGAAAATGACAATACAACCTATGACTCAAACTAAAAATAGATGATGTACTAAGACCAGGATTAAAGACTAGACTAGGGTGAACCAAACTACTATCTCCCGATCAACGTATCCGTTGAGTCTTGACACGCTCAGACCTGAGTACCCAGGCGGAGTCGGTGTCATGTACCTGCAATTCCTGCAACCAAGTAATAACATGCATACAACTATATATATATAAAGCATTGAACAGTCACACCGTGCGGAGAAAATCACAGATATCACAGGGCACTCACAAGCGAGTGATGCGATTCCGTTCTCCACACCAATACACTTCACATCGGACTGACGAAATAAATTAACAGTTAGTCCATCATAAACATGTACATAGCATTAATCAATTGAAAATAAACATCTACGCTATATCAAATCATGTCTGAAAACAATAATCACCAAACAATGTATCATAATGTCACAGAATAAATCCACTGTCGCTCAAAACCAGCGATCAAAATATCCAAACAAAGCATCATAGTCTAACAGTGTGAAAACATAACAGCAGAAAGCATAAGCACAAACGGAGGGGTACTACATGATGCACCAAAATAGTAACTAAGACCTTTAAACACAACTTACATACACAGTTCAAACAATGACAGAGATTGGCTTACACAACTCACTTTTGTATGTCTCTTGCATAAGTGCTTCATAAGAAGGTTTTAAAGCTAAACTCTTAGAAGGAAAGAAATTTCACAACTAAAAGAATTTGCATTCATAACACAGCTTATAACCTGCAACATACATACTTTCTTGCAAAAAGGTGCTAACATGAGACAAAACTACAAGGAAATGTACAAACTTCACAAGTAATCTCATCAATCAACTAAAATGCACACAATAAAGCAGAAAATGAGAAGGAAAAATAACTCAATTTCATTTATTTTCAAGGTGCTCACTGGTATACATGCAAAAGAGTTACAAAATATGCAGTATCTTCAAAGGACTCCAAAAAAATTCACTAAGTAAAATTAGAGCATAATCAGAACTGAATACAAAATGAGTCAACAAGTGACTATAACCATCCTCTTCCAAGATCCACCAAAAAAAGGACCTAGAACCTTCTTGGTCGTATGTAACAATAAAGCCAAAAATATAGCTACCATATCTCCTTCAAAAAGGCTCCAAAATGCTGAAAAAGGTCAACTTTGACCATGTCCATCATGAAGGCATGAGAAACTAACTCCTAGATATCTTCATTCCCTCCAAAAGGTGAGTAAAAACTCCCTACATCTCCTCCATATGTCGACTAACCTCTCTAACCTCTCCTATATGATTGCAAGGCATAAAAACTTAATTAAATCCTCTTTAAGGAATTTACAAGGCATAATACTTCATTTTTGCATTAAAAATAGCACTTAACTAAGTGATTTATAACACATCACTCTTAGTTAAATGCTTTACATTTCAAATTGAATGAAAAAAAAAAGATCATAACTGGATCCATGAGGAAAACAATGCAAAGATAATGCAAGTTATGAAGGCATTTACACTTAGCATATACAAGGGGTTCGTAAAGTTTACTAGGCATGAAATCCCACAGGCATATTAGTTTTTCATTTCAAAAATAAAATGAAAGGCCTAAAATGCCTCAAGTCCTATCGGCATGTGCTTTAGGGTTATGAAACCCTAGCAACAAAAACCAACCCTAAAAGTTGCAAGGCATTTCATTTTGCAACATCGAGCTTTCTGGAGTTTTCCTTGGTTGTCGACATAGGGTTTGTATCTTGCACTCTCATGGAAAATTTTTGGAAGTCTAAAGTGGCATCTTCATTAGACTTTTGTGCAAAACAATAAACACAAGCTCAGGTGAGCTTCTGGTGAACACATTTTGCATTTCTCTTTTCATTTCTGTAGGAAAATACACTCTAACTCAAGCTCTTTAAGTGCAAATTTTGAACACTTTGTTTCTTGTATCCCTCTATGATTCTTTCATGCATTTCTCTTGGCATTTCTATGCCACGAGTGTGTGTTTCAAATGCACATTTCAAGCATTTTCTATAGGAAATATAGAAGAATGGTTGCAGCCTCATCTATTTGCAGGTACTGGGTTTTCCTTTTGCTTAACTGTGGTCGACTCTCTTCCATATTTTCTTTTACAGGCCTTGAGGGGTTTTTAGTTTCTTTATATTTGAAAAAAAATCCTGAGTTAATTTTCAACAGGTTGCAGCTTGATCCTTGGGCTTTCCATTTTCTCAGAATACTTGGTTTTTGGGTCTTCCTTCATCTTTTTGCAAATACAAGGGCTTCTCCTCATTCTTTTATGTTGATTTAAATCATGGGAATCTTTGTTTTCCTTGTGATTCCAAGTAGTAGTGACCAGCGGTGCCATAATCACCTTGTTGTGAAAAAAAAATGTGCAAGACCATAATATGAAAGATATTTTATGAGATGTTGGACAGTTGAAACAAGAGTTATCTCAGTCGACTGTTTCACAAGAAAATGTTGCCCCATGAAAGAAAAATAGGTTTGCTAAATGATTCAAAACCCATGCACAGTACGAGTATAACTCAATGACTCTACACATCTTTTCCATTCCTTCATGAACACTACCCTTTTCACTAACTTGCAATTGCAAGGGTCATCCAAGCTTCAATATTTCTATGGCCATTCTAGGTCTTCATTCTTGCACAAAGAAGGTTTATCTTTTTTGGGTCTTCCAAAAAAAATGTTCCTTTTATTTACTATCCCTATGAATCCTCATGGTCATGGCTCGGCCCTAGGTTTTGTAGGTGAGAAGCACTGCAATTTTTTTCAATTTTGTTCAAACCTTATGAAAAAATGCTTCAAATTTGGCACAAGCAGACTTCACTTTAAACCATTTTTTCTCCTTAAATCTTCTTAAAATGCATTCACTAAGGCACAAAATTGAATGTGTCTTTCTTATGTTGTCCCTGGTGAGTTTAAAGTATCAAAGTCATTGTTCTCAAAATATTATAACGGTTGTCTATATGAAAACATATATCATCATATGTGTAAACTCAAAAGTGACTTTCTACTTCATTGTGCCTTGTTTCCACTCTTCACTTTGCAATTCTATTATATTAAAAATTCCCTTATGTTCCTACTCATTGGACAATAATAGTGTACATTGGTATTAAAAATATAAGAAATCTAGAAACTAATGCATTAATATCCCTGTCTTTGCAAGTTTCATTGCTCACTGTTCTTGCACCTGAAGGTTCTCTTGGTACAAACAATCTAGGACAGTTATTTATACTTGTTGAAATCACTGTCTTTTCATGTTCTTTTACGATGCAGAGTATATCAATTGATGCCTATGGCTTGATGTACCATACTCATCATGCATCTAATCCATTCCCACTCCTAGGTAGCTCCATTACCATGCATGAATCTCCCTTCATTTGAACACACTCACACTATGATGCACTGTTTACTTAAAATGTACTTATGATGATTCAATTTCTGCATTCAAGTGAAGTATTTTGCTTCTGGTTCACTATTGTTTGATCACTATTTCATTAGCCAGATGGCTATCATTTCAAAGCAATACTAAACCTTTATGCAACTTCAATAATAGTTATCTAGTGTTGCAATATGACAAATCTAAACATGCTTTTCTTTTGTTTTCATGTTGAAACCAATGGATATGTTTCCCTTATTGATTGCAAAAGTGACAATAAATCATTAGATGATCTTGTCACTGCTTTTACATTGCATTTATGACTCTTTGTCTCTTATAGCTTGCTAACTATCTATTTTCCAATGTAATGCTATTGTTTATTAATGAATTCAATCTGTATAAGGAACTATCTTTCATTCCAAGAGGAGCTTATCACTGCATTGTAATGTGGATGCTCTATTTTTCATGACTGTCCCTCATGATTCTCAAAAATATTGTTTCTTGATTAATGATTGCACTCCCTCTATGCATGATCAGTGCTCACTAAACTTTAATTTATGAAAACCATCATGGAAATTCTATTGACCAGCATTGTATCATGTTGATATTGGTAACAGAGTGCCCTTATTAATAGGAAAGAACCCCTATTAATAAGGTATCTATCTTTTATCAATATCATCATGGTTATGAAAACTTGTTTTCAAGGATTCCATAGATGATTCAATATGCAACTATCCCTCCCAAACGGAACAAGAGGGAAGCATGTTGGGCTCAACCCTTGTGGGAGCCCATTTTACTCCACATGCTTTGATCAAATGAAACAAACCAGTAATAAAGACTTCACCTATTCCTACACAGTGAACAAACATGTTAGATAAAACAGAGCATATGATAGATGTTTATGATAACCTCTATATTTTCCCGGACATTTGTAATATGTAGAATATTTTAATGATTTATGAGGATTAGGTTGTATGTTTGTAGATGTTTTCATATGTAATGATCGGTGATCCCGAGCTCTAACAAACTTTTCCTCATACATGCAGGCAACCTTGGAGAACTAGAGGCAAATTGTGGAAGTTGGACAAGCAAGAGAACTAAAGCAGATGCAACAATTCAACTCAACTAGGATTCGTCATTTAGGCAATGGCAGATCCCCTTTTATTCCATATGCATTTTTTCCTTTATGTATCTATAAATGTATAGTCTATTTCCTTTATTGCATTAAAATAGTTAGTCCCACAGCTTGTGTGGGACACCATACATTTATGATTATCAATAAAGACTACTTTTATGCAACATTTGTTCTCTCTCTCTCTCTTCTCTGTTGTGTGCATTTGCATAATGTAATAATGCAATATTTTGATCATTTCTTGTATGCATATGGATATAACATAGCAGAGTAGAATGTATACCTTTTATCTTTTCTTTGCAAACACTATCTCAACTCTACCCAATTGAGCTAGTAGCTAAATTAGGTAACAGTTATAACCATGGATTACATCTTCCAACTACTTTTTTTTTTCCTTTATTGAAGGGACCATCATCCTATAATTATGTTTTTGCTCATTCATTTTGATGATGTTCACCTCCACTAGACCATCCTTAGCCTTCTCAACCCATATCATCTTAATTTTTTCTCCATCTTATTTGGAAAATTAGTCCCCAAATGTGAATAGCTTCAACAAGCTACACAAAAGAATTCTTGTTCTTTGATTTTTATTGATTGTGTTCATTCCTCAAACAAAGTGTTAATGTATATCTCTGTTGGAATTGGTTTGATGAAGGTGACATAGATTCTGGAATATATGAATGAGTTTTTTTAGGTTCTTCTCATCAATCTCCAGAGTAACTCCAAAAATGTTGTAGATCTTATATAATTGATTCATAGTCCAAAACTCAAATGGTAAGTGTGAGGTCCAACACTATCTATGACAATTGTGACCTTTTTATAAGTCCAAATATGTTGATTAATGAATTATTCAATATTTTGATCAATATTGTTTAAATATAATATAGCATTGACAATGTTGATGGATAAAATAATTAAATCTCTAATTTCTATTATCCTAGAGTATTATGATGGAGTGTGTGTGTGAAACTAATATTTATATATATTTGAGTTTTGAAGGTATAAAATAACACCAATGATTGTGCTCAACTACATACTTAATGTTTAAATCTTTCCATGACTTAGTTAAAAGATTATTGTAGTAAATGTGTTTTACTAAATATGATTTGGCAACTCATTAGGAAAGTATGAGAATTATAGGGTATCTAGATTTCTTATAAGCATCAAGAGATAAGCAGATTTGAATTGATATGAGCAAAAGAATGAAATGTATTTTAGTACAAGTTATTTTCTAATATGTGTCATGTTTTGTGGAAAGAGGTAATACTTGAGAATGAAATAGGACCCTTGTAAATAATGAAGAAATTCAAAATGAATAAATTCCTAACATCGTTGATGGTAAATTGAGACAACTCTAACTGACAACGAGGATACTTAAGGTAAACTAACAAGGTAATTTATGTAAAAAAATTATTTAGCTACATAATGATGTTTGGTAATAAATGATTATTCAAGGATTTAATAAAAAGTACAATGGAATAATTAAGGTTAGGATTTCATTATTTCTAGAGATAGATTCAAACTCTTATTTTGTATCGAAGGAGATAAAGATTATATATATTGATATACTTCTATGCACTGACCTATTGAGTTGAATCTAATTGAAAATAGGAGCAGGTGACTCCCATGAGTTTTGGATCATATGTGTTAAAAAAAATGTTTAAGAAATGAGTGCCATTAGGAAGAAGGGAGAACAAATTCATACCCTTGTCAATGCTTCACTTGGTCAAATTTCTCGAATGTGACCATCTGTAATAAAAATTAAGTCAGTGTGGAGTTAAAAGTAAAGGTCAAGTGACTACTATGGTTGTGGTTTAGTTATTTGAGTTTCTAAATGTAAGGAAACTTGTAGCCATCTAATGACAATTTCCACATAACCCAAATCTGAAATCATGCAAGTAAATACTCAATATCAACATGCAAGAGAATAGACAACATACCCATGAAATATGACACAAGATATACCTTGGGAAAACCCTCAAGAGGGAAAAACCCAGCCTCCAAAAGCATCCACACTCCATGTTTTTTTTTTTAATAAAAGGATATAAGCAGACTAAATATATTTATATAATAATGTAACATATTACAATAATATTGTTTTTCAAGTCCAAATTCAAAATTCTAAGGAAACCTATACGATATCTGCTTGTTAGATACAAAAATCATGCTTCATGTATTATTCATCAATGAAAACCCATTACAATACATCTGCAGAGACTCCATGAACACTTCTGAAGCACAAGTTATCCATGCATTCCATGTGACCAAGCATGAATCCACACATCCCATGCCATACTTCAAACCCCCATGCATGCACAAGCTCAACCTGTTAACCTGTAGAAAACTCTCCAACCCTAGACAACTACCCTTGTGGCTGCTTTTATAGAAGCAAGCTCCCACAAAACCACCAAGTGGTATTACATAAACCATGTGCCCAAAACCATGAACTTACAATATCATGTGACCCCACATTTAAGATTGGGTACTTTATTATATTTTATTTTTCCCCAATATTAAATAATTACATTTTACAATTAAGTCCCAAAGTTACATACAACATAAAGTGGCCCCAAGAATAATTACATTAAATACATTATGCAAGGTGTACAACACACTTTTTCCTAACAATCTTCCACTTGTATACATTGCATAAGGGGGTAACAAGTAAGCTCAAACATCAAGATAATAAACTCCATAGGCAACATGTACCATCTTGGAATCCAAGTGCTCCATGTGCTCCATCAAGATACCTATAACAATAACCAAGGTGACCACCATCTCATCCATGAATTCTCTCATCCTCCACCATGCCAATGCACTAAGATAAGAACACATCCAAAGATGTCACACTAACTGTCACAAAGAAGCATAATCCTGCCTCAAACCAATATCTCAAAACACAAACACTCAATCCAAAGGTAATGAATATGCACCAGTAGCTATCAAGAATGAATCACCATAGCTGAAATGACACCCATAGAAAATTCCAACACATCCAACTATCCACACCTCCAAGGTATACATAACATAGTAAACTCATATCAACATATCCACCCATAAACCACAATAACAAAATCCATGTGCAAACCTGACAAAGAGTGGCGTACACATCCAGGAGCTCCCAATACATGGGAAATGTCCAGATGAATGCAAACCTGGAATGAGCGTATTCAATGTGTTGCTTCATTAACATTCTAGAAATAAGGCACCATCACAAGTGATCAAGGCATACCAAGTCTACTAACAGCATCACATAGAAGATGTAAACATGTAGTACCAAGGAACATCCATAATTATATGCAAAACTTGCAAACCAAATACCTATAGCACGTCCTCCTACACATTCCTCTAAATGCCAAGTGTGTCAAGTATGATCTCCTCCACAACACCCCATAACAAAATCCATAACAATATCCAACCGTCCAATCACCAAGATCAAACATAACATATGTATCATGTAACTAATCATGGATGTAAGCATCTCAAAACAAGAAGATCAAACTCAAAGTAACCATTCCCAAACCAAGGAAATTGGCCCAATAAATCATCTCCTAAACCCAACATGTACAAGGATATAAACATGACAACACTCCTCAAATGAACCCTCCAAAACCAAATACCCATCCAGCTCAAGATCCATATCCATGAGAAGAGAAATCATAAACATAATGCACCTAAAAGAAAAATGGGAAATACCTCTCAAGTGAACCACCAAGTAGACCAAGAGTGGGGAATGAGAATGCTCCCCCAAGATATCCAAGTCATCATGACTCAACCAAGAACACTCTCCTCATAGGTCTAAGTTGAACTCACTTCCAACCAAGGTGTAGGCTCCTTGGACTTCCTGTTGAAATCTCATCAAGAGTAACCATCTCAACAACATGTATCTAACCACAAGAGAACTCCAACCTCACCTACATCTCCAAGTATCCATGAGCACCTATAACCAACCAATCCATGCTAAAATCCAAGAAAATGATCAAAGTACTCAATACAAAGAGAACCAACCAAGATTAAAATCATAGCTCCAACTACAGAATCAAGAACATAAACATGACATCATGATCTCACATCTTCTCAAAAGAAGATCACATGCTCAAATCATCATAACATGTACCATGCCACAACTCTAAACCGATAATCAAGAGTATACCATGACATAATAACAAAACCATCCTGCAACCAAGGATCACCTTTCAAAACCAACAAGTCATAAACAATACCTCAACATCTCCAACACCTGATGTCAATGAACTCTCACTGTAGCACACATAATCCAAGAGCTCCTCCATGACACCAATCAACCCCTACTAAAGACAACCATCCATAATAAAAAATGAATCCACATCATTTCCAAATGCTCCCACTTAACCATGATATCGAGCAATTCTATGGCATCATGATGCACACAACCAAAACCACATCACTTTCATAAGCTCACACCAAAGTTGTGAATCCAAGCTCTCAATGACAACATGATAACCATCCTCTTAAGTAAGAAGATACACCAAAAAACCATCATATCCATCACCTCCAATCCATCACTGTCAAAAGCTCCCACTAAACCATGTAACCAAGCTATCCATGACATCGTGAAACCAATCTCCTCAAACCAAGAAGATACACCACCACAACTTGAATCAAGATCCAATATAGCACCACAAAAAATGCACCTACATAAACCATCATGACATGCCAAAGTCTCTAATGCACAAGAAACATCCATGACACCATGATCACCACCAAATGTACCAACAACTCAACCCAATCGTGTCCACATATCTACATAATCATAGTCAACTGCATAGGTCTCATATCATGACTGTACATGGTAATACCATCTCACCTCCTCAACATGACAACAAAACCAGCAAACCAAGTGACTAAACCAAGCCACCAAAATTGAACATGCATCAACACTGAAATATCAATGGGAAAAGACAACCCATGTCTAAGTCATAAATGCAACATGTAAGTATAGACCACCTAAAACATTGCACAACTTGTAGATACAACAATGCAACATAAAGAATCCAACTATTTATTGATAACCATGTCAAATAAGAATAATCTAAGATGTACAACTGAGTATACAATGAATCAAACATCAAATCTCCAAGATCTTATCATCCATAAACTCATAGTATCACCATAGTCAAAGTAACCCATAAACAACTTAGATAAAGAAAATAGAAAATAAAGCATGCCAAAATAACTCCAAACCTAGTCCACTATGTAGTGCTCTGAACAAGCTTTTCATTGACTATTTGAAGTCCAAAATCTGACTCTGTATGCACCCGATATCACCTCTCGAAGCTCAAAATGAACACCTAACTTTGACCAAGAAAAACACTATAAAAACTTTAAAATATGGAAAAATATTTAGCACCACAGTGTATAGCTTTGAGTCACCTTTCCAATGAGTCCAAAGAGTCGATAATCTGACATACTAAGTGAAAGTTACATGCGTTTGAAAAAAACTGCTATAAAATGTCCAATTAACCCTGCTGGGGTGGCGCTACGGTAGCTCCATCGACAGCCCACCGGTGGCGGTGGCCGGCCGGTGGCAGATTTCAAATTCAATTTAAAAACATATAATTTTTGGTTTTTTCTTTATTTAAAAAAATTGTAAACCCCCCCTTCGGACCCAATGCCATATTAAATCCAACTCATAACCATTTTGAGGTCCGGGGGTTGTGTTTTCCTTCGGCAAACTTTTCATTGAATGAAATTTTATTAAAAAATTTCAAAGTTCAAAAAAACTTGTCGGCGGTTATTTAGTACTGTCGTCGGTGGTACTGGTAAGCTGTCGGCAGCAACCGACAGGTCTACCACTGGCAGTACCAGCCGTAGAGGTGGTACTGAGGGGCTGACCCTCCCCCAAAAACTTTATTTTTTTATTTTTTTCAATCAAAACCTTTTATCGGCCCCCCATTTTGATTTTAATTTTTTCTTTTTCTTTTTTAACAAGAAAAAAAAAATCACCGATGGGAGTTAATTTTTTTTTCTTTTTTAATTTTTTGAATCTTAAATTGACGTTTGTACGGCCTGCAAATAGGGCTTTTTACAAAAAAAAAAATTGTATTTTTCTCTAGTAACCAAAATAGGGAAAATTATATATCAAAATTCATCTCTTGGCCAACTTGAATCCAACCATGAGGTCCATTTTTTCCTAGGAGGCCATTTATAAATTTTTCCCCACAAAACCCTCATTTAAATGCATAACCAAGAAACCCTATTTTGCCAAAAAAAATTCACACCCCAAATCTGCAAACAACCCATCAAAACAACAAACCCAAAACCCTTAGATCTGCAATAAAACACCTACAAAACCCTCATATCTTACCATTTTCTTTCATTATCTCATGCAACCTAGGGTTATCCAATCCACAACCAATGCTCTGATACCACTTGTAAGGAAACTTGCAGCCATCTAATGACAATTTCCACATAACCCAAATTTGAAATCATGCAAGTAAATACTCAATATCAACATGCAAGAGAATAGACAACATACCCATGAAAGATGACACAAGATATACCCTGGGAAAAACCCAGCCTCCAAAAGCATCCACACTCCATGTATTATTTAGCAATGAAAACCCATTACAATACATCTGCAGAGACTCCATGAACACTTCTGAAGCACAAGTTATCCATGCATTCCATGTGACCAAACATGAATCCACACACCCCATGCCATGCTTCAAACCCTCACACATGCACAAGCTCAACCTACTAACCTACAACAAACTCTCCAACCCTAGAAAATTACCCTTATGGTTGCTTTTATAGAAGCAAGATCCCACAAAACCACCAAATGGTATTACATAAACCATGTGCCCAAAACCATGAACTTACAATATCATGTGACCCCACATTTAATATTGGGTACTTTATTATATTTTATTTTTCCCCAATATTAAATAATTATATTTTACAATTAAGTCCCAAAGTTACATACAACATAAAGTGGCCCCAAGAATAATTACATTAAATACATTATGCAAGGTGTACAACACACATTTTCCTAACACTAAATAGGACCTTAGCATCAAGAAAATAATTTGAGGGATAAGGTCTATGGTTAATGTGTAATGGTGTTTATGTGTGGGTTATGTTTTATGTTTTAATTAAATATTGATTCCTTTCAAAATTTAAGTTGTAAGTGGTGTGTAAAAAAGTGATTTTTGGATGCAAGTTTAGAGGTGATTTTATGAGGGTCAAAAAGGTCATAATATAGTTATTTATTTCACTTTAAATCCCTAGGTATAGTACCTATGGGTTGGGGGGATTTGTTTTGGCCATACCTTTGCCCATATCTTATTAATGACCTCTCTTAAATGCCTTGTAACAGAGGTGATGTATTTTGGGGATGAAAGGATGGACTTGACTCATCCCCATCCCAATTTGGTCTCCCTCTCATTTATGAGAAGGGACTTGGGAAAAGGGAGGTGCATGTGCACCATGCATCTTAAATAAAGGAGAGAAGTTGGTGGAAATGTTGGGGTATTGTGAGGAAATTGAAATTGGATGAGATGATGACAAATTTCACCATCTCATCCAAGGGTGTGGAGTCTTAGATTCTTTAAAGGCTCTTGATTTATTGGGAAAGGGGGCTTTCTTTTTATTTTGGAGAGCTTTGAAGAGTTTTTTTCATTTGATTTTTAGTTCATACTTGTGATTTTTGGGAAAGAAGAAAAGCTTGAGAACCATGGGAGAAAGGAGGAGTGATGGATTCAAAAGAGCAGCAAGGAGAAGGAGGCTGCATCTCTAATATGATGTAGAAAGATAAGTCCTCCTTACTCTATTGCTTGTAGTTGATGGTATGAGAGATATGAAGTTTTCTTGGGTTGAAGATGTTTTTTGAAAATATGTGTTTAAAATGTTTCAATAAGTCATTATTTATTCTTTTATTGTGTTAATAAGTTGTGAAAATGGGAGAGTTTATGTGTGTTAGACTTTTATGTTTGGGTTCTAGCAAAAGGATTTAGTGTTAGTTTTCAATCTATGAGTGTCGGTTTCATATGGTTCTCTCAACTCAGGGGATATCTAGGGTCTTACAATGACCTCATGATGCCATGTCAAGGTAGGGTGGAGAGCTTTACTTCTCCTTTTGGTTGGCATCTCTTTTTGACATTAGAAAAACATTGTTAGAATTTAATTATTATTGTTTTCATCTTAATGATAAATTGGAATAAAAGTCATTATTTTTTTAACAATAAATAGGTTTTGAAGGGTACCTAAAACCCTATACAAAAAGGAACAGTGGTAGAAAAGATGAAACAATGGACTGCCAACCCAACACACCAAAAACAAGTTGATTACCAAAACATCAACATACCATCAGCGAAAACAATAGCAAACAACAAAGCAAAACAAACAGCCATTAGAGAAGTTCTTTGAGCATCTTTATCGCTTCCATATCCTTAGATGCTAGCCTATCATGCATCTCCATGATATCATCAACATCTTGTCCAGGGACTATTTTTCACTTCTTGGTTTTTCTCCAAGTACGTACACTCAGTTCAGCACCCAGATCCATGGTATGCATTTCCATGACAACAATCTCCCCCTATCCTTGCTCACATGCTCTTCAAACAGTCCTCTTCCCATCCATTCTTTAGCCTTCTGGTTGAGGAAGACCATGCCTTTAGCCGAAGCCTCCAACTTTTCCCTGCTAATATTAATAATCATGTCCATGTCCTTACGGAGCTGCCTATTATGCTTTTCCAACAACGCTAGCCTCGGCCCATAATCTTTCTTCAAATTTGCTAGCTCGTCCACCACACAACTGACACTGAAATTTAATGACTTGGCCAACCCAAAGATGGAGTCCTTCTCCTTAAGACTACACAGAGTGGAAATATTGCTACGGGAAATAATGTCATGCTTATTGTGGAGGTCCTACACCTCTTGAACCAGCCACATTAGTAAATTAAAAGAAATATCAGCCCCTTCTTTCACCATACTAGACACCTATGAAAAATCCATAGCCCAACAAAACAATCCATGCCCTGTTGTGAGTCAGCAGGAGGATCCTCATCTTGAGACACATCGGGGATGAACTTTGCCTTGCCCCTATCCTTGGACACTGACACCTGAGTAGACTCATCCACATTGACCACAGAATTCACCTTACTAGCCAAAGGGGACCCACCATCTCCATCAAAAGTCAAGTTCAAGTTCCCCAAATTCCCCATCCCATCACCCTAGATATCGTCTGCCACCTCCTAAAATTTATCCCCCACATCCTTAGAACAACCCTTGGCCTTCTTACCACTACAAAGCCCCTCCTTTGCACCCTCCACGAAAGCCTCCTTGAGTTTGTATTTAACACGTGGGAGGGAAGATTTGGCCTTGGAAGTTGAGGGTTTCTTCCCTCTAACGAGGGAATAAAATCAAGTTCTTCATAACCATTAGACCAACCCTCTAATTCCTCTTCAATTTTTATTCCCTCACTCTCTGGAATCTCCTCAATCCAACATTTCCCACTCCCTTTCCTCTTCTTTTTTGAAACAGGGGACCAGGGAGCTTCAACAATGCAGTTAACTTTAATAAAATCTACAATGAGCAACATCAAACCCTCATGTAGAAAAGGGTTTCTAGGGTTCTTAAAACTCAAGATTCCTTCCTCCATAGACATCAAAAGGTAAAAAGGGAAGGACACAAGCTTGCCATGTTGAAAGTGATTTAGCAACATGAAATGGTGACCATACAATGTCGTGTATTTGTTGTCAAGGGTAAAGTACTGCATCAACGCCACTGCCACATCCTTCCAGATAGGTTTAATCTTGGTCCTATCATACCCAACACAGTCCAATCTAACTATTTTAGCATGTTCTCTATCCCAGAGAAAATTATGCCTAGCCGACTACGAGAGATTCTTGTCCTTGTAGAAATTCCTACCTTCCACCGACATACCCGTCACTTCCGCAATGAAATATTCATTGATCATGGTATCCCTTTTAAACATGTTGAGCACCTGGCCATGCCAAGCATCAACAAAATCTTTGGAAATGTTGGCCTTAAAGCCATGCAACCTTTCCATGAAAAGGGTCACACCACCCCTCTACAGAATAGCCCAGACGTCAGTATTGGCTTTGATGTCTTCACAAGAAAGAGGTTTTTTTTTTGCACCTATCCCCACCCATCATCAAAGGCTTTTCACTTGCAAAGAGAAAGCACACACAAAGATAGAAAAACAATGAGGCAAGAGGGATATGAACACCCAGAAAGTGAGTGCATCTGCTAAGGACGGTACTGAGAGCAATTATGAACAAGAGGCTCATACAACTCGGATTTGAATGTCCATGAATTCCAATAAGCATCATCTACGCAAAGAGTCTAATCAACTAGAAAACTCCATAATTCCCACACATTCCAAAAGTTGAGGAGGTGGCCAACGCCAATGTGCTAAGATGCATCATTATGGATTAGAGAGCTTAATTTAATAGGAAGGACGTCATTAGCTTCCCAAAACCTTTTCGACGTCACCCCAAAGTTCACCAACCAATCAACCATAGAATTCGCCTCTCCATAAGCATGAGAAATATATATTTCATCAAATTCTTGAATTAAAGCAAGGGAATCTAATATGAAATTTTGAATAGTCCAAGAGGGGGGGACCCTTTCCTTAGACAATTAACAATATTTAGGGAATCCCCTTCAATACAAAGCTTAGAGATCCCCTTTTCTTTGGCCAACTTAATGCTATGATAGGCTGCAACATCTTTAGCAAAGTGGTTTGTCTGGATTCCCAAAGGGAGCACCACCGCTAAAACTAACCTACCATTGTGATCTCTCAACACTCCCCCACAACTAGTAGGACCGGGATTGCCTTTAGTCGAACCATCAAAGTTTATTTTGTGTCAACCAAGAGGAGGAGGAAACCAAAAAACCCCTTCCCTATCCATATTATCCTTCTTCAAGGGTTTAGCAATATCACAAGAGAGTTTCTAATGGGTATCCACCGTAGCATCATAATCTAAAACCCTCACTCTTCCCGAAATATCAATTTTCTCAACCACCAGCAAAAAGTTCTCCCTGATTGATGACATAATTTTAAAAAAAAGGGAGAGCAAAGAAAGAGAAGCATCCCTGAAAAATCTGTTAAATTCATTGAAGAAATTTATTAGTGCATTGTAATTACAGAGGTTGAAATTTTAGTATACATATGAAAGATTAGATAAAAGTTGTGTATTATTCTTTTGAAGAAATGATGATTCATATTTGAGTTCTAAAGAAGAAAAAATTGAAGATGTAGAATTTGATTTCAATTAAATGTAGTAAGAATATTTCTATAACAAGATTTGTTTATGAATATTAATTCTAAATCCATAGTCAATATATTAAGTATGAGGGAGTGAGTTTGAGCTTCAACCTTTACTACTGAACTCTTTCATACCCTGTCTATTTAAATGCAAATAAAATTATTATTAAGAAGAATCAAAAAATTCTAAGTGATTAATAAGTTCAATCAATTGCAAGTCTCCTATTAATAAAAGAGAAATAAAATAACTCTCATACAATTTCTATTTTATAGAATTATTTTTATATAAATATGTGCTCCATTTTATAGAAAATATTTTATGTATATGACAAATATGTAATTGAATAATGCATATATATACATAAGAGGAATTAAATATTCACTTATCTAAAATGGGTATTCACTTTGTGTATGAAAAAAAAAACATATGTCTGATTTTTTTAAAGTAAAATATAATATATTTAATAATATATATATCATACCATATTATACATATATATTTATTTAAAATGATATACATATTACAATATTGATATTTAAGTTTAAATAAAATAAATAAATAAATAAATAAAAACAAAAATAATATTGGCCACGACCTATGCAGAGCTGAAACCCTACACAGGGTAGCCATTGGGGGGTGCGGCCCCTTACAAAGTGTGGTCTATTGTGGACAATGATTTTGAATTTCCCACACTGCTTTAGCTCCTTCTAGGCTTTTTCACCTAAAAGGAGAAAGGGATGTGATCCAAAATACAAATGTCAACACTCAAAGTTAATGTAAATGAGATTTATTATGTCTAATTAAGATGTATTAATGCACTGATCTGAAAAGAAAATGATTTAATGATGCAAAACCTAAGAAATGCAAAGTGCTGGAAAACACACTATGATATGCAAAAAAGCCTAAAATGCAAGTAAATGATGAAATAAAAAAATAGAATCAAAGAGGTGCACCTAGAATCTGGAACTTGATGTTGGGAGATTCTAGAATCCTAAGAAATTGATTGAAAATGTTGACTCAGACACTTACGCCAGGCTGGGCGACTTAGTCCCAATTTCAAGAAAACTTGTCGGAATAGGAATCTACCAAAATGGGTATCCAAAAATGCAGAAACCACTTTTCAAGCCCGAAAGTGGGACTAATCCACCAGTAGTGGTGACTTAGTCCACCTACAGATTTTGAGAATCTTGAGACAAAATCTTGTAGCCTCAGGTCTGCACTTGCTTTTTTGATAGGTGTCTGCAATTGATTCTACAGAAAACAGGATAAAAAGTGTATCCAAGCTTGAATTATGGTTGTGTTGACTTGAATGACTTTTATTACTTCTTGACCACTTTCCAACACCTATTTCCTTGACAAATATTCCTACAAAGTCTACAAACACACATGCAAAGAGGGGGAAATGGTTAAGGGTTAGAGTATAGGGATTTGCCTTGGTCAAATCCCACTTTGGTAATCAAAACCTATGAAATGAAATGAAATGAGTGGAAAGGGAATGACAAATAAACATGCAATTTCATAAACTTACCAAACCCTTGATGTATAAATCTAAAGATATGCAATGAATTGCTCCAATGGATGACTTGATTGTGCTTAGAGTGCTTGAATACTTGAGAATGATTAAGTTGATTGCTTGAGTGAATGCTTGAATGAATAGGTGTTAAAGTGAGAGGAAAAACCCTTATTTATACTTTATCTTACTAAATTTCCCAAAAATAACGCATCACAGGCCGACCTCAAGGGTTAGAGAATGAAATCCTGCCAAAAAATTTAAATAATTTTGAATTTTGTGCCAAAAAAGGACTAAGTCGCCCCTATTGGTGACTTAGTCCCACTTAAGAAAATTAAGTGGGTGGATTGGGAATTATAGGGAATTAAATGTTGTCCAATAGGAATATCCTCAAAAATAGTTAAAAACGATCGGAAAGTGTATTAAAGGGTCATTTAAGCATGAAAAAGGGTCAAATTAGTGATGACAAGTCTAGAAAAGTGTGAAAGTGGGTTACAACACTTTACAACACTTTGAAATAAGACTTGGTAAGTGATAAAAAGGAGTTATTTAGGTGAATTATAATGAACGGGTCCTAGAAAAGTGTGAAAGTGGGTTACAACACTTCACAACACCTTTACAAGACAACCTAGAAGTCTTAATGATTCACAAGGGTCCAAGACCTAATGTGAATGTGTTGGCCACATTACAACATTAAATCTAGGAAAAATTAAGCCAAAGTCCATAAGAGAGACTCAAGTGAGCATAAAAAATGTCAACTATACATTTTTTGGTGACACATTAAGCCCCCACTTTAGTGAGAGGATGAACTTGCTTCAAACTCTCGCTAAAGTAGCCCAACATGCACATCAAGAGGGATCCAAATGCACTCATGCTGGTAAGATGAAACAAAATAATCAAGAGGGATGATCAAGCCCCCAGAATCAAGATCTCATGGCAAACCAAGCATAAGTAAAAAGGAACACACATGAAGATGAAAAAGGATGAAAGAAAGCTTTGATTGTATTTCCAGCCTGTTGTGGATCAGATCTAGGCCATTTGTTTGGAAAAAGAAATGTGTACTCACTCTGGGGTGATAAAACTCATGGTTGTCCACCGGGTGAGAATTCCCAAGTATACTCACTCTGGGGCCACGTAACTTCTGGTTGTTCACGGGATGAGAAATCCACAACATACTCTAGGGCCACATAACTTTTGGTCGTCCACGAGGTGAGAAATCCCAAAAGGTGGCTATGGGGAACATCGTGTCACGGAATGGGCTTCCCACTCAACCATATCAAAATTATACCTCCTGATAACTTTGATAAAGCACCACATAGAAAATGTTGCTTCGTGCTTCATGAGACAAGAAAATCTTTGTATGCTGAGAACTCGTGAACAAATGCAACGGTACCACAGGCATGCAAGTTGTGTTATGCAAGGTGGTCGTGTGAATGCAAAAATGCAATATGCAAAAGAAATGTTCAAATGAGTCTTGTTAAGTTCATGTGAGGTCTATGACTTAGGGAACATTGTGTCTAATGTCTCCAAGAGAGGACCAATCAAAGAATAGAATATTCGCAACTTAGGGGATGTAGTGCATCGCATCAGGCCACCAAGAGGACTGTAATATGCTAAGATAGATCACACTTATGAAGGACATCACACCCAATGTCATCCACAAAGTGACAAACACATCATATGAAGTAACAAGGTTGCACTAAGAACCAAGAAAAAAAGAAAAATGCAAAAAATGGATTATGCCAATGTATGCCCTCACTTTAAAGGAATTGCTACACACCGTTCTATGAGCAATTTCTTTAAAGTAGCAAATCAAAAATGAAAAAAGAAACAAGACATGAGAGCCAACTTGGAAAGCCCCTATGCCAAGACATACATTTCCGAGTAAGGCTTCATCATGTGAAGGAAAAGGAACAAAGCAAGAGGGGTTTCCCCAAAAAAGGAACACAACAAACACATAAGGGATCTGTGGATTTGGGGTTAGTATGTTCATTGTTGCAATTTTTGTATGAAAGAGCTCAGAACTGTCATCATTCCCCGAATACATAGAACTGGAAGAATGACATAAAGAGAGAAAAAATGAAAGAAAAAGAAAGATCTATTTTCGGTCAACATGGAAGAGACATTGTGGTCTCAACGCCTTGCATCATCCCCAAAAGGAGAAGCACAAGCAAAAAGAAAATGAAAAAGACAAAAGAAAAGGAAAAGATTTTGGGTCAACATGAAGGAGACATTGTGATCTCAATGCCTTGCATCATCCCCAAAAGGAAAAACACAAGAAAATACAAACTAAAAGGAAAAGGGACCGATTGGGTCAACATCAAAGAGACATAGGGCATCTCAACGCTTTGCGTCATCCCCAAAAGGAAAAATAAAAAAGTGAAAAATAAAAAGGAAATGTACGACATATAGAAGAATAGAGGTACAAATAGAGGAAGGGCACAAAGAGAGAGAGAGAGAGAGAGAGAGTGAACATCAAACGCACATTACGGGGGAACACGATACGCACATGCAAATGCAAGTCAACCATTAGCCATGTTATTGGCTTCATAATCTTAGATAGTATAAGCGGAAGATGAATAAGGCAGTTAAGGGACAAGGACAAATTCATGACTAGGACAAGGCTAACAGCTTCTTTCCCCCACTGAATGTAAGGAAAAAATGAATCGAGGTGGGTGATGAAAAGGATCATGCAATAATGAGAATGGATAATTCTACAACTATTGCATGATGAGGGGAATTGGTTTAAGAAATTATGGGATGACAGGATAACAGTCGCTATCAGTGAAGTGATACTTGTTTAGTATGTCCTTCAATGTTTGACATTCATCAATTCGGTGACCAAGAACATGATGATATTTACAATATGGTACATTGGAATCTTTAGGATGGATTACCAACTTATTCATAGGTGGTAAGAGAATGAGACCTCTGTTTAAAAGCATTTTAAGTTTCCTTTCACATTTAGGTGGTGGATGGAGAGGAAACTTGAGTTTTTTCAATTTGTAAGGTTGTTTGTGTTTACTAGATTCTCATTTTCATGAATGGATGGAGGAAGAGGACCTATGGGGATCCTAGCATCCTTAGCATTGGAATCATGTAAAGGTTGTTCACGTGGAAGGAGAACATTCAAGTCAGGAGGGGAATCAAAGATCACTGTGCCATCATCTTGAAGTCTCCAATATTCAAAAGGAGGCTTATGAGGAGGATCTTGATATCCTAGCCCTGTTGTGCTTTCATTTGTTGTTCTTTGTTCTAAAAGTTGGTGAATGCTATGTTCAATTGTTGTGTCACATCCTTGTTTCCTTAAGATAGTAAAACCCTTGCCATATGTTTCTTCAAGGTTGATTGGTGTGTTTGTAACTTTGTGATCATAAAATGGTTGAGGAGTTGCTTGTTTAGAGGAACTAGGTCCACCTGATGGAGGGAACTTAGGTCCTTCGTTTGTTTCAGGATGTAGATAACCAAATGTATCAGGAGGTGGGATAGTAGGAAGGCCTTGTGACTTCATGGAGGGGTAAAAAGATGCATTTTTTTCAAGGTTGTCAAGGAATTTGTTTAAGAACTTATGCATGCTATCATCATCTTCTCCAATGATGTCAACAGCATGAGGTGGACATTCATTAGGAGTTGAAGGAGCATGAGGAAGCTCAAGGTCATTAGGATCACAACCAAAGGCACAATTTGACATGTCCACTAGGGATTTTAATTAACTCCAAAACTTATTAAAGAAAAAAGCCATGGTGAAAGGAAATTAAATGCAATAGACAAAAAATCGAGAAAGTATGACAAAATGCAATAACAAAAAATAGGAATGCAGGAAATACCCAGAAAATACCAAAATTTTCAATGCAAAATATGATGGAGGACTAAGTCGCCCAATGTGGCGATTTAGTCCCATTGATGATTTTTTTGAGATTTTTCAAAAAAATTGAATGCAATTTTATGTCTTTCAGATGCACAAATGCAACTATAGTATGAAAATGCAGAATTTTTGTGATTTTCAATGTAAAAATGATGCAAAAATGCAAGCTATTTGAGCTTTTCACTAATGCAATTTTGAAAACCCTAGGATGTAATTTAATCAATGCAATATCTAATGCAATGTAAATGAAACCTAGGATGCACTTGAAATCAGAAATGAATATGTTCAAAAGTTGGGTTCACCAAAATGTGGACAATGATTTTGGATTGCCCACACTGCTTTAGCTCCTTCTAGGGATTTTCACCTAAAAGGAGAAAGGGATGGGGTCCAAAATGCAAATGTCAACACTCAAATTTAATGTAAATGAGATGTATTATGTCTAATTAATATGTATTAATGCACTGATATGAAAAGAAAATGATTTAATGATGCAAAACCTAAGAAATGCAAAGTGTTGGAAAAGACACTCTGATATGCAAAAATGCCTAAAAATGCAAGTAAATGATGAAATAACATAATAGAATCAAAGAGGTGCACCTAGAATCTGGAACTTGATGTTGGGAGATTCTAGAATCCTGAGAAATTGACTGACAATGTTGACTAGGACACTTACGCCAGGTTGGGTGACTTAGTCCTAGTTTCAGGAAAACTTGTCAGAACAAGAATCTGCCAAATGGGTATCCAAAAATGAAGAAACCACTTTTCAGGCCCAAAAGCGGGACTAATCCGCTAGTAGTGGAAACTTAGTCCACCTACATATGTTGGGAATCTCAAGACATAATCTTGTAGCCTCAAGTCTGCACTTGCTTTTTTGATAGGTGTCCACACTTGATTATGCAAAAAATAGGATAAAAAGTGTCTCCAAGTTTTAATTATGGTTGTGTTGACTTGAATGACTTTGATGACTTCTTGACCACTTTTCAACACCTATTTCTTTGACAAAATTTCCTACAAAGTCTACAAACACACATGCAAAGAGGGAAAAATGGTTAAGGGTTAGAGTATAGGGTTTTGCCTTGGTCAAATCCCACTTTGGTAATCAAACCCTATGAAATGAAATGAAATGGAAAGGGAATGAAAAATAAACAACATGCAATGTCATAAACTTACCAAACCCCTGATGTATAAATTTAAAGATATGCAATGAAGTGCTCCAATGGATGACTTGATTGCGCTTAGAGTGCTTGAATACTTGAGAATGATTAAGTTGATTGCTTGAGTGAATGCTTGAATGAATAGGTGTTAAAATGAGAGGAAAAACCCTTATTTATACTTTATCTTACTAAATTTCTTGAAAATAACACATCACAGGCCGACCTCGAGGGTTAGAGAATGAAATCCTGCCAAAAAATTGAAATAATTTTGAATTTTGTGCCAAAAAAGGACTAAGTCGCCCCTATTGGAAACCTAGTCCCACTTAAGCAAATTAAGTGGGTGTCGGGAATTATGGGGCATTAAATGTTTTCCAATAGGAATATCCTCAAAAACACACTTAAAAACGGCTGGAAAGTGTATTAAAGGGTCATTTAAACATGAAAAAGGGTCAAATTAGTGATGACAAGTCTAGAAAAGCATGAGAGTGGGTTAAAACACTTTACAACACTTTGAAATAAGACTTGGTAAGTGATAAAAAGGAGTTGTTTAGGTGAATTATAATGAAAGGGTCCTAGAAAAGTGTGAAAGTGGGTTACAACACTTCACAGCACCTTTACAAGACAACCTAGAAGTCTTAATGATTCACAAGGGTCCAAGACCTAATGTGAATGTGTTGGCCACATTACAACATTAAATCTAGGAAAAATCAAGCCAAAGTCCATAATAGAGACTCAAGTGAGCATAAAAATGTCAACTATACATTTTTTGGCGACACACCTATCAAGGGGTCCATGAGCCTCCTTAGAGGCTGCTGCCCCTACAATTCTTACAAGCAAAAAAAAATCTCAATCCCTTTTAAAACAAATGCATTTATAAAAATATTTAAATCTGCAACACATATAGGTTAAATACAATGAACCAAAAACTGTTATTTATAGTTTATTCTATGAATTCAAGTTTGTAAATTCAATGAAACAAATAGATCTGATAATAAAATAAGAAATCCTTATTGAATCTTGGATTCAAAGAAAAACATGTAGTTCCTTGTAAATAATGTAGTGTTTGTAACCTACAAAAGATCCTTGTAAATATTGTATGGCTTATAACCTACAAAAGGGAAATAAAGATTTGGGGGTTTTTAAGTTTGCAGGTATTGGAAAAATTAATGTAAATCTTAATGGAATAAAAAAAAGTAAGAGAATGAGAAAATGAAACATGGAAGAAAACAACAACCAATATCCCACCTCAAGCTACTTTGCAAGAGCTCCCATCTTCAACCTCCTTCTCTGCAACCTGCTGCAACCAAATGAAAATGAGGAAAAAAAAAAAAGACTTTTAAATAACGCATCCTTATGGATTAGGGTTCCCTTTGTTTTCCCTATGATATAAGGGTGAAGATTCAATCTCATACAATGCTCAATCCATTCACTTATGTTTAATTTAAAATTTATTTAGACTAATTTAATGAAGGCTTATTCTCTAAGTGGGGAAACATGAGTTGTAATTTAATATTTAAGTGAACTTTTCAAACTTGAAATAAATCATTTTATTTTAAATTTTAAAATATAAGTGGTAATTTAATCTTATTAAATGAAAAAGAAGATAATCAAATTTAATAACTAAATATGGATTCATGGAATAATTTTTAGATGAATAATAAATATGTGGACTAAATTTTTTTATTAGATTGATGAAATTTTAATACAAAAGAATTATGGTGACTGGTTTAAATATTGGATAAACTATTCTTAAAAAGAATATTGTCCAATGAATTATTTGAAAAGTTGTTTGACAAATTATTTCACCTTTTTTTTAAATATATCCCACCTAGACAAAAGGGGATTATGGATTTAATTAAGTGATCATCATTACCAATTAAAAATCAAAAGGTTCATTAAAATTATTCATAATAATAAATTGGCATACGTGATGAATTTATAAATAAGGCTTAAAATGGGAATTAAATTGAAGGTTAGATAGGGATATTTAATAAAGTGAACTTAGGAGTTAGCATTAATTTAAGTGAGGTTTAATGGGTTAAATTGGATTCCTCAAATGTGTATAAATCTAAAAGGTCTACTTAAGCACTAGAACTTTGTAAAATCAATTATTTAATTAAACAAAAAATGAGTTAAACATTATCAAATTATTCTAGCTTGAGTTAGACCTACAGTATAAAAATAAAAGAAGAAGGTGAAAACTATTACCATTATTAAGTAAATCAATTGTCTAAATAGGGTTAAGAGAGAGGCCTTATTCAAGTAAATTAAATGTAATATCAAGATAGTTAAGTTAATATTCTATATAGTTGGTAAACGTGTAAGTGTGGGCTAGCTATATTTTATCAAATGAAAAGTGTCGAAATGAAACAAGGTCCATTTTAAAATAAGGTCGTGAGAAGGAAGGTGTGACCTCACCTCAAGAATTACATCAAACTATATCTTAAATTAATTAATTCAAGATTTATTAGTCAAGGGAAAAGGTAAACTTAATTTTTTATTCTTTAGTGACTCAATGTGTAATGTGATCCTAGGTTATTATTATTTAATCAAAGGGAAATGAAGAATCTTGAAACCAATAATGTAGGGTTTAGTTTCCCTGTTATGGGGGTTATTAAGTAATGGTAAACCTAATTAAATCTAGTTAATTTTTTTGATGTAGCCCTACCTCGAGAAAGGGGATGAGGAGGTATCCATATATTTAATGTTATAAATCAATACTACTTGAGTAATGTCATTATTGATATCAATATCTCTTCATGACATTTATGAGAGTTTAAAGTCATCTGGCAAATAAAACTCAATTAAGAGATTCAATCAATAAGAGCCTACAACTAATTAAGCTATGTGTTGTTATACAATAAATGCAATCATGTCAAGTAATGTTAGAACTTAGTACTTGTATCGTGTAATGGTGGATTGTTGAGAGCAAGTTCAATTGCAAACCCATGTTTAAACAAAAAAATGGTGACATTTGTGTTAGATCCACATTAAAATGAGGGCATGACACTTGGTATCAGAACCTAGGTTGCAACACTGGGTACTCTGGGAATAATATGGGTCTTAGCTATTGTGTGTGTTGGAAACATGTGAAATATCTTGTAACAGTTAACCTCCTAATTTGAAAAGAAAATTAGTAACTCTTGTGAGTGTTGGTGTAGATTTTTATTTTCCTAGTGGGTTAATTTATTTTCCCTTAGTCCTAGGTTTTTTCTACACTTTATTAAGCTTACTTAGGATAATAAAGTGAGTTTATTACTAGGAGATAAGTGTGTGGTGTCCCCTTCCTTAAAGGGTGGTGTGTAAGAGGGAATTGAATCAATAGAATTACAACAATGAAAACAAATCAATTGAAATCAAAACAAGATAAATCCCAACCTACTCATGAAATGTGATTATAAAGCAATGAATTCAACAAGCAATGTTAGCATAAATGAGAACATAAATGAACTCAAAGACTACAATTTTACCATCCCATGTTGGAGAGTATTTGTATTGATAATGGATGTTGGATTGTTGGATCAATATGAAGCCTCCATTGTTCACAAAAGCTTCAAAGGTAGTAGTAAATGGTGATCTAGAATGCAAGTATTTCCTCAATGTGCTTCAATAGCCAATTTGACATGACCTCTCCATAAATTCTCTAGATTATTCACTCGTTTATGAGAAGGATGAAGGTTGTTTTATAGATTTTCAAGTTTTAGATGAACGATCAAGATTCAACAATGAATGATCATGATCAACGGTTGAGAACCGTTGAGAGGAAATAGATTGATCAGTTAACTCATTTGATTGATTCAATTAAGGGATTTAATCAAATAATCAGTGGGATTAGATGGAATGATTAGTGGGATTGGAGAATTTAGTTTGAGTGTTTAGTGGGATTGAAGAAATTAGGTTGAGTGTTTAGTGGGATTAGCATAATCGATGGGATTGGAAAATATATTGGGAAATCAATGGTCATGATTTCTTCAATCAAGATATGTGAGGATGTATCAATTAATTTAATGTTGGAGATGAACGTGCAAGTTGTATTTGATTTTAATAAATAAAGGTATATTTATTTATTGACCATGTTGAGTGATTTTGGGGAAAATGAATAATTGATTTAATTATTCAATTTTGGAGAAGGGAAAGTAGTTTAATTAAATAATTAATGATAACTATTTAATTAATTTGGATGAATAAGGTATGTTAGTGACATAATTAAATAACTTGTGTTTATTTAATTAATCAAGATAGATAAGGTTAAATTAGGGCATTTATTAAATAAATGAGAATTATTTAATCAGACAGAAATTACGTTTGAGCATTAATTAATTAAATAATGTTAAATCACTTAATTAATAGATGAATATAAAATTTGATAATAATTAAATAATAATGTATTATTTAATCATTTAGGGAAGAAGGGTGAAAGTTAGTTAAATAGTGTTGTTCACCAGTCAAGACAATTTAGGGCATCTACAGGTGGAACCACTTTCCACTTTTGGTGGCATCCTCCACTTTTGGTGATCCATATCCAATTTTTCTGATTGATTCCTATTGGTTGGATTTTCCACCTACCTCCTCTCCTAAGTTCTATATAAACTCACTACCTAGCTTGTATTTGCTTACTTTTGCATCTTCATGCATTGATCTTTTGGCATAGATATTTTATGCATCTTTGCATTGTATCTTTTCAACTTGGAAGCTCTTAATGCAATATTGTCACATCAACATTGCATAATCTCTCAGAGTCCTGGTTTGTATTCTTATGTTTTTCCAATTTATGTTACTTTGATTTTCTCTTAAAAAGTTCCTTGGGTTATTCAATCTACTTCAGATTTCTAACATGGTATCAGAGCTTTTATTTTGAGAAATCTAAGTTCATATATTCTTGATTGAGAGATTGAGTTTCTTGTAAACATCTTGTAAATTCTCATATGCTCTTCTCTTGCGTTTTGAACGATCTCAAAAATTAGAAATGATTTGCAAAGATCTAATAACCTCTTCATATTTCATATGTGTTTTGTGAGATCCGAGTGATTGCAACATTTTTGGTTATACTATGGAGGTAAGCAAACTCAGCTTCTCCAACTCTTGGCCGAACTATAAGGAGATGAGAATAAAACAAAATTGGGGTATTAGTAGAGATCTAACCAATCTAAACTAGACTAAGATGCTCAAAAGGTTGGGTATGGTCTAGTGCCCTCCTATGAAAGATTGGGTGAAATGCAATTTTGACGAATGTTCCAAAGGAAATCCAAGTCAGGCTGGAGCTAGTGGCCTCACGAGAAACCAAAATGGTGACTGAATTATGGCTTATGGTGGGAATCTTGGGATCTGTTCGAATAACAAAGTTGAAGCTTTGGCTGCTTTTGGAGCTTTCAAATTCTTAAAGGAGTTGGGGTTCAGAAATGTTATAATTAAAGGGGACTCAAAACTTATTGTGGATAGTTTAAATAATGTTGCTACCCCCCCATGGGAAAGTAAGGATATAATTGACAGATGTAAAGTTATTAAAAAATAATTTTACTAATTTTCAAGTCCTACATGTGTACAGGGAAGGGAATTGTGTGGTTGACTATGCGGCCAATGAGGTGCTCCAGTGTAGGGGATGGACTAGGTGGACCAATGGGAACATACCACAGCCTTTGAGAGATATAATACTCAATGAAAAGTTTGAAGATGCATACCAAACGAATTCCTAAGAATTTGGTTGGTGACGAGATGGAAGAGTATAGTGGGGAGTTGTCAAGCTTTCCTAATAATGATGGTCTAAGTGGTACGTGTGTACATTGGAGGATCCTTAAGGGAGATTTTTTCATTAATTTCCCGTTAAAGTTTATGAGCAAAAATCACATGCAGATTATGGTTCTCTTAAAGGTTGTCTTTTCTACGTGTGTCGATTTTCCCTCTGTCAGTTATTCACAAATTTCTATAGAGGGAAATGGCAAGATTTTAATTACGGGTGTTATTGCTTGCAAAATTCATAATACCTTTTGGGCTTCGAGAAACGTGTGGCAATCGTCCCTAAGAAGAGACACTTTGTTTTACATTTCCTCTATGAGTTCGGTTGTTTCATTGGGTTTTGAATGTTGTTTTTGGTCTAGGAAGAAAGTTGGTTGTCGGGGAGAGTATGAATCCTAGCTAGTTTCTACAAAAAAATCTTCAGACTAGCAAGATGGGTGGGCCGAGGAAAAGAACCGAACCGCCTAACTGCCAGGTGTTGAAGCAAAATGTCGACCTCTGGAGAATGTTTGAAAATGAGGAAATGGCTTCCTTTTTCTAGTCCCTAAAAGGCTACAATGAAAATTTAATAGCAAAGTTTGCAAACTCTTGGAGGAGAGGTTGTGTTTCAATTGGAGCTGTGAAATTTGAAGTCACGACCCGTTTCATAGCAGAGACTACCGGGCTGCAAAATTCTAGCTTGAAGCTTGCTAAGAAGAGTGGAGCTAATTATCAAATTTTTTGGATAATTTTCTGCATCAAGGAGAAAATCTTAAGCAGTTTCAAAATGGGTATGCTAGACTTGAACTTCCTCCTCCCTTTTCCCTTGTCAGTCTGTTTGTCATGAGATATTTCACCCTTGAGGGTCACTACATGTCCGTTCATGCTTATCATTTTCCTATTTTAAACCACATAAGACACGGGGAATGCATAAATCTAATGTTTTACCTTCTCTCCTCTATGTAGTTGAATATTGAGAAAGGTGCTAACCTGCCACTTCACCAAGGCTTAATGCTTATGCTGTATAAATATGACCTTTTCCCAAAATCCCCATGGGAATCCTCTAAATGCTAGAGAGGAGAATCCTGACCCTGCTGAAGAAGAAAATGTTGATTTTTAGAGGGTGGAAAACCTTGAAGTTGTTGAACCTCTGGTTGTTGAGCATTCTCCCCGCAACCCCCCTACCATTGTTGTTAGAAAATTACTTATCCCTGCTAAGAATTCCTCTTTGGTGGCTAATGTGTCAAACCCATCTACCCCCCAGTCCCAGAAAAGTGAGGACTCAAAAAATGTGGACATGTTGCTTGCCAGAGCTACCCCTAAAAAATGAAAACACTCTCCCCTGCTGCTCGAAATTCCTAAAGCCAAGAAAGCTAGAAAAGAGGTCATTCCTCATGAAGTTATCCATATTTCGGAGGATATCATTCAAAAGGAAGAGGTTAAGGAGAAATTACAGGGTCAGGGGAGTGGTGGGAGTGGTGAAAGGAGGTTGGCAAGGCTAGTGAAGGAAGCCTCAAAAGAGAAAAAAGGGAAAGAAAAAATGTCTATTGATGTGGAGGATATCCCGGGCTATGAGGAATTTGAGGCTTGGGATGATGAGGATTCTAAGTATTTTGACTTTGAGGAAATGGTCTACCATATGGGGGAAGATGATTTGAAGGAGGAAGAAAAATATGAGGAAGAGGAGGAGCAAGTTGAGTCATCTAGAGAAAAGATGGAAACATGGAATGCTGAGGAGGAAGGGCTCTCTGGTCGGGAGAATAATTCTGATGATTTGAGTATTGATTTTCTTAAAAGCAGACTAACTTTCTTGCAGGTCCAATTTGAGGACATGGAAAAGGCTCTGGTCACCCTGATGAGATTCTCCAATAGGCTGATGAGATGCGTGATGCTGGATGCGTCCTCGGGTGAAGCTAAGATTAGCAGAAAACTAAAGAAGCAAGGAAAGGTGGACTCCCTCAAGTTGTTCGTTGATATTGAGGGACCTGATTGGCGTGAGTATGTGGCTCTCTTAGGAGAGTATGGGGACCTATTAAGAAAGGCCAGCTAATGGCTTGGGTTACTTCTTTCCTTGCTTTTGATGTTTTTTTTATTTTATTTCAATATCTGGGACTGTCTGTATATTATCTTTAAGATCTGGTGGAATACCACCTGCTACACTGTGGATTTAATCAATGGTCTGCGTAGGTTAAACCTTGCTGGTAGTAATTTTCTGTTTTTGATAATTATGGGCTAGACTATAGCTTTGATGTTAAATTTGGGCCTGCGAGCTAGTATCTTGTTGTTTTTTGGTGTGGCTGGTGGTGTTGTTTCCCACCTTGGTTTCCTTTTTTGATCTGCTTTGTTCCACAGGATCAAGGCCCTTCCCTGCTTATATTATCAAAAACATTTTTGGTTATACTGGAAGTATTTTTTACTATTCCAACAAATCCAAGAGGCTCAAGAAAGTCAATATTGGCTTTATTTCATCCAAATTGGAAAACATTTGACATAGTTGCAAATGAGGGCTTGAAGCTTAGATCTAGCATACAGCTTTTTATTGAAGCATTTTTTACCCAAAAAGACCTTTCCATTGCATTCAGAAGGCCCAAAAACCCCTATTCTCATATAAAATTTGTCTATGTTAAATGAATTTTATTTTTGGAAAAAAATTCTTTTGTTGGGAGGGTCGTCACTACAGGCTAAATTTAGCCATTTTTAAAAAAATTCATAACTTTTCACCACGATGTACGTTTTCTACAAATGAGATATTGATGGAAAGCTAGAGACAAGAAATTTCCATCCACAAAGGTATTGAAAATAATTTTTCCATTTTTTGCTAGATATTTTAGGTTGAAGTTGTCTTGTGCTAATTTCTTCAAAAGGCCTTAACTTCCGCCCTGATGCTTCATTTTTTGGAAACAAGTAGGCGTTGGAAAGGTATTGGAGAGCACTACAAAGCCATAAGGATAATTTTTCTATATTTTGCCTCAGATTTATTTTGTATCAAAATTTTTAATTTTGGCTATTTTGAGCCTATTGAGCATTGTATCTTGGAAAAGGCTTTGTAAATGCACTAAAATATAAAGTGTCAACCTTATAATATTTGGGGGTGATATTTGATACTATTGAAAAGGGTAGGATTGTATTAGTGTTCCTTTGTAATCATTTGAGGATTGTATCATGGATTTTTTTGCTCATCCTTCAGTGATAATTTTGGATAAGGCCAATTATGAGTCTTGGAAAAAAGGCATTATAACCCATCTCAGATGACTAAAACATTTGCCTTACCTTTATGGGCTCATGCCTGAATCAGAAACACATTGAAGGAAATCTATATGGGGTAATAGAATTGATCATGTATTAGGAGTAATTGGTCAGATTATGTTAACACTTACACTATGTTGGTTATAGCAAACATTGAATGTCTTCACACACTTTGGACCAAGATTTGGGAGATGTTTAGAGACCTTCATGTTTCTCCATTCCCAGATGATCCTATTGTAGATTTCCTCATTCCACTTGATGATGCAGATAATATACTCTTTGATGATACATTATAGGAGCTTAAGTATTATGTGTGTCTTGAATGTTTAGATGACACAAATACTTCTCTTTTTGTTTCTCATCCTCATGTTGAGATTACATCAACATCACCTATTGCATTTTCAAATTCCAGAGATGCTTCTTTGAGAGCCTCTAGTGATTCATTGTAGCAAGATCAATTATTTCTTTTAGATTTAGTTCATTGGGAACAATTTCTACTAGACATCTCTTGTTTTTTTGCAGAGTGCCTTATTTTGGATCTAGATGACACTATTGAGGATATACATCTTCTCTTTGAGGACCATTATTTTATGCTTGCATCTACTATTGCTACTTCAGAGTTTAGAGTTGCTTCTTCAAAACCTTCCAATGACTTCTTGTAGTAGGATATCTATAGTCTTCCTAATTCAGTTTGGGATGATCTCTTGATAGGTATTTCAGACTTGTTTATGGAGACACATATTTCAAATTTGGAGGACACATTTGAGGGGTTATTTCTCCTCTTTGATGACAGTCATTGCATAACTATTGTCAATCCATCATTGTCTTTGGATTGTGCTCTATATCAGTCTCTAGGATATTCTTATTTGTCATCTTCAACAGTGTGGCCTAGAATGCATGATTTGATTGTGGTATCTTTTAGCATCAACAAAGGGACACTTGAGCTAACTTCAAAGACTTCATACATCTTGCACCTTCTTCCTATGTATTCCTTTAAGGACTTAGGAGATAGCATGCATACACCTTTGGTTGTGTTTCTTCCTAAGGGGAGGAACATTGTTTGATGATTGTGGGCCATCTTCTCCATCCAGTTTCGAGCATCTACCATTGGATCTCTTTGGGGGGGCTACTTAGTCCTTTTCTTCTCTCTCTATTCTAGGGGGTGTTCTCTCTCTACTTTTGGGGGGGACTTCTTCTTTGGGGGGGATTTGATATGTACATGGGCACCTAACATGGCCTCATTTGTAGGGACCCATCATCTTTTACATCCTCCTAAGTTGTGCTTAAGGGGGGTGTTGGTGTAGGTTTTTATTTTCTTAGTGGGTTAATTTATTTTCCCTTAGTCCTAGGTTTTTCCTACACTTTATTAAGCTTGCTTAGGATAATAAAGTGAGTTTATTACTAGGAGATAAGTGTGTGGTGTCACCTTCCTTAAAGGGTGGAACCACTTTCCACTTTTGGTGGCATCCTCCACTTTTGGTGGTCCATCTCCACTTTTTGTGGTTGATTCCTATTGGTTGGATTTTCCACCTACCTCCTCTCCTAAGTGTTATATAAACTCACTACCTAGCTTGCATTTGCATACTTTTGCATTTTCATGCATTGATCTTTTGGCATAGATCTTTTATGCATCTTTGCATTGTATCTTTTTAGCTTGAAAGCTCTTAATGCAATATTGTCACATTGACATTGCATAATCTCTCAGATTCCTAGTTTGCATTCTTATGTTTTTCCAATTTATGTAACTTTTATTTTATCTTAAAAAGTTCCTTGGGTTATTCAATCTATTTCAGATTTCTAACAGTGAGTTTACCTTATATTGAAACATTGAAATCAAATTATAATTAACCATCTTATTTTTGGAATTTCAAAGATGTTAGATAAAATGTAACCTTATGGGGTGATTAACTAGTAATGAATAACTAGAAGAAAAAAATTGTATGAAGACCAGTCTAACAAGAGAATCATGTCCATATAGACGATGCTAATTTTTTATAAAAGATGCTAGTTCAATTAATAAGTAATTGGGAAAAAAATCCATAACCATTTTGCACTCCCCATCTCAAGCTTTGGAAAAAGAAAGTGATGATGTTAACTATGGTTAATAGGAACCTAATGAGCTAGGGGAATAATTTAAAGTGTCTTAATATCTATGACTACATAACCCTAAATTTTTTCCACCATTACAACCTTAGTCCTTGAAAGGACATTGTTGGAACTTATATTAAACTTAATGTATTCCAATTATCATGGATATTGAAGTATAACCTATAATAATAAAATAAATTATTATTGATTGTATAGTTGAACAATTGGAAAATTTAAATTCATTCTTTAACCTTAGGAAACATAGCATGTGGTTTGAATATTAATTAATGATTCCTCTTAGCGAACCTTATGCAAGGTTAAAATTGAAAATAATAGTTAAGTTATATCAAAAAAGATGATGATGGGTTCAATGTTTAAATTGGAGACAATGTAATTAAGCAACATTAGCCAAACTAAGAACATAGTAATAAGAAGTTTTTTCAAAATTCTCTCAGGTAATCTGAAAAGAAAAAATAAAATTGATTGACCCATAATTATGCATAGCATGTTGTAAAACCTGAATTGTTAGATTAAGTTCTTCTTAAGTTTCACTTACAAATAAACTATGTGATCAACAAAGTGTACCACACTAGAAACCTTTTTCTTATTTCCACCATGTATGCATTTGAAGCGCCTCTAGTTTTAATTAAAGAATTGATAAAAGGAAAATTGAGGATGTAATTTTTGAAGAACTTAATTTTTGGTCTTATGTAATGATAATTAAATGCAATGAATGGGTTAGAATCAACCTTGAGCTTGGACCCCAGGTATTGATAACTTATAAACCTCTTTAGGACTTATTTCCAATTAAAAAATCATGGTTTAAATAAGATAGAATCCTTCTATTAAAGGTCAATAGGTAAGATTGCATAACTAATGACATCAACTAATGATCAAAGCTCTACGCTATATAATAGATTCAAGTTAGAAAAGTGGTCAAAATCATATTTCTACCTAGAATTAAAGGGAAAAACTATAAGTTTACCTAAACACTTTTACAATTAATGATTGTTAAATGAAGTTAAAGGGAAATATAACCCCTATCAAAATAGTATGCTTTACTATTTAGAGCCTAAAATTGCAAGCAAAAAAAACAAGAGTGCTAATAATCAAGTCAAAAATGAAAATACGTGGAAGAAAATAATTAAAACATGATTGTTGGGAATCATTTTTAATGAGATGTTAAATAATTCCCTTTCTAGTGATTAAACTTAAGATATTCTAAAAAGGCCTTGTCAAAATGTGAATTAGGGGTTAAAATGTTAGCTAGAGAATATTACTTGTACTCTCTTTGTATACAGCTAGAGATGAAAGAACTTGTTAGAGACAAATAAGGAATGTTATGTGTCAGCCTAAAATTAGTAACCTATGCAAGGTGTTATCCTTAAAGGATGTGGGTGTCATTAGTGTGAATTAATCAATTGTTCCAAACAGAGTAATGAAATTATGAGTTGTTTACAGTGAATTGAGTGATTAATAAATTAAACTACATTGATAAAATACATTAAAATTGGCATGTTAAAAAAAATCCAATAAATGTGTGTGCTTCTATGCCTTGGGATAGTACTCAATTAAGAAAAAACATATATATATGTGGATACAATGGAGAAAAGTTAAAGAAAGATTAAACATCTAGGAACTGTTGTCATTTGTATGTCCTTGTACTTGATAATGTTTAGAAGGAACTATGAAAATGATGATTATAACATTGGATTAGAGGATTCAATCCTAGTTAAACAAGGTGCAATATTCATAAATATACTTAAATATTAACGAGTTGCAAGGGTTAGTAGCCATAATTTATCATGTGCCTTATGTATTAAGTGTGTTTTCTTTTCCTATATGATAGTGTTCCAAAAGAAAATGATCGAAAATCTCCTTTAAGAAGTAGAAAACTTGTTTAACTCGTTGTGAAAACTTATAGTGGATTTACCCATATCAAATACAGTAGTGGACATAACAAACTTAGTTAAATGAAAGAAGAAGCAAAGGTAAGGCTAAACATGGAAATCTAAATTTGACCATGTGTATAACATTGAACACCAACTTGGTTAGATAAAAAGTATGATGTACCATGTATTTTTTAATTGTAAGAAGATAGAGTAATACCTAGATTACAATGGTGTATAATATGGAAATTTCTTATGCAAATAAGTAGATGTTAACAAAAGGGGTAAAAAAAGTTAATATTGTGTAAATTAAATCAAGTGTGTGTGGGTGTATCAACATTTGTGTTGTGGTATGGTGAACTACATAAAGTGTAGTGTGTTGTAACATGTGATGAGACCCATAAATGTGTTGTGCCCCAAGCATGATATACAAGGTATCCAACTTGGGATAAGGGTGGGTAGACGTCAAGAACAATCTTGATGTACCCTTCATGATTATCTCATGTACAAGCTAGATAGTTCTTCAATAATGTGAACATGTTATATGTGGATGTGAGTCTAATGTATGAGATATGGTGTTCCCTTGTATATTTTTTGTTTTATTTTAATGTGTATCCCTAGTGTATGGCTCCCCTAAGAGATTGAGATGTCTACTATTGTAAATAAGGGTTGAGGGGCAAGAGAACCTCCAATGGGAACTCCATGGTTCTCCTTGGACGTGCTCCTAGCCTACTCCCCTACACATTAGAACCACACTTGTTGGTTCATAGTGCAAACCTATTCCTTGGTGTTATAACCCATGGGTAGAGGATGGAATTCTATAAGCCATTGTGATGGGGATTCTAATCCCACTTGCGAATACATATATTGGATACTTCAGTGATGTGGACTAATGAGCACCATGATATATATATATGTGTGTGTGTGTGGTTTGAGACCACTTGGATACAAAATGCTATTATATTTTGGGTTTGAGACCACCATTCCCCTCCTCCCCTCATGTGACTTAGATAAGCTACACAATGGACATAACGTGCAATTTATTGTAAGTGTAATTTATTTTCTATTATATTTTATGTCATTAGTGTTAAATTTTTCTTTTAATTTCTTGGGCTACTTAGCCATTTGAAATTTGTAATGGTCTCTTTTGCCTCGAATACGTGTTTACTTTTGGGATTAACTAAATTGTTGCTTCCTTTGATTTAGTTTAATTTATATTTTCTCTTTACAATACTTTTATTTGATTTTGGGGGGCTAAAATTGTGCATTGATGAATCTTATTTGAGTAATTTTGTATGTTTGAAAACTGTTGGCATAAGTGTTATAATGTGACATTTGTAAATTGTCATATCTAGGAGGGATCCCTAGTAGGTTGTATATGGAAGTAGATGTTCCGAGGAATTTTATTTGAGTATGGGGGTTGCAAATGGGACCGGTATGGGACAGTTGTAATTCATTCCCCCCTAATTGTGTGTGAGTACTTTATGAGTATCTATCTTTCAGAGGCTAATCCCCTTACATAAAAAAAGGTAGATACAAGAAAATGTATGGAGGGGTCCTTATAGAGAAGGCCCCAAGACCATATTTCCTTATGGTTATGGTATCTATGAATGTCCATCCTCTTAGAACCCACTGTATGAGCCTTTTGTTGTGTATGGTGTTTACATATTGTGATGTATGTTTAAAATTGCAAATAAATGTGATGTGGTATACCTGTGAACTATGTGAGAAAGATAGTAACAAATGATGTAGATTTCATATTCCTTGAGACATGAGTTGATATTGGAACATTAATATTTCATTTACATCATGAGTGATGTTTATGGTGCTAAGGAGTCCTTGATGTGTACCCCAGGGTGCTAATGTGTATGAACATATGTTTGTGCGATTTTAATGAATTTGGTATGTGGATATATTCCTATATAATTGTATTGGTTATGTAAGTAATACTTTATAGTTACATGGATGGTTGCTAACATTTTAGTATTGAGGCTATCTTGGATAAATGTGTTAATGTGAAAAAAAATTGTTCTAAAGTATTGGGATGCTTAATTCATGGAAAGGATGTTGCTAACATGTACCTATGGCTCAATATTTTGTTCTTTCATCAAGTAGGGAAAAATGATTTTAACATATTTTATGGATGTATATTTCATTTAAGGGGGAATAAGATTTTGAACCTTAATGACTTCGAAGAGGAATTTCAATCTAAGGGGAGGGGGATGTGAGGCCCAACCCTGTCTATGATAATTGTGACCTTTTTATAAGTACAAATATGTTGATTAATGAATTATTCGATATTTTGATAAATATTCTTTAAATATAATATAGCATTGACAATGTCAATGGATAAAATAATTAAATCTCTAATTTCTATTACCTTAGAGTATTATGATGGAGTGAGTGTGTGTGAAACTGAGATTTATATATATTCAAGTTTTGAAAGTATAAAATACACCAATGATTATGCTCAGCTACATACTTAACGTTTAAATCTTTCCATGACTTAGTTAAAATATGGATGTAGTAAATGATGTTTTACTAAATGTGATTTGACAACTCATTAGGAAAGTATGAGAAGTATAGGGTATCTAGATTTCTTATAAGCATCAAGGAGATAAGAAATTTGAATTGATATGAGCAAAAGAATGAAATGTATTTTAGTACAAGTGATTTGCTAATATGTTTCATGTTTTGTGGAAAGAGGTAATACTTGAGAATGAAACAAGATGTAGATCGTGAAGAAATTCAAAATGAATAAATTCCTAACATCATCGATGGTAAACTAAGACAACTCTAACTGAAAACGAGGATACTTAAGGTAAACTAACAAGGTAAGTTATGTGAAATTGTTATTTAGTTACATAATGATGTTTGGTAATAAATGATTATTCAAGGATTTAATAAAAAGTGTAGTAGAATAATTAAGGTTAGGATTTCATTATTTCTAGAGATAGATTCAAACTCTTATTTTGTATTGAAGGAGATAAAGATTATGCATATGGATATATGTTTATGCATTGACCTATTGAATTGAATCTTGTTGAAAATAGGAGTAGGTGACTCCCATGAGTTTTAGACCATGTGTAAAAAAAATGTTTAAGAGATGAGTGCCATTAGGAAGAAGGGAGAACCAATTCAAACCCTTTTTAATTCTTCACTTGGTTGAATTTATCAAATGTGACCACATGTAATGAAAAGTGAGTCAGTGTGAGGTTAGTTGCAAGGGTTGAGTGAGTATTGTGGTTGTAGTTTAGTTATTTGAGTTTCTAAATAAGACCTTAGCTTCAAGAAAATAATTTTAGGGCTAAGGTCTATGGTTAATGTGTAATGGTGTTTATGTGTGGGTTGTGTTTCATGTTTTAATTTTATTTTATTTTTGATAAAGGTGGCAAAGCCATGAAATTTTATTGAAATAAAGGAAATTACAAAGTATCTGAGGGATAGCAGAAGAAACAAATTTTTTGCTTAACCCGGAAAGAGCAAGAAGCTGAGAGTCATAAGATACAGTCATTTGAAATTTTTTCACCATCAAGAGATTTACAAAATTTTCCAAATTTCCAAAAACATGGATGTCAAATGAAAAACCAGGCGCAAAGAACAAAACCCTAGAGGCACTGAAAGAGAGAAAATATGCATGCAAAGATGATAGCTCGAAATCATAGAGGAAAGAAGTAGGGGAACCAACAAGGCACCTACAGCAGCCAAAACAAAAACCCTGCACAAGAGATAACCAAACCAGAGAAACTTCCACAACAAACCTGGACAGAAAGCAACCAAAATGATAAGATAATATCAAAATTGTAACCCAAAAATGAGAGCGGGAAAGCACTAAGCCGAGAAGTAGAATTTTCAAAATGAGATATTAGATTCCATTAAGTAGAGCTTCCCTTTGATGAAGCAATATCTACAAGGGGAGGGAAGTGAGGTTCTTCATGGGGCTCAATAAGAGCATGTCGAATAAGCAGTTGACCTGCTTTATAGAGCATGTAGATGGGGTCACACACTAAATTTCCAAATTGATGCTTGAGGAGCCTGAGGCGAAATCTAAATTCTTGAGGACAATCATTGAGAAGTCCATGAGCCATGGCATGGATCAATTTAGAGAGGCGACAGTCAGCTAAGAGGTGTTGTTTACTAATAACAGCCCCAACCAGATTTGACCCTTGGAGGATGTCATAATTTTCAAGGCCAATTGCAATGTGGAGAGAGGGCACCCATGTGGCAGCAAGTAAGTTCCCACGAGAAACTTAACCATTTAATTAATTAATTTTTGAGTCATGTTTTAATTAATTGTTGAGTCATGTCAAAATTTAAGTTATAAGTGGTGTGTAAAAAGGTAATTTTCGGATGCAAGCTTAGAGGTGATTTTATGATGGTAAAAAATTTCATAATGTGGTTATTTATTGCATTTTAAGGCCCTAGGTATAGTACCTATGGGTTTGGGGGATTGTTTTTGGCCATACCTTTTCCCATGCCTTATTAATGACCTCTCTTAAATTCCTTGTAATAGAGGTGACAAATTTTGGGAATGAAAGGATGGACTTACCCGTCCCCATCCCAAATTGGTCTCCCTCTCATTTATGAGAAGGGACTTGGGGAAAGAGAGGTGCATGTGCACCATGCCTCTTAAATGAAGGAGAGGAGTTGGTGGGAAAATTGAGGTATTGTGAGGAAATTGAAATTGGATGAGATGATGACAAATGTCACCATCTCATCCAAGGGTGTGGAGTATTAGATTCTTTAAAGGTTCTTGAGTTATTGGGAAAGGGGGATCTCTTTTTATTTTGGAGAACTTAGTCAATTTTGGAGAGCTTTGAAGATTTTTTTTTTCCTTTGATTTTTATTTCATACTTGTGATTTTTGGGAAAGAAGAAGAGCTTGAGAGATATGGGAGAAAGGAGGAGTGATGGATTCAAAAGAGCAGCAAAGAGAAGGAGGCTACATCTCTACTATGATGTAGAAAGATAAGTCCTCCTTACTCTATTTCTTGTAATTGATGGTATGAGGGATATGAAGTTTGCTTAGGTTGAAGATGTTCTTTGAAAATGTGTGTGTTTAAATGTTTCAATAAGTCATTGTTTATTCTTTTATAGTGTTAATAAGTTGTGAAAATGAGAGTTGATATGTGTTAGACTTTTATGTTAAGTTTGTAGCAAAAGGATTTAGTGTTGGTTTTCAATCTATGAGTGTGGGCTTTATATGGTTCTCTCGGCTCGAGGGATGGCTAGGGTCTTACAACAGCCTCATGATGTCATGTTGGTATAGTGGAGAGATTTACTTCTCCTTTTGGTTGGCATCTCTTATCGACATTGAAAAAATATTGTTGAAATTTATTTTTTATTGTTTTCATCTTAAAGATATATTGGAACAAAAAGACATTGTGAAATTATTTGGAGAAATTTATTAATATATTGTAATTATAGAGGTTGAAATTTTAGTATGTATGAACTTGAGTAGATAAAAGTTGTGTATTATTATTTTGAAGAAAGGATGATTCATATTTGAGTTGTAAAGAAAAAAGTTGAATATGTAGAATTTGGTTCCAATTAAATGTAGTAAGAGTATTTCTAAAACAAGATTTGTTTATGAGTATTAATTTCTAAATACATTATCAATATATTAAGTATGAGGGAGTGATTTTGACCTACAACCTTTACTACTAAACTCTTTCAAACCCTATCTATTTAAATACAAATAAAATTATTATTAAGAAGAATCAACAAATTCTAAGTGATTAATAATTTCAATCAATTGCAAGTCTCCTATTAAGAAAAGGGAAATAAAATAAATCTCTCATACAATTTCTATTTTATAGAATTATTTGTACATAAATATGTGTTGCATTTTATAGAAAAAAAATTATGTATATGAAAAATATATAATTGAATAAAGCATATATATACATAAGAGGGATTAAATATTCACTTATCTAAAATGGGTATTCAATTTGTATATTAAAAAACATATATCTAATTTTTTCAAGTAAAATCTAATATATTTAATAATAATATATATTGTCATATATTTAAAATAATATACATATTACAATATTGATATTTAAGTTTAAATAAACAAATAAATAAAACAAAATAAAAAAACATATTGACCGCAGCCTATACAAGGTCGAAACCCTACACAAGTCAACCATTGGGGGGGGCAGCCCCTTGCAGGCTGTGGTCTGTCAAGGGGGGCATGAGCCTCCTTGGATACCGCCACCTCTACAATGCTTACAAGAAGAAAAAAAATTACTTCTCAATCCCTTTTAAAACAAATGCATTTATAAAAATATTTAAATCTGCAACACATATAGGTTAAATACAGTGAACCAGAAACTATCATTTACAATTTATTCTACGAATTCAAGTCTATAAATTCAATGAAACAAATAGATCTGATAATAAAATAAGAAATCCTTTTTTAGATCCCAGATTCAAAGCGAAATGCGTTGTAGTTCCTTGTATATAATGTAGTGTTGTAACCTGCAAAAGATCCTTGTAAATATTGTAGGGTTTGTAACCTACAAAAGGGAAATAAATATTTTGGGGTTTTTAAGTTTGCAAGTATTGGAAAACTTAATGTAAATCTTAATGGAATAAAAAAAAATAAGAGAATGGGAAAATGAAACATGGAAGAAAACAGCAGCCAAGATCCCATCTCAAGCTACTTTGCAAGAGCTCCCATCTTCAACCTCCTTCTCTTCAGCCTGCTGCAACCAAATGAAAATGAGGAAATAAAAAAAAATACTTTTAAATAACCCATCCTTATAGATTAGGGTTCCCTTTGTTTTCCCTATGATCTAAGGGTGGAGATTCAATCTCATCCAATGGATGAGATTGAATGCTCAATCCACTCACTTTTTATTTAAATTAAAACTTTATTTAGACTAATTTAATGAAGCCTATTCTCTAAGTGGGGAAACATGAGTTGTAATTTACACTGAAGGCATATCTAATTTGAGAGAGACCAACCTAAATTTTGAAATACACAATTGAACTCTCTCCACAGCACCTGGACAACGATTGAAATTATTTCAATCATTGATAATCTTTTGTAGCCAACATACACGAACAATGAATGAATTCAATCTCACCTAACCTACCACTGAATTACATTGAATTCAATCTCAACTAACCTGCGTAGTCTCTTTCACCGCCACATTCATTTGAATGAGATATTAAAACTTCATAGGAATTTTATTTGCAAAACTCATGGTCATTGAAATTAGATGAGGAGTTGAAGAGTTGTTTTTCTACAAATATTTTCTAGCTTTCATAGAGTTTCTCACAGTTGGCGTCGTGGTTACCATGGGAATTGCTTGCTTCCAGTGAAGAAGGTATTTATTTATCTTTGAATTCCTTGATGGATGTCCATGCCCTGTTCCAAAGCTCCCATTTTGGCACAGGAAGGGAGGAAACTGGCAAAGGTTGTGGAATTTGGCTTTACACCTACCAATTGCATATGCTTGAAAGTTTCTAAAGCCTTTTCAACAAATCCATTTTGCACATATCTTGCAATCATTGCATTCCATGAGATGACATCTACTTCAGGCATTCTATCAAATAGTTAGTGTGCCTTGTTAATGCTTCCATTTTTTGCATGCATGTCTACTAGGGCAGTTGCTTCCTCTATCCTTTATGCTTTGATGGATTTCCATACTATTCCAAAGGTCCCATTTTGGCATTGGGCAGTGAGAATGCTAGCAAAGGTTGTAGAATTTGGATTTAAACCTGACAATTGCATTTGCTACTATGCCTGCCTTTATTTTGGAGTTGCAATGCTAGAACAGGAAATCCCTGGCTCACATTCATATTCTATAATGAAAGTAGGAGGCATCAATTTAATTTTGGGATTCATGTGAAAGAGTAGAGTAGAAAGCTTCAATTTTGGACATTGCAAAAATGTCAACATAATAAACTATTTGAAAGGAAAATCATTACCCTGTGTCACATCTTTCAAAACTAAAATGTCTTGAGACAAGTAAATGGGGGAAAATCAACATGAGAGTGTGCTTTTGTTCTAAAAAAATATTTTAACCAGAGAAGGGTTTGAAGTGTTGAAATTAGCGAATTACAGAGTGTGCAAGAGCACACAACCCACTCGAATATGTAGAACTTCCAATTTCCTTCCAATTTCTTGCCGATATCCTTACCAAACCTCTTAAGTATGGCCCTATTTTGGACAAGGTTTGGAGTGCTTTCTCCCAAGTACCATGTTTTGCATCCTTATTACCCTCTTGGATCTCTGGAATCTATAGTGAATCCTATTCAACTAACATTGGATTCCATGGCTGCTAAGAGATATACCCTAAACATTACAAGGATTAATGGTTCAATAATTGTGGACACGGGTATTATTCAAGCTTATATAACTCACATTTGCAGTGCCCAAAGGATTTCACAAGAAAACAACCCCAACTTGATATAGTCCCTTGCAATGTAATACTTTATGATTCTTCCTTGACCAATAAAATGCAATTTCCAAGTGTAAAACCAAATGCCATCATTCTATCTGCGTGTGCAAAAATGGTAGCTTTTGAACATGGTATGGAATATGGACATTTATCAAGCTACGTGTCAGCTCAAATAGGTGGTCTTGTTTACTTTTAGTCTCAATTTAATAAGTGGTCAACTGAAGAGCATGTGTTGAAGTTAATATTTGTTACATGGAAAAGGGAAAATTAAAGTAAGTGTTGGGCATTAGTGGAAGGGAATGCCCTCAAGGCATTGCAATGTCTCTCAAACATTTCATGCATTGCAGCTAATCTCCAATGTTTACAGCATTACACATTGCTACTAATGGGCCCTAAAATGTTAGCTTCCCACTTTAATATCAATGTATTAAAACTACTCTTGCTACAATGTAAGTAAAATGAATTGCTAGAAGTTGCTCTTGAAATTGCATATCAACTTTATCAGTAATTACCAATTGAAATAACATGTGAGTGCAGAGAACAATTTTTCTTCTTGACATTGCAAATGGGATCTTACCATTGTTTTTGAAGATTGAATGATTGCTTATCTATAGGTTGACTAATAACCTGAAACATTTACATGATTTTCTTTACATGGATTATTTCATATTAGTGGATTTTTTGTATATCTATGAATTATGAATGATTTGCATCTCCAAGATTTGTGTTATTAAGTATTGGCTATTAAATTGCTCTAAATCTAAAATAATGGCTAAAACAGCCATTTCAATGATGTGATGATGTATGGTTTAGAATTTAGACAATAAAGAAAGTAATCCAAGGTTTTGATTGAAAAGAAGAGTGCAGGATGCCTCTTTTTCTAGTTTGATGAAAGATTAGGGTTGCATATTTGTGGCTAGTGTAAAAATAATGTCTTTAATCATATTGATTGCATTTAAATTTCTTTGGAAAGAGGCATATCCAACTTTATGCTAGCAGCCTGTTGGGCCCTGAATGATCGCCAACTTCTTTGAGAGTCCTTGCCTGATTGTTGCCTTCTTGTTGTCATCAATAACAACATTAACAAGCCTAGGTAATTCTATTTCAAGATGTGGAACGTCACCTTCTGCAAGGTTGGCCTCCTGACCATGATCTCAATCAGCATTCTTGTTACCCAAAATGTAATTCTCAACATCTACACCACATCCTGTATATGTTCCTTTAGTTATTATAGAATCCAATTGCCCTCCCCAACCATCATCGACCCTCTCATTTCGCCCAACTGCTTGTTTCTGAGATTTTCCACCTTGATCTGTATCCATGAGATGAGATGAAGAGATTTATATGAAAAATATGGTTTTCGAAGAGAGGTGTGGGAATTTTTGTGAAGAGCTTTCTTTTATTTTGGGTTTCAAATAGAAATATTCTTCAGTCTAGAGCATTGCTCTATGAGTTTCTATTTTGGGGAGTTTTCAGTTGGGGATATCTTTTTTTGTGTAGTTCATTGGAAAGGTTGAAAGACCAATTACTTTAAGGTGAGTGCCTAGGTTTTCAGGTTTGGAGTCTCAAGCTCTCGAAGTACCGATGTATACTCTACATTGGTTAGAGTTCATAGTTTTAGTGAGAAATATAAAAGAGATTTGAAGGTATTTTAATATGCAAGGGTTTGTATGGAGGTTTAGTAGTATTGAGTGTAAGCCTCAGATTTTTATGTATTTTTTGTTGCCTTAATGGTCGGAATTGTTCTTAGGGATCCTTGTGTATCATTGTGAATTTTGTATCATTAGGACCCTCTCCACAAGTGCCATTTGTTTGTCAATTTTATAGTCATCTATACCATTTTTTTTATAATTTTATGATCAAACCATTCAGGTAAGGGGTTAAAAGATTCATTAAATGAGACAGCTGAATAAATTATTCATTAAATGGGAGAGTTGGATAAATTCTGACATCCACTGAATTCCCTTATTCAGTCTTATAAAATTAAAATTAAGGTGTTCATTTTTTATATCTATGTTGAACTTTTGAGTATCCTTTTCATGTTATCACATTCATTCATATGCTATTCAGTTTTATGATAATAGTTCTCTAATAATATTTTTGTGCCAGCATACCAAGTTCTTTTCCTATATGCTTAAAGCCATTTGCCTTGCCTACTCATTTTCATAACTGGGCTACCTCTTATGTGAAGTTCTATAATTGGTCTTTGTGGGTCAAGGTGGATTATATTCAAAATAGGAAGCATCTAAAATATTTATTAATCTATATGATATTACATTGTTAATAGTTGGATAATATCTTGATTGCTATAAGATAGTGTTATGGTTAATTGTGTTGTTTAAATATCTATGTTCATATATCATTATGTTTAATATAAGTTAAATAAAATAAGATAGAAGATTATAGATTTCTAACTTTAAAAATAAAGCTTGTCTATTTTTTTTTAAACGAGACTATGCATGAACTTTGACCATCCACACCTCTTTTGGCGTACCCATTGCACACCAAGGTGCAATTGCTAGTTTAATATTTAAGTGAACTTTTCAAACTTGAAACAAATCATCTTATTTTAAATTTTAAAATATAAGTGGTAATTTAATCTTATTAAATAAAAAAGAAGAGAATCAAATTTAATAACTAAAAATGGATTCATGGATTAATTTTTAGATGAATCATAAAGTTGTGGATTAAAATTATTTTATTAAATTGATGAAATTTTAATAAAAAATAATTATGGTGAATGGTTTAAATATTGGATAAACTATTGTTAAAAAGTGTATTGTCCAACAAATTATTTAAAAAAGGGTTTGACAAATTATTTCACCTTTTATTAAAATATGTCCCACCTAGACAAAAGGGGGATAATCGATTTAATTAAGTGATTGTCATTACCAATTAAAAATTAAAATCATCATTAAAATTATTCATAATAATAAATTGACATAAGTGATGAATTTATAAATAAGGATTAAAATAATTGAAGATCAAATGGGGATATTTAATGAAGTGACCTTAGGAGTTAGCATTAATTTAAGTGAGGTTTAATGGGTTAAATTGGATTCCTTGAATGTGTATAAATCTAAAAGGTCTACTTATGCACTAGAACTTTACAAAAACAATTATTTAATTAAACAAAAAAATGAGTTAAACATTATCAAATTATTCTAGTTTGAGTTAGACCTACGATATAAAAAAAAAAAAAGGTGGAAATTATTGCCATTATTAAGTAAATCAATTGTCTAAATAGGGTTAAGAAAGAGGCCTTATTTAGGTAAATTAAATGTAATATCAAGATAGCTAAGTTAATATTCTATATAGTTGGTAAACATGTAAGTGTGGACTAGCGATATCTTATCAAACGAAAAGTGTCAAAATGAAACAAGGTCCATTTTAAAACAAGGTCATGAGAAGGAAGGTGTTACCTCACCTCGAGAATTGCATCAAACTATATCTTAAATTAATTAATGCAAAATTTATTAGTCAAAGGAAAAGGTAAACTTAAAGATTTATTCTTTAGTGACTCAATGTGTAATTTGATCCGAGGTTATTATTATTTAATCAAAAGGAAATGAAGAATCTTGAAACCAATCATGTAGGGTTTAGTTTCCCTATTACGGGGGTTATTAAGTAATGGTAAACCTAATTAAATATAGGTAATTTTTTTGATGTAGCCCTACCCCAAGAGGAGATATCTATATATTTAATGTTGTAAATTAGTACTACTTGAGTAATGTCATTATTGATATCAATATCTCTTCATGAAATTTGTGAGAGTTTAAATTCATCTAGCACATAAAACTTGATTAAGAGAGTTGATCAACAAGAACCTACAACTAATTAAGTTATGTGTTTTTATCCAATAAATGCAATCATGTCAAATAATGTTAGACCTTAGTAGTTGTGTCATGTAATGGTGACTTTTCGGGAGCGCATTCAGTTGCAAACCCATGTTTAAACAAAAAAATTGGTGACATTTATGTTAGATCCACATTAAAATGTGGGCATGACAGTAAGATAAATTCAAATCCAATCCGGTTCTACATGTGGGTAGCATTCAAGGGGATTAAAATTGGGAATCCATCTTTGAATGTACAACATCAAGTTTACTAGTGCCCAAGAACCATGCCCTAGAACCACATTTTGATTCCTTTTATTTTAAAATTAAACAATGAATAAAAAATTCAAAAGAAAGTAAGTGGTTGAGCTAGCAAGCCACAAATTTGAAATCCATTATTCGATTTGGTGCCTTTGGAATTTCCTACCAAAACATGTGATCACAGTGCACTCCAACAAATTGGAAACAAACATGGCTTTAGAAAGATCAACAATAACTCTCCATTCACTCCTATCCATAATGACACTCCTGCTTTGTGGATTCAAAGGAAATTGCAAATTTTGGGAGCAAGCCATCACTATTGTATAATTTTGTATCACTTATTACGATTATTTCAAGGGGTAAACACCTTTGACTCAAAGCTATGAACTGGTAAGGTCATAGACGGGGGACCTCATCCCCAATTTAAACATTCAACAATTGCACCCCAGTGGGGTTTGAACCTTGATGGCAAGAACAACACCACAACAACTTAACCATCATACTATGCCACTATTGGCAATTTCTTACCACTTATTATTAGTATATTATATCACCTATTTTAATCATCATAAATTATTAATATAAAATTTTCATGATTTTCATAAATCATTTTATCATTACTTATTTTACTCCTTATAGATTCATTAAGCAAATTTAATATTATTTTCAATCCTAAGCCTATAACATTGTATCTTCTATTTCCATTATCCTTTATCTTAGTTATTTTTATTTCTATTACTTTTGGAGTCTTTTAGTCCCCCATACCACCTCGTTAGTTATGGTTTCTTGAGATCCTCTTCCATCTTTTTTATTTCTCTAGTCTACAATTATTCCTTAGTTTACTCTCCTCATCATGATGATAAATCACTAAGTGCAACAAAAATATTTATTACAAAAACTACTACAGAGTTTTAGTCTAGGAGCTATCAAATTTATTATATTGAGTCCCAAAGTTATATTAAAAATAATTCAAGCTATATGTGTTGAATTTATAGTTGTATGTGTTTGTTCATATAATTTTAATGTATTTTCTCATGTTGGTGATACCTCAACACTGTTTGGTCGATGTGAACGTCTTTGAAGCTATTTTCCTACTTACTAAGGACCTCAAATCATGTCATCTAGTGTGCTTCAATTGATGTTGGGGTATAATATGTGTTGGGATTTCATTCCTAATTCACTTTTAGTTAGATTATAATCCCACATCCATATTGCTTTACTATTGTATGCTAGGATTGCTACCCAATAGTTCAATCCTTAGATATTTTTTTAACAATTTTGTATTTTTTGAATTAAATGAATATATCAATATGTAATCAACTTGATTATTATATTTCAATGATCATTATTTTCTTTAAATTGAATATTTTTACTATTGTGAATCATGTGGTTTATAACACATTTACCAATATTTATTTATAATATTGTTATGCCTTTCAAAAAGGTGGTAAATTTAAAAACTTGTTCCTATGATCTTAAAAACTTAGGCATGTCTTTAAAATTTTGAATCCTCCTAAATCAAATTTAATGTGTTATGAATGACTAGAGTTGAAAAGAAAAGATATAACCTTAAAAGAATTCAATAAAGGCATGCCCTTAGAATATTTCAATACAATCAAGCATATAGTACTCTATAGGTTTTATGGGAAATTCATTTTTAAACCACATTAGTGAATCCATGTGTGGGGCCCAAGTTCACAACCACATCAATGCTACCTAAATATTCACCTAGTTTTCCACTCAATATTTTTGATATAGTAGTTGCATGGTGACAACACCTTCCATATAAGAAAAATGTAAAAAATCATAATATCAATCATAATTTTAAATTTCAAAAAGTAAATAAATCCTTTCAAATAATAAATATTGTGAGGGCTTTAAGGTTATCACATGTCATTAAGACAAGCTTGGTACCATTTGGGTTGAGTTTATATTTTATTATTTTCCCTAATTTTTATGGGCACTTCCCATTAATTCATGTCACTCTCCAATAAAATTGTGTTGAGTCCTTCTAATTTAAGGTTTGATAGCTTTTTCTCTATATAACCTAAGTTAAATAACCTTGAAAATCCTATGTATATTATGTATCTCCAAAATTTTAGGATGGGTACTTGAATTCCCATGTAAGTGGTTGATGGATTATTTAATTTTTATTCTCTCAAGGTTTGAAATATTAGTTGTATTACTATTTATAAGAAGAGTTACAATTGGCAAGAGTTATAGTCATCATCAGCATAAGATCAATTGTTGATCTCTCTAATGGGGCACTTGGGAGTTCCTTTTATGGGTGGAGCATCTTGTTTTTTATTAGGGGTTAAGCAGGTTTTGATGGGACCCGAAACCCATTACAAACCAGTTTTGAAGGGCTCTGTAACCCTATCAAAGCAAAGCATGTTGCATACAAGATAATCAACACAACATTAGCAGCCAAACAATAGCAGCCACAAATAGATAAACATGACTAGACAAGTTGCGACAAATTAGAAAATAGGGGACCGAGGTCCCTTTACAAACAGGTTTTAATCAGGACCTAGAACCCTTTAGGTGAAGAAAAGAACCCGCTTACATCAACTAGGCAATAGCAAACAACCGCTCAAGAAAGATACCACTGAGCCAAGACAAATAAGAAAATTAATAGTGCAAAACACCATCAAACCCCTAAACAACAACAACAGCAAATCCACACACCCCACCTCAATAGGGGAGTTAGAGAGCACAACGGGGCCTTGAAGCACAATAGCCTTCTTGCAATAGCACCCCGCCAAGACCAACCCTGTCTCCACCCTAATAGGAGGGGGCTCCCCTCTATAGGAGAGGAAGATATGAGAGCCCCACACTCCAAATCCATCACTCATCGACCCACACAAGCTCCACCTCGATAGGAACAAGCATAGGAGAAAATTGCTTCCTATCAAACCTACAGCAACCCCCTCCACCTCAAAAGAAGAGGGCTTCACCTCAATGGGAGTAGTATCCACCTCCATAGAAGACACCAACTATAGATTCGAAGAGAAAAAAAATTGGAAGGAGGATCAATCACAACCTCCTTAGGCGTAGCAAGATACAAGTGCAAGAAAGAAGAAGAACGCACTGTAATCTTCTAGAAAAAGCACAAAAGCCTCTGAGCTTTCAAAATAAAACTTTGAAATAGCATAGCCCATGAGTGACCCTCAGTCACCAGCACAAGAAAATAGGAGCTTCCAGTCCCCCTTTAAAAAAAAAAAAGCTTCATAATTTGAAAAGGGGGGCAAACAAACTTTGGTACAAACCAAAGTAGCCTGGAAATCAACCCAGAAATAGCTGGAGATACTAAAAAAGACCTTCCTATGAAAACAAGACACCTTTGATCTAGCCATCAGAGAAAACACCCCTGAACTATCCGCCCAGAAACACAAAAGACCAACCAACACAAACAAGATGTTGAAGATCCTTAGGAGATGAAACACCTTAGAGACCACATCTCTCACACCTTCCTCAATAGGTATGAAAACCCCTCTAGACCCACTGGAAAGAAGGGATCCAAGGAAACACAAATAACCCACAAAAAGGCCTTCACCATGAGCACTCGACTCTAACTAAGTAGGCCCCTCATTCATAGCACATGCCAGAAGACCACCACAAACAACAAGAGCAGCAATCTCATAAACCAAAAAATCTCAGTAAACAAACATCTTATGGGCTGCAACAAACTAAAAACAAGAGCCAAAAAAACCAACTGCTCCAACCAAAGAGAGCAAAACACAAGCCCCCTCAACAGAAAACAAAGCAAAGCTGCCTATAAAGCAAAGGCAGACCCGCACAACAACATACAACAAATTTGAGGGGCCTCACAGAAGCCAGTCGCTTCATCAGCATCATCAGAAACATTTTCCCTAATAGCTACAAGTGCTTCATAATTTAGACCTGCCTCACAACTCACACTCTTTCCCAACACTTTGAATGGATCTAGAAGTTGTATAAGAGCTTCCAATGACCCCGGGGAGGAACCAACAGTAGAGAAAATTGCTTGCACACCCTCAGCATCATTTGCATCCTCATCATCATTAGATTCAGAGGATCCCTCTAAATCATTCGCCCCAGGATTCAAAACGCTCCTCCCACCCAATTGCCCACTCCTCCTGCCCAGTTTCCCACTCCTCCTGCTTAGACGCATGTTGTCCTGGAGCATCTTGTTATGATGGGTGGGGTCCACATTTGTTAGAATCTTCATGATGGAGCATTATGCTTAGGAATTTGGGTCTACCAAGGGTTACAATTCAACGATTTTATCCATTATTGATTTCTATCGTGGGTGTATTGTTAATGGCATAATGGAGCATGGGATTTTTACCATAGAGTATGTTTCCATGCCTATGGTTTTGGGTAACTACTTGTGGTTTTCCTCTTTCCATTTCTCTATAAATTAGATGCATTGGATATTTGTTTCATGAGTCTTTTTCAAGTGAGCACCTTTATGTTTCTATATTAAAGGGAGGAAGTTAGATGTATTGATGTAACAATTTTAATTGATTAATACAAACTTGTCCTCTTTTCGATGATGCAGATTTTTCTCAAAATAATTTCTCAACATACATCTAGTGTTATGAGTTTTACTTTATGTGCTTTCTAATTTTTTATTGATGTTATTTTTTATTATATATCTCCATGATATTTAAATAGGTTTTTTAGGTAAAAGTGGTTGAGCCATTGTAAAATAAATTTTATTAATAGTTTGCAAAAGGACAGTTACAAAATTACATATCAAAAGCTCCTCGAGCCAATAAGATTTGATAACATAGCAAGATTACAATGTCAAAGGCTATAAAAAAACCAACCAAAGAACAAACATTTACTAAAGCCAAAAGGGTAGAGCCAGCCAAGAGGGCATACAAAGAACTACAAGAGTTCAAAGAGAGAGAAAGCCTCGACAAGATTATGAAGCAAAAATAAAAAAACCACCCAGCTCGCAATAAGAGTTTCAGTACCTGCAATGAGAAGCTTGAGATGCCATGAAAACTCCAACAAAAAACCATCAAACATAACTCTCCATAGAGGAGGCAAGATTAGTCGGGGGAGCAAAGTATGGAGCATAGAATAGGTCCTCCAAGGCATGCTTAAATAGAAACTACACTGCATGGAACAAGTTGAGAAATTTATCAGCCAAGTGGCCACCCAAGGAGGGATGCAGAGCCTAAAGACGAGCCTCAAACTAAGAAGAACGAACCGGAACCAAATCATGTACCATGATGCTCAGAAGAGAACTCAAAACTGGAATAGACAATAAAGCCTCACAGCAAATAACTCCCCCAACCAAATTGGAGCCAAATTAGAGGTCGCAATTTTCCAAAGTAGATTCCAGAACATACAAAGGACAAACATGTGGTAATAGATAACTACCTACAATAAACTTAACTATTTCATTGCACTAAAGAACATCCATGAGATATGAGACAAATAATGAAGCCAATTCGTTCGGTAAAGATATAGGATGCATGGAAAGCCAATCCCTATCTAGAACCACCAAAATAGCATCCTCAACCTACATAAAATGCACTATAAAAGCTTTATGAATCAAGTCTCACTAAGAATCATGAGCTTCCAAGAAGTGAGAAGGAATGAAGACCCTGAACAATCCTTCCATTATACTTAAGCATAGCATATGCAAAAATAGAAGAAAGATAACCACATACTAAATGTGGCACAATCCAGAACCCCGCCACCAAGAAACCATGAATATTGAGATGAGAACCACCCAAAATATAGATACCATGCATTGAAACCACATATGTGTGAGAGAAAAACATAGTACATCCTGCACAGATCACAAGTTACCCACACAAGCTGCAAGAGAAAAAAATTATCAAGCCCAAAAGCTAACATTAAAGAACCAAGATAGGTGCCATGCAAAGTGGACACCACCTTATGGGAATTTTTGAATGAAAAATAAAACTAAGAGGGGGGTGAATTAGTTCTATCAAATTAAAACATCAAAATCCTCAACAATAATCAAATTCACAAGCATTTATTAAACCCTTGTTCTGTTAAAGTGATTAATCATGAAATGCAAATAACAGAAACTAAAATAACAATGCCATACACAAGAGAACAACTGATTTACATGGAAAACCCAATGAGGGAAAAACCATGGTGAGGATTAGCTCACAATATAAGTAATTGCAAAACTAATACAAGGGCTCACTACTAGAATAAGACACACTATCCAAAAGGGCTCACAATCAGGGCTCACTGCCACAAAAAGAAAAAGAAGATAGAAGAGAAATGTTACATAGAGAACAACTTCTCAATGCAACAAGGAATCCACCACAACTACTCCAACACTCTTGCAGCCTTGTTTGAAAGATTGTAGATGACTTCAGCTCACTACCTTCAGAAGTACAACACTTTGAAATTCACACTACTCTAATCAAATTTGCATCTATGCTCTTGTAATTCACATCACATTCATCACTCGCATATATCTCACATCTATCTTTTCTCTCTCTTGCATCTTACAACAACACCATTCGTATTTATATCATCCTCAACCTTGAAAACTTTCTCCAAGGTTGGAAACACATCCTTTATATTTAAAATTTCAAATTAGTTCAGCACCCAAACATTCCCGTGGTGGATAGGAATAAAGGAGACCCATAGAAATCCTTAGTTAGGACCCAATTTAATCCTAACACACCTCAATACACTTTGACAAACTTTGAAAGGCTTCGCATGTAGTATTAACACCAAATCGGTCGTTACCCATGCTAAACACCATAAAACTATTAAGAACACACTTCCCATTTAATAGAGATGACATGCAGACCACAAAAATATCTTTTACATGATCTAGAACAATCCACGAACCACCTGAAATCCAACAAAGAATTCATCCAAACTCGCATCATAGAAATACTTCAACCCAGAACATTTGGTTAACCTTATACACACACTGACACATGAAACACACATTGTACTACACTAAATCAAGTGAAAACTTGAATTCTGAAAGATACAAAAATTATAAGCAGCTTCCCATATCCACACAACCTGAAACCAAAATGTGAAGAAATGCGGGGCAAATACATTTCTCCCAAACCACAACAAACACCACTAAAAACCTAGTTCACACACTAGTGAATATATCTCTCTACATGGCGATCTAGAAACAAAAACTCTAGATATAGCAACTATGAACAACCTTGAACAATATATCAAATCTGCACAGGCATAGCATCAACATAGAAGAAACATGGAGCACATCCCGGGGCATGTTCTAAACACTTGCACAACACTATTTTCTTTGTTTATCAAATTTTCTCAAAAGTGCTTGGAAACCAAGTACTAGAGACACCATCTTAGTACATTACTTCATTCCAACACATCTCCAAACACTACAACACAAAGATAGCTCCATGTACTCACAACACTTCCTCAATATCTCAACTATACATGCACACAACTTGCAACAAAACGTTTCCTTTTTATTCACAATTTTTTCAATATCCTTGACATCTCCATCATGCAACAACCTTCCTCAACACATATTTGACATCAATGACAACACCATCTTGTTGAAATCAATGACAAAACCTTCATACTTGCAACAATCTCCCCCTTTTTCATTGATGGCAACACATGATGTGAAAAACCATCAAAGACAACACAACGGCTCTGAACCATCAAAGACAACATAACAGCTCTGAACACACTCTCTCATGATTTTCTTTTGCTTTCTCTCCTCTTGTGTAGATAAAAAAATTCACATGATTCTTTCTCCCCCTTTGATGTCAATGGAAAAGGATAAAGTGTTTTGCATTTTTCTCCCCCTTTGACACTAAACCAAGATACTTTCTCTAAATACTCCCCCTTATAAGTACACCCAACCAAATTAGAAACTTTGCACAATGACAATATTACTTGCTACAACAATGACACTACCTACTCCCCTTGAGAGGTAGCCACCAAAATCAGTCCAAACAAGAGATGAATTCATAGATCCACTAGACTGATGCATCTCCATATGCATCTAGTTCAAAGAAGAAGGGGCGATAACCCCCAAATTTTCCTGAAGATACTAAAAAGTATCCTTAGGAAGAGTCTTAGTAAATATGTCAGCAATCTGATCCTTTGTAGGTACATATTCAAGCTTTACCTTATTCTCCATAACCTTCTCTCTTAGAAAGTGATACCTATGATATATGCTTTGTCCTTGAATGCATCACTAGATTCTTTGAAATGTTAATTGCACTTGTATTATCACAAAAGATAGACATGGTCTCATCATACATTAATCTAATATCCTTCAATGTTTGTCTCATCTATAATACTGGTGTGCAACAAGATGTTGTTGCAATATACTCAGCCTCTACAATAGATAAAGAAACTGAATCTTGCTTCTTACTTAACCATGGCACCAATCTACATCCAAGAAAGAATGCACCACCACTTGTACTTTTCCTATCATCAACACAACCAACCCAATCTGCATCTGTGTATTCACTTAATGTGAAATCATTATCCTTAGGTTACCATAAGCCATAATTTGGAGTGCATTTTAAATATTTGAATATCCTCTTCATAGCTACAACATGTGTCTCTTTAGAATCTTCTTGAAATCTAGCCACAAGACAAAATTCATGCATGATATTCAGTCTAGTAGCAAATAGATATAATAGTCCACCAATCATAGATCTATACTTGCTTTGATCAACCGTAGGTGATTTGTCATCTTTTCTCAATTTACAACTAGTCGCCATAGGAGTGCATATTGGTTTGGAGTCTTCCATTCCAAATTTCTTCAACATCTCTTTGACATACTTTGACTGTGAAATAAAAATTCCTTTGTCTTTTTTATTGATTTGTAGCCCAAGGAAGAAATTCATCTCCTCAAAAATTTACATCTCAAACTCTTTATGCATCTATTTTGCAAATTTATTACACATAGCTTCATTTTCGCCAAAGATAATGTCATCCACATACACAACCACTATCAATATTTTATCTTCCTTGATTTTGAAGTAAAGATTACTATCTATGGTGCCTTTACTAAATCCTTGTATCAAATATTTGTCCAATCTTGCATACCAAGCTCTAGGAGCTTGCTTCAATCCATATAATGCCTTTTTCAATTTACAAACCATATATGGTTGATCTGAAAAATGAAATCCTTCTAGTCGTTCCTTGTAAATCTCTTCTTCCAATTCACCATTCAAGAAAGCAAAATTCACATCCATCTGATAAACTTTGAAGTCCTTGTATGCTAAAAATGCCAAAAACATTCAAATTGCTTCCATCCTAGCCACCAAAGAAAATGTTTCCTCAAAGTATATTCCTTCCACTTGTGAGTAACCCTTACACGCAAGCCTTACCTTCTTTCTTACCACTTCTCCATTCTCATTCAACTCATTTCTAAATACCCACTTAGTTCCAATTATGTTCTTGTTTACCAATCTAGGAACTAGTTCCCAAGTCTGAATTTTCTCAATCTGCATAAGTTCCTCTTTCATTTCCTTCATCCAATGTTCATCTTTGCATGTATCACTTACTGTTTTAGGTTCAACTTTAGAGAGTAAACATAGATTTACCTTAGCTTCAACAGCTCTACATCTTGTCAATACTCCTTTCCTTTTGTCTCCAATGATTTGATCTTCAGAAAGATTCTTTTGCACATACTTAGGGGTCTTAGGGGTATTTTTCGAAGCTTCTTCCTCTTCATTCTACACTTCCTTTTCCTTAACTTTTTCTTCTTCTTCTTCTCCACAAGCAGGTTCATCTAACACATATCCATCTACAATAATTGAATTCTACAAATCTTCATCAACCTTAACATTTGCACTCTCAATAATCTTTCTTAGCCTTTTCTCTGTAACATCTGTAAGCTTTGCTTTTAGTAGAATATCCAAGGAAGATACCTTCATTGGAATTTGCATCAAAATTTCTTAAGTTTTCATCTCTTTTGATATAATATTTTCTCCCAAAGACTCTAAAGTACTTGACAGTAGGAATCATTCCATACCATAACTCATAAGGAGTCTTTGTGATGTTAGCTTTGGCTTGAACTCTGTTAACTATGTAAAAAGTAGTAGGAATTTCTTCTCTCTAGTAGACTTATGGTAGGTTAGCTTCTTTCATCATAGTCCTAGCAACTTCTTGAATAGTCTGATTTTTCCTTTTAACCACTCCATTTTGCTGAGGAGTTCTAGGGATAGAAAAGTACCTATTTATTCCATGAACTTCACAAAACATGTTAAACTCATTGGAGGTGACTTCTCCACCTCTTTCAGACCTCAAAAATTTGATTTTCAAATCCATTTCATCCTCATCCATAGCTTTAAATGCTTTGAATCTATCTAGTGCATCAAATTTCTCTCTAAGAAAAGTAACCCATGTCATTCTAGAGTAATCATCAATCAAAAGCATGAAATACCTATCACCTTGAAGACTTCTCACCCTTGTAGGACCACAGAGATTTGTATGTATTAATTCCAGCAGTTCTATAGTAGATTGTTCCTTTCCCTTGAAGCTAATCCTTATTTGTTTTCCAAACTGACAATTTTTTGCAAAACAACATTGATAGGCTTTGTAATTCTTGGTAGGTCTCTCACTACATGAACTGAACTAATTCTAACCAAATTATCAAAATTCATGTGACACATCCTTCGGTGTCATAACCAACTGTCATTAATCTGATACATAAAACAATGACCATCAACACCCTTGAGTTGATAGATATTTCTATTTGTCCTCTTACCAACAACAATCATAGTTTTGAACCCTTTTCTAATCTCACATCTTTCATCCTTAAACACAAGATTGTATCCTTTGCTACACATTTTTCCAACACTCAAAATATTATGCCTTAAACATTTAACATAGTAAGCATCTTCAGTATTATGCTTTCCATCAAAACTGATTGAACCTATTCCACAAATCTTAGCTTTTGAATCATCTCCAAATTTAACTAATCCTCCATCATACTTTTCAATTTTAACAAACTTACTTTCGTCTTTGGTCATGTGATTAGAGCAGCCACTATCAACAACCCAATAGTTCTTATCCTATTTAACATGAAAAGTAGAAACCAAAGTACATTCTACCTTATCCTTTTTCTCTGGAACACTTTCCTTCACAAAAATTTCAGAGTTAGCAGAACTAGATTCATCTTTTAAAGCTAAAAACAACCAATCATCTTTTAATAAGCTTTCCTTTGTTCTCCTCACTTTTATTATTTGCAACTTTGTTTGGACATCTTGAAGCATAATGGCATATATTTCCATAGCTAAAACATTTGAAAGATAGTTTACCTTTGTACTTACCAGTGCCCTTTTTCATCCTTCTTACAAAGTCAGCTTCCACATCGTCAAGATCTTCTCCATCTGAATCTTCAATCTTTTCTGATTTTCTAGACTTGAAAGCAATCTCCACTTTTGTACCATTTCTCAAGCCAAGTTTTCTCATTTCAAATAAAGTTAGTGTACCAATCAACTGATCTCTAGAATAAGTATTAAAATTTGCAACTTCCTCAATAGTAGATACCTTTTCATTATAAGAATCAATAAGAGATCTAAGAACTTTCTTTACCACCCTAGGTTCTTTGACTTGCGCACCAAGACCTCTCAGTGCACTTACCAGCTCAGCAACTCTCCGCATGTAGATTGTAATTGTTTCATCTTCAGAAATTCACAAGGTCTCAAATTGTGCCTTCAAATTCTACAACTTTTCTTTTTTAACCTTATCATTTCCTTCACAAATGCTCTCAAGCTTATCCCAAACTTCCTTAGCAGTCTGAAGATTCATAACTTTAACCAAATCAAAATTTGAAAGACTATTCACAAGAATAAATCTTGTCTTCGCATTTACCTCATGTTCCTTGATCTCATCACTAGTGCTTGGACCATTCGCAGGTGCGGTATATTGATTCTTTATAGCCTTTTCAATCTCATAACCATGAGATGTCAGATATCCTTCCATCTTTGTCTTCCAGAATACATAGTTTGTGCCATCAAATCTAGGGCAATCCAACTTGTTTCCCATCCCAAATCTACCTCAAGCGATTAAGATCTTATCCAAGGAACCTTGCTCCGATACCAATTATTGAATGAACAGGACAACTGAGACGGGGGTGAATCAGTTGTATGAAATTAAAACATTAAAACCCTCGATAGTAATTAGATCCACAAGCATTCATTAAACCCTTATTATGTTAAAGTGATTAATCATGAAATACAAATAACAAAAATTAAAATAACAACACCATACACAAGAGAACACCAGATTTACATAGAAAACCCAATGAGAGAAAAACCACGGTGAGGATTAGCTCATAATATAATTAATTTCAAAACTAATACAAGGGTTCATTGCCAAAATAGGACACAATATCCAAAAGGGCTCATAGACAGGGCTCACTACCATAGAAAGAAAAAGAAGATAGAAGAGAAATGTTACGTAAAGAACAACATCTCAATGCAACAAGGAATCCACCACAATTACTCCAACACTCTTGCAACCTTGTTTTAAATATTGTGGATGCCTTTAGCTCATTGGCTTCAAAAGTCCAACACTTTGAAGTTTGCACTGCTATGCTCAAATTCGTATCTATACTTGTGTGATTCACATCACATTCATCACTCGCATCTATCTTTTCTCTCTCTTGCATCTTACAATAACACCACTCTTATTTATATCATCCTCAACCTTGAAAACTTTCTCCAAGATCAGCAACACATCCTTTATATTTGAAATTTCAAATTATGCCGGCACCCATACATTCCCGTGGTGGATAGAAATTAAGGTGACCCCTATAAATCCTTAGTTAGGACCTAGTTTAATCCTAACACACCTCAATACACTTTCACAAACTTTGAAAGGCTTTGCATGTAGTGTTAACACCAGGTCAATCATTACCCATGCTAAACACCATAAAACTATTAAGTACATGCTTCCTATTTAATCAAGATGACACATAGACCACACAAATATATTTTACATGATCTAGAACAATCTATGAATTACCTGAGATCCAACAAAGAATTCATCCAAACTTGCATCATAGAAATACTTCAACCCAGAACATCCAGTTAACCTTATACGCACACTGATGCATGAAACACACATTGTACTACACTAAATCAAGTGAAACCTTGAATTCTGAAAGATACAAACATTATAAGCAACTTCCTAGATCCGTACAACCTAAAACCAAAATGTGAAGAAATGTGGAGCATTCTCCTAGACCACAACAAACACCACTAAAAACCTAGTTCACACACTGGTGAATCTATCTCTATTGGAAACAAGCAAGACTGAGACGGGGGGGTGAATCAGTGTTGTGCAAAAATTAAATTTATTATTCTAATCTTTAACCCACTTAAAACATTCAACCCAGAGAAATATGTAGAAATAGAAAGCAAACAACCACAACACCATAACACAAGGATTTTTACGTGGAAACCCTATTAGGGGAAAAACCACAGTGGATGGCCAATCCACAATATGATCTGAGTATACTCAAAAAGAAGTTTACAATATGGGAATGCACTTGCATTTTGGCTCACTTCCTAAAGCTCACTGTTCAAAATAGAAAGGCACACTTCCTTACAAGGATTTGGATTAGATCCAAGAGAATGAACTGAAAGAATAGCATCTACAAATGCTTGATTACAATTCTGATTAGGCTTAGTAGTCGATCCTCTATCCTTCTGACTGATTTTGCACTTATACTCTACTCTGCTCTAACTCACATCATAAAATCTTTAATGCACAAATGAAACTATGCATAATCGCTCAATCACCCTTCTGATATTCACAACACACATCGACACACCTTATACACACAAAATGAAATAATTGATCATTTATATATATCTACGACTAAGAATTTAATCGTAACCTATCGGCTTCAATAAAACTTAAGAATATTTACAACTGTCGGCTCAAATCATGAATGATATTTAATGCACACCCACAACGGTCAGTCACAACTTAGCTCAGACCCAAATCAAGATGATCGAACACAAAGATATTTGAGTAAACACTCCTCGAATATCTGCGACACTTTATATCATCTAGGTCGGCCACAAAACACTAATGAATAGAAAGATATCCAACCAGATCTTCAAACTTGACAAATTGATACGAGGCACTGAGATTTTCGAACAACACAAGACATACATTGATTAACCTCCCATAAGATCCACAACTCAAAATAACGACATAAAATTTGTATGTGAATCAATGAACACAGAACTGTCAGATGCTCTGTTCTTCCTAGACTATCCTCAATTTGTTTGTCGGTAGGAGAAAATGATGACATGTGGATCCAAACACCAACTAGGGTTGCAATCAATGACAACACCAGAAAACGTTTGCAGTGTCTCTTGCCAACAATCTCACTCTACACAATGATCCAAAAACCCAAACTTTGGATATAGAAACTACTAACAATCTTGAACAACATATCAGATTCACATAGCCATAGCATGAACATAGAAGAAATGTGGAGCACATTCTGAAGTACGTTCTGAACACTTGCACAACACGATTTTCTCTATTTATGAAATTTTCTCAAAAGCACTTGGAAACTAGGTACCAGAGACAACATCTTAGCACATTACTTCATTCCAACACATCTACAAACACTACAACACAAAGATAGCTCCATGTACTCACAACACTTCCTCAATATCTCAACTATACATGCACACAACCTGTTTCCTTCTTATTCACAATTTTCTCAATATCCTCGACATCTCCATCATGCAACAACTTTCCTCAACACATAGTTGACATAAATGACAACACCATCTTGTTGACATCAATGACAACACCTTCATACTTGCAATGGGAATAATAATGAAGAAAATATTGAGAAATTATACCAAATCATGCCAAAGTGATGCAAATCAATCTTTCTTAATAAGGCAATCTTACCCAAGCAAGTCCGACCATGTGAGAGGCCCCACCCAAACGAGAATGATAGGAGAAAGAGGAAGCAAAATTACACAACGCACCTGGACAATGTACAAACTAGAGCAAGCCAATGACATCGAGAGGACCATCATCGTAAGCAGAAGAAGCACTTGATGTCACGGAGACTGTCGTGCACCACCTCAACCATAAATATATAAATATTTATGCCACAAACCCACATTACCAATGGTGTCATGATGACCATCAAAGCATTAAATAACCTATCATTCCAAAAGTTGGTATCAAACTAACATTAAGGGGACTGTCAGTCACCACCTCAACCAAAAAAACATTGAGAATTATGCCACAGTGTCACCAAACCAGTGATGCCATGAATACTAATAGTTAAAGATGTCAAAAGAACCGCCAGTCACCAAAGAAAAATTTTCTAGAGATCATTTTTCCAATGCCACAACATTTCAGATGTCAAGGGGACTGTCAGGCATTGTTGCAAAACCAATAGATTATATGAAGAAACTAGATCAAGATAAAAACATAATGCCATGCAATATGTAGCCCCAACTCCATGAAGAACGTCAAAAAGATCATTCATGACATAGAGAAAATAATGGGTGATGTCGAGAAGACCATCCACCCTAAGAACCACACTCTAACCCATGCTTCCACAAGACAACAACATTAGTCCAACAGATCACCAATATCAACATGTGAAAAAATAGAAAAGGGGAGAGATTGATCAATGGCCTTGCTAGCCAACCTACTAGCAACCATATTAGCTTCTCTGTAACAATGTTGAATATGGAAAATTGGAAAATTTTGAAGCAGAGATAATGCATGTTGTAACAAATACTTAAGGTTCCAAGCATCAAGATCTTTCCTAGAAAGAGCCCCAATGACAATTTGAGAATCACCCTCAATCACAGTTTTAGAAACACGCGATATTTAAATAATTAATCACAAGTTAGTTTAATTTATAAATAAAATTTATTCACTATTTATTGACCTTACATTTATAGTATTTTACCTAATGTTATCAACATTTGATACCACAACTTTGGTTTTGTTTACAAAATGACACCTTTCTTGAATTATTGTGGGTTTTTTGGGTATAATGGGAAATCTTAAATTAGTGGTTTTGTATGTCTATTATTGATTAATACCATGATATCTACTTCATATTCAAAGATTGAGAAATTTGATGGCATTGAGTATAATTTTTGGAAGCTAAAGATGAAGAATCTCTTGGAATAAATGGATCAATGAAGAGAAATGTAAAAGGAAGGAAAAACCTAAGGGTATGTTTGATAAAGATTAGAGTTAGTTTAGACTAAAAGACATGAGAAACAATTTAATTGTGTCTTCTAGATTTTATCCTCTTAAATATCTTAAAATAGACCATCGCATTCTCATCATGGAAGAGGATAGGAGATATTTATTAAACTAAAATTATAACTAATAAGTTATATCACAAAAGATGTTTTTACTTTATAAAAATGAAGGAGATTTTGTTGCTAAATATCTTAATGTATTTAATTTTATTTTGAGTCAAATAGGTTTAGTAGATGTTAAAATTGATCACAAAGTTAAACATATCTTGTTGCTTTATTCTTTGCCTAGATCTTCGGAGAACTTGAGTGTTTTTGCCAATGGTAGTGCTAAATAGTTGAAGATGGAAAAAATTATTGAACTATGTTGCTCAGTTAGAGATAAGATAAAGTCTATTAATGAATTTTTTAAGGATTCCTTGTATGATTGTGAAAGATACAAGGACAAAGATTTGTCTAAAGAGGGATATAATAAATCTAAATCTAAGTCAAAAGTATGGTTTAAAACCCTTGGGAAGAGAAAAGTTTTGGAAATTTGGAAGGAGAGGACATGTGAATTAAGAATGTAGAAACAAAAAGAATATCTTTGGTGATTCCTCCATAATTAAATCCTTTGATGATGGTGATAATGACAAATTGTTTATTTTTTCTAATGTTACTAGTGATGATTCTTGGTTGATTGGTTTGGGTTTCTCATATCATATGACTCCTCACAAGGAGTGCTTCTCATCTTACAAAATTTATGATAGAGGAGAATTTTTCCTTGGTGACAATGATACACATTAGATTTTTGGTAAGGAAACTATGTTTTAATGATGAGAGGGTGAAAAATATCCATGGTGTTTTACATATTCTATGAATCATGAGAAATACATTTTTGTATTGAGGTTGAATGGTGATATATTTCATATGGAATTTGATAAGTTTAGTTATATGTTAATAAAAATGGTGGTAATGAGAGGATCCCAATGTGGGACTTTGTTTAGGCTTGTTGCCTCCATTTTTTGTAATTCTACCAATATAATTGAAACTTCTAAATTGCATGTATGTTGTGGCACCAATATTTACACTACATTGGTGAATTCGGATTATTAATAAAAAATGGTTGATGGTTTTTCCTCTTATTCTAATAAGTTCGATTTATGTGATAATTTCGTGGTTAGAAAGAAAATTGAATTTATTTTCCTAAAGAAAGAACTAGAGAAAACTATATTTTAGGAGTTATTCACTTCATGTATTTGGTCTAGTAGATGTGAGTTCTATTAATAATTCACATTATTGTGTTTTATTTATTAATGATTACTTGAGATACACCTAGGTTTATTTTCTTATTTCTAAATCTATTTTTTCTCCAATTTTAAGGATTTTAAGGCTTTTCTTGAGAAATAATCAAATAAGAAGATAAAGGTGTTGAGATTTGATAATGGAGGTGAATATTACTTTAGGGAACTAAATGTTTTTTAATAAAAATGCATGTATTTGGTGGCAGAAGACTACTCTTTACATCTCATAGTAAAATAGGGTTATAGAAAGGATGAACCAAGTCTTGAAGGAAAGAGCTAGAAGTATGATGAGTGGTACAAAATTGGGCCAATACTTTTGGGTGGAGGTTATGAGTATAGCCTGCAACTTGATTTGTAGATCTTCTTATCCAAATCTTGTTGATAAAACTCTTTATAAGGCATGGAAAAGTTAGAAACCTTTTGTTTCACACTTAAGGGAATTTGACCATGAGGCTTTTTTTATGTACTTAGGGAAAATCAATCTATACTAGATCCCAAAGCTCATAAATGCATATTCATTAGATATGGAGAGAATTTTAAGATTAAAATATTTGGAATCCTCCAACATTGAAGATATTTTAGTCAAAATATTTTATTTTTAGGGAACTTAAAAAGTTTTTTTTATCTAAGACAACAAAAGGAAAAAAGGAAGAAACACATTACATTTTGAGACCAAGGTCAAGAAACAAGAAGATGCACATGCTGAAGAAAAAAATGATGAATTAGATGATGGAGATGAATAAGAGGGTTCATGTGAGAGTCTTGAGAAAGTTGATAATATAGAGGAATAAGTAGAGTCCCTCACTCCACCTTTGCAATGATTCATTAGACAGTGAAATCCAATTGATATGTATATCCCATCTAATTTTTATTGTGTATTTGTTTTGTGTTAAGAGTAAAATGATGGGTTAGATGATGGAGATGAAGAAGAGGGTTCACATGAGAGTCTTGAGCAAGATGAGAATGTAGAGGAATAAGTAGAGTCCCTCCCTCACTCCACCTTTGCAATGATTCCTTAGATAGCAAAATGTAATTGATATGTATATCCCATCTAATTTTTATTGTGTATTTGTTTTGTGTTATGCCCCTAACCCAATAATGTGTATTGGGTTATGAGTAGTCATCTTTTGGTTACCTTAACTCTTAAATAAGTTACATGATCATTATTATAATTGTATGTAAGTATTTAGGTTGTCTTAGGGGTTATAATTAAGTATATAAGTTTGTCTAGGTGATAGCCAAGGAATAATTAGGCATGTAGGAGTTAGTGGTTAATTATTATCATCATGTTGAGTATTATGTTCTTATTGAAGCATATTGGAGGTATCCCCCTCAAAGTGGATTAGGAGGTTTCCCCTTCAAAGTTGCATATTATTATAAAGTATTGACAACATATTTACTATTATAATCTTTATTATGTAGGTTATTTCATTATATTTTGTCACATGCCTGGTGATCAAGCAAGAAATTTTAATGAGGTTATCTCTTTAGAGTATTGTGACTCTTAGATGGAGGCCATGCATGAGTAGATGATGGTCTTCAATATATGTGACACTTGGGATCTTGTGAGTTTGATAGAGGAAAGGAAACACATTGGTTGTAAGTGGGTGTTTAAGAAGACATTTGGGGCATATGATAAGTTAGATAGGTACAAATCCAAATTAGTGGTTAAGGCATAATCCCAAAGACAGGGAGTTAATTTGGGTGAAAATTTCTCCTATTGCTCATTTTCTTCCATTAGATTCCTAATTTCTATTATTGCTACTTGCGATTTTAAAATAAAGTAAATGGGTGTTAAAGCTATTTGAACTTATATTAAGATATCAAAGAGAGAATTTACATGTGATAGCATGATGGATTTATGGTAAAAGAGAAATAAAATTTGGTTTATAGTTTAAAACAATAATTGTATGGCTTGAAATAATCACCTTAGATGTAGTATCAAAAGTTTTATCTTTTACATTAAAGTTGAATTTTGTTAGAAGTGAAGAAGATCACTATGTCTACATTGAACTTATTGATTATCATATTCTAATTATTATATTTTTTGTTCATGATATGTTTATTGGTAACAACAAGGTGATGGTTACAAAGTTACAATTTATTTTTTTGGTGAATTTGATGTGAAGCATTTAGAGGGAAAAAAATCATTTTGGGAATGAAATCAATAGGGACTGAATTCATAATTTTTTTTGGCTTAGTCAAAGTATGTTAACATATTTTACAATAGTTTATTATACATGATTATAAATCAATGAGTATCCCTTCACCTATAAAAAATAAGATTTCATTATATATGTGTCCTAAATCAAATGATAATTTTGGAGACATGTATAATATATATCTTATGTTAGTGTTAATGGTAGCCTAATGTATGCAATGGTTTATACTAGATTAAATGTTTTACAAGTAGTGGAAGTTCTTGTCATATTTGTGTCTAACACTATAGAGAGCATTATACTCATGTTAAGTGAGTATTAAGATATTTGTGAGTGGCCTATTATTTTTTATGTTGTCATGATTCTAATGGTGTGGGTACAAGTTATTTGACATTTATTGATACAAATTGGGTAGGTGACTTTAATAGTTGGAGATCCACCAATGGCTATATTTTTTATATTTTGTGGTGAAGTTGGTTGGATGAGTAAAACTCCACCCATGGTTTTTTTGTTTAATATACATAGACTATTTTGGGGTTGGTTTTTATTATAGGGTGGTTTAGATCAAATGTGATTTTTAGAGTTTTATTTATTTGGCCACAAATCCCTATACCATACTTATACTAAACATATTGATAAATTCAATATCACTTTATCCATATGATGGTATGGAATGGTATAATTATGGTATAAATTCAATATCACTTTATCACTATTTTGTTCAATGGTGTAGATTCTCTTGGTGTAGGCAAGGGGCATTATATCTTTTACTTGATTAATTTCATGTTTTCTATTTGTCATTATAATGTATAATATCAAGTAGAATAGTGTTAGGATTAAGTGGTGCAGGGGCACCATAGGCTTTCATGTCTCAAGAGGAGGTCAAATGTTAAAATTTTGTTTTGATTGAGTCAATTGCATGTAATAAGGTCTTCTAATACCCTTTCATATCTGTTTGAGTCAGTTTTGGGTCATTAGAGGTGTTTGAGGGTGTGATTGTTAAATGTTGTCAAGTTGCTTAAATGTTGTCAAAGCAACTTTTGCAAGTTTTGGCATAATAGGGGTCTAATGATGATAAGTTGAGTTTTTTTATTTGAAAATTAGCTGGGAGCAGTTGGAAAAGGGTAGTGAATGTTCAAAAGACCTTGTGTGGTCAAATTTTGGGTTGGTTGTTGCAAATTTGAAGTTGAATCAATAAAAATACCTCTATTTTTTGCAATTTTGAACATAATTTTGCTGCTACATGGCATTGTACAGTCCTATACGACTTCCTCGTGATCTAAATTTGATTGGAGTTGATGGAGCACTAAGTCCACTCTCCATTGCACTTGGTTTGGTTCATTTTCATTAATATTTGTTCAAGTTAGAGGCATTTTACCCCGAACTAGTTGAAACCCTAGTTAGGGTAGCAGTGAGCAAACAAAAATGCTTTTCTCCCCATTCCACTGGTGAAAATTCTTGAAACTCGGTGGAATGGCATGGTTTTGTGTATGCTTTGAGATTCCAAGCTTGCAAATGTTGGGGTGTTGGTTAGCACGTGCAAGAGAAGATTGAAGGTCTGAAATCTTCATGTAATAGACCCAGAAGCCCATGAAAAAGTTGTATTTTTTGTTGGAGGAGACAAGGGAGGATTGATTGGAAAGTGGGGCATGTTATTAGATGTGTGGGGACCCTGTCTGAGCCAAGGAGTGGTTGGAATACCTTTTGGAAGTTATTTTGAGACCAAGCCCTAGTTACAGACAAGCCAAATTACCCTTTGTTAGGAAAAGGTGTTGTACACCTTGCATAATATATTTAATGTAATTATTCTTGGGGCTACTTTATGTTGCATGTAACATTGGGACATAAGTTAAGTTGCTAAAATGTAATTATTTATTATTGGGGAAAATAAATAAATAAAGTACCCAATATTAAATAAGGGGACATGGTTTTGTAATCTCATGCTTTCAGTCACATGGTTTTGTGTAATACCACATGGTGGTTTTGTGGGAGCTTATTTCTATAAAAGAAACCACAAGGATAGTTGTTTAGGTGAGAGGAAATTTTGCATGTAAGCTTTGGTTAGCATTTGTGAGGGTTTGAAGCATGGCATGGAATGTGTGGTTACATGCTTGTTCACATGGATTGCTTGGTGAGGGCTTGATGCTTCATTGGTGTTCATGGAGACTCTGAATATGTATTGTAATCTTTATTGTTGAATAATACATGAGAGAAGTGGATGCTTTTGGAGGCTGGGTTTTTCCCTCTTGAGGCCCAGGGTATATATTGTATCATATTTTCATGGGTGTGTTGTATATTCTCTTGCATGTGGATTCTAAATACTTAGTTGCATAGATTTCTCTTTTGGGTTATGTGGAAATTGTCTTTAAATGGCTGCAAGTTTCCAACAAGTAGTATCAGAGCCATGGTTGTGGTTGTATAACCCTTGGTTGAGAAAAATCTTGTTTAAGTTTGAATTTATGCATTGCATGTGAGAATAAAAGACATGGAAAGATATGAGGATTTTGTAGGTTGTTTATTGCAAATATAAGGGTTTTGGGTTTGTTTTTTGATGGGTTGTTTACAGGTTTTGGGTGTGAAAATTTTTGGGTGAAATGTGTCTCTTGGTTTTGCATTCCAGTGGGGGTTTTGTGGGGGAAAATTTATAGAAGACATCCTGGATAAAAATGGACATTATAATTGGATCTAGGTTGGCCGAGAGATGAATTTTGATATATAACTCAACCTATTTTGGAGAAGTTGAAAAAAATGCAAATTTTTTTTGTAAAATCCCCATTTCGCAGGTCATACGAATGTCTTTTTATTTCTCAAAAAATTTAAAAAAAAATTCATGTCCATCGAAAAAATTTTACCTACAAAAGAAATTAAAAAAAATTAATTAATTAATTAAAAATCATGAGGGGGGCGATGAAAAAGTTTTGATTGAAAAAATAATAATAATAAATTAAATTATGGGGGAGTCAGCCCCGCACCCCCTATCATACCCTGCTCTGTGGAATGGCAGTGTTGTCAGTGGCAAGTATTGTTGCTAGTAGGGCCGATTCGGCAGTACTTTGTCGCCAACAGCCTACCATGTACCACCAGCAACAGTATGTAGTACCGCCAAAGGCTTTTTAAAAAAGCTTTAAAATTTTTAAAATTTTCAAACTTTTTAAAATATCCGCCTTAAATATTAATGCCATCGATATTTAAAACAAATGGCCGACCCATGTATAAATTTAAATGGATTTTAAATATATTTCAGGTCTGCCACTAGTGTGCCACCCAGGGGGGCACCACCACCGGTGGCTCTGCCTAGGGGCCACCCCTGTTGTGCCTACATACCAAAATTGTGCAACTTTTTTCCAAGGGGCATAACTTTTGCCCAAGGTGTCCATTTTTTCTCTTCTTGGACTCATTGGAAAGGTGACTCAAATCTCTTTGCTATGGTGCTAGATGTTTTTCTAGATTTTGTAGTTTTGATAGTGTTTTTCTTGGTCAAAGTTAAGTGTTCTATTAGAGCTTTGAGAGGTGATATCGGGTGCATACGAAGTCAGATTTTGGACTTCGAATAGTCAACGGAAAGCTTGTTTAGAGCACTACACAGTGGATTAGGTTTGGAGTTATTTTGGCATGGCTTATTTTTTGTTTTCCTTATCTAAGTTGTTTATGGGTTACTTTGACTATGGTGATACTATGAGTTTATGGATGATTGGATCTTGGAGATTTGGTGTTGGATTCACTATATGCTCAGTTGTACATCTCATATTATTCTCTCATTTGACATGGTTATCAATATATTTTTCAATTTGTATGTTGCATTATTGTATCTACAAGTTGTGCAATGTTGTAGGCATTCTATACTTACATGTTGCATTTATGACTTGAACATGGGTTTTCTTTGCCCATTGATATTTCAGTGTTGATGCATTTTTAGTTTTGGTGGCTTGGTTTAGTCACTTGGTTTATTGGTTTTGTTGTGATGTTGAGGAGGTGAGATGGTATTACCAGGTACAGTCATGATATGAGACCTATGCAATTGACTATGATTATGCAGATATGTGGACACGGTTGGGTTGAGTTGTTGGTACATTTGGTGGCGATCATGGTGTCATGGATGTTTCTTGTGCTTTAGAGACTTTGGCATGTCATGGTGGTTTATGTAGGTGCATGGTTGGTGGTGTTTTGGTTTGGTGTTAGGAGGTTGTTTCTCATCTCCTAGATGCTTATTTGGTTCTTTGACTATGGTACTTGGGTGTGGACATGTTTGGAAAATCAGATCGGAGGTTGATTTGGTGTTTGAGTCATTTGGTCTACATGGTTATTCTCTTGGATATCTCATTTTGTAGTTTACTGATGTGATGATGAGTTTGCTTGTTTCAATGATTGGATCTACAAGTCATGTAGATTGTGGATTAGCTACCCGTTTACTTGCAGTGGGATGACTTGGTTGTGGATTGCCTTTATTCACTAGGTTTGATTCATTGTTCTTGCAAACTTTGTCAATTGGCCTTGTTCTTGGTCATTTGTACATTGGTATGTGTACTTAGAGATGAGAGGATGCATGTTTCTTATAGTACCTAGATAGTTGTTTATGGGACTTATAGCATGTGATGTATCACAATCTCATGGATAGCTTGGTTATTCGCTTTCAGTGGGAGCTTTTGACAGTGATGGTTTGGCGGTGATGGATATGTTTATGATGGTTTGTTGGCAGTTATAGGATTCTTCTTGTCTTGGAGATCTTGGTTTCACTTGTATGTTATTGATATTGTAGTTGAGTGTGTGCAAACCTGGATGATCTTCATGGAGAGGATGGTTGTCATGATGCCATGTGTGACTCGGTATCACAGTTCAGTGGGAGTTGTTGGTAGTAATGTGGATTCACCATTTGATGGTGGATGGTCTTCTACAGTGATTGTTGGTGTCATGGATGGACTCTTGGTTTCTACTTTTATGCAGTGATGGTTCATTGGCATCTTCGGTTTCATTGATCAGGGGATGGTTTTATTCATATTGATTACATATGTTGATTCTTGGTTTAGGGTGTTACGGTATTATTGGTTATATTGATCACGTGTTAGAGTTTTGGCGTGGTACTTGTTCTCTTGAGACCAAGATGTATGCATTGTTGTATGTGATCTCCTAGAAGGATATTATTAGATCATGGATGTCATGTTTATGTTCCTGAAGCTTTGACATTGATCTTGTGTGGTTCTCTTGGTATTCGGTACATTAATCATTTGCTTGATTACTTCATGATGGTGATATGTTGCATTTGTAGTTTGGTATGGATTGGTTGGTTATAGGTACTCATGGATACTTGGAGACATAGGTGAGGCTTGATTTCTCTAATGGTTAGAGACATGGGTTGAGATGGTTATTCTTGATGAGACTTTAGCAAGAAGTTTGAGGAGCCTACACCTTGGTTGGACGTGAGTTCAACATGGACCTATGAGGAGAGTGTTTTTGGATGAGTCATAATGACTTGGATATCTTGGAGGAGAATTCCCATTCCCCACTCTTGGTCTTCTCAGTGATTTCACTTGAGAGGTATTGCTCATTGTTACTTTCAGGTGCTTTATGTTTTATGCTTTATCTTCTCATGCATTTGGATCTTGAGCTATGGACATATGGTTTTAGAGGGTTCATTTGAGGAGTGTTGGCATGTTAATCTCCTTATGCATTGTGATTACATTCATTGATGTTGAGTTTAGGAGATGTATTGGGCTTATTTCCTTCATTGGGAATGGATTTAGTTTGATCTTCTTTGGTTATAAGAGGCTTACATCCATGTTGATTACATGATATATCATATGTTATGTTTGATATTGGTGATTGAATGGTTGGGTGTTTTCATGGATTTTCTTTTGGGGTGTTGTGGAGGATATCATACTTGATACAATTGGCATTTAGAGGTGTATGTAGGATATTTTTCTACAAGTATATGATGTGCAGAGTATTCTCTCTTTGGTCTTGGTTATCTTCCTATATGTTTGGTTTCACATTACATTGGTTTGAGGTTTTGGCTGGAGCTATTGTGATCACTAGCTTGTGGTCATGTGTTTTTACTTGTGATCTTGGGTGACGACATGGAGGTTCCTTTATCTTTTTCCTTTGTTGGGTGTGGAGAACTTGGGAGAGCTATGGAGACTTGTGGTGAGAGTTGTTCTTACATGTTATTGATTTACAGGTTTGCATATCATTGTGGATGATTCCTTGGTTCTACATGATGTCTACACTTTCTATATGATGATATTGGTAGACTTGGTATGCCTTGATCTTTTTCAGATTTTCATTACCCATGCAGTGGGAGCTCTTGGATGTGTATGCCATTCTTTGATAGGTTTTGCACATGGAGTTTATGATTGCAGTTTATGGGTGTATATGTTTATGGCATTTTACTATGTTTAGTATACCTTGGAGGTATGGATAGTTGGATGTATTGGCACTTGTTGTGGGTGTTATTTCATCTTTTGGCTTGTGTATCTTGACAACTACTGGTGCATATTATTACCTTTGGATTGAGTGTATGTGTTTGGGATATCAGTTGAGGCAGGATTTATGCTTCGTTGTGATAGATTGTGTGGCTTCTCTATTGGATGATTTCTTATCTTTGTGCATTGGCATGATGGAGGAAGCATTCATGCTTGGGATGGTGGTCACTTTGATTCTTGTTGCAGGTATCCTGATGGAGCACATGGAGCACTTTGATTCCTTGATGGTATATGTGGCTAATGGATTATTCTTATGATTCATTTTTTGAGGTTACTTGTTCCCCTTATGCAATGTATACAACAAGTGGGAAAATGTTAGGAAAAGGTGTTGTACACCTTGCATAATATATTTAATGTAATTATTCTTGGGGCCACTTTATGATGCATGTAACATTGGGACATAAGTTAAGTTGCTAAATGTAATTATTTATTATTAGGGAAAATAAATAAATAAAGTACCCAATATTAAATAAGGGGGCATGGTTTTGTAATCTCATGGTTTTGGTCACATGGTTTTGTGTAATACCACATGGTGGTTTTGTGGGAGCTTATTTTTATAAAAGCAACCACAAGGATAGTTGTTTAGGTGAGAGGAAAGTTTGCATGTAAGCTTTGGTTAGAATTTGTGAGGGTTTGAAGCATGGAATGGGATGTATGGTTACATGCTTTTTCACATGGATTGATTGGTGAGGGCTTGATGCTTCAATGGTGTTCATGGAGACTCTGAAGATATACTGTGATCTTTCTTGCTGAATAATACATGAGAGGAGTGGATGCTTTTGGAGGTTGCATTTTTTTCCCTCTTGAGGGTTTTCCCAGGGTATATCTTGTGTCATATTTTCATAGGTATGTTGTCTATTCTCTTGCATGTGGATTATAAATACTTAGTTGCATAAATTTATCTTTTGGGTTATGTGGAAATTGTCTTTAAATGGTTGCAAGTTTCCAACATCCTTTAGGCCTAATTCTAGAAGGATAGTCAAAATTAGACCTATTCTTTCCAAAGGAACCCTAACCCATTTCCACATATGAGTTAGAGAAGCTAAATGGGTGTCTGAAATGGCCTTTATGTTCTTGTTTCAATATCTACTCCAGAAGTTATGGCAAAATAAGTCAATTTGAAAGGCTACAAGGTCTAGGGGTAGTTTGCCAAGGAAAGCCTTATAGTTTGGAGTTCCTAGTTTCTTGTGGGGCTCTGTTGTGTTGGATTTTCCATTTCTAACCTGTGTAGGTTCTTCCAAGTGTTGGATAAGATATTTGGTGTATTGATGTCTTATTTGGGGTTTGTGACCTTTTAGGGCATGTTCCATTTCAGAAGAGTCTTGAACTTGAAAGATGAATGAATCCATTGTTGTGAAATATGGTATCAATCATGTAACTTATGTATGTGCTCTGTATCAAATTGGTATCAAATCATAGGTTTCATTTGAAGAGGGAAAGTTGAGTTGAAGAAAAAACAAAATGCCTCCAAAAGGGAATATCATCATTGCCAGAGAGATGAATGAGTTGAAGGAAAAGCATGCTAGAGAGATGAGAGAATTGAAGGAGAGGATTGTTGCCCTGGAAACAAGTCAAAAAAGAGGATTGGTCATAGGAGACTTGAGTGACCAAGAGGAAGGGGAAGAGGAAAGTTCCTAAGGGTCCAAGGAAGAGATGGATCCTGATGACTTGAGGATGGAAAAGCTCTTAAAAGCAGTCAAGGGAGATGGTCATAAGATCAAAATGGATATTGAAGAGCTCCTAGATTGGATAGGAGCATTGGACAACTAATTTGACTATGAAGATGTGTTAGAAGATCAGAGGGTGAAGTTGGCCAAGACAAAGTTTAAGGGCCACGCCTTGCTTTGGTGGGATTATGTACAAAGTGAAAGGAGAAAGAAGGGGAAGTCTAAAATCACTTCTTGGGATAGGATGGTGGCTAAACTCAAGGGAAAATTACTTTCCGGTGATTACACTATTCAGTTGTTCAAGAGGCTTCAAAATCTCAAGCAAAAAGAGATGGATGTGAGTACCTATACAGAGGATTTATACAAGTTGATCATAAGGGAAGGTCATGTGGTGGATGATGAAAAAGTGGCAAGATACCTCAATGGGTTGAGATACAACCTTCAAGATGAATTAAGCCTCGCCAATCCAAGAATGGTGGAAGAGTGTTATCAATTGGCCATCAAGGTTGAAGATAAGTTGAGGAGAAGGAAAGAAGAGAAAAGCAAGGGTAGAGGCAGAAATCCTAGAGGAAGAGGGCCATTTGTTGATTCAGGATAGTCACATGAGAGTCAAGGAGAGGCAAGTAGAGTCCAAGAACAAGTTGTAGATTCAAGAAGTGGATTTAGAGGTAGATCAGATTCAAGGGGCAGATTTGGAAGCCAAAGAGGAGGTTCAAGTGGATTTATAGGGAAATGTTATGCACGCAACAAATTTTCCAGCCATCAAGCATGGCAATGCATTGAAAATCAGTCCACTACTTCATTTGGAGGAGAAAGAAGAAATCAAATTGTACAAGGAGAGGACAATGAAAGTGTGCATTCTTCATCAAACAATGTTGATCCAAAAGTTGGTGAGTCTCTCATGGTAAGAACTTTGATCAAGGTACCATTGGAGAAAGAGCCATCATAGAGGAAGTCTCTTTTCAAAACTACATGTAAGTGCTTAGGTAAATATTGCAAGGTTGTAATTGATTCAGGTAGTACAGATAATTTGGTTTTAGTTGAGATAGTTGAAAAGCTTAAGTTAGAAAGAATCCTTCATAACACTCCATATATAGTTTCTTGGCTTAATAAAGGGCAACAAGTAGTTGTGAATGAACAAAGTTGGGTTGATTTTCATATAGGGGGATACAAGGATAGAGTTTTGTGTGATTTAATACCAATGGATGTTTACCATTTGCTTTTGGGGAGGCCTTGGTAGTATGATAAGAGTGCCAAATATGATGGTAAAAAAAACACCTATGTTATAGAAAAGGATGGAGTTTCCTACACCCTTACACCATTGCAAGATAAAAGCCAAAACCCACAAGTGGAATCTAGAGAAATTTCAATGGGTACAAAAGAGTTTTTAAAGCCAATAAAAGAGGGAGAGGTAGGTCATACAATGGTGAGCAAACCTAGGACTGTTTTGACATCAACAAGCATTGAAGAGTTGCCTTGGGAAGTTTAGGATGTATTGAAGGAATATGTGGACATAGTGATTGATAAGTTTTCTAACTTTTTGCTTTCACATAGAGATGTTAGTCACCCTATAGTTTTTGTTCTAGGGGTTGGTTTGTCTTATACAATAGCCTATGAAAAACAAAACAATGTAATGTGTCTCAAGAAAGGGATGGTGTCAACACAAAGAATGTACTTGTTTGGAAGATTGAAAATGAAGGGAATTTGGATACTAAAGACAAGAAAACTGTTGTGAAGGATATATCAGAGTTAAGCAAGCAATGTTTGAGGGGAACAGGAAGTATGGAGTACCATAATGACCAAACTGAATTGAAAATGGAAGATGGATAGTTAGACAAGCATCCCCTAGAAGTGGAGCAGAAAAAGAGAGTTGCAGATGTCAATGACTATCATGTTGAAGGTACCAAGGTTAGTTATGATTCACTTCTTGTAGAAGAGGGAAGTAGCATTGATCAAGGAACCATACTTGCTGACATGATGGTTAGAGACAAAGAAATAACACAAAGTGCTCTTGATGAGATTGCAAACTTGAGAGACAAGAAACCTAAGGTGAAAATGAAACAAGCCATTGCAGGGGAACAAGGTACTATTGGATTGCATGATATCCATCAAATGAAAAGTGATCAATTACAAGGTAGAGGTGCAGATGGGGGACAAGCTTCTTTTGACAAGTTCACATATTGTTACCAATTGTTCATGAAACCTACAGTGCAGATGAAGCAAGCATGAAACTGTTTCAAAGAAGACAATATGCAGAGACTTCAAGACATCAGGAAAGAGATTTCAAGCATGATTCTCAGGTTGCTACCCTTCATTCAAGTGGAGCTTGAATCTTTTCTTCCTCGGGAGTATGTTGCAGGGGCACCATAGGCTTTCATGTCTCTAGATGAGGTCAAATGTTGAAATTTTGTTTTGATTGAGTCAATTGCATGTAATAAGGTCTTCTAAGACCATTTCATATCTCTTTGGGTCAGTTTTGGGTCATTAGAGGTGTTTTAGGGTGTTAGAGGTGTTTTAGGGTGTGATTGTTAAATGTTGTCAAGTTGCTTAAATGTTGTCAAAGCAACTTTTGCAAGTTTTGGCATATAGGGGTCTAATGATGATTAGTTGAGTTTTGTTATCTAAAAATTAGTTGGGAGCAGTTGGAAAAGGGTTGTGAATGTTCAAAAGACCTTGTGTGGTCAAATGTTGGGTTGGTTGTTGCAAATTTGAAGTTGAATCAATAAAAATACCTTTGTTTTCTGTAATTTTGAACGTAATTTTGCTGCTACAGGGCTTTGTACGGTCCTGTACGACTTCCTCGTGATCTAAATTTGATTGGAGTTGATGGAGTACTAAGTCCACTCTCCATTTCACTTGGTTTGGTTCATTTTTATTAATATTTTTTCAAGTTAGAGGCATTTTACCTCGGATTGGTTGAAACCCTAGTTAGCGTAGTAGTGAGCAAACAAAAATGTTTTTCTCCCCATTCCATCGGTGAAAATTCTTGAAACTCGGTGAAATGGCAGGGTTTTGTGTATGCTTTGATATTCCAATCTTGTAGATGTTTGGGTGTTGGTTAGCACATGTGGGAGAAGATTGAAGGTCTGAAATCTTCATGTAACAGACCTAAAAGCCCATTAAAAAGTTGTATTTTTTGTTGGAGGAGACAAGGAAGGATTGATTGGAAAGTTGGGCATGTTATTAGATGTGTGGGGACCCTAATTGATCCAAGAAGTGGTTGGAATACCTTTTGTAAGTTCTTTTGAGACCAAGCCCTAGTTGCAGACAAGCCAATTTATCTTTTAGGCCTAATTCTAGAAGGACAGTCAAAATTAGACCTATTCTTTCCAAAGGAACCCTAACCCATTTCCACATATGAGTTAGAGAAGCTAAATGGGTGTCTAAAACAGCCTTTATGTTCTTGTTTCAATATTTTCTCTAGAAGTTATGGAAAAATAAGTTAATTTGAAAGGCTACTAAGTCTAGGGGCAGTTTGCCAAGGAAAGCCTTATAGTTTGGAGTTCCTAGTTTCTTGTGGGGCTCTGTTATGTTGGATTTTCCATTTCTAAACTATGTAGGTTCTTCCAAGTTTTGGATAAGATATTTGGTGTATTGATGCCTTATTTGGGGTTTTTGACCTTTGAGGGCATGTTCCATTTTGGAAGTCTTGAACTTGAAAGATGAATGAACCCATTGTTGTGAAATATGGTATCAATCATGTAACTTTTTCCCCTGCTCTGCATCATTAAAGTCTTATTAACCTTGTAAATCATGTGTACTTTATGTGTCTTGAGCATCTTAGGGATGGGTACTCGGATTCTCATGTAGGTGGTTGAGAGATTATTTAGTTATCGTCATTCTCTTATGACTTGGAATATTAGTTGTAGTGACATTTACAATGAGTGTTACATTTGAAAAGAGTTACAATCATCATTGTCATAAGAGTAATTATTCATCTCTCTTATTGGGTGCTTTGGAGTTACTTTTGTGAGTGAATAATCTTGTTATGATGGATGGGATCCATAATAGTTGGCATCATCATGATGGAGTGCTATACTTGGGAATGTGTTCCTACTAAGGGTTACACATCAAAGATGTTCATTATTATTTTCTATCATGGGTGCATGGTTAATAATATATTGGGGTTTGGGATTTTTTTCATAGGCCGTGATTTTGTTGCTTGTGGTTTTGGAAACTATTTATGGATTTTCTATTCTCATTTCTTTACAAATTGGATATATTGGATAGTTATTTCTTAGGTATTTTATAGGTGAGCACTATTATATTGTTGGAATATTGTTAAATTGAAGGGAATAAGTTGGATGTATTGATGTAACACCTCTATCAAGGATGAATATATATTTTTCCTCTCTTTTATGGTGGAGTTTTCTCTCGAAGGGTTTCTCTACCTATACTTGGTGTTATGATTTTTATTTTATGTGCTCGTTGATTTTTTATTACTTCTATTGCTAATTGTATTTCTATATTACATTTAAATGATGAATCATTAGTTACTTTAATTAGTAAATCATATTTGTTCACTATTTGTTGATCTTATGCTTATATTAGTTTATCCAATTTTATCAAAAAGTAACTAAGAGAAAACCACAATGCATCTTTGCACAAAATTACTACTACCGGCTCACAAGAACCTCCTCCATTCTCAACTTTCTACACTTAGCCTTAAACATTTTTACTTGAAATTTCCAATCTTGTGAGTCTCACATATCACTACTACTTGCATGTTCTTTTTCATTACTTTCTAATTTGAAAATGTGCCTTGCATACTTTTTGTGAGTTGAATTAAAGTCACACAAAAGACCTTTCTCCTCCTAGGAAAACAATGAGGGAAAATCTAAATATTCATTTTGGTTGTATAGTGTAATGACATATTTGTGATTAAGCACTTGTGATTTATATATGCTATGTTATTTTTTTAAATTACAAGTAGTTGAACACATTAGACAACACATTTTATGTAGTGAAAAGTGGTAGAAATGCCACTTGTCAACATGTCATAAGAAGTTATAGTTATGACTATCATAATAATTTAGAGCGAAGACTAGGCCAACCATAAAATTTACATAGTAATATAGAAAATTGACTCCTAGCATGATGATTATTTTAAAGTTTGGGTTATGTCTTTCAACCCTTGTAAAAAACTTCTTTCCAACCATAAATCATAATTGGTACTATTTTTTATTGAAATATACAAATAATGCAAGGATAGTGTCCCACATTTAAGAGTCCTAACTTTCCATCATTTTCTTCTAAAATTTTCCCATTTTTTTACTATTTCAAAGCCTTTATTATAGTTATTGCATTAGTAGCACAAAAGACAAATTATATGATATACTAGCTACTAAAATCATGATAGAATTGCTTGCATGTTTATATCTTCCTAAGAGAAAAATGTAAAGCATAGGAACACATTTCAATGGTGCATTGCATCAAACAATTTGTTTTTCTTTTGTATGTTGTCACATTTGGCATCAATGTCTATTAGAGTGCAAATGTAATGTTTAAAACAAAATCATTAAATAAATTTCATAATTGTTTACTAATGATATATTTATCCTTTTAAGTTGTTTGCTTATAATATTAGATAAAAAAATTCTACATTATTGACCTTTCCACTACTATGAAGTTGTATTGCATAACATTTATAAATATGCAGCATTGCTCTTCTAATGCCTTTTGTTGAAATACAATAATAAATGGATTCCTACATTACTCTTCTAATGTGGGTTCTAAGCATAACAATGTAGTCACATTAGCTACAACTACTAGTGTTTAACTTTATAAGTAAGAGATAAAAGTAAAAGAAAAATAAAAAGTCATTTGGCAACTATTGGAGTGCTCTCATATATTGATTCCTCTCCTTTATTGCTATCATCACCTCCAAAGCCAACCACATTCACCATATCACTAACAATAATTAAATGCAATGCATCTCTTATTCAAAAATTGTATATAATGAAAAATGAAGTAAACATGAGATTAGTTAAATGTGAAAGTAGTAGAAAGCTATTTGTAAGACCGATGAGACTTTCCAAAAGATGGAAGTGTTTAACATCTTGTTGACGAGGTAGAAAGAAGTGACTATAATTAAATGAAACACTTCTCAATATTATGAATCCACTAGCTAATTTTTATTTCAATATTTAAAATATACTCTTTTCAATAAATTTGACTCAAGAACATAACTACTAATATATATATTAAATACAAATTCATATACACATTTACTTAAATGCAAATGGATCCCTCTACTTCAAAACCTTCCACAACCTCTGCGACCTCCGAACTGGATATCTGTGTGCACTCCTCTATGACGAGCCATGGCTTAGAGGGCTTCAGGTGTGTGATGTCAGACTCATCAATCCCTAATGCGGATATAGGGGCTTCTCATTTTGTGTGTGGTCTATTGTGGGATGGGAAAGGTAGCCCTCTCCTATTTCTTGCTTCTCAGTTAGACTCACAGTGTGTGGTTGATGGTTTTTTGTGTTTGGAAGTTGGTGGTAAGAGTTATGTGGATTGTCTTCCTCACTCTGCGTTGGCTAGAAAATCGAATCTAGGTGTTGGATGCATTGTTGGGTGTGGCTCAAAGAAATTTTTTGTGGATGCCCTAGTTGTGCACCCCCATTCTCCACAATGTGATTGCCATGGGGTGGCAGGTAATCTTGGATTGTCGGATTTTGGTTTGTCCCCTACCATGTACAATTCTTGATCCTAAATTGTCTAACAGTGGTGCCTCATTGAACCCCCCTTTGTTGTTTTGCATTCATCCTCTGCTTCAGAGATCTGTCTTGATGACTTTTCCTGTGACAGAGAAGAATTTTTGGTGGATCACATGCTCTAATATGTCGATTTACCTAAACTCTGTGATCTCTAGTCATGGATTGATGCAAATTGGAGGGATTGTTTGGAAGATGAAATCAGTATCTACCCATGTGCAAAAAGATTTTTATCTTAGAATTTGATTCCATGGAAGACAAAGAAATGGTTCTCAACACTGGTCCGTGGTTTTTCCATGGTAACTTTTTATGCATGAAACCCTGGTTCCCCTCATTTGATCCACGTAGAGAGACTTTTTCAACAACATTCATATGGGTTCATTTACCCTACCTTCCCTTACAGTTCTAGGAAGTTGGTTGCCTGAAAGCGATCGACAATGGTCTAGGGAAATATCACAACATCTCAAAGGAGACAATCAACTATGAAAACTCGACTTTTGCTCACTTGTGTGTTGAGATGGATGTCTCAAAAGGTCTTCTAACATAATTTTTTCTCAAATTTGGAAAGAGATGATGGTGTCAGGAAATAGATTATGAAAAGATAGCATTTAGATGCAAAATTTGCTTTGCCATAGACCATGGTACTACTCAGTGTAGAAGAAGACGTGTTGGGGAGCATGCCAATGTTGCTCCTTTATGCAAACCCTCATGGTGGGATGGGCCTGAATTTTGCCACTATGCTATTTCTCCTCTTACGAAGCCTACAACTCCTTCCACTCCCACTTTTTTGAGTTCGGTTCATATCTTGTCCCCTAACTTGATCGTGGAGAATGGCAACAATCTTGATACCATGTCAGTTCCAAAATCAAATTTTGTTTTCACTATTGATTCTCCTCCACCCTTGGAGGTAACCACCACTTCGTCATCCTCTCCTATGGCCACTTCACAAGAAAAATGTTCTAATGCAATCACTACAAAAGCCTCCTTGTTTCCTCAAAAGAGTACACAGTCTTGCATCCATGAGAGTGTTCAGGTTTCTACTATATCTCTAGTAGCCATAGACAACGTTGAAGAGAAGAATTGGAGTGGGTGTATAGAACCGATCTCTGCCTCCAAGAAAGAATAGGATTGTACTGAATTCAGGTGGAAGAAATATCTTCTCTCTATCCAAATGACATTAAGATCTTCAAAGATAAGGATTTAATGATTATTTTGTAAGTAGTAGGTTTGGACAGCCCATTTTGGGTTGTCTTGTGTTGCACCCCTAGTGGCAAGCGCATGCATTTATTCTCCTTTTTTGGATCTGTATTTTATGGGAGTTGTCCCCATGACACTACTTACCTATATATATATATATATATATATATATATATATATATTAAATAAAAGGAAATAAATCAACTCACCCAATAGGAACACGACTAATCTCTCAACAAAACACACCTATGTACATACAAAAATACATAAAAACATACATAGAAACATACATAACATGATGGGATGACGTAGTGTGGGGCCCACCATACAAGGTATAAAAGTGATGAAACTAGCAGATGGGAGCAAACGTTACGGCAACAGAAGGGAACCCCTAATGGTGTTGTCAAGTCAATTTTCCCACCTTTAATGGTCATCGAGTGGGATTTGGATGATAAATTGGGAAAGAGTCATGCCTTGTGTGACAATCTATCATTTTTAGTGTGTTTCCTTGCACGAGATTTGGAGGCGGACTGACGTGTGCAAGACCTATGTTTTCATAAATTGTAAGAAGAATTGTGTTTTGAGAAAGAAGGCAGAAAACACTCTATGTTGTGAGCATTTTCAGTCTGCACATTGAAAGCTAAAGGTTGGAGTGCAAGTGGAGGATTTGGAGGAGAAAATCAACCAAATCAAGATGAGGGCTAACCAACCAATTGGGTTGTAGAGGGTTTTACAACACTATGCGGGTTGCTTGTTTCTTAACACTTAGGGTTTTCCAACATGAAATTTTACATAACATAATGAATGTCTTGAAAAACGTTTGTAATTTAGACAGTATGAATGTATTGAAAGGCCCCTTAAAAATTTATAAGGACTCTTAATTTGAGTAAAAATTGCATTTAAATTTTGCCATGATTGAAAAAAAAAAGTGCACAAAATAATTGTAATTTGGAAAACATAATGTGGGTTTCAATTATTTGAATCTGCATGTTTAAATGTAAAGGGTTGTCTCATGAGGAGTTGTAGGTGGGAGATACATAAAACTAACCAAATTGAGCTAAGGGGTGACTAACCAATTGGGTTGTTTGTGTAGAGGGTTTTATAACACTATGTGGGTTGCTTGCTTCTTAACACCTAAGGTTTTGCAACATGAAACTTTACAAAATAGTATGGATGTCTTGAAAACCTTTTGTTGTTTAAACAACATGAATGTAGTGAAAGGCCCCTTCTGAAATTTATGACAAATTTTAATTATAGTAGAAATTGCATTAAAATTTCCATATATGATTGAAAAAAATGCACAAAATAATTGTAAATTGGAAAACCTAATGTGGGTTGTCAGTTATTTGATTCTCCATGTTTAAATGTAAAGGGTTGTCTCACAAGGAGGATTTGTGGGTGGTTGATGCATAAAACTAACCAAATTGAGATGAGGGGTGACTAACCAATTGGGTCGTTACGTCTAGAGGGTTTACAACACTATGTGGGTTGCTTGCTTCTTAACACCTAGAGTTTTGCAACATGGAATTTTACAAAACAATATGAACATCTTGAAAACCTTTTGTTGTTTAGACAACATGAATGTAGTGAAAGGGACCTTTAAAATTTATAACCATTATTAATAGAGTAAAAATTGTATTTAAATTTCCTCATATGATTGAAAAAAATGCACAAAATAATTACAAATTGGAAAACACAATGTGGGTTGTCAGTCATATGATTGTGGTTGTCAAGGCATCTTTATCTTTTATAAGTTGTGAAACCGTACCTTTGACTTTTGATCTATCAAAATGCTTTACATGATTAGTATAGGTAAATTGAACATTTTCGAGCCTCAAGGTGCTTGATATCAGCCTTCAACTTATGAACTTCCTCAAATTCTTGCAAACACTCATTTTGTAATGTGTCCATGTGCCCTTCTTCATAAGCAACACCTTCCATTGTTGTGTTTATTTTTTCAAATTCTTGTCTTTTAGATTGCAGTTGTCTATCAACAACATTAATTAAACTCCTTCTCTTTCAATGATAAAATCTTCTTTTAATCTTTTAATTCCTTTTCTAAGTGGTTAATTGTAGTGTTTATGTTGTTTTACTTCAATTTCAACACTTCCAACTATTTCTTTTGCATATGCAAGTTGACTAGCCACACACTTTTCCTCATCCCCACTGTTGGTACCTATTATAACCCCCATGGTATTCCTTTTCATGAACTTCTAACTTATTTTTCATGTATTTTACTTTAAGCTTTGGAGTACTTGCTCCCTCATCAACCCTTAGGACAACATGCATTTCTTGGATAGACTTTTGAATGTCTTCAATACTTTTATTTAGCTTTGTAGCCATTCTTTGCTCAACTTTGAGAGTGTCTTTCTGATTAGAGAATGTAGATGTTTTCTTTTTGATAATTTGTTTACAAAACTTGTCTACCTTTTCACATAGGACTTTCACGCCTCCAGCCAATTGATTCTCTTTTTTTGCACTAAGATCTGATTTTTCCTTTTCCTTATCATCTATTTCAAATTGTATTTGTTCCATGGAATTCTTAAGTTCAAGAATCTTTGACTTCGTTCGTTCAACTCCACTTATACCATCATCTCTCACTTTGTTTTCTTGCAAAAATTCATATGCAATACAAAATCTCTTGACTTTATCCTCTTCTACATTGGCATTTTCCCATTGCACATACTGCACAACACTCCATCAAGTTGTCAAGAGCAGGAACAATCTCTTCACTCAATATGTTATCTATCTCATTCACTTTGGTCTACTTCTTTTCAAGTGTTTTTAGAGCAGATTCCTTTTTCATTACATACTTTCTACTACTTGTTGCTCGAGTTCTACATTGCCATTTTCCCATTGTGCATGTTGCACACACACCTTCCTCAACTTTTCAACAACAGGAGAATCTCTTCACTTAATACACTATCTCATTCACTTTGTTTTGCTTCTTTTGAAGTATTTATACAACAAATTCCTTTGTCATTTCAAACATTCTAGTACTTGTTGCATCCAATTTTGCATTGCCATTTTCCCATTGCACATACTTCACATGCCCGTTCATCATCTTCTCAAGAATAGGAAGAATCTCTTCAGTCAATACATTATTTATCTCATACACTTTGGTCTACTTCTTTTCAAGTGTTTTTATAGCTATTTCCTTATTTATTTCATACATTCTAGTGCCCACTCTCCTGAAGCATTAAGAAGATATCGGGTTTGTTAACACCTAGTGTTTTCCAACCTTGAATTATAAAGAGACAAAATGGTTGTAATGAAAACCTTTTATTGTTTAGACAATACAAATGTAAGAAAAGGAACCTTAAAAATTTACCAAAACTGTTACTTACAGTATGAATTGCATTTCGATTTCTTCATATCATTAAAATATAGGTAGGTAGGAAAACACAGTGGGCTATGAGTTTGTTCTACTTGTTCAAAGCTCAAGGGTGGAGAGTTCGGGGAGGAGTTGCAGTTGGGGGATACATAAAACTAACTAGATTTAGCTAAGGGGTGACCAACCAATTGGGTTCTTATATATAGATGGTTTTACAACACTATGTGGGTTGTAGGTTTCTTAACGCCCTATGTTTTCCAACCTCTGATTATATAGACAATATGATTGTAATGAAAACCTTTTGTTGTTTAGACAATACGAATGTAATGAAAGACACCCATTCAAAATATATAGCAAGTCTTCGATAGACTAAAAATTATGTTTCAATTTCCTCAAATCAATAAACTATAGACAGGTTGGAAAACACTGTGGGTTATGATTTATATAATTTTGCTTGTTCAAAGCTCAAGAGTGGAGAGTTCAAGGAGGAGTTGCATCTGGGGGATACATAAAAATAACCAGATTTAGCTAAGGGGTGAGCAACCAATTGGGTTCTTATATATAGACGGTTTTATAACACTATGTGGGTTACAGGTTTCTTAATGCCCTATGTTTTCCAACCTCCTATTATACAGAAAATATGATTATAATGAAAACATTTTGTTGTTTAGACAATACGAATGTAATGAAAGGCATCCCTTAAAAATATATAACAAGTCTTAGATAGACTAAAAATTGTGTTTCAATTTCCTCAAATCAATAAACTATATGCAGGTTGCAAAACACTATGGGTTGTGATTTATATAATTCTTCTCGTTCTAAGCTCAAGGGTGGAGAGTTCAGGGAGGAGTTGCAATTGGGGGATACGTAAAACTAACCAGATTTAGCTGAGGGGTGACCAACCAATTGGGTTCTTATATATAGAGGGTTTTACAACACTATGTGGGTTTTAGGTTTCTTAACATCTTGTGTTTTCCAACGTCCAATTATACAGACAATATGATTGTAATGAAAACCTTTTGTTGTTTAGAAAATACAAATGTAATGAAAGGAACCCCTTCAAAATATATAACAAATCTTAGATAGACTAAAAATTGTGTTTCAATTTCCTCAAATCAATAAACTATAGGCAGGTTAGAAAACATTGTGGATTGTGATTTATATAATTTTTCTTGTTCTAATCTCAAAGGTGGAGAGTTCGCGGAGGAGTTGCAACAAGGGGATATGTAAAACTAACTAGATTTATCTAAGGGGTGACCAACCAATTGGGTTCTTATAAATAGAGGGTTTTACAACACTATGGGTTCCAGGTTTTACAATGGCCCGTGTTTTTCAACCTCTGATTATACAGACAATATGATTAAATGAAAACATTTTGTTGTTTAGATAGTATGAATGTAAGAAAAGGAATCTTTAAAATTTACCAAAATTGTTATTTACAATATGAATTGCATTTGGATTTCCTAATCTCATTAAAATATAGGCAGATAGGAAAACACGATGGGTTATGAGTTAGTTCATTTTGCTTGTTCAAAGCTCAAGGGTGGAGAGTTTGGGGTGGTGAGTTAGTTTTATGTTCAAAAATGTTTGACTTCATTAATTTAAATCCACTTATAGCATCATCTCTCACTTTCTTTGCTCACATAAATTCATATGCAATACAAAATATTTCAAGTTTATCCACTTTTGCATTTCCATTTTCCCATTGCACATACTGCACATGCTCCTTCCTCAACTTCTCAAGAGTGGGAAGAATCTCTTCATTTAAAACAATATCTATCTCATTAAGTTTTATCTCCTTCTTTTCAAGTATTTTTAGAGTAGATTCCTTCTCAATTTCATAAATTATAGTACCTAATGCCTCCAGTTTTGCATTGTCTCTCCACCTTTGCACATAATACACATGCTCCTTCCTCAATTTCTCAAGAGAAGGAAGAATCTCTTAATTCAAAACATTATCTATCTCATTCATTATGGTTTTCAATGCAAGTGAGCTTCATAATTTATTGCAAGTGTGGTTTATAGTTAGAATTGCTTTTCAAATTCTTCATATGTTTGACAAATAAATGCACAAAAATATACATATTTGCAGGTTGTATAACACAGTGGGTGTTCAATTATTTCCTTCTTCTTGTTGAAAGGTAAAGGGTCGATAGCTTGGGGAGGTCTTGCTAGTGTGAAATTTTAGAGTAGACACTTTATAATGGACATGTTGCCTGCTACAACAAACAGTTGGCAATAATATATGATTTGTATTAATGGAAAGAGATAGTATGATTTCTAAATTGCATGTGATTTGTTAATTATTGAAATGTATTCAAATTTTGACTTTCTCTTTTCATCCATAATTTGTGACGAAATATGCAAAGAACAAGGAAATCAACTGATATTTAATGTAGTGATGAAACAAATGGTTGACATTCAATGTTATCTACAATATATCGTTAGATTATGAGTACTCATGCATTATCCCCATTTGAAGAATGTTTCAGCCTATGCAAGGAAAGTAAATTTTTCAAAGCTTTGTACTAGTCAAAGGGTGAAGATAGAAGAAAAACATGACTGTAGACTTCAACATTGTGAATGTTTGAATGAGATATTTTCATAGTCCATAACAAAATATGGGTAAGAAGTTACCCACATATACAGGTGCACCACACCCAACTTGTGTTGCTGTATTTTTTATTATGTCATTCATTTCTTTAGGTAAATACATTTCATTTTCCATGATACCATTTTAGGCCACAGACAAAGTTGCAGGTTCAAATAAACATTATGTTGTTGAAGTTGCACAATTAATAGTTTTTTGGTATGTAAGATCTTCTTTTCATCCCCATTTAAAGTTAAATCAAACAAATGGTTTGATTAGACAACCTTTGTTTGCACCTAAAAGATGTATTACCACCTACAATAGAGGGAACCTTTTTCACATTTTAGCCTATATTCATTCACTCCATTACTGATTCATTATTTTATTAGAAGATGAAAAAAACATGTTTTTTTCTTTTGACATTAAAGTTTGCAGCCATATAAGTAATTACATATCATTATGCATGTTACACTTATAGGCTACATGCAAAGTTGTAGGTTGGACTTCTCATCATGTTGTTCAACCTGCACTTTTTTAGTTCATGAATTGTCATATACACTTTTTTTGCTCATGTTAAGTCACCTCAAATGGAAGGCTCAATATCACAACATGCCTGCTTAGGTAAAAGAGGTTGGTACACCCCATATACTATGAGCTCTTAGTTTTTTTCATGCAGGGTTACGATTTTACTTGTAGTCTTTATATTCACTTAGAGGTTCAACTAAACACTGTGTTTTCCAACCTCCATTGGCTTACATCATGCTTGGTAGAAAATTTTACATCTATATGCCTTTCCTAATTCACTCCATTATTGATTCATTATTTTGTCAACAGATACAACAAATGTGTTATTCTTTTGGTGTTGCTAGCAACAATGGATGCACACTTTTTAACATACAAGTTTGTCATAAAAGGTTTTGGTTTCCCTCTAACCTTTCATCTCCACTAACACATACACACACACCATAACCAACATATCTTCCCAAAATAAAACATTTTTGTTGCAACTATAGAAATAATTACATATTGTTATGCACGTTACACTCATACGCCACATACAAAGTTGCAGGTTGAACCACTCATCGTGTTGTTCAACCTGCACTTTTTTATTTCATGGATTGCTAGATGTGCTTTAACTACTCATGTTAAGTCACCCCAAATGGAAGGCTTGATATCACAACATGCCTACTCAGGTAAAAGATTTTTGTACACCCCATATACTCTAAAGTCTTAGTTTAATTTTCATGCAAGGTCACGAATTTATTTACAGTATTTATGTCCACTTGGAGGTTGAGCTAGACACTATGTTTTCCAACCTACATTGGCTCACATCATGGTTGATAGGAAACTTTACACCTTTATTCCTTTCCTAATTCACTCAATTACTGATTTATTGTTTTGTCAACAGATGCAACAAACGTGTTATTCTTTTGGCGTTATTGGCAGCAATGGATGCACACTTTTTTACATATAAGATTGTCATAAAAGGTTTTGGTTTCCCTCTAACCTTTCATCTCCAATAACACATACACACACCAAAACTAACGTATCTTTTCAAAATAAAACGTTTTTTGTTGCAACTGTAGAAGTAATTACATACTATTATGCACGCTACACTCATACACCACATACAAAGTTGTAGATTGAACCACTCATCATGTTGTTCAACCTACACTTGTTTATTTAATGGATTGCTAGATGTCCTTTTGTTGTTCATGTTAAGTCACCCCAAATGGAAGGCTCGATATCACAACATGCTTGCTCAGGTAAAACAAGTTTGGACACCCCATATACTTTGAACTCTTAGTCTTATTTTCATGTGGGGTTGCAAATTTTCTTGCGGTCTTTATGCCCACTTGGAGGTTCAACTAGAAACTGTGTTTTCCAACCTGCATTGGCTCACATCAGGGTTGATAGGAAATTTTACACCTTTATTCCTTTCCTAATTCACTCCATTACTGATTCATTATTTTTTCAACAAATGCAACAAATGTGTTGTTCTTTTGTCGTTGCTGGCAGCAATGGATGAACACTTTTTTACATACAAGGTTGTCATAAAAGGTTTTCGTTGCCCTCTAACCTTTCATCTCCACTAACACATATAACACACCACAACCAACGTATCTTCCCAAAATAAAACATTTTTTGTTGTAACTGTAGAACTAATTACATGTTGTTATGCACGTTACATTCGTATGCCACATATAAAGTTGCAGATTGAACCACTCATCATGTCATTGCTCAAACAACACAACTTTACTTCAAAACGATGGTTAGTTTTCACAACCTTCCTCTTCAGGTAAAATAGGTTTGTGTTCCACACCTAAAATGGACTCATCATTGAATGTCCATGTATGCTTATGTTGTGCCATCGTTGTCTATGTCCACTTGTACATTGATCTACACACTTTTATTTCCAACCCACATTTGTTTCATATTGTATGCCTAGCTTGATTCAATCTTTCACCTTTTATTTTCCTCATCATAAGTCAAAAACCTCCTATTGGTTTCGCATTGGTGGCAGCAATGGAAGCACATTTTATTTACGTTCAATGAATAATTCCTTTCTTTTGTTTACACGATCCACTCTAATTTTAATTTTTTGTCTAATTCCTACCTTACCTAGAATGAGGAGAGGCTTGAAATGGAAAAAGGAAGATAACCTAGAGGTGGAAGATGTACCAAATGGATGCTCTCATTTTTCCTCTTGCAATTTGGAGGACTCCTATTGCCATCAAAATGAATGGGATCCTTGACCTTGTCACATCAATTCCTCATAGCAGGCTCAATGATTTCATTTGTGGTGAAGGGTTGCTTGAATGTTCCGAAGCTTCATTTGTGCATGTGAAAAAATAGAGAAGAAGACCATCACAGGTCCCATCAACAACAAAAATTATAGCAAAACAATTACATGGCACAGGTTTGTACCTTTCAACATTCATGTGTATGGTTTAATGATATTTTATTCACTTGCTTGAAGATGATGAGATGATGCTTTCTTTATAGCTACTAGTGTGGATATGGTCTTGAAGACCACATGAACCAACCTCCACCACTAAAAAAACAACAAACATTTGTTTAAAAGAAAAAGCGAGGTTGTCAATGCCACTTCGTTGCAAAGGTTATGTATGGTAGACCCGATGTTTTCTATCTATTATTCAAACAAATGTTTCATGTTGATGTCAATGGTGAATTTTTCCATGGAATTGATGACACAAGTGAAGACTTGCATGTCAAGTTTTCCCCTAATCTATCCATAAAATACAAAATCTATATTGAAATCCTTTTGTTCATGGATGTGAGTGTCGATGCAATAATGGATAGACACCTCATTGATCCTATTTTATGTGGCATGCTGAGTAAGAGAGATGAATTCTTGACAAGAAAGGATGTAATGAGTGCTTGGTGAAAGGTGCACTATATTCACACATAGAAACACAAATATGATTTGACAAGTATCATAATGTGGAATGCACAGGACAAGGACAACTTCTTCTACTTTCAGTGGCCCCATGGAAATGATACACCTTTTGTTATTAGGGTTTAGACTTCATGGATGTTGGATACGATGGTTTGCCACTCCCAAAATTCAATCATCTCCATGGATTCCATGTTTTCCACTAACAAATATGGGGTGAGGCATTAGAAACATTGATGATTAATTATTCATCTTTTCAATGATCTTACTAGCTACAAGTCTGACAATGCTCACGTTGACTTGTTATGTCTATAGTACAAATTGTATACTTTGCTCATTTTCAACAAGCAATAGAGTGGTGTGCTTGTTGCATGGTTAGTCTCCTCATGAAACAAGATTGAGGACATTTATGGCTGGCTAGATATGGTGCATTCCCTTGGAAGAAGAGCTAGACCTAACTGAAGAATCAATGCATTTTTTATCAATGATGCCACTATAGAAATTTAGGCCATACAATAAGTGCATTTTTTTGTTGGTTTGTGTACCTTTCTCATTTGCTATTTATTTTCAATGCCACTTTGTCATGCAAATGAGCACTAAACAATATCCTTTGTATTGTCTATTAGGTCTATCTTTGGATGTCATGATCTTCTATGCAGTTGACACGTTTGAAGGGCTTTGTTGAAGAACATACATAAGTACACAACCAAGGAAATGGAAATGGACATCTTCCACAAACTTGGCATGATCATGATGGTGATCAGTGATAGCGAAGACAATATCACTCAGCTATTGAGTAATTTCTTTGAGGAGTTCAATGATCATGCCCAGTTTTTGCAGTACTTCAAGAAGACCTAGTGCAAAGGAGATGGTCAAATTGGTGAGTTGACAATTTCTATCACCTCATTCAATTCGCACCATTCACATTCTTTGATGTTACCTCTAATACGTTGTAGTTTTCTTGACTATTTATTTTTTTCACAGCCATGTGGGAGAAAAATTGTAGACTATTCCCACATACCAAGCAGGATACAAATTATTCCATTGAGTTGTACCATTGCATGTTGAAAACTCGATAGTTATGTGATAGTTAAAAAAATGCACAAGGCGAATGGACTATTTATATTACACACTTGTGTATAAAATGGAACCATTCTTTAGGCAAAAGAAAAAGTTGCAGCATCATGGTTTTTGATGAACTATAAGATTTGAAATATTAAATGTAGTTTGGAGAGGGTGAAGGAAATCCAAGATGATGATTGTGTTTCAGATGAAACACATATTGGATGGCACTAGGTGAAAAATCAAAGTAGGTGTGACCACTACCTAGTTTAAAAATTTGGCGAGCACCTTTTTGTTTGTGAGTGCCCTTGGAATTTTTAGGGGAACACTTGCAAACATGTCCTTAAGGTTTCCGAACTGATTAAAAGATCCTCTAATGTTGAAGGGTTCGTCCAAAGTAAGTGAATTTTAATTCGAAGTGCGTTACTTTATGGGAGACAATTGTTTTTTGCATTTTCTACCGCCTTATATAAGTTTCTTGTGTGTTGTCATTTAGACAATAGAGGTGATGTCATTGTTAGAGGGACATATTTGAATGAGACATTATCACAGGGGGGCATCCAAGAAAACAATCCTAATTGATGTAGAGTCAAGGTGGAGGAACTTACAACAAACTCAAGACTGATTAGATCTCAACAAATCATCAACTCTTGAACCCACAATCACCCAATATGCACTTAAGACACCATAGAGGCTACTAGCCTTCAAAACACAACAAATTGAGACATATTTTAGAGAAGGTCATTCTATGGAAAATCAAACATCAATTTAGCTTCCCCACAAACTTAGACACAATATCCCAATCCAATTTCACAAGGTTCATTAGGCCCAACACCAAGTTTCAATGAACTGCTCTGTCAAAAGGCTACTAGGATTAGCCTTGTTTTACAAATGAAGTCCCCTCCAAACACCTTGTACTCACTAAACCTCTTTGGAAAGTCACTTAATGTGACACAAGACATCAAATTTATAGATTGAAACATTTGTTCAATCCTTCTAAACCATAGATCTAGAAAACCCTCCATTTTTAATGTAAATGCCTAGGGTTTGTAGGAACTCACCTTTCCAAGGCTACCCTGACTCTTCCAATGCACCAAACACTTCTAACATGGTTTGTACAAAACCCTCAAACCATTACAAGAACCCTTCCATCAACAATTAAATAGATTCCATATCAAAACCTTTATTTTCACAGGGAAAACTATTATTGCCAGCCCTGGGGCTTTATCCACATTACAAAACTCGCCTCACTTCCACTCAAAAATGAAAAAGAACACATCCTATCCTCCTAACATGCCATCCCACTGAGTTAAATACCGAAACAATAAGTGGGAATGGCCTAATTCATGATGATAACTTCAAACTGTGCCTCACTGCCTTACACAGGCGGACTATAGAAAATGCATAAAAACCCTCTCCAAATTTGTTGTTAACACTTCATAATGGATTCAAAGGTAAGTTACTTCCATCCCCTATAGGAAACAAAATAATTTAGAGCATTTAGTTACATGTACGGCCTGCATAGGTTAAGAGAAACACAGGAAACTCAGAAATAACACTAGAAATCAGAGAATTAACAGAAGAAAGCGTTGTCTTATTGCTTGGAATCTTCAAATTAACCTCCACCAAACTTGTTCGAGCCTTCTCAGGACCTTAAATAAATTTTGAATCAAGACTCCAATGGTTAACTTCCCTCAATTTCCCTTTAACAACTTTTTAAGCCTATTACATTTCAAGTTTACAAGTTGACAACCTTTGGTGTCAAACTTTGAAATTTATAAACAAATTTTCTAAGGGACCTCTCTAAGTCTTTTATTACATTTCAAGTGGTCTTATGAGACCTTATTAGGAAAAAATAGCCAAAATTTTACATAGATCAATTTGAAGGCTAGGCCTTGCAAACTCAAAAGTTCCAATTTGTCATCAAGGGTTGGGGTGCCCCTGCACCACTAATCTTCTCACCCCTACACAATCTCCTTTTGTCAATCACAAACACAGTGAACATTTGTAGAAAATGTGTATTTGGAATGACATAAAAAAATCTTGAAGAAAGTGATGCATACACTACCCAGTGTCTAGAACAAGTATAGTCATATGCATAGTGTGTCGAGAGGTTTCTACAGGATCTGCGACTATCCAATGCATTGTCGTTTGAATTCATTCAAGATCTTGATGCAGCTACAACTAGCATTATTCACATGCATCCATGGTTTAGTGCAAGCAGGGATCGTCCTTGATGTGCAACCCATCATAGGGAGCATGTTGCACAATAGTCAAATCACTGAACCCCTATGTGTGACTCCTTTCCCTTTTCCACAGACAATAGCTTTAATATGAATGTCAATATGCAATGTGAGATGTCAACGCACCTACTATGGATGTGCAAAGGATACAACATCTAATATAGGTGACTATGAGAAAAATTGTTTCAATTTCTATATTGTAATAGGAATGGTATTGCATATTTCTTTTTCCATTAATCGGCTTCTAACACCTCATTTTTTTTGGTCTTTTTTATTCTCTTCAACATTCCAATGTACAGAAAGGAGTCCTTGTCGACGACTATCTTTCATGAGTGTAAACCCAATGGAAGGTATGGTTCCAATTTAACAACTATACATAGGTAAGTCCATTTTTTTTGGCAATGCTTCCATATACATAGGTAAGCATGCTGGTATGACATTAGCTAGCATGGTAAAATTTTGGCTATAAACAATGTTCACTCTAGTGCTTCTTGAAGAGTTAAGTGTGCAAAAGCATACATCAGTGAACCTACATCTGTAGTTAAGCATGTCGTCTTTTCAAAAAGTTGTTCACACAAGTTGTTTACAATTTTCACATTAGATTTTCATGTCTCCACCTAATTGATTTTGTTTTTCTTCATTGCTTCTTTTCAAGTGCTTGTACAACAGATTCCTTTTTCATTTCATGCATTCTAGGTACCTATTGCTCCAGTTTTGCACAGTCATTTTTCCATTGCACATAGTGCACATGCTCCTTCCTCAACTTGTGAAGAGCAAGAAGAATCTCTTCAGTCAAAAAATTATCTATCTCTTTCACTTTGGTCGCTTCTTTTCAAGTGTTTTCATAGCAGATTCCTTTCTCATTTTGGGCATTCTAGTACATGCTACTCCACTTGTGCATTACCTATTTTCCATTGCACATACTGCACATCTATGTTCTTCAATACTGTTATGTAACTTGGCAGCTACTTTTTGGTTAGCATTGAGAGTGTCTTTCTAATTAGAGAATGAAATTGTATATTCTAAAAAATTTGTTCACACAAGTTGTCTACAATTTTCACACCGTACTTTCATGTCTCCACCCAACTAATTCTATTTTTCTGCACTGACATCTATCTGACATCAGACAATTTTCACTCTGCTCTACTTCTTTTCAAGTGTTTTTATACCTGTTTTGTTTTTCATTTCAGGCATTTTAGTACTTGTTGCTCCAATTGTGCATTTCCATTTTCCCATTGTACATACTACACACACTTCTTCCTCAAGTTGTAAAGAACAAGTAGAATCTCTTAAGTGAATACATGCACCTTAGACATGCACCACATCTATTTTTTTTGAGCAAAAATTACATTTCAATTTCTTTGTATGATTAACAAAAAGATGTGCAACATATTGGCAGGGTGGAAAACACAGTGGGTTATGTGTTATTTGATTCTATTTGGTGAAAGGTCAACCTCTCAAGAACAGTTAGAATCTCTTAAGTCAATCCATGCACTATGAACATGTATCACATCTATTTTTTTGAGAAAAATTTGAATTTGAATTTCTTTGTATGATTAACAAAAAAATGCACAACATATTGGTAGGGTGGAAAACACAGTGGTTTTTGTGTTCTTTGATTCTACTTGTTTTAATTCTGCTTTGCATGGTCAAGATGTGAAAGCTAATAAATTCTTTGATGCAGGTATACAAGATTTTGCATAATGCAAACACATGGGTCTCTAGTTGGTTGACCAACTACCACCCATATCTTCCATGTAATGTCCTCACTCGGATAGAGGAATTGAGTCTCCCATATAGGTTGAGGGAAAATATGTTAAGGAGAATTGATAGAAATGGGCCAAAGTGCAGTGACATCAAATTTCATAATTATGGTCATTTTCTTTAACTACATCTACGATGTATGGGTGAAAATGAGCATGGACGTTAAATATCACAATCTAAAAATAGAGATTGTAAATTTTTGCGATTGGCCAATTCATTTTTACCAAGAGATTTGAGACCTTTTCCTAGCTAGATACATTTGGAAGGTATCCATTAAACCAACAGTAATCATCCAAAAACACGACCTTCCCAATGAGTTGAGCATGAAATTTATGAGATTCCTTAAGGGGGAATCTCAAATTAGTCACCACAAGGGTCCTATCAAGGAATGGTTGCTTGTTGTGCTCAAATTCAACTACTGTGTCAGGTTCGAGGTGATATCATCATTTAGGTTGTTACACACAAATTATGGGATACCTACGTTGTATGTCATGAAGTCTAACTTGACAATCAAAGTGTGCAAAATTCTTTCTAATAGTGACAATGCAGAAATGTTACCTATTCACAAATGGTTGACCTAGTTGACAATGTTTACAAACTATTTAGTTATTATAGCCAATATTTGTGAAATTTTTAGTCACAAATGTTTGCAAAGTTTTCAGACATTGTATATATGATTGTATCCAATTTCAATAGCATTTTGATGTCATTAAAAATTTTCTCACACTTGTTGCCATGTTATATATTTACAGTGTTGTTTGGAAATTTTATGGATAGTAAATACATAACACACTATGGTTACCATAAATAATATGGTTTTTAGTTTTTTGTAATGATTAGTTATCTATTACATATGATTTTTTAGTTTTTTGTAGATGGATAAATAACTACACTTAGTTGTTTCATATGATATTTGTGTTGTTTTCTTATGTCCAAGTTTGATTCCTTTATTATTAAGATATCTTGTTTCCTTTGGTATGGTATGAATTTATAACCCAATGAAATAAGCACCACACTTGGAATAAAATGATCCACCATGCACGCCAAAAGAGAACATATTTAACTTATAGATTATGAGTATAACATTCATTTGAATGTATGTCAAGAACTAATATTATATCTAAGGAGAATTTGTAGTAATAATTAAGACTTCTTATGGTACAATTGTGTTTTATATACACGCAATAAGGTTGACATTATATTGATAAGTGAAGGCATTGTAATGTCACCAAATTTCATACAACAAAGAACAAGTAATATACTTGATCACTATAACAAGGCTCAATACGTTTTGGATATGATTAAGCACTCAACAATCAAAATTTAAGTGCATATAATGATACAAGTTAAAAGAAGTTTTGCAAAAATAAGGATAACACGTTTTATACTTTATATAAAATATTCAACACTTTAAAAAGATGTTGGAGAATCCCATAGTGTAAGATAAACATTGAATCAACCAAAAATATTTTTTATTTGTTTAAGGTTTGATTTGTAAGGTTTCCATTACATTCCTAGTATTGCAACACTGCAATACTATAACAAAAGGAAATAACTGATAGGGGATAGTGTGTTTTCCAACACTGCAAATAATGTGAGTATTTTATTTTTTCTAGTTAGATGGAGAAAGGGATATGCCATTTTTACTGTACCAAAGATTTGTTCTATAATTTGAAGGTGGACTTCATTACATTCTTGGAGCATACAAAACAAAATATTTTCATGACGGAATAACTGACATGGGATAGTGTGTTTTCCAACACCACAAATAATGTGAGCATTTTATTTGTCCCAATCAGATGGAGAAAGAGGAATTCCATTTTTATTGTACCAAAAATTTGTTCTATAATTTTATGGTGGACTTAATTACATTCCTAAAGCATATGAAACAAAAACTTTTCATGACGAAATAATTAACATGGGACTGTGTGTTTTCCAACATTGCAAATAATGTGAGCATTTTATTTGTTCAAATTAGATGGAGAAAGGGAAATGCCATTTTTACTGTACCAAAGAGTTCTATAATTTGAAGGTGGACTTCATTACATTACTGGAGTGTACAAAACAAAACCTTTTCATGATAAAATAACTAACACGGGACAGTGTGTTTTCCAGAACTACAAATAATGTGAGCATTTTATTTGTTCCAATCAAATGGAGAAAGGGAAATACCATTTTTACTGTACCAAGGAGTTGTTCTATAATTTGAAGGTGGACTTCATTACATTCTTGGAGCATACAAAACAAACAAAAAAAGTATGACGAAATAACTGAGATGGGATAGTGTGTTTTCCAACATTACAAATAATGTGAGCATTTTATTTGTTCCAATCAAATAGAGAAAGGGAAATTCCATTTTTATTGTACCAAAGAGTTGTTATATAATTTGAAGGTGGACTTCATTACATTCTTGGAGCATACAAAATAAAAACTTTTCATGATGAAATAACTAACATGGGACAGTGTGTTTTCCAACAATGCAAATAATGTGAGCATTTTATCTGTTCCAATGAGACAAAGAAAGTGAAATGTCATTTTTACTGTACCAAAGAGTTGTTCTAAAATTTGAAAGTGGAATTCATTACATTCTTGATCGTAACAAAACAAAACTTTTCATAACAAAATAATTGACATGGGATAGTGTGTTTTCCAACACTACAAATAATGTGAGCATTTTGTGTTCCAATTTGATGAAAAAAGGGAAATGGGATTTTTACTATACCAACTAGTTCTAAAATTTGAAGGTGGACTTCATTAAATTCTTGGAGCATACGAAACAAAAAAAAATCATAAGGAAATAACTGACAGGGGACAATGTGTTTTCCAACACTGCAAATAATGTGAGCATTTTATTTGTTCTAACAGATGAAAAAAGGGAAATGGCATTTTTACTATACCAAAGAGTTGTTCTAAAATTTGAAGGTGGACTTCATTACATTATTGGAGCATATGAAACAAAAACTTTTCATAAGGAAATAACTGACAAGGGACAGTGTGTTTTCCAACATTGCAAATAATTTGAGCATTTTTTTTGTTTCAATCAAATGAAGAAGTGAAATGCCATTTTTTACTGTACCAAAGAGTTGTTCTAAAATTTGAAAGTGGACATCATTACATTCTTGGTTGTAACAAAATAAAACTTTTCATAACGAAATAACTAACATGGGACATTATGTTTTCCAACACTGCAAATAATGTGAGCATTTTATTTGTTCCAATTAAATGAAAAAAGGGAAATGACATTTTTAATGTACCAAAGAGTTGTTCTAAAATTTGAAGGTAGACTTCATTACATTCTTGGAGCATATGAAACAAAAAAAATTCATAAAGAAATAACTGACAGGGGATAGTGTGTTTTCCAACACTATAAATAATGTGAGCATTTTTTTTGCTTCAATCAGATGAAGAAAGTGAAATGCCAATTTTTACTATACCAAAGAGTTGTTCTAAAATTTGAAAGTGGACTTCATTACATTCTTGGTTGTAATGAAACAAAAAAAATTCATAACGAAATAACTAACATGGGACAGTGTGTTTTCCAGCACTGCAAATAGTTTTCCCTCATAGAAACATACATATACATACACATAACATTTATTACTATACGCTATTGAATACCATGTATGAAATTAGTCTATTCAATACCATTGACTGCTATATTCAAATTTGTTGAGGTCAAACAATTTACATCTCAACTTTTTTCTTTCATTTATAAGCAAGCTACCATAAATAATAACACTTCAAGTGGCATTGCCTACCATTATTTCACATTATTTATAATGTAATTATACAAGGCCATGAAAATTATGATATGAAATGTATAACAACATAGTGTTCAAGAGGAATGGAGAGTGGGAAGAGAGGTTGGAGTGGGTGTTTAAAATGTTTGGAGGGAGATGGAGATGGAGAATCCAAACCAGATGATGTTAATGCTTTGCTACTGGGTGGTGATGGAAGGTTGTTGGGTCTTGTCTGCTTCGCGGATGTTGCGTTGGGCTCTTCATGTTGCTGGCCTGCAGTTGGTCATGAGGTGTTGCTTGGCAGGTTGGAGTGGATGGGTGGGAATAGGAGCAAGAGCTCCATTTTGAATGAAGATGGTGATGATGTTGTTTTTGATGCTAAGGATGACCTTCCTACTTCCATGGCTCTTGTTGTTTTTCCTAGGTGTTTTGCGGCTTGGTGTTTTCTCTGGTATATTTTGGTAGCCCTTTCCAACATTTTTCTTCCCATTTATTGGTTTCTTGGTGGGTTGTGTTTGTTGGTGGTTCTATGTTGGCGCTCTCTAGTTGTCTTTGTACCCTTCTATTTGGGAGGTTTTTGCTTGAGGGTTGTCTTTTTGGCCACATTCTTCATGTTGTTTTGGATGGGTTTGGGTTGCTAATGGTGGATGTTGATTTGGGTTGTGGCTTGGTGTTTTATCTGGTATATTTTGGTGACCCTATCCAACATTTTGATTCCCAGTTCTTGTTCTCTTGGTGGGTCATGTTTATTGATGGTTCGCTATTGGTGCTCTCTACTAGCTTATTGATGTGGGTGCTCTATCTTTGTACCCTTCTTTTTGGAAGGTTTATGCTTGAGGGCTATCTTTTTGGAAACATTTTTTACTATTTTTTTACTATGTCTCTCTCAGCCTTGGTGTTGTGTGCTTGTGTGGAGTTTTGGGCTGCTTCTTCAGGGGTGGTTTTTATTTTGGCTTTCACAGGGTCTGTGGAATGTTTATTTGAAAGGGTAAGAGTGAACCTCTTTTCTTCTCATTTGGAGAATCTTGGAAACTTCATTTCATTGAAGCTCTATTTTGTGGAGGGGAGATGGTTTTTTGTTGGAGGTTTGGGGCTAGCTAGGTGTTGGTCTATTGTTGGCTTATTCTAGAAAGGTTGGTTAGGGGTTGTATTGAGATCTATACTGAAAATCTTATTTTTGATGACAACCCACGTGGTTTTAAGGCCAAAGGGTATTGTTGCTACCCTTTTTGTTGTCATTGTTGCTATGGATGTGATCGTGTTTAAGGGTGATTTTGCTACTGCAATCTCATTTGTGAAGTTTTTGTGTGACCTTTGGGTCGTGAACCTCCCTAAGATGGTGAATTTTATTCTTATGAAGGGAGATTATTATCTTTTGAAGGTTGATTTTTTGTATTGTCTAAAGGCTCCTTATTTTGTATTGGTGATCAAGGGTCTCTTGTGGGATGAGTTGTTACAAATTATTTTTCTAAAGGCTCAGAAGCTTTGGTTTTTTATTCTGGTGGCTAAAGTGCTTTGTACTTCATTCTTGTTCTAGTATCTTGCTTTGGAAAAGGTGATTGTGACTACCCTTCCTTCTGAAGTTTTCTCTCTAGGTCTATAGTTGGGGTCTTCTATGGAGGTGGAGACTTCTCCCATTGAGGCGAAGCCCTCTTCTATTGAGGTGGAGGTGATTGTAGATTTGATAGGGAGTTCTTTTCTCTTCTACTTGTTCCTATCGAAGTGGAGCTTGTGGGGGCAGAAGAGTGAAGGATTTGGAGGCTTGGGATCTCATATCTTCCTCACTTATATAGGGGTGCTCCCTCCTATTAAGGTGGAGTTGGGGTTGGAGATTCAGGTGGGGTGCTACTGCAAGAAGGTTGATGTGCTTCAATGCTCTGTTGTGCTCTCTAACTCCCCTATTGAGGTGGGGTTGTTGGATTTGCTGGTGTTTTTGTTTAGGGGTTTGATGGTGTTCTACACCATTAAGATGACTCTCTCTTGGCTCAGTGGTCTCTTCCTTGAGTGGGTGTTTGTTGATGCCCAACTGATGTAGACAGTGTCTTTTTTTACCTAAGGGTTACAAGTCTCGGTTAAATACTGGTTGTAAAGGGATCTTGGTCCCTTGCTTTCTTATCTGATGCATCTTGTGTAGTCATGTCTTTTTAGTTGCTACTATTGTTGGGTTGTTGTTACAAATCCTTTCAAAACTGGTCTGTAATGGGTTTCGGGCCCCATCAAGTCAGAGAACTTCCATATTGCAAAACTACCCATGCATTCTTTGACAGTATCTATGCCAAGACTTGGATAAGGTAGTCTATAGTCACCAACAATGGCGTTAACAATGTTGACTCTCACACAACCTTGTGGGAGTGGAATGTTGTGGCAAGTAGCATCTCTACCGACAACACTTACAATTCCTTTGCCAACTAGTTTACACCACTACCAAAGGTCAGCATGATCATCAACCTTAAAAGTGATTCCCTTGGTATCTATCCTCTCCTCATCAATAGGATTTGGTTGCAATGGAAATGTCATTAACGTCAATCTTAATTCAAGACATATTAAAGGATTCATAAAGAAATTGGAACATAAGCATGGAAGTTTGTTGTTTTTCTTACCAATATAGATGGCACACCACTGATCTCCCTACCCCCATGTCCATATTTATTGTCATCTCCCCCTTACAAGCCAGCGCTCTCCCCATCCCCATGTCCATCTTTATTACCCTGTCCCACTTGTAGGCCAGTGCTCTCCTTGTCCCCATGACCATCTATATTGCCATATCCCCCTTACAAGCTAGTGCTCTCCCCATCCACATGTCCATCTTTAATCCCCTGTCCCACTTGCAGGCCAATGCTCTCCCCATCCCCATGTCCATCTCTATTATTGTCTCCTAGTTCCATTGCAACTCTATTGCTAAGAAGGTCAAGGTTCATGTTTTTTGTAGACCACACACGTCCAATAACATTCTTATCCTACAAAGCATGGCAAAGGTGTGAGAAGACAGAAGAAAAGAAAACTTTACCAATTGAACACTAACCTACTTGGGGCCAACACTTCATTGTTCATCCTTGCTTTGTAATAGCATGAATTGAAACGTCACGTCAAATTCGAATGCATACAACCAATTCATTGAAATATTCAAGACAAACATTAAATAGAAGACTTTGAAATCGCTGTTTCTTCTAGTTTCTTCATGTCAAGGCACCTTGAAACTTTTGACCGTGTATGCTCCTTCTTCTTCTCAATGTTAGATGACAAGTTGGGAGGAACAACATCATCTTGTGCTTTTATGGGCATAACTTCATCTCCAAAATGAACAATACTTTGCTCGGTGCCAACAACCGCTTGACGACAATCACTCTGTCATGTCATGTAAGTTAACATTAAGTGAACCTTGTATGCATCAAAACAAAAAAAATGAACCAACCAAAATTCAGATTTACCAATTCAATTCCACATTACCATTTTTTCTTTTCTCTTTTTCTCTTGCAACAATAATATTTTTTTCCTTCTTTCCTCCTTCTCCTCACTATTGTATAATTCCATTTGCTCCTTCACCTCATCCTTTCATTCCTTAGGAAGTAGATGAAAGCTTTGTTTACCATACTTTCTACAAACCCTTTCAATAACATGCTTATGTTGGATGGTATATCGTAGCTTAAGTTGGTACTCCATATTATCCACCTTCTTTTGAAGATACTTTTTCAAATTTTCAGGGGGAGGAGGGGGGCATTTTGGTTCCCCCTAGTGCACTTTGACCATGCTTTGGTGGTGTGAGCATAGGATGGTGGCGATCTTGAATCTTATGCATGTTGAACAATTTCTAATCATGAAATTTTCTCATACATTGTTCTAACATACAATAATATACGTATCTCACATTCTCCACTTCTCTTTTGTATTCAACAGCAACATGCACAAAAAATTCAGAAAATAAAATAGCTTAATATATTTGGTATTAAAATAAATTGAATGTGCAACATATACACACAACCAAGCAATGCAATAATTGAGTTATTATATCTACCTTCCCATCCTCCACATCACCTTGTGCTTTATTCACACCCTCCTCATCCTTAGGGTTGCACTTTGCATGTTCTTCCTCTTTATTTTGGACTATGGAAAGAGCATGATCATCTCCCTGATTATCGACATGAATCAAGGGAATGATATACTGTTAAAATTAGCATATTCGTAAAATACATGAAATTTTCTAACTAAAATTGTAAAGCATTTTGATTGATGCGTTGGAAGTAAAGGGTAATAGGAAGTTCACAATCAATTATCAAACATGTCGTTGCTTTAACATTCAGTGTTCTCCTAAAATGAGGGGACGTCCTTTGTACAATAGTTGTTGCCTCCTGCTTAAAATATTCCAACTTTCTATTCAACATCATAACTATTTGTCAGAGATTAAAATTAAACATTTGATTGCATATTGTAATTAGCAGATCTTACCCACACATCTATATCGAACACAACCATCCTAAAGGAGATGAGCCACTACACACCCTGTCAAGTGTGTCGACCATCTTAACAACATTTGTCAATGTTCGAAGCATTTTCTATTTTAAAGTATGCATCCCTGGTTGGGTGTAAAATGTAAAATAGTTGCAAGTGTTATAGACAGTTAAAGTTCCAAAATTTATTGTGTGGTCTGTTGTAAGCAAGCATATCTTTTTCAATCATAAGAGGAATTTGAAACACAATTTTTAGTCTACCTAAGACTTGTGATAAATTTTGAAGGTTCCTTTCACTACATTCTTTTTGTCTAAATAAAAAAAGGTTTTCAATACATTCATATTGTCAAAAAATAGCAAATTGGAGAAAAGATGGTGTTATGAAACCTACAATCCACATAGTGTTGTAAAGCCCTATACATGTAACAACCTAATTGGCTAGTCACCCCTCAACTCGATTTGGTTTCAATTATGTATCCCCCACCTATAAAATAAAATAACTTGCAACACACTGTGTTTTCCAACCTGCAATTATTTTGTACATTTATTTTTCAATCACATGAAGATATTGAATTGAAATTTTTACCGTAACTAACATTTGTAGTAAATTTTGAAGGTGCCTCTCATTACATTCGTACTATCTAAATAACAAAATATTTTCAAGACATTCATACTGGTTTGTGAAATTCTAGGTTGGAAAACATTGGGTGTTATAAATCGTGCAACCCACATACTATTCTAAAAACCCTTTACAAGTAACAACCGAATTGGTTAGTCACCCCTCACCTCAATTTGGTATGTTTCATGATTGTCTTGAGAACCTTTTTCTTTGTAGATAGCAAGAATGTAATGAAATTGGAAAACACTGGGTGTTAAGAAACCTGCAGCCCACATAGTGTTGTAAAACCCTCTACACATAATAACCCAACTGGTTAGTCACCCCTCTGGTCAATTTGGTTAGCTTTATGTATCCCCCACTTGCAACTCCTCCCTGTGCTCTCAACCATTTAGATTTAAACATGCAAAATGAAATAACTGACAACCCACATTGTTTTTTCCAATTTACAATTATTTTGTGCATTTCTTTGTTTCAACCATATGAAGAAATTGAAATCCAATTTATACTATAACTAAGAGTTATTATACATTTTCAAGGTGAACTTCATTACATTCTTACTGTCTATGAAAAAAAAGGCTTCCACGACATTCATACTGTCAATATAATTGCACGTGGGGGATACATAAAAGTATCTAATTCACATGAGATGTGACCAACCAATTGGGTTCTTAAGTATGTGTAAGTAACCAAAACGTTGTCATTACATTCATACTGTCTATTCGTAATTGCAGGTTGGAAAATATTGGGTGTTAAAAAACCTACAACCCAAATACTATTTTAAAAACCTTAACAAGTAACAACCCAATTGGTCACTCACCCCTCAGGTGAATTTGGATAGTTTTATATATCCCCCACCTACAACTCCACCCCATGCTCTCAAACCTTCAACTTTCAATGTGTAGAATGAAATAACTCACAACACAAAGTGTTTTTCAACCTCCAATTATTTTGTGCAATATCATATTTGAACACATCTTCTCAAAAAACAATAGTTATTACAATTTAAAACATAGGTCTTACTCACGTTATCTACCTCCAATGCCCGCAGGTGCACGCAATTCAATGAAAAGGATAGCTTCTCGCAAAAGCCACTAGGACAACAAATTTTATAGTCAAACTCCCACCATGACGTCACGGTCGATAGAAGGTGGGAAAAATGACCTAACACCTTTGTTATCTCCTCACTTCTGTCACTGTAATGTTTCCTCCTGTCTACCAAATTCGTCACTTTTATCCCCCATCTTGGGAGTCCCCGCACTATTTTTCCCCATCATGTGGTGTATGTTTTAATGCATTTTTGTATGTTATGATGCCTCTAGCATGCGTTCTTATAAGGAGAATAGCTGCGTCCAACTGTAGAAGGTGATCTCCCTACAAACCACATGGATTACACATGATGATGTACTATCCTTTTCCAGGGATAAGACATGTCTAATTATCTTATCATATCCAAGACATACATTTTTTCAGGGATAATAGCTTGATTTTACTATATTTTGTAGGGATATTAGCTTTTGCCCATTGGATGAGGCTATTCTCCCTACAAAAATGATGTCAGATGCATCATAATTGTCATAATGTTTTAAAAAACATAATTTGGAATGCACAAAAAGCGCAAAATGTCACCACTTTCAACATTCACATTTTGGAGGTTATTGGGGAGCACAGAAGGGAGTTGCAAGAAAAACCACAAAAACATCGCCACTTTCACCAACTCTTATTGAAAATGGAGGTAATTATGTAGCTTTAAAACTTGTAAAACTATTATACTGTAGATATAAATAAGTGTTCTTTGTTACAATTTCTTTGTGGATGATTATCTATTTAGATTCATTTTACCATTTGTAGAAGTAGACAGAAGATTGTAGAAGAATAAGACCAGAAGAAAGAAGTTACACAACATATACCATGGAGAAACCCTTTCGAGAAAAAACTCCACCAAGAATCAATGGTGCTTGTATTATTTAACCTTAGAACAAGATTACAATAATTCTTTATCAATCCTTGCTTGAGATGCTTCTTTTGCCTTCAACAATTCTTCTTCACTACCTGCAATAAAATCTTATTCAAACTCTCTTCAACTTGCTTGAGATAAATAAGCAATAATCAACCTTGTAAACTCCAAAGAGTTACAATTACAAAGCTCAATGCTTATCTCACAAAACCTACACCTATCTCTTGCAAGTAGAGTTCTACTGTGAAGAACAATGTAAAATCAACTCTTTCATCCATTTGGGCGTCCCAAACTGAAGTCATAACTCAACCTTTATTCTGAAGATATCTTCAAAGCTTATCCTCAAAGTTGGCGCCCAAGAATGGGCCCACTTAACTCAACCTTATAAAATATCTTATCATGCAAAAGTGTTAACTCCAAGATGCCAACTTGGGCACTCAAGGTGGGTCCAAGTCAATCTCTATTAACTGAAATGCATCTCTCCATCAATTCATGCAAACAGGATGCATGATTGATCATCCCCACTTAACTCAATGTATCACCTGTTATCTGTCATGCAACTCAAGTCATTAGTCATGCATTCCAAGTCAACTGAAGTCAACTAGCATTCAACTGAAACTAACTACATGCAATTGAAGATAACTGAACCATAACTGAATTGAACTGAACTAAACTAAACTAATACTAAACTAAACTAAAAATAAACCTGAACTAAACTAAACTGAACTCCATGCATGTAAACATCAATCCCTAACTTCTAGGATCTTTACATGCATTATTGAAGTGTTATCTTTTTCTCCAAACAATTAACTTAACTCAAGGTGGGTTCCACCTTCCATGCGGGTGCCCCATGTGCTCCTATTTTGTAGGAGCTCTTCATGGGCATCCCCACATGTTCCTATCATTTAGAATTAATTACAAACGCTAATTAACATGTTTATTTCATTCAAATTTAATCTCTTTCTAATCCTAGTGTTGGGGAACACTTTCCAAGGACTTAGGAGATACATGAAATAATGTTTAGGATTGTTATTAAATGGCATCCTATTCCCAACAACTCTCCCTACCAGCGAGCAGGTATGTATATCTGCCAGAAATATATGTCATTTTTCCATTCTACCTAGAGACTTTGAAGAATTGAATGGATATTCATTGTAAAAAGCAGTATTCATTGACGGGTTTCCAAGGGTTTTCCTTGCAAAAGGGGGTTTTCATTTGATATGTAGAGTTCATTATGTGATTTTTTGTGAAGAGTTTTGTAATTTTGCAGTTGTAATGTTTAGTCCATAACTATCACAAATGAGGAAAACTGTCCAAATTGAGCTCATCTGTGACTAACCAATTTAGTTGTTATGTGTTCAGCTTTGAATATCCTCACACAGATATGAGGTTTGAAAGCACATTATTGTTTGTCAACTACACTTAATGGCATGGACCAAGCTTCAAGGTAGACAGTTAAACCTGCATAGTTTGTGTGATATAAAATATTGCATGCTTCATAACACACTACATTTTTCAACCTCCACATCACAACATACCCAATCCCTTGTGGTTTTTAAGCCCGTGTATGTAGGTGTACATTACAAATAGCAAGAACACCAATTTCTTGCCATTATTGGCAATAATGAATAAACTTGTTAATAGTGGTGAACATTGTGTAGTGTAGGTTGGGAAACACAATGTGTTTTGAAGCCTACCTTTACTCATACCCAAGCTTTTTATTGAAATGAAAAACATATAAATGGGGTTCTATTTTATCCAATAGCACATTTCTCATTAAATGCAGACTCTATTACCGTCAATACAAAGTGCACTTCATAGTGCAAGGAGAGCATGGCATAAGCACTTGTACAATTGACAACACATTGTGTTTCTAAAGCTCTAAAATGGGCAACAAGGAATACTCATATTTATAAAGAGGCTTGTACATTGCAAAACACATTGTGTTTACAGAACAACAATTCCATTACAAAATTTGGGAAGCCTAATGACCATTTGTGTGTTATTATGGCCTCACCTTGGTAGTTTATATGGTATATTATACTGAGTAAAAATAATTGCAATAACAATGCTCCTTAATCACAACCTTATGAAACCCAACTATGCAAAGATGCTTCACAATTGAACAAAGGTACATGATTTAAATGGAGAAACACTCTAATGTAAAATGATAAATATTATGTTCTTTTGAAAATATATCTGATCTAATTACCAAGGATCCTAAGGTTCCTATTTTATTTTGGGAGATAAATCATACCGATGTAGTGTTGGAGAAATCATCCTAAAATTAACACAAATCAATTATTAGGAGGATAATTAAAAGGATGCAATATCATCCTTCACTGATGTTTTTAGCATTTCCCATGTAACACTCACACTTCAAGGAGGAAACATCCTTCATATAAAATTTTGGGATATAATAGGCACACAATAATGTAATATTTATTTTATTTAAATTAAACTTCAAATTGTTTGCATTCCCCACACTAAGCATCTCATCTATATAAATAAATCAAAACTTCTAAATGCAAAATAAATTTTGGAAATTTAACTATCTAGTACCCTTGCAATTCAAGCTATGACAACTAGAATCACTTGTATTTAGTGCAAAAGCTTCACATCTCCTGAAGCGTCTTTCTCAATCCACCTACCCATGTTTTATTCAATTTTGTTTCCTCGCCTATATCAACCACCTAGAAGAAAGACAAATGTTAGCGATACATTAAATTGGAAAATTAAAGACATTTGGTGCTACAAATAATTCATTTTATTCCAAGTTGTTAGGGTTAGAGATGGAAGATATCTAACAATTAAATGCAGATTTAATTAATAAACAGAGAAACTAAAACATGCACAAAATAAATCATAACACAAAGAATTTAACGTGGTTCACCCAATCTGGGCTACATCCACCAAACCGCAGCCATCCAATACTTTTATTATCCAGTGTAAAACTTATTACAATCTTGCGAATAATCGCATTTTTCATCATATAGTAATACCCATCCGAACCCCTTTTTAACAAGCTTAGAAGCTTCTAGATTTTAGGTTCTACAAAATCGGATTTTTCCTTTTTTGCTGATTTTTCCCTTTTTCGATAATGTTGCGAAAAAGTAGGAGGAAAATTTTTCTCGGGGGCTGCCGCCCCCGAACCCCCACCCGGGGCCCAGCCCGACCTTGGACCCCGGAAAGGATAGGGGTTGGGATGTACAATATACCATGGGCTATACAGTATAGCATGATCAATCACCACATACCAACACAAGCTTCACCAATATTGGATTATATGTTGTGTTGATTGCAACATGTCAACTTGTATAGACAATAAAAAAACATATTAAAATGTACAATGGGAATTTAATTTCCAATTTAACCTATTGCTAACACTAGTAATATATATCGGAAATTATATCTGCCATTTTTCCATTCAACTGGAACTATGAAGCATTGAACGTTCATTCAGATATATGAAGAACTCATCTCTCCTAGCAAATGAAAGAGGCCATAACTTGCATAATCAATAAGGGCAGAGAATACAGACAAGAAAGATACCATGTACCACTATCAAACTTTTATTTATATTATTACTTGTACAGACAACTAAAAAAATATAATTTTTTGCAAGACACATTGGTTGCAAATCATAGTGTGCATCGATTATGCAAGAATAAAGGTTAAGAAGTCAATGAAAACCTTGGTGATCACCTTGATTGACCAAAAACTAGAAAGTAATCTCCCAATAAAACACATCTCCCATAGGCATGTCACATACAAAAAAATCATAAACATACATAACATGATGGGATAGCGTAGAGTGGGGCCCGCCAAGACAGCGGATAAAAGTGATGAATCTGGCAGACAGGAGGAAACGTTACGGTGATGGAAGCAAGGAGATAATGGTGCTATTAGATTGTGTTTCCCATGTTAAAAGTAGGATTTTCACCATAAAAACTTGTCGCCCTGGTGGCTTGCATGAGAAGATATCCCTTTATCTGGATTTTGTGCACCCACGGGCATTGCAAGCTGATGTGAGTAAGACATGCATTGTAAATTGTAATAAGTATTCTTTTTCGAGAACATGTGTTTAAATATGATAATGCACAAAATGATTGCAAGTTGGAAAACACTCTGTGTTATGAGTTATTTCATTTTGCATGCTCGAATCTAAAGGGTGAAGAACACTGAGAGGAGTTTCAAGTGGGGAATACACAAAGCATACCAAATTGAAGTGAGGGGTGACTAAGCAATTGGGTTACTACTTGTAAAGGGTTTTAGAATAGTATGTGGGTTGCAGGTTTTATAACACCCTGTGTTTTCCAACTTGGAATTTTAAAAAACAATATGAATGTAATCAAAACCTTTTCTAATTAATGCAATAACAACCCAATTGGTTTGTCACCCCTCAACTCCATTTGATTAGAAACTCAATATTTCCCAACATGCAGTTATATATAGACAGTATGAACATAATGAAGAAGTTTTTTTTAGTACACAGTAAGAATGTAATGAAGATCACCTTCGAAATTTATGGAGACCACATTGAATGAGATAGATAAAATATAATGTAATGAGTGAAGAGATTCCCCCTGCTGATGTGCAGTATGCGCAATGGGTAAATGGAAACATAGAACTCAAGCAACAAGTAGTAGAAAGTATGTAATGGAAAAGGAATTTTCTCTAAAAACACTTGAAAAGAAGTAGACCAAAGTGAATGAGATAGATAATGTATTGATTGAAGAGATTGTTCTTTCTCTTGAGAAGTTGGTGAAGGAGCATGTGCACTATGTGAAATGGGAAAATGGCAATGCAAAATCGGAGGCAACAGGTACTAGAATGCATGGAATGAAAAATGAATCTTCTCTAAAAAACTTGAAAGGAAGCAGAGTAGAGTGAGTGAGATAGATAATGCATTGACTAAAGAGATCCTACATGCTCTTGAGAAGTTAAGGAAGGTGCATGTGTAGTATATGCAAAGGGAAAATGGCAATGCACAAGTGGACAATTTGAAAAGGTTTTGTATTGCACAAGAATTTGTGCAAGCAAAGAAAGTGAGAGATGTTGCTATGGGTGGAGTTGAACAAGTAAATTCAATCATGAATAACTTCTACAACACAATATATTTTCCACTATGAAATTTAATAACTACTTTATCTATTTGTTCTGAAACTTCATAAGTGCCACTTGCCAAACTAATAACTTGTAATTTTCCTGCAACACATTACACCAAATTTTCTTGTCCATCAAACTTTTTCTCGAACTTCCCTAACTTATTATCCTTTTTAGAAAGAGTGCAAAGGAATTTGAATATTCTTGATCTTGAAGCAACTTTTAATGCATTCCACTCAATTATCACCACACCTTAGATAACTGTGCTTTCCTCATTTCGATTGAATGAGATAAAAGAGGAGTTATCCAAAGTGTGGTGAACATTGATTCGAAATGCATTAAACGTTGTGCTTCAAGAGCAAGATTATTCAAATTACTTTTGTACTCTCTTAAATGAAAAGGATAATAATGTTAGGGAAGTTCTTGAAAAGGTTTTGATGGACAAGACAACTTTGGTGCAGTGTGCCACAAGAAAATTACAAGTTATTAGTTTGGTAGAATTATATGTAGATAGCACGAGTCTAATGAAAACATTTAGTTTTGTGAACAGTAAGAATGTAGTGAAGTTCATTCACCTTCAAAATTTAAAGCAACTCTTATTTACACTAAAAGTTGCATTTCAATTTCCTCATATGATTTATAAATAAATGCAAAATATAATTGTAGGTTGGAAAACACAATGTGGTTTTCCATTTATTTCATTTTATACATTCAAAACTAAGTGGTGGAGAGCACAAGGAGGAGTTGCAAGTGGGGGTTTAATAAAACTAACTAGATTGAGCTGAGGGGTGACTAACCAATTGGGTTGTTATGCCTACAAGGATTTACAACACTATGTGGGTTGCAAGTTTTATAATACCTAGTGTTTTCCAATCTCATTACATTATTGCTATCAAATTCATAAAGGTTCTCAAGACAATCACAAAACATACCAAATTGAGGTGAGGGGTGACTAAGAAATTAGGTTGTTACTTGTAAAGGGTTTTAGAACAGTATGTGGGTTATAGGTTTTATAGCACCTAGTGTTTTCCAACCTGGAATTTTATAAAACAATATGAACATTTGTAATCAAAACATTTTCTAATTAACACAGTAACAACCTAATTGGTTTTTTAATAGGTAAGAGCAATGGGGATGAGGAAATATGCATGGATGGTCAACTTGCAAAAGCAAAAGCACTAGTTGGAAGTGTTGAAACTAAAGAAAAACAACACAAGACTACAATTAACCACTTAAAGGAAGACTTAAGAGATAAGAAGAAGATTTTATCATCAAAAGAAAAGGAGATTAATTAATGTTGTTGAGAAAGTTTGATAGCCAGGTTGGATGGCCGAATGGAGATGGTGCATGGGTATGGAGGTCAGGCCTATAACGGGCCATGGTATCTCCATTTTCCTTCTTCGCTTCTCTTTGCATGTGGTCAGATTCTTATTCCTTAGTTGTGCTTTCCTGTGGGGGTCGTTCCAATGTTTGGGGGGTATTTTTTTTGTTTTTGCTTCATTGGTGCTTCTTTGTGGTCTGCGCTTGGCTACCCCTTGTGTTTTGGTTTTCTAGTCAGGGGTTTGAGCCTTCTCTCATGGAGCTTCATACTTTGGTTGATAAATTTTCTTTCAATTCTTCTCTTCCTATAGGAAGTCAATTTTTTGCAAATATGGGTAATCCTAGTGAGGGTTTGTCGAGGAACGATGGTTTCTGACTTCAAAAAGTAAATGGGTGTTTGGAAAGATCGAAGGAAAGGTCGGTGCTTGTGATACAACCTGAATCTGTAGCTGAGGATGTAGAGTATTATAGTAACCATGTGTTGATTTGCAAGTTCATGGGGATGCGGGTTTCGATTCCCTTTCTTGATTCTTGGATTTGCAAGACCTAGAAGCCTGAAGGTGATTTCGATATTTTGCTCACTGCCAACAATTTCTTCATGGTGGATTTCTCCTGTGTTGCTGACAAAAATTGGGCTTTTGAAGGTGAGCCTTATTTTTACAATCAGGTGGGTTTATTCATTAAACCATGGCATTTGGGATTCAACTCAGCTGAGGAGCTCCCTTCTCGCATTCCAATTTGGGTACGCCTTCCCTGTCTACCTCTAGAATGTTGGCAAAGCGATATTTTATAGATGATTGCTCTCTTACTGGGTAAACCTATTGGGCCTTCTCAACAAACTTTGAACAAGAGGGTTCTCTCTTGTGCTCATGTTTGTGTTGAAATTGAATTGAACAACCCATTGATGAATTCAGTGGAAATGAGCATTGGGGAAACTTCTTGGATCTAGCAATTGGATTACGAGGCATACCTTTTTGATGCTGATTTTTTCATATGAGTATGACCACCTACAATGAATGTGCCCCAAAGCTGCTTTTGTTGTTGGTTTGGCTAATGCTCCTCAATAGTCGGCCTCGAGGATGGATAAAGGTAAAGCCCCCATGTAGGGAGTAGAGGCACATAAGGATGGTTTTGTGTGTGTTAAGTCTTGAAACAAGAATAGAGGACAAAAGAGGACCATCAAAGATAGGCAAGAATAGAAATATCTCAATAGGTTTGAAGTGTTAGAGGGCCTAGTTCAGGAAGAAGGGGCCCCTTTGATATGCAAACTACAAATAATCCTACTGTTGAGAAGTGCTTGGTGGATCAATCAAATGTTATTTCTAGCTTGACCCTAGCAGGGGATCAAATGGAACAAATGGATATAGAACTCCCTTCCTTAGTTTCTAGGGGTGGGGGAATTAGCATTTTGTCAGATGCAAATATGGTACCTATGCCTCCTAGTTCTAGGAACATCACTAAGAAGGTTGTGGAGGAGTCTAGTAAAGGTAAGTCTTTTTCTCCTGTATTGGGTCTTCAACAGAAACCCCTCAAAAAGGGGGCTCTTGAGAAGCCTCTTAAAGTAGGAAGGAAGAAGGATCAAGAAAAGGTTAAGTTAATTGGGGAGACATTGGTTGAGTCTGGCTCAATGAGGGCTATTAATTTTAACTTTTCCCAACCTCAGAGATGATTGTGATATCTTGGAATGTAAGGGGTATGAATAACATCCCCAAAAAAAAGGCTATTCGTGAGTTGATTCGTACCCACTCTCTTGATTTGATTTTTCTACAGGAGACTAAGTTATTTGTTGAGAGTATGTTGAGTTTGATTCCTAGGATTTGGGGCATATGTCTTTGTTAATGTGTGGGGGTGCAAGGCAGCTCAAGGGGCCTGGCTTGCTTATGGGACCCACACAGAGTTACTCCCATTCAGCGGATTTCAGACAGGTGCTCTATCTCCCTTGCTACTTCTAGTTTGGAGTTAGGTGAGAGAATTCTTCTTTTTAATATCTATGCTCCTATAGATCTTTCTGGTAAGTCTCACTTGTGGTCTCAAATTAGATTCTTGTGTTCTTTGGAGCCATATGTCCCTTGGATTATTGTAGGTGATTTTAATGCTATCTTGTCTCTAGATGAGAAAAGGGGTGGGATTTCTTGTTTGGATCCCTCCTCAGACCTCATGAGGGACAATGTGGCCTCTATAAATCTAGTGGACATAAAACCTTTGAATGTGATGTTTACATGGAATAATAGGAGGATGGGGGATGATGCCATTTCTGAAAGGTTAGAAAGGTTTTTGGTGTCCAATTTTGGGGTTGGTGATAGATGGACGACTAGGTCGAAGATTTTGGATTGGTGAGGCTCAGATCACTGGCCAATCAAACTCTCTGCTTGTATGACTAGTTTCTCTAAAAGATAGTCTTTTAAATTTGAACTCATGTGGCTTCGAGATGCGTCTCTTCATGAACTTCTCCCTAGGTGGTGGCAAGATGGAAAGCCACCCTTTGGCACTGCTATGTACTCCTTTGCAAAAAGGCTTCAGTATGTCAAGTATAAGCTAAAACTTTGGAACATAAATCATTTTGGAAATGTTTTCTAGGAAAAAAAGGGCTACCCAAGAGCACTTGGACACCATCACTTAGGAAATTTCAGATCAAGGGATTTTTGAGGAATTGAGTAGGTTAGAAGTTGCGGCTGTGAAGGATGTGGAGGAATGGGAGTTGTGTGAGGAATTTTTTTAAGCAAAAGTCTCACATTGATTGGCTACAGGAGGGGGACAAAAATACTTCATTTTTCCACAATTTTGTTGAAGACAGAAGGCAGGGAAACACTATAACTTCCCTTAAATATCTAGATGGGGATCCTCTTCTTTCCTCTACTGAGATTTTAAAAGAGTCAACCTAATTCTTCTCTACTCTTTTCTATGATGATTCTACTCCTACCAATGAGGATGAAGATGCAATCCTAGCTTGCATTCCTCCCTTGGTGACTGAGGAAATGAATGTGGCTCTTCTAAAGCTAATCTCGTTGTCAGAATTGGAAATTATTATTTTTTAGATGAGGAAAGGTAAAGCTCCTAGTCCTGATGGATTCATAGCTGAGTTCTTTCAGGAGTTTTGGGAGGTTATAAAGCTTGACCTTCTTGAAGTTGTTCAGGAATCTCAAAAGTATAAGCAAATGCTAAGAGCTTTGAACGCCACCTTCTTGGCTCTCATACCTAAGCATGAGGGAGTTGATTCTTTGGATCTCTTTAGGCCTATTTCCCTTTGTAATGTGGTGTACAAAATAATCACCAAGTTGATTGTTGAGTGCTTGAAGTTGTGGCTAGATAGGTTGATCTTTGAGGAACATGGTGGATTTGTGGCTGGTAGGCAGATTCTAGATGGTGTGGTTATCGTTGTTGAGACTGTGCACTCTATGGCTTCCTCTAAGGAGAAGGCTATTGATGAGGTAAAAATAACCTCCTAAATATAATAAGTCAAATACCCTTCCTTATTTCTCCCAGTCACTTTTACCCTGCCAATTATTTATCTTTAGGATTAGTAATTGCTTACTTTTTGTGAAAAGATGTATAATAATTATTTTTTGGAATTAATTGAAATAAGCTAACCAATGCTAACATAATGGTATATTTTTTATTAATGTACATGTTATTACGCATGGTCAGTCATTATGCTCAGCCAAGTGGATTTTAAGTAGACTCCAATACGGTTGAAGACAAGCGCTAGAAGTCTAGGTGCCGAAATTTGTGGAAGAGCATGGTGGACCGAGTCTTTTTAATGCTTTTTTTTATTTTTTGTTCAAAGACTTTATGACTCACTCTGAGTCTTTTTAATGTTTTATGTTATGGCCCTAAGTCTATTAGTTAGTTGAATTTTTTTGAAGACTTTTTCAGTGGTGAGCTTCACCATTTGAATTATAGGATTTTCTTAGCAGTTTTTGTATAAATATGTAACTACCAAAAACAATGATACGAGATATCGTTATGCTATCATAATGTGTTCTTAAACTATGCCTTTGAGTTATACTTTTGATATGAATAAAATAAGCTTTTGACATCTTATTCTGAGTTATTAGTATTGTGCAATTGAATTATTGTGGATGGATTGATTTTGAAGACACAAAGTTTATGTGATTTGAGTTAAGCGTAGTAGCACCTGAGAGCTGGCCACTTGAGGGACAGTAGAATAGATAGATAAGTATTTCATTTTCAATTCTTTTGTTTTTATTTTGTAAATGATAAATGTGAAGGAATGTGATTTGTGTATGTCAAGCTCTGTTAAGTTAGTCCTACAGGTTGTAGTTTAAATTTGTAATCTTTAGTTTTGTTTATCTGAAGTTCTAGAGCATCCACTGTGGTTGATAGTATTAGGTTGTTAAGTTTGTTTTCTATTAAGCATTAGATGTTAGTTAAAGGTTGTTTTCATTTCAACTTACAGTTTTATTGCAAGCACTTCTTTTCAAGTAATTTACATGCTTTCTAGCTTAATCATTTATGCTTTCTAGTTTAAACATTTCATGCTTTCTAGTTTAGTCATTCTATGCTTTCTAGATAAATAATTTCCTGTTTTCTAGTTTAAACAACTTTATGCTTTCTAGTGTAGTGGCCTCTTTAGTTTAAGTTCTTTTTTCAATTTTTCCAAACACTTAGAAAATTTGAGAGAGAAAGTCTAGATGTTTCCTATTGCATATAGTCTCTGAACACTACCTGATCGATACATTTGATGCATTTTTCAACTAAAGAGATAGGACCCAATGACAACCTGTCAGCTATGTTCATCAAACTTGATATGGCTAAGGCTTATGATCATGTCAAATGGGATTTTCTAACCAAGATTTTGAGAGATTTTGGATTTGGCAGTGCTTGGATTGATTGGGTGCTGAGTTGTGTCACGATTACTTCCTTCTCTGTGCTTGTCAATGGTGAGCCTTCTAAGCTTTTTAGGGCTTCTAAGGGCCTTTGGGAGGGAGATCCTCTATCTCCATACTTATTCATTCTAATGGCTGAAGGGCTTAGGAAATTCTTGAAATCTTGGGTGGAGCTTGTCCTGATTTAGGGTTGGAGGTGGGGTAATAATCTTCCATCCCAGTCTCATCTCCAATTTGTAGATGACACGACGTTAATGGGCCTTGCCAGAGTGGATGAAGTGTTCAATCTAAGGAAGGCTCTAGATTGTTATTTGGTTGCTTCAGGTCAAATCATTAATGAAGGCAAGTCTTTTATTTATTTCTTTAACACTCCTAGTCATATTCAGCAGAGGATTGCGGGTATTCTTAGGTTCCAGATTGGCTCGCTCCCCTTTGTGTACCTTGGCATTCCTTTGGTTGTTCGTTCATTACCTCGAGTGTTCTGGCAGGATGTTATTGAGAAGTTTCAAAAAAAGGTCAGTCATTGGACGTGCAAATGGCTCTCTACTACTAGTAGAGTGACTCTTTTAAATTATATAGTCCAGGCTCTTCCTTTGTATAGGTGCTTTGTTTTATCAACCCCGACCAACTTTGTGGAGGACTTTGAGGCTCCATGTTGATAGTTTCTCTGGTCTGGTAATCTTCTTTCATGGAAGTGGAGTCTGGTCAAGTGGGATGTTGTTTGTCGTCCAAAGCAGGAGGGTGCTCTTAGGCTTCATCGGGCTGATTTGAATGGGAAAGCTTTGGCAACCAAGCTATATTGGAGATGATGTTCTCAACAACAATAGACTTGGGCTAAGATCCTCACCTCAAAATATCTTAGGGTTGTGGATGTTGAGGATGTTCCTAGATATAGCTTAATGGGTAAGGGATCTATGGTTTGGAGCACCCTTAAGAGGGGAGCCAAGTTGATTAAGCAAGGTCTGTTTTGGATTTGCAATAGGGGTTCTAAGGCTCTCTTGTGGTTTGATTCCTGGGATGGATATCCTCCTATTATGTCTACTCATCCTCACTTGGGGGACTTGTGTAGAAATTTTTTGGATGCTGGTTGGACTCATGTGGTGGATTTTAAATCCCCTCAGGTTCTTGACCAGGCTATGGTGTACAAGTGGAAAGACCTGCATGAGTGGCCGCCTGGAGGGACGGAGGAGGATCGTAAGGAGCTTGCTTACATTTTGGCTGGTAGGGTTTGTAACTCGCTGTTGGAGAGGGATGTTTTGGCTTAGGGAGGTGAGCAGAAAGGAAAATTTACTGTGGCCTCTAGTTATCAGGTTCTTGATGAGTAGATGTTTGGATGCACCGGGGCTCCCTAATGGAAGCAGATTTGGAACAAATTCTCTTGGCCCAAGTGCAACCTTTTTCCTGGTTGGTGATTTATAATAGGTGCCTGATCTGGGAGAATCTTTGGAAGTGGGGCTTTCAAGGCCCCTCTATGTGTGTCCTATGTTCTAATAGTGATGAAAGTACTTCCCATGTCTTCTTCCAGTGCCTTTTTGTTAGGATACTCTGGCACTTCTGGTGGGATCTCTGGAATCAACCGTGTTGGTATGCCTCATCTTTAGAGGACTTCTGTAGTAGGATGGGGAGTCCTACAACTAAGACTTCCTTTCTCTATACTACTTGGTTAATTGGTCCTAGCTTCATCATTTGGTAGATCTGGTTGGAGTGTAATCGTAGGATTTATTTGGATAAGAAGCTTCAAGTGCAACAGGTTTGGATGAGTATATTGGGTGTTCTTCAAGAGACTTTGATGGCTTGGTGTGACTTATCGACCCCTATGGATCCTGGAGATATGAGAATTGTTCAGAGTTTGGGGCTTTCTATCTGTGAGAAGGGTGGGATGAGGTCTAGTCCTGGTCGAAGTGTTAGAGAGAAGATTCAAAGAGATGGCCATTGGATACCTCCACCTTTGGAGGTGTTGAAGATTAATACCGATGGTTCCTCTAGAGGCAATCCTGGTCATGCTGGGATCGGGGGCCTTGGTAGGGATTGCTCTGGAGTGGTTGTGTTCTTCTTCTTTGAGTATTGTGGCCAACATTCTAACAATTTCATGGAGGCCTTGGCTATTCTCTTGGCTTTGAAAGGGCTTGTGCTCTTGGTTGGAGAAGGATAATTTGTGAGTCAGATTCTCAGATTGTGATTGATTTACTAAATAAACGACAATTGGAGGATGTTAATTGGCAGTAAGATCATCTCTCTGGGGGCGACCCTGGATTCTATCACCTTCTGCCATATCCCCGGGGAGTGGAATAAGGTGGCTGATGGTTTGGCTAAATGGGCTTCTGAGCGAATGGGAAACTGGAAAGTGGATGATTGGAACTGTCTTCTATATATTTTTTTTAAGGAGCTTGAGGACTTGGTTACAGAGGATATGAGAAGTGTTTTGGGTGCTGCTTGATGAATCTACCTTTTGGCCTCTGGTGGGTAGTTTGTAATTTTTGGATTTGTACCGCTTTCCTGATTCAATAAAGTTTTTACCCTCTTTTTAAAAAAAATAATGCTATTGAGAGTTGTTGAGAGATTAGGAAATGAACATTTGCAAGAATCTGAAGGCGTTCAGAAGTTGAAGTTTGATATCATGCACCTCAAAGCTCAATTACTAAATTTTCAACTTACCAATAATGATCTTATAAGGCATATTAAAAGATTAAAAGTGAAATGTGTTGTTATACAACTTATAAAAATCTAAATTACATGAATGAAAAATATTGAAGGTGCCTTTAATTACACTCTTGCTATGTAAATAACAAGAGGTTTTAACTACATTATTATTGTTTTCCAAAATTGCATTCCTTTCCATTCTCACCTAAATTGGATGGTACTCATGAGGGAGAAGCTAATCTCTAGATAAAATGCACCTATGCATAGACATTATAACATAACACCCCATCCCCCATGCCAATCTCCTAATAAAACGCACCGACAAAGAGACTTGACAGACGGAGCTAACAACATGATTGTAATGAAAACCTTTAGTTTTGTAGAGAGTAAGAATGTAATAAAGTTAATTCACATTCACAATTTAAAGCAACTCTTACTTACACTAAAAGTTTCATTTCAATTTCCTCATATGATTTATAAATAAATGCAAAATATAATTGTAGGTTGGAAAACACAATGTGTTTTTCCATTTATTTCATTATGTATGTTCAAAGCTAAGTGGTGGAGAGCATAGGGAGGACTTGTAGGTGGGGGTTTCATAAAACTAACCAGATTGAGTTGTGGGGTGACTAACCAATTGGGTTGTTACATCTATAGGGTTTTACAACACTATGTGGGTTGTAGGTTTCATAATACCTAGTGTTTTCCAATTTCATTACATTCTTACTATCTAATTCATAAAAGGTTCTCAAGACAATAAAAAAACATACCAAATTGAGGTGAGGGGTGGCTTAGCAATTGGGTTGTTACTTGTAAACGGTTTTCGAATAGTATGTGAGTTACAGGCTTTATAACACCTAGTATTTTCCAACCTGAAATTTTATAAAATAGTATGAATGTCTTGAAAAGATTTTGTTATTTAGTGTAGTGTAGGAAAATGTAACCCTTTATGTTTTCTCACTTGTTTGGGCCCTCCTAATTTAAATTGGACTTAATAATGCCTTAATTTGGTGTTGTTAAATGTACCCATTTACATTTACACACTTATTTGGGCCCTCTTAATTAAATTAAGCTTAATTATGCCTTAATTGGCCCTTTAATTCATTTACAAGCCTTATTAATTATATTTTTTGAAGGGGAAACCCGATAATAATTAATGCCTAAACATAACACTTTACATTGAGCAATGTGTGTTCCAGGTTTATGGACTTGGAACCGAATGGGTCCTTCCTAAACTTTTGGACCTAAATTTAAATTATGTTTTTGGCAGTATTTTAATGTTTTCAAATCCACAATTCAATGTCGGCTTGTGATATTTGAATTTCAGGAAATTAAGGATACATAACTATAAATACAAGATTACTTCACTAAGTTTCACCTAGCACTTTTCAAGATTCATAAGAGCATTTCAAGAACAATTAAAGGCATTCAAGAGCAGATATAATAGAGATTTATTGCAACAATCAAGATCTATTCATCATTATCAAAGTCTTATTGCATCATGCATGTTTTTGGAGTGAACATTGTGATGAAGGTTTCATGATCAAGTCAAACATTCAAAGTATCATTTCAAACAAGATTCAAGTGTCAAGATCCACATCCAATTCAACATTTCATGCAAGTTGCAAACCTCCTAAGACCTCCATTATCAAGGTTTCATTCAAGGGTTTGTTGAGTGGTAACATAACTTTGTTCATTCTTCATTCCCTCTTTCATGCATTATTTCAATTCAAGGTTTGATTACCAAAACAGGGTTTGACCAAGGCAAACCCCTATTCACCCAAAACAAACATTTTTCTCTCTTGTATGTGTGATTGCAGATTTAGGTTGAAAAAGACTTGAAGACATTTTGAAGAACAAGATTTACAAAGTTGTCAAAGTTGTCATCAAATTGCAAAATCTAACCTATAGGTCGGATTTTGACTTTCTAACACTGAAACTTGGAAAAATTAGAAGTTAAAGATCTACACCAGAGGCTCCCGAAAGATTGTTGTGACCCTTGTACTTGGACCCATTCGCCCATGGGAGAATGAGTCCCATATCAACTTCCAAAAAGCTCTTTTGGTGACTGGTACACAAGTCTCTGCCCTTCTCAAATCTGCATTCTATTTTCTGGTTTTGCAAATATTGAGCTTAATCTTCAAGTTTCAAGTGTTAAATTACATTTTGGTGTTGATTTGCTATTTTTATTTTTTCTCCCCAAAGTGCTATTTGACCTTGACCCCCGTCCTTTAGTCATAAGGAAATCTAAAATTCTCGCTTTTGGTTGATTCACCTAAGGGTTGTTAATCAATTCATTGTGGGGATCTCATTTCCTAATGAAATAAAGGAAAATAGGTTCCTTATCACATCATATTTATCTTCCCCCCAAAAACCTTTTTTTTATGTTTCATTTAGACAGTACAAATGTAATGAAAGACAACTTCAAAATTTATAACAAGTCTTGCACAAAGTAAAAATTATGTTTCAATTTCTTAATATGATCCAAATATACATGCACATTATGATTGCAGGTTGAAAAACACAGTGGGAGTGAGTACATAATTTATGAAACCTCCAACCCACACAATGTTGTAAAACCCTCTACACACTAAGGGCAAATGAAAAGCCTTGTTTTCCTGTCAATCAAAACCCATCTTCATAATGAATAGTCGTTCAATTCTTCACAATCCCTAAGCAGAATGACAAAATGACATATTTATGGCAGATATACATACCTACTAGCTAGTTACCCATGCCTGTTACATGCATTTTTGTAGGGAGAATGACCGCTTTGCTTCGACCTCTAAACCCCTACAACTCCCTTCCGAGCTTGCCAACAACCTTAAAAATGAGAATGTTGAAAATGACAATGTTATGGGCTTTATGTGGTTTTAAAAATACATCATTTCATTACAAAACCCACATTGCATTTTCCAACCTGGTTATATATTCTACATGGTTTTTGGTTTCTCTAAACATTATTTTGTTATTTCACTCATATTTCCACAATGGGTTGTCAGTTATTTCATTCGACTTCCTCTAAAAGTTTTGTGTTGTGAGAACATTAAAATGAAAAAAATTAAAAACCCTCAACACAAAAACACAAACAAATTTGCATTTTAAATGAAAACCCCTTTTCACAAGGAAAGCTCTTTGTTTCCCTGTAAATGGAAATCCATCTTCGCAACAAATAACCGTTCAATTATTCATAGTTCCTAAGTAGAATGGCAAAATGGCATATATTTTTGGCAGATATACATACTTGCTAGCTAGCTGCCCGCACCTGTCAAATGCATTTTGGTAGGGAGAGTGGCCGCTCTGCTTTGGTCTCTGAACACCTGCAACTCCCTTCCGCACTCTCCAACAACCTCCAAAATGTGAATGTCAAAAATGACGACGTTTTGGACTTTTTGTCCATTCCAAATTATTATTTTGAAATGGCGAGGTTTTAGGCTTTCTGTCCATTCCAAATTATGATTTTGAAAACCCGCTGACGCTTCCACAATTTATCGACGAAGGGACAATTGATGGCACCCCAAACGACACGTGCCTAAATGTCCATCAAGTGCGATCTGTCAAATCTTTCCGTTGGTGCGTTTTGTCGGAAGAGTGGGGGATGGAGTGTTATGTTATAATGTCTATACAAATCATGGCATAATTAACGTGAGTAAATGTCCCAAACCGTCCGTAATTGATCCCCTCGACTCGTGACCTCGTGGGGATATGGTTGACTGGGAGCATTTGGATGCTCCTTTTTGTCTGTTTCGTGTTCACCATCAAAAAGGTTTTATTTGAAAAGAAGGCTTTACATTTTGCATTCGGATTGAGATAGATTGGATTGCAAGTGGAGGCATGGAGGCCTCGATTACGAGCACTGCTTCAGCAAGCAGGGGGCTTCCCAAATTCAGTATCAATGGCTATTGTCCATCCGGGGGATCCCTGAGAAGAAGCAACACAAGTAGAAATGCCCTTTCAACATTTCAGCCACCTGCGCTAAGCCTAAGCTCAAGCCAACGCCTGCATTTTAGGGCCAAGGTCAATCTCAGTGACAGAAGAAACCGAGCGAAACCTTTCCTCTTCCTCTCACACTTGGTAGCATCAATGGTAACTTCCCATACTAGAGCTCAAACATTCTATTTTATTTCCATTTGAAAAAGCAATTGTGTAATGGCGTGGGCATAATATTGAAGACGTGGGGATATTCAATAATTGTTAGATAGTTTTATAATCACTGTTTTAAAATCATGACCGCGTTTGCACTTCAATGCCAGGGTAGAGACATTTCTTTTTGTGGGCTAGATTTTAGTGATTACAGTATCTTTTATCATGTGGGCTTGCAGGAAACTGTTGACAAGTCATATATAATGATCAAACCTGATGGCGTGCAACGAGGACTCGTAAGCACTCTATGCTCTCTGTTTTGGTCTTTTCATGTTTATCTAATTCTTGCGATCCTCTGTACAAGTACAACTAGCTAGTGCTAAGAATGTGTAACTCTGAGAAAAAATGTGTCGCCAATAAGTTTTAAGCCAACCTAGAAAAAGCTATAGTGGTTAACCACTGTAGCCACTGTAAAAAATGTTTGTTTTGGTAAAATCATGAGAAGCAAATTTTTCCTCTAACGCATGATTCCTAAATGAATGAGCTAAATGTTTGTAATAACATTGGATCAATAATTCAAGAATACTGTACAAGAATAGGCAAAGGTTGAAGTAGGTTCTCGGAGCGAAACATTTCAGTTTGGAGCTGAAATGTTAGAATGGAGATTTGCTAAGGTTGGAAGGTTTTTTGTTGCAATAGATCTGAAAGGTCATCTTGTTTTGCTGGAGAATCAATCTTTGCCTGGGAAGATAATTGTTAAAAAATTGAAAGGGCATGACTCTTGGCAAGGTTATGGTTGGTGAAAGGGTGTGATTTTTCTCCCTCAAGTGGAAGATATAAAAGAGAGGACACTTTATTTGGAAAAGATCAATCGATTTGGATCAAGGAAGCAGATTGGAAAAAGAGAAATAAGAATTGGAAGTATTAGGAAATCTAATTGGAATAAATATTTTTAGCAAGAAGACTATTGTAAGTCTTAAATATATATATATATATATATATATATATATATTATTAGAAATAATTATATATATATATATGTATATGAAATATACATATATATATTTACATATGATCATGCAATAATGATGCAGCAATTATTGATCCTTTTAAGTAATCATGATTCTTCCTTTATTATGAATATGGATAATAGATTCGTATAATAATCTATTTTGAATTTAGAGAAATGGATTGCAAAACAGGAAGGTTGATCAACCTTTCGAGTTCAAGAGAGGTGAAGGCCTGACAAACCCACTATCAAGTATGCCGCCCACAGGGGGTTAAGCCTCGTGGGCCGGGTGGCATATGTGTGCTCTAGGGCTTGGTGGAAGGGAGGTAGTCTTCATGCTCTTATCAAGCATGCCACCCATAGGGGGTTAGGCCTCATGGGTTGGGAGGCTTATTAGTGTTCTTGGGCTTGATCAAGGAGGATGACCAACCTCCAAGGTGGACTGAGGGATGGAAGGGCAGCCCACCTTCCATGCTCTCGCAGTACAAGGGTGACCAACCTTGAGACTGTGGTTTGCAAGCATTTCAACGAATTCCTAATAAGATTATTATGGGAATCCTCATTGGGATGGCTATTGTCTTAATTAGATTTTGATATGGACTAATGTACATGGATATAATGATGTTTACTAATGATTAGTAATATATATATTATCATGGCTTATGAATTAATGTCAAATTCTAGTGACTAACATTGTTGTAGGACCTAAACCAGGATTTATATCTTATAAAGGGCATTTTAATTGGTAAATTTATAATCTTAAATGTATTGCATCTCTTATTTTGATTGAAATTGTGGTTTTAGAGCAAAATCTAGGAATATCCCAAATAGGGGACATTACAATGGTATCAGAGCATTAATCTTGCCAGCCTGTGGGACAAACCTAATTTAATCACCATTCAATTATGATTAACTATTCAGCCCTATTCTTAAGTAAATCAAAAATAAAATCAAGTAGGCCAACATTGCATTTCTATATGTGTGTGCCTTTCACATGTATGCTTTGTGTCTTGCGTGTATTTATGTGTATGCTTCGTGTCTTACGCATATTTATGTGTATGCTTCATGTCTTACGTGTATTTATGCTTTGTGTCTTACGTGTATTCATGTGTTTGCTTCATGCCTGATGTGTTTTTAGCAGGATTACTCCATGTGTGTTTATGATTACTTTATGAAAATGCCTAATCTATCTAGACTCTATAAGAGCTTCAGAATACCACTATAAAATCTTTCAAATGCTTCTTGGGCTGAGAAATTTATATTGGTGTATTTTTTCCATAATAAAGAAAACAAAATTAGAAAGCACGAGGATAGAGTAGGGCAAGCCTAACATTTTGAAAGGCATGGAAAAAGGTATCTAGACATTTTTTGTCCAAATAAAAGAGAATTTGTTCTGAGGATGAATATGCCAATTGATGGTAGTTAGGAGACATATTTTTGAATTTTACATAGACCCCCCTATCTCTTCTCACAACAACCATGATGTAGAGAGATATATGGAACCTTGTGTGAATATCATCCCTCACAAACTGCCTATTGTAGATAATGGACATCAACCTTAGCGAAGGAATTTTGGCAATGCACCTAAAGAATGATATGAAACTAAGAGTAGATAAAAGAGAAATTGGAGACATATCACATTCTTCCAAATTCGAGCTGGGATTATAGAAGGAAGGTATCTATTGGAAGTTTCAAATGCAAGTGAGAAGCATTGCCATGGGTTAAGTCTTCACATCATATGGCCCTTATTAACATTAGAAAGGCCTATAATAGTATTGAATGACCCTCTGTTGAGCTAATTTGCAAGTGTTTTGTTTCGACAAGTTTATTAGGCTAGTATGAAATATGCTAACCAATTTTTTCGAAGGAATAACACAAAATAACCAGCAATAGATGATTGGATTAGCGTTAGCCTCAAATCAAAATCTGAACTTGAACTGAAGAAACTGACTTGAATAGAAGAACTACTCAACGTCAAGAATGTGCACTCAAGATCCCACTGAGGGCGAGGTGCTAACATATGACGGAGTCTAGAAATTGAAATTAAGAACTATCAGGCGGATAACCAGCCATGAGAAACAATTCCACGCTACCACCAAACAGTGGGGGGAAAAGATTACAAATGAAAGTAATTCATCCGCTGCGGCGGGCATCCACAGAACTGTGGGGATTCACCACTTAAGTGGGTACAAGATTTACAAACAATTTTAACCACACTGGCGGTAAACCATCCAGGGGACTTTAATGAGAATTAAATCAAATAGTTGCAGCAATAATAACGGTTAGATTAGTACTACTAATCAGAACCTTACAATTTCAACATGACTGCAAATAAATGAATTACAATGATATAGAAGTGAGATATGGATATAAGAATGAATTCTAACAATGTTCTTTGCTTTCCAATGACTGAAAAAGTGATTAAACTGGAAACTGATAAATCTGATGCAAATTCCTGAGTTCTGGAAATTTAGAACAGCAAACTGGAAAACAGTAAAAAACTCATAACTCACTCATTTCACCTCCAAATTGATTGAAATTTGTTGCAAATGCATCTCAGAAGATAGGCGACCAAACCAGGAGGAAGAAACAGCAGCAAATGGCCTTCATTTATTTCTGGCACAATTCCCAATGCAATGAAAAAGTACGGCCCCTTGAGAAAATCGATTTTGCATTATAAAATCAACAACTTCAATTTAAAATCTGCTTTTTGGTGGAAGTTGGCGCCTCAAGTCAACAATCAGATTGCTCAAACACCCAGAACTGAAATAAAATCACTCCACAAGCTATGAACAGAAAACAGCTTCAGCTGTAGCAAAACCAGGAAATTCAAAACTGTAAAACTCTCCAAAATTCTCAACCTTTGTTGCTCAATCTGCTAGTCTGATGTGAGAAGCAGCAATGTTCCAACTAGGTGTTGTATTTCAAACACGAAATTGGGAAGGGGCTAGGAGGTAGCATCCTCGAAGCAATAGCAAAATGTCCATAGTCATTTTGACAGCATAACAATAAGGTAATTGATGGATAATAATGCTGGAGCCAAGACCTTCAATAAATAAGAACTCAACAAGACTCTTCAAATGCCTGAGAAGCAGCTCAAAAGACACAAGAGACTCCTCCAATTCTCAAGACCAATCAACTTCTCAAGTGGCGTCCCAAAAGGCCTTCACAAAATGCACTTTATTCAAAAATATAAAAGTGGCGTCCTTTTTTTAAGATAAAGAAATATTTGAATAAAGATTAATTAATCTTTTGATGAGGGCGTACCCTTCATGGCCCCACTTTAAAACAACTTTATGTTAACTCCTTAGGCCAAGGTGGGGGTCAACAGTGAAAAAGAATAAAATGCCATTAATTTAATATTTTTGCCAACTGAAGACCAAACCAAAATATAACACTGCTCCAACTGCTAAGGATTAAGAATAGACAACTGCAACTGCCACAATTAGCATTTACTAAAAATAGTAAATAATATGAATGCCACAGAAAACCAAGCCCAAGAAACCCTAATTTTCACCTCATCCCAGTCTACGGGTTCCGGAATAGACTGAAGAACTGCAAAGCTGATCACTGATGAGAAGGGGACATTACAGTCCGCCCTCCTCGAAATTGCTTGTCCCCAAGCAACTGCAAAGATGGATGCAACAAAATCTGTTCACCTTCCCACGTAGCATCTTCAATAGGCAAATTCCTCCATCTAACCAAATATTCTTTGATTGTCCTTCTTCTCAAAGAACGTTCTCTAGTGTCAAGGATCTCTTCTGGAATCAACACTAAATGACCTTCCTCATCCAATGGAGGTAATTCTGATGTAGCCACCACATTGTGTCCAATTGCCTTCTTGAGGCGAGACACATGAAAAACATTATGTATTTTGCTTTCAGCTGGAAGTTCCAACTCATAAGCAACTTCACCAATCCTTTTGGCGATTTTGAAAGGACCATAAAAGCGTGGCTTCAACTTTTCTGCACCACTCTTCTTGAGAGAAGATTGTCTATATGGTTGAAGCCTCAAATAGACCATGTCCCCAACTTCAAAAGACCTTTCCACACGCTGCTGATCAGCGTATAACTTCTGCTGATTTTGAGCTTGTTGCATATTTTCCTTAAGAGTTTTCAAGATGTCTTGGCTTTGTTGTAACATATCCAATGCTTGTGGGGCTCTACTATCACCAAACACTAGATCAACAAAGTTAGTAGCCTCATAACCATAAAGAGCCTTAAAAGGAGACATCTTAATTGACATGTGATAAGAAGAGTTATAACAATACTCTCCTAAATGAAGCCATTTAATCCAAGCTCGCTGCTGTCCTGACACATAATTCCTTAGGTAGCCCTCTAACCACTTGTTAACAATTTCTGATTGCCCATCTGTTTGTGGGTGATAACTTGTGCTTGGAGTAAGCACTGTCCCACTCAATCTGAAGATCTCCTGCCAAAAAACACTTAGGAACTTGCTGTCCCTATCACTGACAATTGTTTTAGGCAACCCATGCAAACGGAACACCTCTCTAAAAAACAACTCAGCCACTTGAGCTGCTGTAAATGAAGTGGTAACAGCAAAGAAATGAGCAAATTTCGTTAGTCTATCAACCACAACAAATATACAGTCACGTCCTTGCACCTTGGGCAACCCCGTGATAAAGTCCATGGCAATACTTTCCCACTTCTGATTTGGAATAGGCAAGGGCTGAAGTAAACCAGCAGGAAAAGAGTGTTCATTTTTATTCCTTTGACAAATAGGACACTCTCTAATGTAATTCAAGACTTCATCTTTCAAACCTTTCCAAGTGAATCGTTCACGAATCTGCTTGTAAGTCTTGAAAATCCCTTGATGACCAGCAAGGGGAACATCATGAAAAGATTGTAGAATCTTTTTCTTAAGCTTAGATTCTTGTACTAAAAAGATTCTATCTTTATAATAAATTAATCCATCAACCAACTTAAACCTTTCATCAACCAATTGACCTTCTAACAAGCTGGTTGCAAACTGATTTTTAACATAATCAGCAGCAATTAATTCTTTCCAATCTGCTGATAACTCACAAATTGACTGCAAATGAGGCCTTCTAGAAAGTGCATCAGCAACTATATTATTTTTTCCTTTGACGTATTCAATGTCAAAGTCATATGCTTGGAGTTTACTTACCCATTTTTGCTGCCTTTCATTCAATTCCTTTTGGCGCATAAAATGTTTAAGACTGTTGTGATCAGTCTTAACAACAAATTTACTTCCCACCAAGTATTGACGGAATTTAGACAAAGCATGCATGATGGCAAGCATCTCTTTGTCATAAATCGAGTAAGTTTTTTCTGCCCCTCTCAACTTTCTACTCTCGAAGACAATAGGATGTTTGTCTTGCATTAGGACAGCTCCAACTCCTTCTCCTGAAGCATCACATTGTAATTCAAAAGGTTTTGAGAAATCCGGAAGTGCCAATACTGGACACGAACTCATGATTTGTTTAAACTTATCAAAAACCTCTTGTGCTTGCTTAGTCCAAAGAAAAGCTCCTTTCTTTGTAAGATCTGTCAAAGGTGCAGCTTGATGAGAATAACCTTTTACAAATCTTCTATAGAATCCACATAACCCTAAAAAACCTCTCAAATGAGAAATAGTCTTAGGAGTTGGCCAATCAAGAATGGCCCTTATCTTTTCTGGATCCACTTTCACACCCTTTGAGCTGATAATGTGGCCAAGGTATAAAAGTTCTTCCATCCCAAACTCACACTTTGACTCTTTGGCGAATAGACATTCCGCCTCTAAAATGGTAAGCACTTCTTCCAAATGCTTAAGGTGCTCTTCCCATGACTTACTGAATATGAGAATATCGTCGAAGAAGATGAGCACAAACTTCCTCAACTGCTGTCTAAAAATCTTGTTCATACAAGATTGGAATGTGGCTGGAGCATTTGTCAAACCAAAAGGCATGACAAGAAATTCAAAATGCCCAAAGTGGCATCTAAATGCTGTCTTTTCTATATCCTCCTCCCTCATTCTGATTTGGTGATAGCCCTGAACGAAGATCAATCTTTGAGAAGAACATTGCCCCATGGAGCTCATCAATAAGCTCATCAATCCTAGGGATAGGATATCTATTCTTGATGGTTTTCTGATTTAATGCGCGATAGTCAACACACATACGCATTGTACCATCTTTCTTTTTGACCAGCACTACTGCTGAAGCAAATGGACTCTTGCTTGGTCTAATAAAACCACTTTCCAACAGCTCCTTGATGGCTTTTTCAATTTCATCTTTCTGCCTCTTTGGATAGCGGTAAGGTGTAGTAATACTGGTTTTGCTCCCTCTTCTAACTCAATCACATGCTCAGAACCTCTTTCAGGAGGTCTTCCAGGAGGTAAGCTTCCAAAGACTTTACTTTTCTTTGAAAGTAAGGCTTGAATATCAGGATGATATTGCCTTTTTTCCTCAACCGGATCAGCTGGTAAAACCATACATTCAGCAGCCCATTCAACCTGATCATGGCGGATCAGCCTTTCCATCCTTTTCAAAGAAACAATTCGAGGGCCTCCATTTGACATCCCTCTTAAAACAACCTTCCTTCCATTTGACTGAAATTTCAGCTCCATGGTTTGCAAATTCAAAGTGATCTCACCAAGAGATCGCAGCCATTGTATACCCAACACAACATCAGTGTCTCCTATACCCACCACATAAAATCATCCTTAATTTCATGATTCCCTAATTGCAAAGATAGGTTAGGAATTCTCCTTGTGCAAGATATAGTGAAACCATCAGCAACCATTACTTTGAAACCATCAAAATCTTCAGTCTTCAAACCCTTTCTAGCAACTAGCCCTTCATCAATAAAATTGTGAGTTGCTCCGGTATCAATTAGAGCAACTATCCTTTGTGAATTTACAACTCCATGAACCCTAAAAGATTCATTCTTTTGAAAACTAGATAGTTGTGCAAAAGCACTACCATCTCCAACTTCTTCGGACTTGTCTTCTTGAATTTCTTCACCTTCACTACTTGCTGATTCGTATTGCTGATCAGACGAATCAGATTCTGATCCATAATCAGAATAGCCCTCCATTTGAACTACTTTGCCTCTTCCATAGCAACGGTGGCCTTTCACCCAAGGCTCACGACAAGTGAAGCAAACTCCATCCTTTCTAAGCTGTTCTTTGAGCTCTTCGGACAGCCTTGGTGGAAACTTCTTGGGCAGATTTGAAGAAAACTTTTTATCCTTCTTATGGCTGAATGGTTTTGAGTGAAATTTAGGCCTTGGGGCTGCCAACTCCATGCTCCTAGCTTTCTTGATAGCTTCATCTAGTGTTGGAGGATCAAATGCTTTGACCCAACCCTTCAAAGGCTCCATTAAACCTTCAGCAAAAAGTACTACAAATCTTCTTTCAGTAATGTTTGGCACCATTACTGACAACCTCTGAAAATCAGCCACATAACTTTCTAAAGATCCTTGCTGTTTCAACTGTGCCAATTCTCTAAATTTCAATTCCGGATCTTTGGTGTCAAATCTCTCAATCAGCTTATTGGTAAACTCTCCATATGTGCGAATAAGGTTATGGCCAAGAGTGACCAAACCGTGAGTCCACCATTCATGAGCTATGCCATCTAAATGCAAGGTAGCAAATTTGATAGCATCTTCTTCCGGCATAGGTCTAAGAGAAAGGTAGTTGTCTAACTTTTGCACCCATGACCTGGCTGTACACTTGTTACTACCATCAAAATGTTCCATAGTGATCTTTCCCAATGCTTGGTAAAAATCATTTCTAGGGCCTGCAGGAGGACGTTGATCATTCCTACCACCATTTCTCCGACTCCTTTGATTCATGAATTGATCAAAGGTCCATGCTCCTCTCAAGTCAAGAGGTAAGGAAACATACTCCATATAAGCTTGACGAGCATCATCAGCAAAGTTTGGAGTAGCCTCAACTGGTTGTTGCTCTTCCCTTGGTGTGAAAACGGGAAAGAGGGGTCTAGAAGATGACCCACTATGAATTGTAGTATGCTGACCTACAATTCTGTCTCTAGTATTCACCTCAGGACTGCCACTATTATTATTTCCATTTACTCCACTACTTTCTCCAGCTGAGTTATTTTGGGGCTGAATAATACTCTGAGCTGCTTGCTGATCCAACTTGGATAATAAACGGGACATCATGTCTATCATCCCGTCAAACTTCTTCTCCACTCTATCCCTCTCATCATTATCTCTTCTTACTGAATCTGACATTATTACAGTTGTGTGATCAACCACTTCCACTGAATTATCTGAACCTTCCACTGTTTTACCAAGGTCTCTTAGAGCTTCTGAGAAGGTATCTGCCTCTGGAACGGGCGGAAACTGATGCTGATTTCTGGCCTGACTTCTGGTGTATGGCCTAGTGTCTTTTTCACTCATCAGTTAACTACTGCAATCTGCCACAGGATGGCAGGGTCTTCTGCTCTGATACCACTGAAATATGCTAACCAATTTTTTCGAAGGAATAACACAAAATAACCAGCAATAGATGATTGGATTAGCGTTAGCCTCAAATCAAAATCTGAACTTGAACTGAAGAAACTGACTTGAATAGAAGAACTACTCAACGTCAAGAATGTGCACTCAAGATCCCACTGAGGGCGAGGTGCTAACATATGACGGAGTCTAGAAATTGAAATTAAGAACTATCAGGCGGATAACCAGCCATGAGAAACAATTCCACGCTACCACCAAACAGTGGGGGGAAAAGATTACAAATGAAAGTAATTCATCCGCTGCGGCGGGCATCCACAGAACTGTGGGGATTCACCACTTAAGTGGGTACAAGATTTACAAACAATTTTAACCACACTGGCGGTAAACCATCCAGGGGACTTTAATGAGAATTAAATCAAATAGTTGCAGCAATAATAACGGTTAGATTAGTACTACTAATCAGAACCTTACAATTTCAACATGACTGCAAATAAATGAATTACAATGATATAGAAGTGAGATATGGATATAAGAATGAATTCTAACAATGTTCTTTGCTTTCCAATGACTGAAAAAGTGATTAAACTGGAAACTGATAAATCTGATGCAAATTCCTGAGTTCTGGAAATTTAGAACAGCAAACTGGAAAACAGTAAAAAACTCATAACTCACTCATTTCACCTCCAAATTGATTGAAATTTGTTGCAAATGCATCTCAGAAGATAGGCGACCAAACCAGGAGGAAGAAACAGCAGCAAATGGCCTTCATTTATTTCTGGCACAATTCCCAATGCAATGAAAAAGTACGGCCCCTTGAGAAAATCGATTTTGCATTATAAAATCAACAACTTCAATTTAAAATCTGCTTTTTGGTGGAAGTTGGCGCCTCAAGTCAACAATCAGATTGCTCAAACACCCAGAACTGAAATAAAATCACTCCACAAGCTATGAACAGAAAACAGCTTCAGCTGTAGCAAAACCAGGAAATTCAAAACTGTAAAACTCTCCAAAATTCTCAACCTTTGTTGCTCAATCTGCTAGTCTGATGTGAGAAGCAGCAATGTTCCAACTAGGTGTTGTATTTCAAACACGAAATTGGGAAGGGGCTAGGAGGTAGCATCCTCGAAGCAATAGCAAAATGTCCATAGTCATTTTGACAGCATAACAATAAGGTAATTGATGGATAATAATGCTGGAGCCAAGACCTTCAATAAATAAGAACTCAACAAGACTCTTCAAATGCCTGAGAAGCAGCTCAAAAGACACAAGAGACTCCTCCAATTCTCAAGACCAATCAACTTCTCAAGTGGCGTCCCAAAAGGCCTTCACAAAATGCACTTTATTCAAAAATATAAAAGTGGCGTCCTTTTTTAAGATAAAGAAATATTTGAATAAAGATTAATTAATCTTTTGATGAGGGCGTACCCTTCATGGCCCCACTTTAAAACAACTTTATGTTAACTCCTTAGGCCAAGGTGGGGGTCAACAGTGAAAAAGAATAAAATGCCATTAATTTAATATTTTTGCCAACTGAAGACCAACCCAAAATATAACACTGCTCCAACTGCTAAGGATTAAGAATAGACAACTGCAACTGCCTCAATTAGCATTTACTAAAAATAGTAAATAATATGAATGCCACAGAAAACCAAGCCCAAGAAACCCTAATTTTCACCTCATCCCAGTCTACGGGTTCCGGAATAGACTGAAGAACTGCAAAGCTGATCACTGATGAGAAGGGGACATTACATAGTATCAAGTGTTGATCGAATAGGATTATGTTTTGAGTGCAAGGAAAAATGGGAGTCGGGACATAGGTGCACAACAAGAAGAAAAGCACACAACATAGAAGCATTAACAAATGAAGAGATGAATGAAGAAGAATTCAAATCTCAAAGGAAAAGAAGAAGACAAGACAATGAAGAAGAAGATACATTGGCAACGCTCTCAGGGCATCTAAATATCACCCTTTTAGAATCCGTAGTGTTCTAAAAGGACAAAAAGTGATTGTTCTAGTGGATAGCGGCGCTAATCACAACTTCATCGACGAAAGTCTTGTGACAAGAATGAAATTAGAAATAGAAAATTTTAAAGGTTTCAAAGTGGTCATGGCGGACAGATTTACTACTCCATGCACACAAAGAATCCAACAACTAAGTATTACCTTAGGAACACATCAAATCAAGGAGGACCTCCACATGGTAAACTTAGGTGATACCAAAGTGGTGTTAGGCATCCAATGGTTAGATATTACCAAGACTTCCAAAATATGGAGCTTTGTTTTCAACACGATGGCCAAGAGGTGATCTTACAAGGTTTATCTCATAAGGTTCCCAATGAAGGAACAATCAAATCATAAATGATAAAATCTAACGATATAACTTGACTTTCATTTCTCAAATAGAAAACCACATATTGCCATCACTAGTCACAAAAACTTAGGCATAACTAAGATACAAAGATGGATTCAGATTATCTTACTTCCACAATTTCAAGATATAAGTGCACTAAGATATCGTCTGACCTAGGATTGTTAGTCTCTTAAAAGCTAAACAATGACATTAAAGTCCACAAGAATATTCTAAACAATCTACAATGATTTATCTAGAATATTGGTCTTACCCATAACACCTCATTTGAAACATCGTAGAGTGAATTATTATTAGCATGCCAAGTTGGAATTAGAAATAATAATAAAAATCTAAGTCTAAATTCAACCAAATTTTTATGTGCCAAAACAAATTTTTTGAGAAAATGAAATGAAGTCAACTCAATTCTTTAGGAACACACAAATTTGGACTCTTAGAGAGATCTTAAGAGAAATTTTGGAAAGAACCATTGGCACCATAATTTGAGGTTTATGTTTTGAGACTTATCGTAGGATATATTCATCAAGCTTCATGAAGGAGGAACACAATTGTTCTAGTGAAGAGTAAATTGTTCATTTTGAACAAGATTATAATGTACAAATCAAGTCCATACCACATGATCTAATCCCAACACTCATTGAAACCTACAAAATTGATATAGTAGACTTTGTTCTATGGACCAAATTCACATCTATATTTAATATCTAGAGTAGATCGTTTCATCTAGGAGTCTTCTTCTCCTAAATCCTTTTTCTTGATCAAAGTAGCTCTACATTCATGATTAAAGATTAAGGACATCAGTATTAGGCATATAGGTACCTTAGATAAATTTGATACAAATCAAGTTACACCCAAATTTGTTAAGTTACATTGTGGGCCCATAACCCACAAATTCTAGGATCATTCTCACCTCTCAAACTTTGGGAAAAACAAAATTGATATTGTTTAAATGAATCAGGTGAAATAAAACAATACTTTAACAAGATATGAAAATAATCTTAGTGTCAAAACATGGGGATATATCAAATTTTACAAGAGGAGTAACAACCTCCAATTGATTGGGAAGTTGGAGAAGAATTGAATATTAGTGTAAACCTATAAATGCAAGTCCTGCTTTGAAGTGTTTGTGGGTGATAATTGTTTGCTATGAATTCTAAGACTTTGGTACATCTTCCATTTTATTGGACTTGATCAATTCAATAATTTGTACTTGAGTATTATCTAGTAAGTACTTAGAAGGTTATAAGATGTCATTACCTACCAATGAGTCTATGACAAGATATATGTTGAAAGATGTTTTGACTAGGTTAAGTGCTACAAACACCTATTTTATATTACATCCTCATTAGATTCAAACTTGCCTCAAAACTTGAATGATCATGTGAAATTAAATATACTTTATTTAAGGGAAATTGTGTACTTGTTTTCATTTAATTGTTTAGGAAAAAAGGATACAACCTGTAGTTAAGGACACCTAGATCCTTTTACTCAAAAGCAAAACAGGCCTTGCACAAAGGAGCGGGATCTTGATATTCTTCATCGTGATGAAGGATGCCGCATTTTTTTTTTTTCACCCTAGATTTCAACAAGGGTAATCAAGAGTTTGTATTCATTGCCTAGGATCTTGGTCGTAATAAAATGAGAGAAAACTTGTCTTAGATAACACGTCTTGCCAATTTCCAACTCTTGGTTTTGTTGTTAAGAGTTATTGGAAAATAGAAGTACATGAGCCTGAAGAATTGTCCTCATGCTTTAAAGGATAGTATTAACCTTATTGGTAGTCAAGATTGAGGCAAGTATTCTAACAGCTCCTCTCCAAGGACATAGAGTCAAACATAACCAAAATAATCATCACTTGGTTTAGAATTTCCAATTCCTATCAAAGTATCACAACTAAAACAAAACTAACTAAACATTTTAATTATTAACACTAAGTTATTGAGATGACTTTGTTACAAAAATGTAAACCTTAATTTTCTGACAATAATTAGAAGAAAATTTCTTATAGAAATGTCTTGTTTAGAGGTTCACAAACTAGTGTCTCTAGTTATACACTTACATTCTAAGAGTGATCTATTAGTATTACTTCTTGTTTAGTCTATACCTTTCAAAGCAATGCTATCCCATTTGATGCATTTTAAATATATACACTTTCTTGACATTGATTTTTGTTTAATAACTTTTGTAATGCATGAAATTCAAAACATTTCAAAGTTGTTCAACTGGTTTTTTTGGAATTCTTCTTTAGGTAGGGGATATAATTTCTCGGTTTGAGCGTAAGGGATTTGTTCTCAAGGGCCTAAAGCTTTTCCAATGCCCCACAGAGCTAGCAGAGGTTTGTTTCTGTCTTCAAACACCTTCAAGATTATTTTCTGCTTGAAACAGCAAAGCTTGTCTGTTTCTTTGTGGCAGTACTACAAGGATCTCAAATCCAAGCCTGAGCATTTTCAAGACCATTTACTTACTTGGATGCAGGCTTTGAAGCTTGTCTGTTTTTTTGCAGGAGCATTACAAAGATCTTAAGTTGAAGCCTTTCTTCCCAAAATTGGTCAAGTACATCACCTCTGGTCCGGTGGTCTGTATGGTGTGTATTGTTTCTTCTCCCAAGGATTCTTTAATTTTTTGTTGTTTTTACCAGTTTGAACTAAGTTTTCTGACAATGCCATGCTTGGACAAGGCCTGGGAAGGTCCTGGTGTTGTAGCCTCTGCTCGTAAGCTCATTGGTGTTACAAATCCTCTGCAAGCTGAACCTGGAACCATTAGAGGCGATTTTGCAATTCAAACTGGGAGGTTAGACACTGAATATATTGTTTATGGAGCACTGTACTAGTTTGATCCGAGTTTTTAATTTCTTAGTAGATGACTTCCGTTTCTGTCAATTTATCCTTGAGCAGTCTGGATGGAATCTAAAAATTGATTTGGTGGGCAGGAATGTCATTCATGGGAGTGATAGTCCGGAAAATGGAGAACGTGAAATAGGTCAGAATTTCCTAAATATCTCTTAATATAAAGTACTACATTTTGCCATATGAGTAACTTGGTAGAGTAGGTAAACTCACAGCAAAATATTAGCTACATGCTGTAGAAAGAGGCTATTATGTGCAGTCTTATTCATTGCCTTGCCTTAACACACTATAGTGAATAGAAAAAAGAAGGTACAATTTGTATTCTTCTTCAAGAATTGCATTAATTCTCCCTCATCTTACTCATTCTTATTCCTTACGAGCCAAATGTTGTCAGGCTTTTATGCACCCAAATTTTAGCAGCTTCCTCAGAACCTTCCTTTATAACCAATAATGGGAATGCATATTTGTCTCTTGTGGTCATCGCCAAAAGAACTGAGTATACATCATTGAAATATGCTAATTTGGTATCAGTTAAAGATGTCCATAGCTCTTGCTTTATGTTCAAGTTGTTTAAAATATGGATGAAGAGGAAGAAAATATGCACACGATTTCTTCACAGTGTCTAAACCTTGCAATTCATAATGCATGTAATGACCACAAGGTGTAGGTAAGCATTATAACCATGTCTCATGAGTAATAATTTAAATACTTATATATGTCTCTAGCTTCTAGTGATCTAATATAATCTCGTTTCGTCTTGTCATGGACCTCAAATTCTTTATCTGACTAGTTGGTATGTTTGTGCTTGAGCTATGTAGTCAAAACTTAATTGTCATATTACTTATTTGAATCTTGTAAGAAAGATGTTAGTAGATGGCATGCTTATGGTCATCTAGTTAAAAAGAACAGTAGAATCTTAAGAGATAAATGGGGCTGAATTCTTTTGCAGATTGCATAGACAAGTTGTCTCTTTGTTTTTCTAACTTAGATAAAAAAGTTAAACAAAAGAGGAATGAAATTACAGTGTGAACAAAGCTTTTACTAATACAAGAGAGTTATGCACAATGATAATAATATCTGCTAAGAGATACTTTTCTGCAAAACTACTTTGCGCCTCTTTGGGCAATCCACCTCAAAATAGATGTGCAAGTACATGAAGATACTCAAAAGTGGAAGATGAATTGCTCTCGTTTTGGGAATTAGAGAAGTCATTAGTTAAGGGTGGGTAAGGATAAACTGGTTTGGTAGATGCCTCGGGAATCGAAGAAGTCATTGGTTATGAAGTGATAAGGATAAATGAGTTTGGGGAATAAGAACAAACGTATTTGTTGTTTATATCCAAATCAAGGACTTAATTATAGTTTGCAAATTTCAAGCCCTTTGGGATGGTTTTTTGGGCCAACCTTTTCTAGATGGAGTTCTACATGCAAGAAGCTTATTGATGCCTTGAACAAGGTCATTTTGTCATATAGTTGCAAAATGATGACCTTGGAAAGCTAGCTATCCCTACTAGCACTCTAATGCTCTAACACGAGTCAATCTTCCCTTCTAGAGAAGCAATGACCTTCATTGTGTCAAATTCATGGACTAAATTTGGAAATTTTCTGTCTGTATGATTCTTGTTGAGCCACCTTCCCAAGAGTTGATTGTACAACTCGATAAAGTGGTATTATTTGGTTATGGGTGCTCTTTGTCTTTGTGTCTATTATCTGATCTACTTTCAATAGGGTCTTTAATGGCAACCTATCTTAGATTACTTGAGGCTTCAGTCAATCTATTGCACTCAATTTTTGCAACTATTGAATTCCTTGCCTATTGAATAAACATTTCTCCAGGTTGGTAGCTTGTGTTAATGTAGCATATCAAGAACCTATCAAATGTGCTCTAGATGTTGCTCAAGCAACCACAGAGGATCTTGTAAATTGTAGGAGATCATTGTTCATCATTCCCATTACAATGCGAGTGCATTGGTCAAACCAAACAACACGACCAATTACTTAAACAATCCTTCTTTTTCCTTTAACCTTGTCTCCTGCATGCTTGTTAGCTTGATTGAAACTTGGTGATATTTTGAATTGAAATCAATCTTGATTTATATCATGCACCTTTAAGTTGATCCAACAAGTTACTAGTCGAGGGAATTGAGTACTTGCTTTTCACAATGATTTTGTCGAATAGATGATCTATGCACAATTGAGTGAACAAGCTATCCTTTTTTCATTACAATATGAGTAGGCTTATGCAAGGTGAGACACATTGTTAAATGTGATTCGTATGTATCAATTCTTGGGTTTGTTGTTTGATCTTGTTCTTTAGAAAATGATGTATAACAAAAGGTTGTTTGATAGAGGGGTGCCAACCATTAGGCTTGTTGAGGACTTTGCCTAATAGTGTAATGAACTCCTAGGAGTGTTGTGGGGATGTTATTATACTTTGCTACCATAGGATTCACCAATCTTTGTTGTACTATCTAAAATTTTTCTAGAGTTTAGTCAATTACATTATTGCTTTGTTTGCTTGGGGTTTGATTATGCAAAGCAATTTTATTTATTATGACCAATCACCTTTTTGCATTGTTTGGCATTGGATCAAAAAGAAGTTGTAGTAGAAAGAAACTTTGGTATCCTATGGAGTTGATCTCTCAATGTGACACTTGGCTCGTTGATGCCATATTGCATCTACATGAATGGTTGTTTTAGCAATTTATTACAAACTTCAAAGGGTGCCATGTTGCATGGCAATTCATATTGTAACAACTTCTTTGCATATGGAGGCTGCATTGTGTTGGGAAAGGTGTCTCAACTTTGCATCCTAATTTTAAAATGTGATTTTCAGGCTATAGAACACAAAAATGCCAAATTTAGGGCTCTAGGGGTCAATTTTGACCTCAAAAAAATGTCAAAATGGGCCTTGACCAAAACAAGCTGGTTATGGTGGCCTGGACCTCATCAAGATCTACAATTAAAAAAGAGGGCTCAATTGGCTTACCGAACAAAAAAATTAGAGCCTCTGGAAGTTGGGGCTCCCACATTGGAAATGTAAGAGCATCTATCATGCATAAGAGAGCTAGCTATAAGAGGGAGTTACACTTGTTGAACAACTTATAATGCATGTTATGACATGTCATAAGACAACTTTGAGTGGATATGATGGAGCCAAAATGGAATTCCCAAGTTGGTGAGTGAATAATGATGATGTAATGACAACTTATGTTAGGTATAAGGAATATGCTATTTTTATCCTATGCACTCGTATTGGGATTTGAGCATTGAATTTTGACTAGGAATTTGGGCACCACATTTTATATGGTTTTAGCTTATAGTTTTCTAATTACCATTTGATGGTTTCATGTATTGCTTCTATTTATTGGGTGATTGAGATGGAGGTTATATAGTGAGTTTTGTAGGTATTGCTATGTTGCTAGAATTGCTCTATATTTCCTATCTGTGATACTCTTGTAAAGGCTTAGATTGCACAAGTATATTGTAACCATTGATTATTGAATGATACATTGAGTTGCTTTTTGGAGTGTAAGATTTTTCTCTTTAAAGGGTTTTCCCCACATAAACTGTTGTGTTGTAGTATATTGTTTTTGTATTCATTTCCTTGTAACTATATGATCAATTTAATTTTTGTACATATCTCCTCTCACAGATTGATGTGCGAAGCGTATTATGCACCTTTACTTCCTTTCATTTGGTCTTAGAGCTTGATCACATCAGGGCTTAGGTGTTAAGGCCAAGTTTTTTTGTACTAATCTTAGATTGAGTTGGCATAGTTGTCGGGAGACGCAGGGTACGGGGACGGGGACACCAATAAAATTAGGGTACGTGAGTTAAATGAATAAGGAGACAGCTATTTTATATGTAAATGATTCACCGAAAATTTTGGGTACGGGGACTGGTATGTTGTCTATGTTCCCAAAATGGAGTTTCCTGGCAACTATGTGAGTTGGAGCTTGCACAAAAGGGGATCTTGTTGTAGGAAAATGGCAAGTATGTGGAGAATAGAGATGGAGAGATTCATAGGCACTAACTTTGAATTGTGGAAGCTCAAGATGGAGGAAATGCTTATATACATAGATCCATGAGCTATTGTATCCAAATCCAAGCCCACTACAATGTCACAAGTTGATTGGGATTTATTAGATAGAAAGGCAAAGGACCTCATTAAGCTTTGTGGATTCCATTTTGTTGAATGTACATGAAGAAACTATTGCACAAGCTCTTTGGAAGAAGTTGGGAGACTTGTATTAGGCTAAATCCTTGGTTAACAATTTTTTCCTAAGAAAGGAGCTGCACACCTTGAGAATGGATGATGGTTGTTCTATGCTTGAGCATTTCAATATGATTTTGACCCAATTGCACTCTATTGGAGTGAAAATCAAGGACTGTTGCATGACATTTATGTGTTCTTTGCTAGATTCATGGGATCACTTGTTGATGGCAATCGGGAGCACTACTTCAAAACTCAAAATAGATTAGGTAGTGGCCATGTTACTATTAAAGGAGATGCAGTGAAAAGTCTTCAAATCTATTGAGGCCCTAGTTGTTTCTTGAAGATAGAAGGAGAAAGGAAAGGAGGACAACAAGAAGGAAATTTTTTGATGCAAATCCCGTGGGAGATTCAAATCTCTTGGAAAGTCCAAGGCAAAGTGTTGGAATTGCAACAAGACCAGACACTTTCACAAAGATTGCAAAGAGAAGAAAAAGAAAAAGAAGAATGATTCAAATTATGAGTCCAAAAAGTTTTCTCAACATGATGCAAGAGCCATTGTCATGGCCTTGGCAACTCATGCATCGGAAGGTGCATGATTGATAGACTTTGGAGCTTCCTTCCATATGACCTCCCATCGGGGGTGGTTTTTGAAGTATGAAAAACATGATTGTACTCGACCATGGTAGAGTGCGGATTCAATTCCCAAATGGATGATTGAAGGGGATCAATGTTGTGATGCACATTCCATGTTTGGTAGGAAACTTGTTATTAGTTAGCAAACTTAATGATGTGGTGTGTAGGTGTTTTTTTCTAGAGGAGGGTGTAAGATAGTGCAAGGAGGTATGGTGCTCACTAAGGGTGTTCATGTGGATACTCTATTTCAACTATGCACTATTCAATGAGTACTTGTAGGGTTTGCAAACTATGGAAGAACTGTTGCACTGAGTAGTTCATGTATCCAGTTGAAATAGAGTATCCACATGAACACCCTTAATGAGCACCATATCTCCTTGCATTATCTTACACCCTCTAGAAAAAAAAGAAAAGCCTACACACCATATCATTAAGTTTGCTAACTAATAGCATGTTTCACGCCAAACATGGGATGTGCATCACGACATTGATCCCCTTCTCTCATCCATTAGGGAATTGAATCCGCACTCTACCATGGCCAAGTTGTTGAGTACTCGCGAGTTTTTTTATAGCACAAGTATTTGTAGGTTTAATTTGTGTGTTTGCAGAGATGGGTTTTTGACGAAAACTTGCCAAAACTGGGAGAGTCAATGGTGATGCAAGAAAAAATGTGTTGATGCAGGTAAAAAAGGCATCATTCACATGGTTTTTTGGCTATAAAACCTTGCATTCACCCTTCCATTAAACACATAGTAGAAAGCACAAATTTTATAGCATATTGGGAAGATTTTTTAGGCGATTTGAAGAAGAAATTTTTAGAATTTTGGATTTGCAATTGGTTAGTTCCATTTTTTTTCTTAGCATTTAAATTTTTAAATTATTTCTAATTTACAAAAAAAGAAAACATGACAAACTTAGTTGAATGGCCAAAAATTGCTAAAAATAGACTCGCCATCAATTGTTTAATCAATGCTAGATAAACAAAATTGACTTCACATACCAACACAACTTCAAATTTTTATATTTTTTTAATCTAGCAATAGGGTGGAGCCATAGGCACAACCTTCTAGGCCAAGCAAGGAGCCACAATCGAGTGCGAGGACCATAGCCACTACCCCCAATTTTTCACTAGGTTGGGGAAGAGAAAATTGTGAAAACTTGTATTTTTTTACTTACCTAGATATGAAATTTATGATGATGATTCCAAAGACAATCATCATAAATTCATAATAGTAATCGGTTAGGAACTAGCTATTGTATCCACTATCCAACTTCGCATGATGCAATTTTGTAATCCATATGTATTCAAGAATCAAATTTAATAGAAAACACTTCTTCATGGTTTTTATACTCATTTGATATATTTTGTACTTGAATGTTACAAAAAAGATGTGTGTTTTTTTTTTAAATTATTAAATTTTTAAGTTGTCAAGTTTTTGCCGAGTCAAAAATTTTGGGCATGTCGAGCACTTCAAGTTCGAGTCTGCAAACTATGAGTTCTTCTATTCATGTAGTGAAGAGATTTGCATAATCCACACCTTTACCATTGAAACCAACAACAAAAAGGAGTGTTGTGTCTACTTCAAATGATTGTGCTTTTTGGATACCTTAGTGAGCTCTTGCTTCAAAGAGTAGGCTACTTGCGAAGAAGACAATGCTATGGCACTAGAGAATGGGCTATTTGGTGAGAAGGGTCTAAGAAACTTGATAAATAAAAATCTTGTTGAGGGGATGAACGGTTGTACTCTTGAATTGGATTTTTGTGAACATTATGTATATGGAAAACAAAATTATGTTAAATTTTATTATAGTCCTCACAAGTCTTCTAGATGTTGGACTTGATTCATTTAGATGTATTTGGTCTTGTTAATGTTCTTTCAGTTGTTAGATCTTTGTACTATGTATCTTTTATAGATTATTTTCCTAGGACATGGGTGTATTTCCTTAGAATTAAATTTGAAGTCGTCAATTAGTTTAAGGAGTTTAAAGCTCTTATGGAAAATAAGACTAGTAGGAAGATTGAGGTTTTGAGGATTGACAATCGTGGGGAGTTTTGTTCTACTGATTTTGACAGATTCTTAAAAAGCATAGGATTGAGAGACATAAAACAATTTGTTACCTAATTAATAGGTCTCTTACATCAACTCTTGTTAACAAGACCCCTATAGAGGCATGGATGGAAAAAAAAGCCCTCATTTCCACATCTTCATGTTTTTGGTTGCGAGGCGTATTCACATGTGCTTAGGGAGAAGCAGTCAAAGTTGGAGATCAAGGTAGTGAAATGTATCTTCATTGACTATGGTGTTGGTGTGAAAAGTTACAAGCTTTGGGACCCTGTGGCCAAAACAAAATTGTACAACAAAAGTGTTACATTTAGAGAGATTAAGCCTTCTTCCACAATGTTGCATCCAAAAAAGGACAAGAAGAAAAATGCGGTTCAAGTAACCCAAAGGATTGGAAAGGTAGAACTAGAAGCTTGTGAAGGACTTGAAGTGGAGGAGAGCTAAAATAGTTTTGAAGAGGAGGTCGAACTTGCACTTCATCTCTTAAGGAGGTCCACTTAGTAGAGACAACAATTAGACATTTATACTCCTCTTGATGGGAGATTATTTTGCTTTGATTATTGATACCGTTGAGCCTAGAATGTAGGCAACAAAGATGGGTGATTTTGAGTCATGGAGAGGAACTATGGATGAGGAGATGGTTGTGTTGAAAAAGAATGACACATGGGACTTGGTACCATTGCCAAAAGGAAGAAAATTTGCTGGACACAAATGGGTGTTAAAAAATTAGATTGGTGTAGATGGTGGTGTTGAAATATACAAGATGAGATTGGTTGCAAAGGAATATTCCCAAATTGAGGGCATAGACTACCTTACCTCGTTCGTACTTTTCATACTTATAGAACCAATGTCTATTTGAGGTCATACGAAAAGGTGCTCTTGAGACAAACAAACATGCATTCTCACCTGCATGAAGCGTCAAAGTTGCAATGAATGCATCACCATCTTCCTTCTTGGCCTTAGAATCAGAATAAATTTTTTTCTCGTTTTTCTTTTCTTGTTTGCACTCCTTATGGAAGTGACCAAACTTACCACAGTTCCAACAAATGGCTTTGGAATCTTTAAGAGATTTAGATCTCCCTTGGACTTGGATCTGGATTTGTCATGTTGCTTATTGTTCTCGTTGTCTCTTTGTTTTGGTCTTTCTCAAACACTCAAAGCCTCGTTAGTACTTAGAGAAACCTTCCTCCTCTTCAGAAAGCAAATAAGAAACAACTTCCTTTACCTTCAAAGTGATAGAAGTACTCCCAATGGCCATGACTAGGCTATTCTATGAGTTTGGCAACGAATGCAACAAAGTTTGATATCTTTCCTCCTAATCTATCTTTACACCCATAAAGTTTAATTGAGCCACTAACATGTTAAATGCTTCTAGATAGTCTACAGTCTGTCCACTTTCTTCTATCCTCAAGAAATATAGCTTCTTCCTCAAGAATATTTTTTTGACCAAGGATTTGGCCTAACAGATCTCTCCCGATTTCTTTCATAAAGATTTTGCAGTGGGTTCTTCAAGAACATTTGTAAGAATAGAATGTGCAAGGCAGAATCTGATTAGACCTTTGCTTTTTGATCCATTACATCATATTGAGATGCTTGAGTAGCATCCCAGCTTCTGATCTTTTGCATCAATAACATCCCATAAAGTACGATCAATCAATAGATCTTCCATCTTTAGTGTCCATATCTCAAAGCTCATATCTGAAAATTTTTCTACCTCAATCCTCCTTGATGTGCTTGCCATCTTTATTTCTTGCAATTAAGATCATAAAATTCTCTTTTTGCACAAGCTCCCACACAAATAATGATTAGCTCAAAAAACCCTCTACCCAACAACTAGAACCAAAGTTGACCAGGCTTTGATAGCACTTGTAAGGAAGCAAGGTGTGTGGAAACAATTTCCTACACTAATCTTGAAGGGAGTGATACACAAAAAACTCAAAAACTAATTCAAAATTACCACAAAAAGTAAAGAAACACAGTCATAAGCATATAAACAATGATACCATAACACAATGTTTATGTGGGGAAAACTCTTTCAGGAGGAAAACTCCACACTCCAAAACTTGCACAATGTATTATCAAATATGAAAGAGGATTACAATACACTTGTAATGCAAGTCTTTTCAAGAGTATTTCACTAGCAATAAACTTGGAATAATTTTGGCAGCATTCCAACAACACCTGTGTACTTGCAAATTCTCATTATCAAACCCCCTTCCACAACTACCAATTTATAGACAAATGAGAAAGCTAGAAACCATGTTACAAAACCACCAAAATATGGCAGCCAACTTGGCCACAATTTCCAATGCCACCCTTAAAAATTCCTTACAACTTGCTAAAAATAGTAAATCTATAAATCACCAGTAACCTCCAGTTTGACCCACGTGACATAGCATCCAACTTGTCATAATAAATCATCTCAAAATAGGCACTATATGACAAATAACAAAACCTATCATAGCTGGTCAAGATTCCAAACTAACTTCCCCTATTCTTGGCTCTTATGCGTCATAAGATTCTGTCATAATTTGTCTTAGAATCCCACGAAAGAGGAGTGCTCCAAATCTGCTAAATATATCCACTTTTTGACAGCATACAACTAATGCAACAAAATATCAACACATGGCATCAGATGCCTTACATGAATTCCAGCACCCCATTTTAGGTGGAGTACAAATATTCATTTAAGTACATTATAAAATATGTCAAATAATTATGGGAAAATGCTGAATAATAAATAAATAAAATTGGGTAGTTGTAATTGTTGAGACACCTTAATTCCCAACACATTCTGTAAAATGAACATGGATAGATGTACTAACATTCAAATTTTGAATGGCCTTTGTTTTAACAATTGAATGGCCTTTGTTTTAACAATTGGAATGGTTACTCATTCCACAAAATGAACATGGATAGATGTATCAAGTTTCAAAATTCAGATTCTATATAGCCCCTGTTTTACAATTGAAGTAAATAATGGAAGACTTATCTCTTGTATACCTTCATGGGCTGACCTTATGCTTATTTGCACAAGTTTGATGTGGTGGAATGCTCCACCTTTTCCCTTGGGGCGCTTTCCTTTCCTTGGAGACCATTTCCACTATTTGATATTTTGTCTTTTTTGAAAGGTTGTTCTTATTGTGGAGCTACCTTGTATTCACTCAGTTATGAAGTTGTCATGTGCTGTCTAACTCTATAGAGTTGTTCTACCTCTTTTGGAGATTCTTTATTGCCTCTTTGAGGTGGTGCAACACTACATTCTTCTTCATTGGAAACCCGTTCACTTCTTTGGAGATTTCGACTCTCTATTAGATTTCACAAAAAGAATGACACCATTACCTTGGATAGACTATTTTTGTAGGGTTAGTGGCTTGGGTTCCTTGTTCAATTCAAGGGCTATTTGATTGGAAGAATCCTAAAAGACAGGGGTCTTGAAGAGACCACATTTGTGTTATTATTCTTATGCAGTTGAAATGAGCGAAACTGCCACAACAAAACCATTACATACATCAGGTGAAACTGTCATGACACATTCCAAATTGTAATGACATGCAACTACCAGTGTAATAAATGAAACTGCTACCCTGCTATATCCAATGGTTTTGTTGATAGTAACAATTGATTACATTGTTACTCATGAATTTGATTTTTCTACCTTCACTGTGTTCTTGCATCTGACTCTGCATCTCCACCTTGTCCATTATTGTTGAAATGAGGTTAAAAGCATGTCTTAAACTCTTCCTTAGACTCATTAACTGAGAACTATATCTGGTCATCTCAACGACTTAATTAGAGGGATTTTTCATGATCCTATTTGGATCACTCATGGAGGTTGCTCATTGCTTACAAAGCTTTGAACAATATCACCATGAAAACCTGCTATCCTCTTTCAAGGTTAGAACATGTAATAGACTAGATCTGTGGTGCTAAGTTCTTCAGTAAGACCCATCTCAAGTAGGGGTACCAACAAATCCTATTGAACTCATAGATATCCAGGAGACAACCTTCAATGCCAAGGTTTTTTTGAGTGGTTGGTTATGCCCTTTGGCTTTATTAGTGAGCCCCATGACCTTAACGCTAATGATGAATGACATTCACAACATAATTCATTTTTGTCTATCTTGATGACATATTTATTTTTAATAAAACAGGGTGAGATCTGCATCATATTCAACTAGTTTTCAGCACTTTGCAGCAACACAAATTCAATTGCAAATTTGGAGATAAGTCCTTTTGATATGAAGGAAATATACTGTTCAGGATATGTTGATGCACATTAATTATATGTGGATCTGGCTAATATTTGTATTATTCAAGAATGACCTACATTAAATAGTAAATACCCTTACAGTACTTGATATTATCTCAGGGTTGGCAAATTTCTATAGAAAGTTTGTACTTGGTTTCTCATAGATCACTTGGATCCTGAATAAGTTAGCAAAGGTAGTGTTAAAGCAACTTTCAGTTGATTAGTCATATAATAAAAAAAAATTAATTGAAATTCAAATGCAGACTCTATTTTGCTCCAATGCTCATGTTACTTGATCTTTAACAACCATTTGAGATTGAGATTGGTGCATCAAGATATGCACTTGGAGCAGTCTTCACTCAATTTTATCACCTAATTGCTTACAATATTGAAACTTTCCAGCATTTGACTGATAGCTTTATCCCATTTGTCCGAGAGCTTTATGCCAATGTGTTTGAAGCATCACATATTGGGAAGGGAGGCCATTGTCTACATGGATTGCAAACCATTGCAGTTCTTGTAGACATATTTGAGCAAGAGTGACATCATAATGGTCTAAATATCTTCAGTACTTCCACTTCATTGGGCAGTATTTTACTTAATGCATGAGGATATGGAAGCAACTCTGTCAGAATTGTACAAATTGATTGCAGCATGATAGAAGCAGTGGATTAAATCAGACACCAGAGTCAAACAAAAGGTTTCAAGGAATTCCTTTTTATTAAATCGTCAAAGTAGTGTATGGTCCTTCTCAAGGGAAATGGTTCCCCAGAGCTCAAGTTGCATAACACTTTTCACTTCTCTTTGAGCTTGCTGCAATGAGAACCATAACTTCTCAAGGAGAGGTGACTCGACCAAGAGGATTTGAAACCTTGATCACATTCAGGTACAACAGTGCTCCACACCGCAGGACATTTATTCAGGACCATTATAAGCACAGTTGGTCATCCTGCAAAGTATTAACTCACCAGCTCTGTGTGTGTCAAAGGTATTCAGGGGAGAATCTGAATTCGCAGAAAGCATGCAGTTACATTTTTTGTAACCATTATGATATCTCTGTCTCCTTGTCTTGCATGCTAATGTATACTAGCTACTCACTGGATAGATAATCAAATAGATGAAGATACAGACACATCTGGCTGCACTGTAAATATGATCTTGTCATTGCAGTTCTAGTACCGAATGTTATTGTCTGGACCCTGTATATTCTGTCTGGTTTCTAATTGTTGTGTATATTGCACTTTATCACTCCCAATCATTTCCACACAGAACACATTACAGTCTGTTTTAGTGTGCTGTTCCGCAGTTCTAGTACGGTATGTTATTGTCTGGACTCTGTATATTCTCTGTCTGGCTTCTAATTGTTGTGTATATTGCACTTTATCACTCCCAATCATTTCCACACAGAGCACATTACACTCGGTTTTAGTGTGCTGTTCCACAGGCACCTGTAGGCCTCAGATCACCAACAATGCATTAAAGTGGGCAGCTTAGATAAACGATAAAGAAAAGGCCATTAAGGCAGGAGTGAATGTAACAACACAAACCTTATGCCAAACACATATCAACGTTATGCCAAAAGAAACATCTTTATGCTTGTTCTTCTTCTTTTGTAATCAGGTCAAGGTATTTGCTCAGTATTCAACACTTGTCACCAATTAGTTTTACCTTGCATCTGCCTCTAGTTATAATATATATACATGAACAATTGCTCAGTATATTGACTGAATTGCTTTGGAATAAAGAGATATATATTGATGAGTTTAAGTGGATGCAATCTGCCCTTGAACTGAGCATGAATAGACACCTCAATTAATCAACTTAGGTGAAGTGGTGAACTGTACTTGTGCCATACACATGATTCGGTCTAAATGAGATGCAGTTTGTGAAATGTACATGCAAACTAAGTTTCTGTAATGTACTGGGTCAAGTGCACAAGGTGGAATTTGCGATCTGTCGATATCTAGGAGGAATTAGTCATATCATTATCATATGAGGCCCTAGAAGTCTGTGTCATTCTTTGTATCTAATCCCATACTTTACAGGATTTTAGAGTCTCATATTCTGTGTGGTCTCTAATTGTTCCTCTTGTGTGATCTGAATTTCTTTCTTCTTTTTAAACCCCCATGGAAGTTTGATAATGCATAATAATTTATCTAGCGCTATTAACCCAGGTCCCATCAAGTTTGGTTTGCCTTTTTTTTAACACAGCATAATGTGAGAAACAATTTTTACTTTCTTATATGTCAGGTAGTAACAGGAAAGGAAGATAATATTATTAGGAGAGAGAACAATGTACTACATATAGAATTAAAGAATGTTTGTCTTTTTTAAACACATGGCATAATATGAATACAGTTCTATTTCATCAGATGTGGAGTAGTAGCAGGAAAGGGAAAGGGTTGGGTATATTTTATATCTGTATGCCACGTTTGTCATGAGTAAGATTTACATTAAGAAGAATTTTTAAAAAAATCTTTGCTACTTAATTTCCAACTCTTGTTTGATTTTGCAGCTCTTTGGTTTAAAGGAGGCGAACTTTGTGAGTGGACACAAGATATAACACCTTGGCTGAGGGAATAAATTGTCAAGCTAAGATTTAACCTTTTAAGAAATTTTGTGCAAGTGTGAATTTCCCTTCTTTTTGCAGAATTCTTATCTTAATTCTTTTTTGCCAAGTGGAGGAAATGCAATTTAATTCAGTGTTTTGTAATGCATATGGAACCTTGTAGTCAATGTAATAAAATATCTATAATCTCGATTCTAGTCTTTAGGAATTCTTTGCTTAATCGATTTCAATGAGAGTGCTCTAGTGTATGCAGCTAATTTTCCTTTTTATAAACATGAGTCATGGATAACGATCACATAGCTCTCTTAGGAAGAAGATGGTGACTCATAAAAAAAGAAAAAAGAAAAAGAAGAAGAAGATGGTGACTCATAAATTGTGTGGTTCTCTAGAGTCTAAATGCATGTCATAAACAGGGATTAACATATCTCTTGCTATGTTACATGCCTTTTAAATGTGTGTTTTCTGATGTCAAATGCTAAGGTCTCAGGGAGTTTGTTGTTTCTTATGTGACATTCATATGTTCTGTAGAAGTTATGAATTCATGTATGCAACCAAAGAATCATTCAAAATGCACACTATCCATCTTGGCTTGTTCAAGATTTAGTAGGAAAATATGATGTTTGCTCACAACTTATATTTGAAAGTTAAGCAGTGCTTCACACATTGAGAGACATTTTCCTCCATTTCATTGCTCATGTGTGAGCTTGTGTTCTTAATTGCAATACTACTTAAGTGTCAAAAATCAACTGAGGTAATTCACAAAACATTAATGCGTGATCAAGGCAAAATATGACATTTTCAATTGCTTTTTGTGTTAAAAGGTTTAGGAAACCATTGGATAGATTGAGTGAAAATTGTCTCCTTTAATTGTCTCCTTCCCATAGTCTAACAAAAAAGCACTTTTAACATAAAACATCTTATCAATTCTGAATGTTAAACTTAGAAAAACTTAAAAAGAATTTTTTTTTGTTTTTGTTTGGCACATGATCTTCTATATATATATATAGATGAATGAACAAAATGGAATTAATTAAATGTTAAAACATTTTTCATTCTTTATTGAATTCAATCTATACAAGTATTAAACTTCTACCATTTTATAATAAAATCATAAGGAGTTGTTTCTTTGTTATATGCCAATTCTTTTCATAAACGAAAACAATCATTTCAGATAAAATATACATATGATCTAGAGTTTGCATATGACCAATATCACAAAATTCATTCTCTGAATGAGAACAAGCAATTGGCTTTGTCAAGCTATGTGTAGGGAGAGCATCATTTGAGTGCTTTACCTCCAACTATAGATTGATGGTCTTTTGCACATTTTCCAATTGGAAGTGGCTTGATCTTTCAATGAGGATGACACATTGTGGTAGTTGCTATAATATTATGTCAATCCAAGAACTAAGTGTGAGTACTATACTACTACATATAGTTTGTCATGCATCTCTAGATACTCTCTAGCTACATGAAATCTCTCTAATATGCAAACTAGTAGATATCTGTGAATTGACAATGCATGTAACAAGCATTACTTTGGCCAAAGTTTTTACTATAATTGCATTCATAAACTTGAATATGTGTCATATGTTAACACACTACTATCTCTTGTTTGACTTGAAATAAACAATAATGATAGAATATTATCAATTTAAATACAATTGAAATATATTTCAATTTGTCACAATAAGTCACATCTCTTAGTTTATTTTATCTGGATTTCATATTAATTGATTCTATGTCCTTATTGTTTCAGGTATAAAACATTTCATAAGAGAATCTATATTTTAAGTGCACAAACCTACATCCAAACAAGTTGATATAGACCAATTCACTTAATATATCGTCAAATCAAATGGTAAATAACTCAAATTGAGTAAATCAAATATAGACTATTGCTAGAAGGACCACTCTCCACCTTTTGCTCCATCAAGGGATGTGAACTCCCCACAGACAAGGCGAGAGGTGCTAAGGAAGAGGAGAAAGAGAAAATCGCAATAGATACCACCGAAGTGTTCGTCATATTTACGGGTTTCGGAAAAGGCGGGACATCTAAAAGGGGCATCAACAAAGTCAGCTCTATCGAAGGAGCGATGAACACCTGCACCTTTTTAGGGTCAGGCGCATTCATACTCACAGCGGAGGTGATGCGGAGCTTGGTTGACTGAAAGCGAAGGGGAGGAGAGAGGAGGACGCAACAGGAGGCTCTGATACAGGGGTGGTCATCTCCTCTTCCTTCCTTTGCAAGGCGGCCTGCTCAGTTGTGAGAGCCTTTCGTCGGCGCTTGTGCTCGCGCGCAAGGCGGTTTTTGTGACTCTTCGAATCAGAGGCCGGGGGCTGCGAAGGAACAAAAGGCTCCTGCTCGGCCATGGGAGTGTCCACTATAGCTGTTTCTGGCGAAGGAACAAACTCCTGAACAGGAGCAAGAGGAGCAAGTTGAGAAGCAACGGGGTAAGTCAACTCTAATGCCTCGGCAATGGGGCCTCTTCCTGTTTACTGCTTTTTGAGCAGAAGCGGTAGGGGGCTATAGAGGCCGAGACATAGAGGCTTCCCCATGGGGACCTCTCTTCTTGCTATATCGAACGAGCCTAGGCTCCATGGGCAGGATAGGAAGTTCAAACGTGGGACGCGTGGGCTTTCACCAAGCGGGCACCATAGGATTCTCTCGCAAATGAGGAACGAAATCTGATGGTGCCACAGCAGGGCGAGAGGAAGTGTCGGGTTGAACAACAAAAGAGGAAGGAGGATCTCGGGAGTGCTTCTCTTCTTCTCTTCGACATGCGTTGGTGGCATCACTGTCAGCTTTTAAGCAAACCCTATGTGAAACAACATAAGGCGATGGAGGGTATCTCACTTTCGGCCTTAAATGTCCTTTCTTATAATTTTGATACATTCAGTAAAAGAGGTCCTTCCTAGGTGGGAGAGGACCAATGGGCGTAGGCCAAGAGGAATCCAAGGAGTAACTATCACGGGCAATCGGTGGTTTGTAACCAGTGTCATGAATTACATGCACGAAACCCTCGTGGATAAATTTTAAGCATTTATGCACGACCAAGGGCATTGCATTCATAGCTACTAACCAAGGGATACACAACTTCACTCTAAAGAGTTTAGATCTAGGGATTATGTCGAACAAAAGCTTCACGGATTTAGGTCCAACCAAAACCAACAAGACGATACTACCTAAAGGGGGTACGGAAAGTCCGTCATGCATGCAAATGGTGCTCGCAGGTGCATCGTACCCATCTTTGTGCAAAAAGTTGATTAGCATGATCTCTTTAGTTATGATGTTTACTTGAGATGTCGGATCAACAAGAACACCTGCTACGATGTTTTCGTTGATTCGTGCAGGGATGTAGAGAGATGGTTCCCTATTAAAACCCATCGGCAGATCCTGTGCAGTGAAGGTTATACCAGTACCACTACTCACAAGTTGCGCAAAGGGGATAGGTTGATGCAGGAAAAAGGCCATCACATGCAATGAACGACACTCTCTCGGGACCCTCTAAAGGTTGCAAGGCAGGACAATGACCCAATTAAGGTTTTGTTACGCAACACTTTTAGAACCTTCCAACTACGCCTACTAGGGGTTGCAGGTTGGGTTGTAAGGCGAAAGCCTCACAACACTCACCCTTACAACACTTCTAGAATACGAGGAAAGGAGCTTTTAGTATCGCAAAATGGAACCAAAATGGTTCACGTCAGGTTCACCAAAAATGTAAGAGAGGGAGACCAACCACGTTCAAGGCCCTAGGTCATGGAGAGCCAAGAGCAGAAGGCTGCCCTAACTTACCTCACTCTAAAGGGGTGTTTTGAAATGAGGGACAAGAATGATGAGGACTATGAGGTCCTACAATCACTCTGCTAACCCAAAATCTAGAATGGGGCTAGGCGAGTCAGTTTTCGGGTTCAACACTGTACCTCTGGTAGTTCTCTGCCCGAGGATGAAAGCGCAATTCCAGGACGACAACATGGCGTGTTGGCGTCCGTATGACCAAAGGATCGAAAATATAGTAAGAACTACTAGAAAACAAGCTGACGGCCTAGCTAATGGTTTCTAAGGGAACAAAACAAAACTATGAAGTAAGAGATACAAACAAATATGGTAAAGTAAATATATTAAAGCTAAGGTGACAAAGATGATCTCACAAAAGAGCCTGTTCACCAGCTAGCTCCTAATGCACGTCCACCTGCACACAAGAAAGAGGAAAATTGATGGGGGGCTGTATAGGGGCCTAACTCAATCAGACCCCCATTTTGGTGTTTCCACCTCCATGGACAACTAAGATAGCAACAATAGAAAAAGGTATGATAAAGGAGTAAAGAAAGTAGAGAACACAATAAACACTACAAAACAACAAAGTGCTACTCAACCAAATCGTAGAGGAGAGGAGTGAAAATGCTTGCCACCTTCACCAAGAGCTCACTAGCTAATGGAGGAGAAAAGAGGACTCAAGCCCCTACTGTAATGGTTTGTTCCACACTTGCTCTACGGAGTTGATGGTGTTGTTGTTGCTATGGAGTGCCAAAGTGCTATTTGAGAGTGAGAATGCAAGAAGTGATTGCTAGAATGCTTAGGGAGTGCAAAAAGAAGATGGATTGGATGAAGAATGGAAGAATTTGAAGGGAGAGAATTTTCTATATTTGGGTCGGTTGGTTGAAGAGGGACGTTACAAACCGACCCCAATGGGAAGTGTAACGCCTTTGCCAACTCTAGACGCAGGAATTCATCAAGGACGTAAGCGCCCCGCATAGACGTTTATGCGCTGCGCGGGTGGCCCTGACAGTTATTCTTCTATCAATGCAAAAAACATATGCCAAGTGGAATGAAGGCAGCGGGCTAATGTGGAATTTCGTCTTCGGATTTGATTTTCTAAGGTGAGGAAGAGTAAAGGGGAATTTGCATAATGGGTGCAAATTCACGCCTATACAAGTTTACAACTCTCTTGACTTTTAAATAAAATTCATACTACAATCAAATAATTGTTTTGACTATTTAGAATTTCAATCCATTGTCAATATTTTATTAAATCACATTGTTCACAACTTTTAACAACTTAAAAAACCATTTAATATGCTCATCTAGTGAAGTATGCAGCCATCATAAATGAACACTAGACTATATGATAGCAACATAACATGATTTAATAAAGGAGATAAACTTCTAAAGTTATTCATTTATCTAGGTGAGTATTTGTACTATCAAATACTCTTCCAGATGTATAAATTGTCAACTACTTAGTACACAAAAAAAAAAAAAAAAAACTAAATCAGATAACCAATTTTTACTAAAATAGACTATCCAATAACAAATAAAGATATCATTATAGATGTTTATGGATTGGTATAGAATTTTTTTTTGTAAGGAATACACACACAATCATAATCAAATCATCACAAATTGGTTTACTACATAATTTCTTCAATAATAATTTTTATAGACTATATTCAAAAAATATATAACCAACTCATTACAAACACTTCAAAATTGTTTGAACAATTATAGAAATAAATAAAAAACCATATCTAATGATCTTTATGTTAAAATAAGGTTATTGACATGAGTCTTAATGGGAGATATTAAGAGTTTAGATAATATTATGATAGTTACAATTTAGCAATTCAAATAACTAAATTCAATAGATGTTATCATAGATGGGTTAGTCAATATAGCATATTTTAAGCAATGCAAACCCTATAATCATCATGAGCAAGACTCATAGGTCAAAATGACTTAAAAGATAATTGACCACATAAAACTCTATTTGTCACAGATAGGTTGAATCATTTCTAGCCATATTAACATAATCAATAACATGCAAGAAACTATATTAATATTGAAATCCAAGTTAAAATAGGTCATAAAATAGAAGATTATATAGTCATTAGTTGTGACTATTACATAACAACTTAAATAGCTTAAAATAATATTTACCCTATAAAACTACCATATAAAATCATGCTCGATATTCTATATTGCACGATCAATAGTGACGCTCAAATAATAACTATTTGAAATAGTTGAACAAAGATTTACTAAGTCAACAACCATGCCTTGTATATTATGCGTAACTAGCAATGGCATGAAAAGTTTAAACAAATAATTACTAGCTATAGTTGTTCTATACAATCACTTTGAATGCCCTAAAAATATATATATCATTGTACCTTGAACACTAAAACCAACACGAGCAAATGCAAGAATGCAAGTAACTTATTCAATCTAGAGCATATAGATCTCAACAATACAAAGTGATACTAGTAACAAAGTCTTACCATCTATCAACATAGCTAAAATACCAAAAACCATTAACAAGGAACTCATTAACTAATATTGATCATAGGTAACTATATACTCATGAGCAAGTCCTTGTTTGCTTCTTAGTCTTTCTTTCTAGCTTCATCTTGACCTCCCCTCTAGCAAGAACAATGCAAACACAAATAATGATGCTTACAAAAAGCAATAACTTAAGGATATCAAATCCCATGCAAACCATAACCCTTATCTTATCTGGTATCTTTCTCTATTCTTTGCAAGGTGGCGAGAAAAGCTCTATGCCAAACTTCCATGAGCCTCCACTCCTTGCTCATTATGGTTTCTTAATGATAACAACCCTCTTCAATAAATATTCTCACTTATTTCTCCTTGTTTGAGTTAATGCACCATATGCATCGATACACAAGTCAAGTACTCAGATATGTGAGATAAATTTGATAGTAGTTGCAATTATGCATTTTGACTTTTAAATGTAATAATAAAGAAAATTGGGAAGATTATATCATATGGAAATAAAATTTTGATTAGGCTACAAAATATTCTAGAGTATTATATAAATTGATGTATAAAATTGTTAAAGATCATCGGTAAAGAAGAAACATCAAAGGCTATATATATAAGATAAGAATTATACCAATAGTCTTATTTTAAACCTCATTATTGTTATCACAAATATAATCATTTTGAAATTGAAGACAATGAGCATCCCAAAACAAGAAGATATGATTCAAAATCGCTAAGGACTATAACACTCAAATGCATAATTATACACCAAGCCATGATATTGAAACTATAACACTTAATAGAAATGTTCTATGTCAATCTTACATGAGCTTCCACTCCATGTTTATTAGGGAATTTTTTAATGATAACAAACCTTTTCAATAAATGTTCTCAGTTATTTATCCTTGTTTGAGGTAATGCAACATATGCATCGATCACAAGTCAAGTACTCAGATACATGAGATAAAATTGATGGTTGTTGCAATTATGAATTTTCTTTTAAATGTAATAATAAAGAAAACTAGGAAGACTATCACACACACAAATTTTGTTGGTTAGGCTAAAACTTTTTGTAGAGTATTACATAAGTTTATGTATAAAATTGTTAAAGATTATGGGTAAAGAAGAAACATAAAATGTTACACACACCTCATTTTTTTTAATAGGTAAATAGCTGCTAAAGGGTAACAACCATTGTATTAATTATCAAAACAAATTTACAGTGAGAGTTCAGTATAGTAACCCATCCCATTACAACAAACTTGTGGTATGTTTCCCACCCTTTACATCCCTACACATCAGACACCTGTTGTGACAACTTGAACCAAACAACCTATGCTATTCATGACTTGATTACAGACAATCACTACTGAGGCACCCATAGTTACAAAGTTGGGGCATAAGGAACACAATGACTATCAACAAAATTACATAGAAAGATAAAATTTTAACTCAAACCCAACATAGACAACACCTTCCCAAACCTAGTCATCACCTTCTTCACACATTTTTCATGTCGTAAGCACACTAGCAACCATAGGACATTCATTACCACAGGCATGATAAGCTAGATTGTTTTCTATCTCCTCAATGTCTCTGAAATCATTCTCCACCCATTCCTCGCCTTCACCTAGGCACCAATCCTCGTCGTCCCCCACTTCAACATCCAATTCGATCCCTTCCGCTTCCATGAAACCCTTCACCCAACCCGCACCAGGCACCTCGACGATACTAGCCACTCACATCAGAAAAAAAATGCATCACTCTATTTACCCCCAACACCTTTCTAGCATCTCCGGTTTCAAGGTGCAAACTATGGGGAATTTCTTCACCTCCGCCCCGGACCCAATGACATGTAGTAGTTTCGTGGCAGTAGCATGAGTAGGTTGGAATCCACATTATCTAGGGTCACATCAATTTTGTCAAGAAAGGCATGCAAGAACACCTTTTGGCACAATAGCTTCGCCTTGGCCTTGCTCACCCCCATGTATAAAAGAACTACCAAGAACATTGTTGTAATGTCAGTATTAACCCTATACTGATCGTGGGCGATAAAAAATTCCATCCCCAACACCTTCTTCATCGCCAACAGAACTAGGGGGTGGTCCAAGGCGAGAATGGCCTTCAGTGTTTTATTCGTGACCTCCCCTCGGAAGGAAATTTGATTTTTTGTGGAGCCAGGCATATAGGTGTGTCCATCACACCACTAACAACACGCTTCATAGTCAAAAAAAGGAATGAGTCATCCACTACCACCAAAACCTATTTGTAGTTGCCAGCCATATGTCGACATGATGGGTTTCTTAATCGCTCATTGATTAATGTATCGTCCTACACTATACTTTTGATTTTGCAATTTGCCTTGTGTGAATAATACTTGATAAAACCGACCATCCGTCACACCTTTCCACGTCGTCGCATGCAACAAGAAAAAGCTCAATTTTTTCATCATCCTCCTCAGTGCCAGCTAGCCCCACCCGTACTCAGACTTGAATTCTCATCATTCAAGTGCAGTAGCGCACTTTCCAAATGATGAGTGTCACCGGTCATAGAAATGTGTGAGAAGCCCTGTCACCCACAACATTGCCACTAGGATCCACCTGTTTTAAATTTCCACGTGTCACATAGCTTTAGTGTTGTGTCCTTTCTGCTACCACTTTTGCCAACCCATCTGCCAAATCATTGCCCTCCTTGTATACGTGGCTTAGTTTGTACTCCTCAAATACTTCCAACAATTCACAGATGGGCCAAAGCCATTGGAAGAGCTTCCAATTTGGTGAGTTGTTGAGTCTAATGGTGTTTATTATTATGAGGGAGTCTCCCTCGAGGTGGATATGCTTGTCACCTATTTCACAACCCAATTGGAGACCGAACAATGCTGCCCTAAATTCTGCCACATTATTTGTGCTAATACCCAACTTGATAGACCTCTTTGCCAAGACCTTCCCATGTTCATCGTGCACTATACAACCATCTCCACTCAGACTAGAGTTTCCCCTCGAGGCGCCATCAAAATTGACCTTGATCCACCTAGGTTTCAGGGCCTTCCACCTCACCTCCTTCCTCTTTTCCAATCTAGACCCCCCATCACCACACATGGATGGAATATTTATGTCGGAAAACTCTTTTTCTATCTTGTCGTTCAAATTCATAAAAATCCTCTTCTTGCTTGATTTGTTGTGGGCAGCTTTGTCGACTAATTCTGCACCGTGTCCTTCAATTTTGCAACAAATCCTTTCAGATTCCAATTCTTTGTCCTGAAAAATTCTCCTATTTTTTTCCTTCCATAATTCCCAAATGATTGTAGATGGGATAACAGACTAGAGGCTACCAAAGGCTGACATCTTGTGTTTCTACGACCACATATTAAACCAGGCTTCAATATGCAGGGGGGCGGGCATTAGAGGTCAACCTTTCTAATGAAGAACTTCCAACATGAATCCACATATGGACAGGTCAAAAGGATCTGATCGACTGTTTCATTGCTAAATTTTCACAATACACACCGCCCAGACCCTGCACTCCAAATTTTTCCAACTGATCCTCAGTGAGAATCCTCTTTTGTAACGCCAACCAAGCAAAAACCTTAGCCTTCAAAAGACAATTTTTATTCCAGATCTATTTGTTTGGCCAATTGTGTTTAGAAATTGCAGCTTCCTTTACTTTATACCCAAATTTAACCTTGTAGGAGCCCGTGGACGACCCACACCACCTAATAATGTCCATCTAGTTAGATGAGGAAAAAATTCCATTTCTTAGGATTGTGGCAAGCACCACCTTCCGATCTTGGCGTGCATCAATATCTTATAGAGAATGCCACTCCCAAATTGCCACACTATTTCGAATAGTTGCAGTGCCATAGTTGCAAATCTTGCTACCCCATACTCAAAGGGTTTCATTTATAATGTCCTCAAGGTTTGGTTGGCTAGCGATAGGTTCCCATCCACCCCACGAGTCATTCCAAAATGAGGCACTTTGGCCATTCCTGACCTCCCAAGTGACATGTTTTGTGACAATGTCCCTACACTCCTATTGAACATCCAAAGTACTGAGAGGGGGGGTGAATCAATATTCCATAAAACCATTCTAATAAAGTCCATCTAACCATTATCACAATTTTGATTGAATCAACAAGAGAGAACATAGAAACAAATTAATGCAACCACACACATGAACACCAATATTTTTATGTGGAAAACCCAAAAGGGAAAAACCACGGTGAGGGTTAACTCACGATATATTATATCTGATACAAGATATTACATGGCTCACTGTCAAGACGCACTATCCTTGAAAAGGCTCACAACCTAAATACAAAAGATGGCTAATCACCAAGATACAAAGATTGTGGCTCACTACTAAAATCTTGAATTGATAGAATACACCTTCAGTGTGTAGGGTTCAGTTCCAAAGAAGCTTAGCTTAGAATATGAAGTACTGCGTCACACAACAGTCGCTCAACTTATTTGCACTCATCCTCAACTGATAAAGCATTTAGGCTCACATCTTCACGTACCCTTAATCCTTTTTGCACCTTTCTTCCACTCTCCGACTCATCCACACTCTCTTCTCTTCAAAACATCTTATATATACAAGTATATTTTATTCATTAATTAGGTCAGCCTAATTAGATGAACACAAAATAATCAAAACACTCTTGTCGGCACCATATATGATTTAAAACATTTTATCATGTAGTGCATTATAGCAAGTCCACTAACATCCATAAAGCATAACTAGTCTCCTTAGTGTATTGCATACGTTAGGTCGGCCAAGACTAGAACATAATTCACAAAATCTCCAAACCAACAACAATCCCCAAAGCAAACACCTTCCAGATCTGAGATCACATCAATTTCTCATCATACTACCAAAAAATGCAGCATAAGAATGTTCTCCTTAAGAAAGTGTGAAATCTCCCACACTAACATGCCAAGCAAGGAACAACAGTAAAATACGGAGTTGAACTTTGTTAGAGATAACTTTCTGCTCACAACCCAAAACTTCTCAAGATCCAGGATATAGTCGTCTCAATGAGACATGATACCATGGTTAATAGATTAGAGTCATATATGTTCTTGCGGTGAATTCCAGACTCAAATACCAACGCACTGGTTCATCACAAAAGAACATTACCGGCAAAGAACAACTTCCGATAATCTAAGTAAATTTCCCATACAGTTGTCACCATGTTGACATCAATGGCAACAAAGGAAAAACCAACACAAACCATCCACACTTCATGCTCATGTTGCAAGGCTCCATAATTCCAACAACTCCATTATATAATTCCATATTGCAAAGCCCCTGGGGGGATCCATAGTGGTCAGAATCCGGGTAGGCTCATCTGAATCGAGGTATATTCTTCTAAGGATTCCAACCCATTTCTGCTCACCTTTGGCATAGAGATTCCACACAAGTTTAGCCCCCATAGCCAAATTCATTATGGCTAGTTGTCTAATGCCAGTCCCACCACCCTCCTTTAGGGAGCATATTTTTATCCCATGCAACTAGAGGAAATTTATATTGATCACCAGAGCCACTCCCAAAGAATCTACTAAGAATCTAATTGAGGTCCTCTTCCACTCCCTTTGGGATTTTTAAGCATGCCATGGAGTATATTGGAATGGTTGATAAGACAACTTTCACCATCAAAATTCTACCAATAGAGGACAACCACTTTCCTTACCTTGTTCCCATTTTTTTCTTACAACTATTGACTAGGCTCTCCTAATAACACTTCTTATTGATACCTACAAATAGGGGAGTTCCCAGAAAATGCCCAGGAAAATTTACCACCCGTAGATTCAGTATTCTATCCAAGTCCTTCTAGAGACTAGGTTGGGTGTTTAGAAAGAAGACCTCCGATTTCCTCTAATTGATACCCTGCCCGGATGCCAAGCAGTTTTCATCCAAGAATGTCTTAACGATCCTAACTTCCTTCCTACATGCGGCACCAAACAAAATGGTGTCATCAACAAATTGCTGATGGGTAACATGGTCCAACCCATTTTCCATGGACACACCCCGCCACTTACCATCCCTACTTAGTTCATTAATTCCCCTGCCTAGAGCCTCAACCATGATGATAAACAAAAAAGGGGACAATGGGTCTCCTTTCCTGAGACCCCTTGAGGAGCCAAAGAAGCCGTGTGCAATGCCATTTATTAGGATTGATAATTTTGGTGTAGAGATGTGACTTCTTACCCAATTGATCCACCCTTCACCGAACCCAAACTTAGCTAGCACATCCACCAAGAACTGCCTATCCACCAAGTTGTAGGATTTTAAGATATTAAGTTTGAGTATCATGCAAGCCTCCGATGCCTTGTCAAATGAATGGTTTAATGAGCTATTATGATTCCTTCAACTATTGATCTCCTAGGTGCAAAGTCACTTTGTTCCTCCGAGATGATTGACTTTAAGGTTTCCTTGAGGTTGTTGGCAATAATCTTGGTCACAGTCTTGTAGACCGTGTTGTAGAGGGCTATTGGTTTGAAGTCACCCATTGTCTGAGGATTATTTTTCTTAGGAATCAAGGCTAGGAAGGTGTGGTTGATGGATCCCAACATAGTCATCTTCCGCCTTTATTCCTCAACAACCATCGTGAGGTCATTTGCAACAACCTCCCAAAACTTTTGGAAAAAACTAGTTGGAAAGCCATGCGTCCTGGGGCTTTGTCCAGGTTTAGCTGAAATGTGGCAACCTTGACTTCTTCCTTCCCAATATACTGGAATAAGTCATCATTTTTCTCTTTGATGATCATTGCATGGATAGAATCAAGTATCTTGTCCCTCACCTCCTTGTGCATCGGTGCATCCTTATTCATAATTGCCTCAAATAATCTCATAGCTTCCACATTAACCTCCTCCATGGATTGTGTCATCTCACCATCCTCTCCTCTGATTTACATGATTCTCTTTCTACTTTGATTGGCCAAAAATTTTCTATGAAAAAAAAATTGTGTTCTTATCTCCTTCCTTCAACCAAGTCTCCCTAGATTTCTGCCTCCAAAAATACTCTCCCCTCCTCAATATTTATGCCAATTCATCCTTTAGGGATTTATGTGCTTCAAACTCCTCTTCCCCCATCCCATGCCTTATGATGTGCTCATTTAAGGTCATTATATTCTGTTATGCTTTTTCCTTTTCAAGGAAGATGTTCTTGAAATGTATTTTGTTCCAATCTTTCAATTTAGCCTTCACATAGCCCAATTTGTTGCTGAATTTGAACAAATTGGAGTGATTCCCCATTCAAAATTCTTGCCACCAACCTTCCACCAAGTCTTAGAGTTTGTCATCTCTTAGCCACATATTTTCAAACTTGAGAGGGTTACCTCTTGGGGGCTCATTCGACAAGATTGTTAATTGTACCAAAAAGTGGTTAGACCCTGTGAGTGGCAAGATTGTTACTTCAATCAAATTCGCTTGTCCATAAATCTGTCCAACCATTCTAAAATGTTTGTGAAGCCCTTTCTCCTATTTGACTATATGAATACCTCGTTCTTGGCTCGCACATCTTTTAGTTGGTTGTTGTCTATGAAATCTTGAAAATCTTGTTGAACATTCATGTTCCTCATTAACCCACCCTTCTTATCCTCATTATTTAACATTGCATTGAATCCCCTGCTATGATTCCCATTTCACCATTGAAATTTGTCAGTCTATTGGTGATTTGCTGCCACAAATTCCTCTTGTCAATTGTGGATATCGATCCATAAATATTAATGAGGAAAAAGTGCTCATTCCTCTGCAACATCTTGCATCTCATCATGATCCAACTCCTATCCTCCCCAACAACTTCCCCATCTATTGATAAGGGGTTCCATATGATGCCTATACCCCCAGATGCACCTTTAACTTCAACAAAGAGCCAAAATCTATCCAACCATTCTAAAAATTTTGTGAAGCCGTTTGTCCTATTCAACCATGTGAATACCCCATTCTTGGCCTACACATCTTTTAGTTGGTTGTTATCTATGAAATCTTGAAAATATTGTTGAACATTCATGGTCCTAATTAACCCACCCTTCTTCTCCTCATTATTCAACGTTCCATTGAAATCCCCTGCTATGATTCCCCTTTTTCCATTGAAATTTGTTAGTCTATTAGTGATTTTCTGCTACAAATTCCTTTTGTCAATTGTGGATATCGGTCCATAAACATTAATGAGGAAAAAGTACTCATTCCTCTGCAACATCTTGCATCTCATCATGATCCAGCTCCTATCCTCCCCAACAACTTCCCCATCTACTAATAAGGGGTTCCATATGATGCCTATACCCCCAGATGCACCTTCAGCTTCAACAAAGTGGCCATTCCATTGCCTCCAACAACTTAGTCTTTTATCACTTTCCTCTTTACCCAATTTTGTTTCTCACAATAAGAAAATGTCAGCTCTAGATTGGTCAATTTGGTGCTTGACCAGATGCCATTTGTTAGGGGCACTAATTCCCCTAACATTCTAGGTTATGACCTTCATTTCCCCTGGGGAAGGATTACATCCTTCCCTAACCTAAGTTTCATTTGACCCACTGCATTAGCTGCAATCTCCAGTTTTGCTTTGTTTGTCTTTGGCCCATGCTTGCCATTCTTCTTAATGTTTGGTTTCCTCAGATTTGATTGATTTTTCTCCAACATTCTTTCCTCCAACATTGCCCCTTCAACCTCCGCACCTATCTCTTCATCCTTAGATTCTAGCTTTGCTTCACTTTCCTCCATTCCTGAGAGGGGAGCATCAAGTTTTGGGCCCCTTTATTTATCCACTGCCCCTTGCTCATTTCCTTCCCCAACTTCCTCTTTCAAACTAGCAGGATCTTCCACCCTTCCCACCTCCTCTACAACTCCATCCCTCACAATTTCTTGTGGTTAGGCAGGCATCAAATCTTCAATCAATTTGGGTGGGCTATACAACACCAACGCCCGAGACTCCTCCATGTTGCATATCTATGTTGTTGTGGAACTGATTAATTGGTCCTCGATGCATTTCCCCCTCACAACATCTAGGTTTTATTTCATTTTTTATGTTTACAATTGGATCCCCTTCCACCTGGTCTCTAGTCACTCAAGGGTTCCCCTATGCATAGGTATCCTTCACAACCCCCTCTTGAATTGGACCCCATTCATACCCATTGGCCTTATCTACCTTCACAATTATCCTACACTTTAGATGTCCATGATCCTTGGATTTGCATACAAGGCACAACTCCATCTGGTCTTCTCTCACCACACTTTGAATTTGTGATCCCTCCCCTACATAGATCTCGATCTCTTGGGACAAATTCTGGCGTATGTCACCAAACACCTATCTTTTGGATTTTTGTCTATTGAGATGAGTGTACCCAAGTTTCTCCCAATTTCTTTGAGAATGTCTTCATCTTAGTACTCAATCAGGAGGTTATATAGGCGAACCCAAACTGACCCCTCCTTGATTCTATGTTTCCAGTCATCAAAATTGGGATGTTAGTCAATCAAATGCATCCCAACACTATCAAGATAGTGTGGGCCTGATAGGGTAGGGTTGGATGGAACACTCACTGTCCCATGCTTGGGTCACACCTTGGAAAACCCCTTTGGTGTCACTCTCCACCTTCTTAACCTATAGGCCCTATAGATTGTTAGGCACCCCTGGTTCTCCTAGCCAACCCTCCTATCATCTACATTCACCTAACCAAGCCAATCTTGGTGCTTTCTCCTCCATTCTCTCCTTAGCCCTTAATCTTCCTAAAGGATAGCTAACTCTCCAAACCTCACTAACTTGTTGCAGGGGCGTGTGGTGTCTTCTATAACTTCAAAACCATCCCTCTATGGTTCTTGATCAATCACAAGACTTCAATTCCTCATCGCTTCCACCAAACCCTATTCTAGGGTCTAAGAAGGGCTACTAGCCCTTGAGTCCCTATTAGGCCTCTTAACCCAAGAGAATAGGCTAAATCTCCTATTTGACTAATGAACACCACAAACTTCCTTCTGAGACCCTAGTTCATTTTCTAACCTCTCAAGGATTTTTGAGGTTTCAGGCTTTCTCAGTCCGTACACAGGCGTAACCCTGATTTTGTGAGAATTAGGGCTTTTTAGGCCATTTCTTGACCTCACCATGAATTGTCTACTTCTTTCAGCCACCAAATGGACTGGTGAAGACTTTTCCTTCCTGGAAAACCTTTGTAAGGTCTCCTGATTCCACCACACACCTTGGGTTGATAGGGAATTAGCACCCCTGCAACGTTAGGGCTTGGTTTGCACTGTCTTTCCTAGCCGGGCACAGTCAAGCTCGCCTAGGAGAAGACCTTTACCATGTAACCATGCTTTCTACAATCTCCTAAACCTATCCTATATACAAGCATGGAGCTTAGCCTCATTTCCCCACAGCTATACACCAGGTATATTGGAAAACAGAGGTCTAAGACTCCATGAATAACAGTCTACTAAACTGATCAACAATAAAAAGAACAAAACCTACTAGAACAAAACTATGCAATGATGAAACAACACCACCAATTACCACACAAAGCTTGTAAGATAGATGCCACACGTTCCACACACTGCTCACAGCCTGGAACCCTCCATTAACACACAATTAAGTACTAAAACTAGAAAATTTTGCAAGAAATTCAATGCTCTTTCATATGAACAGTAAACTCAAACAAATACAATGCTTTTTCCAACCCTCATTCCAGTTCGAGGACTACCTTTTAAAGGCTTCCAAGGTGGTTACCTCTCCATTGGTCGGACTTAACCACCACAATAGGCCAAAATTGCACAAATGCAACATTTTGGACTTTATTTCTGACTCCTAGTGAAACCTAGTGAAACAAACTGAGAAACTCATCCACTCAACTATAAGTTATTGATCAACCTTCATCCTAACATCTTCTAACATCTCACAACTCAAAACTAAATGGTCAACATGACCTTAAACATCAAAATCACAAAATTCTTCCTAGGCTTCCAAATTTTTCCTAGTGTTTCCAAATGCCTCCTAGGTGCTCCTGCACCATTCTCCCCCTCTCAACCCAAACACTAGGGAATCAAATTTCTTGAACTGATCTTCTTGAATCCATGTGGCTTCTGATTCATGCTTGTTCTTCCACTTGACAAGGTGCTCCATGTACACCTTATGTCTTGTAGCCTTCTTCACTCTTGACTCCAAGATCTTCTCTGCCTAAGGCTTGTCTTGATTAGGTAAGGATACATTGCTGATGTCCTTGAAAATATCCTGAATATTCTGATCCACATCATTGACTGTCCCCTTATACTTGATCAAATCAGCTATATTGAAAACTGGTGAGATTCCTAGATCGGTAGGTAACTCCACCTTGTAGGCATTCTTGCCATACTTGGCCAATACCTTGAATGGACCCACTCTCTTCATTTGCAACTTGGTTGACATTCCCTTTTGCAACCTTGACTTGTTAAGATGGACCATAACATAATCCCCTACTACAAATTGCACATCTTTCCTTGACATATCTGCCTTCTCCTTCAATTTTTGTGTAGCCTCAGTGATTGTCCTCTTTACCTGCTCCTGAATCTCTTCATGGTTTGAATGAATTCTTTTGCATGTCCACTTCTTTGTTCCATAGCTCCAAGATCTCTGAGCTCACATATGCCTCTTGGGTGCATCCCATACACAATCTCAAAAGGACTCTTCCCTGTGGTCCGGTTCACACTATCATTGTAAGCATACTCAGCTTGTGAGATAAGCATATCCCATGTTTGTCCATATTCCTTGGTGAGGCACCTTAGAAGATTACCTAGCACCCTGTTAACCACCTTTGTTTGACCATCGGTCTGAGGATGGTAAGCTGATCCAAAAGACAGGTTAGTACCCAATCTTTTCCATAGAGTCTTCCAAAAGTGACTCATGAACTTCACATCTCTGTCTGAAACAATGCTCAAAGGTAGTCCATGGATCCTTACCACTTCCTTGAAGAAATGATGAGCTATGTAGCTAGCATCATGAGTAGTTTTGCAAGGGATAAAATGACTCATTTTGCTAAATCTGTCTACCACTACATAAACACTGTCAAAACTAGTCTTGGTCTTAGGAAGGCCTACCACAAAATCCATGCTCACACACTCCCATGGTCTGCTAGGAATGGGTAGGGGTTGATATAAACCAGCATTAATAGCTCCTCCCTTAGCTTTCATACACACAACACATTGTTCCACACACTTTCTAACATCTCTTTCCAAATTAGGCCAATAATAGAATCTTTGCACTAGTTCTAAAGTCTTGTTGATGCCAAAATGTCCACTAAGACTGCCATTATGCTTTTCCTGAATTAGATTTTCCCTCATTGACCCTCTTGGAACACATAACTGATTTCCTTTAAAAAATAACCCACTTTGCAATGTATACTTTGAGTATTGGCTATGGAAGTGGTTCTCAAAGTTAGAACATACCTTATAGACCTCTAAAAAGTCTTCATCTTCCCCATAGAGATCCTTAAAACTCTCTATGCCAATGCTCTTGATCTGTATCTCTTGTACTGTCAACAATCTCTTGCTTAGTGCATCTGCTACTTTGTTTAGCTGTCCCTTCTTGTGCTTGATGGTGAAGGTAAAATCTTGGATGTATTCCATCCATTTCAAATGCCTATTACTCAACTTCTCTTGAGTGTTGATAAAACTAAGTTCCTGATTGTCAGTAAAGACTACAAACTCCTTGGGTAGAAGGTAATGCCTCCATTTCCTAAGTGACTGAACCAAAGCATAAAGTTCTAGGTCATAGGTTGAATACTTCTTCTTTGCTTCATTGAGCTTCTCACTAAAGAAGGCTATAGGCCTGCCCTCTTGACTCAACACTCCTATTGCCACTCCACTTGCATCACACTCAACAGTGAACAATTTGTCAAAACTAGGTAACAAAAGAATAGGTTGAGTTGCCACTTCTTGTTTCAGTTTCTCAAACCCTTTCTTAGCTTCTTGATTCCACACAAACTTAGTTTTTAAACCACCCTTGATTGTATCTAAGACTGGTGCACATATGCCACTAAAGTTCCTTATGAATTTTTTATAAAATTGAGCCAATCCATGAAAACTTCTTACCTCAGTCCCTATGGTTGGTGTAGGCCAGTTTAGGATGGCTTCCAACTTGCTTGGATCCATCTTCAATGATCCTTTGGACACTACAAAACCCAAATAGACAAGCTCTTGCTTAAAGAAATCACACTTCTCTAGGTTGATTGCCAACTTCTCCTCTTGCAACCTTCTAAGAACCTGCTCCACATGTTGCAAATGCTCTTCTGTTGTCTTGTTGTATATGAGGATGTCATCAAGATACACTACCACAAATATCCATGTAAAGTCTTTAAGTACTTCATTCATGAGCCTCATGAATGTGCTAGGGGAATTGGAGAGACCAAATGGCATCACTCTCCATTCATATAACCCATCATTTGTCTTAAATGTTGTCTTCCACTCATCACCATAATTCTGATCTGATGGTAGCCACTCTTGAGATCCAACTTGGTGAAGTATTGAGCTCCTCCAAGACAATCCATCAAGTCTTCAATTCTAGGGATAGGGAATCTATATCTGATTATAATCCTGTTTATAGCTCTAGAGTCAGTACATAACCTCCATTTACCTCCCTTCTTGGTTGCTAAGACCATTGGTACTACACATGGGCTGATGCTCTTTTGAATCAATCCTTGATCCAACAACTCTTGCACTTGCCTAGCTACCTCTAGGTTCTGATCTGGTGTAAGCTTATAAGCTGCTTTGTTAGGTAATGAAGCTCCAGGTATGAAGTCAATTTGATGACTTATGGCTCTCTTTGGTGGTAGAGTTGCAGGTGTACCATCACTAACTATGCTCTTGTACCTTTCAAGTAATTTTTGGACTACTTCCGGTAGGACTGTCTTTTCAGCCTTATCTTCCTCTTTAGGTTGTAGCACAACCACATATCCTTCACTCCCTTGATGTAGGTTGTTAAGGAACTCTTTACCACTACTCAACATGATGTTTGGTGTCTTTGACTGTCCTTCTTCTTCTTCTGACAGTGACTGCAACTTAAAAGTCTTCCCATCCTTCTTGAATGAGATGGTGTTCTCTTTCCCATCATATATGACACTTCTGTCATACTGCCATGGTCTACCCAATAGTAGATGGCATGCATCCATGGGTAACACATCACAAACTAACTTGTCCTTGTACCCTCCAATAGAAAACTCCACCGTTACTTGCTCACTTACTAAAACACTTTGTCCCTTGTTTAGCCATGTGACCTTGTAAGGGTTAGTATGGGGTACCTTCTCCAATTTCAGTTTCATTACTACCTCCTCTAAGATTATATTGTCTGTTGAACCAGAATCTACTATGATCTTGCATACTTTACCAAGTATCTTGCACCTTACTCTAAATAGAGCTCTTCTCTGTTTTGGTTCTTCTTTGACTGGTTGTCTGATCAAAACCCTACTGAACATCAGATTCTCTCCTACCTCAAATTAAATATGACTGACCTCAGATGCCTTAGGACTCATGGTGTCCTCTTGTGCATAAGCCACTCTCTTCTCATTGCTTGATGAAGATGCTTTCTCCAGGCACCTGTAAGTAGGATGACCTACTTGACTACAATGGTAGCATTTCATGTTTGCAAAATAAGAATTGCTCTTGCTTGCTCCTCTTCCTCTGTTTGAACCTCCTTGAGGTCCTCTACCTCTGTTATACCCTCCTCTAGAAGGTGTTTCATTGCCATGATTTGTGGATTTAAACTCTCCTTGGTTCCTTTGGTCATTGCCTCTACCTTGGTAGCCACCTCGCTGTCCTCTTTGATCTCTTTGATCTCTGCCTTTGCCTCTGCCCTTAGAAGCCTGGTCTTGCTTCCTCTTGTTCCTTTCCTCAATCTTGATAGCTAATTGGTAACATTGATTTACTGTCTTAGGACTTAAAAGAGTCATCTCCTCTTGAATGTTCCACTTCAAACCATTAAGGTATCTAGCCACCTTGAGACTCTCATCCTCTATCACATTAGACCTCATGCAAAGTTTTTGAAACTCCTCAGCGTAAGTGTTTACATCTTGGTCTCTTTGCCTCAAGCTCTGTCTTTTCTTGTGTAACTGAATCTCATAATCATCAGGAATGTATGCCTCTCTCACTTTGGCAACCATTCCTTTCCAAGTTGAAATAGGCTGCTTGCCTTCCTTTTCCCTCTCTGTTTGAACAAATTTCCACCATGTCAAGGTAGAACCTCTTAGTCTTGATTTGGCCACCTTTACCTTCTATGCTACAGTGACTCCATCACATTCAAAATGGTTTTCCATTCCCTCTATCCAATCAAAAACTAAATCAGCTTCCATTTTTCCACTAAATAGTGGTATGCCTTCAAGTGCTTTTCCACTCAAAGCCTTCAATGCCTTCAAGAAAGGCTCTTCTTTCAGAATAGGGTCAGGTTCAGGGGTCTTTTCTTCCTCTGCAACCTCTTCTTCCTTTGGTATCCTTCCTTCAAATTGCGCACTCCTCACTGCTTGCTCAAGTTGGGCTATTCTTTCCCTCAATTGTTTATTGTCTTCCTCCGCTCTTCAACCATCTTGGCCAATTCTACATTTGTCACCATGATGGAAGAATCACTAGACTCAACCTCAGACATACAAGATTCTTCCCAAATCTTTAACTTGCTCTGATACCAATCTGATAGGGTAGGGTTGGATGGAACACTCACTGTCCCATGCTCTGGGTCACACCTTGGAAAACCCCTTTGGTGTCACTCTCCACCTTCTTAACCTATAGGCCCTATAGATTGTTAGGCACCCCTGGTTCTCCTGGCCAACCCTCCTATCATCTACATTCACCTAACCAAGCCAATCTTGGTGCTTTCTCCTCCATTCTCTCCTTAGCCCTTAATCTTCCTAAAGGCTAGCTAACTCTCCAAACCTCACTAACTTGTTGCAGGGGCATGTGGTGTCTTCTATAACTTCAAAACCATCCCTCTATGGTTCTTGATCAATCACAAGACTTCAATTCCTCATCGCTTCCACCAAACCCTATTCTAGGGTCTAAGAAGGGCTACTAGCCCTTGAGTCCCTATTAGGCCTCTTAACCCGAGAGAATAGGCTAAATCTCCTATTTGACTAATGAACACCACAAACTTCCTTCTGAGACCCTAGTTCATTTTCTAACCTCTCAAGGATTTTTGAGGTTTCAGGCTTTCTCAGTCCGTACACAGGCGTAACCCTGATTTTGTGAGAATTAGGGATTTTTAGGCCATTTCTTGACCTCACCGTGAACTGTCTGCTTCTTTCAGCCACCAAATGGACTGGTGAAGACTCTGCCTTCCTGAAAAACCTTTGTAAGGTCTCCTGATTCCACCACACACCTTGGGTTGATAGGGAATTAGCACCCCTGCAACGTTAGGGCTTGGTTTGCACTGTCTTTCCTAGCCGGGCATAGTCAAGCTCACCTAGGAGAAGACCTTTACCATGTAACCATGCTTTCTACAATCTCCTAAACCTATCCTATATACAAGCATGGAGCTTAGCCTCATTTCCCCGATGGCTATACACCAGGTATATTGGAAAACAGAGGTCTAAGACTCCATGAATAACAGTCTACTAAACTGATCAACAATAAAAAGAACAAAACCTACTAGAACAAAACTATGCAACGATGAAACAACACCACCAATTACCACACAAAGCTTGTAAGATAGATACCACATGTTCCACACACTGCTCACAGCCTGGAACCCTCCATTAACACACAATTAAGTACTAAAACCAGAAAATTTTGCAAGAAATTCAATGTTCTTTCATATGAACAGTAAACTCAAACAAATACAATGCTTTTTCCAACCCTCATTCCAGTTTGAGGACTACCTTTTAAAGGCTTCCAAGGTGGTTACCTCTCCATTGGTCGGACTTAACCACCACAATAGGCCAAAATTGCACAAATGCAACATTTTGGACTTTATTTCTGACTCCTAGTGAAACCTAGTGAAACAAACTGAGAAACTCATCCACTCAACTATAAGTTACTGATCAACCTTCATCCTAACATCTTCTAACATCTCACAACTCAAAACTAAATGGTCAACATGACCTTAAACATCAAAATCACAAAATTCTTCCTAGGCTTCCAAATTTTGCCTAGTGTTTCCAAATGCCTCCTAGGTGCTCCTGCACCAGGGCCACTATAAAGAGAATTCCACTTTTTTGTTTTGGAGGGAAATTCTAGCAGAAAAAATGTATTTGGTAGTGCTCTAACCTAGATCTGGTTTCCCCATTTCCCACAACACCACATTCTTATATTTTCTAGGTCACGCTAGCCCCCCCCATTTGACTAAAATCCTAGCTTCCTTTAGCCTCTCTATTGATTTTTCAATTCAATCCTTGCTCAAAGTAATAGAATGTTTTGACAACCTAGGGTTTGGAAACTTACCTATCAAATCTTCATATTTGTGAGAGGGTCCTTTGTCGATCACCTCCTTTTCCTTTCCTTTCCTTTCCAAGGCCTACTAGAATGATCCCGCCACCCATGCTCCAAGCTAACATCATTCATGCTTGGAAAACTATCAGAAGTGTCTACCCTTGAAGTTTTATTTTCCTTGAACCACCCACGCCGTCCATTTGTGAATCTACTTTGCTTTAATGCGGTCTAATTACTGTGCCTTTGCCACAAATCCTCCTTCCTTTGAGCTGATATTGCCACTCGTATTTGAGGATTCCATATTCGTGGTTTCAAACAAGGGAGACCCTTTTGCCTACCCGATTCATCTGACCATGGCATGACCACTGATCGTGGCTTTCTACTCTCCATTGTGCATTGGATTGGTATTTTGCATGACATTTTTCCACCCATCGCCCGCCTTCATAAACCCACTATGGGATATGATTTCTTACATCCTCTCACATTTTTTCAACTAGCTCCTCCCTTGAGCATCTATCTTCTTTGATATCACCCTAGGCCTTCCCTCCCAAGTTTCCTGTGTTTTTTTGGTCTTCCTCGCTCATTTTTTCACCCTCCCATTTAAAAATAATTATTTAATGATACAAACACACACCTTGTTATTGTTATTGTTATTGTTATCCACTGAAATTGCACCCTGTTGAACCTGATGTTCAACACCTAGTGTAACATGGGAAGACCTCTAAAGCTGTGGGTTACTTGCAGACAGAGGTCAACCTCCAGAGAAGGCTGGCTTCCTGACTGGTAATATCACTTAACTACTAATCTTTGTAAGGAAAAGGGGAGGAGTGCATAAAAATAAAAATTAAATCCTATGGTGATGCACCAAATTTGCTCAAAACATGTACAACTACTTAACACACAGTTTCCAATCAACTAATAAAAGTTGATATGCACAACTCAATACTCATATGATACTGCATAAACATTTCATAGGAAAGCTACGATACATATAGTCCTAGAAGGATGATAAGTTCTCCTCACAACTAAAACTATTTGCATCACTAGCATAACCTATAACTTGCAATATACATATTTCCTCTGCTTGAAAGTGCTATTAATGAGACGTATTAACAAGGAATAAGAAAAACTCACATGTAAATATATCAATCATCCAATACACTCAACGAAACAGATAACTGAGAAGGCATAAATTGCTCTCTTTATTGATCTCCAAAAGTGAAACTCTACCATACAATGTTCGTGAATGAGTTACAAAACTCAGTATTCTCCTCTAAGGACTTATAGAAGTCAAAAAAGTAGAAAATATGCAAGTAAGAACTATCTACAAAAAGAGGAAAAAATGCCATATATATGAAAACTAAAAGTGTCGCCCTTTTGTTTTAGGGTTTAAAAAATATCAGTTTCTTCAGAAGGGTCGACCCTCAGATCTTTTGGAAATAAAGATAATGCATTCAATGTGCATCCTCCGTGTCCACGTCGGTGAAAGATCGCTCCAGGGATGGCCCTTCAGATCTTTTGCAACCATGCATTTAATGTACTATCCTCTGGCCTCCGTGTCCACTCTCGAACTTCCTTGAAGAGCTGCCTTGAATGCCCCTGGAGCATTACCATTAATATTGATTTTCCTTTTGCTAGTAGACCTCACAGCTGTCCCAGAGACTCACGGCTTCTTCTTTCTTTCGGCCTTCTTCCTGCTTAAGATATTTCTATAGGTTGACTTCCGCTGCAAGCAGCTTCAGACTTTCCCATTAGATCTCCACACCATTGCTCACCGAGCTGCTCCATCACCTTTGATCTCATAATAAGTCTATGTCATTTATGTTGTGTTGATCTCATTCATAGGGGTAGTCAAACAATCAAACCGCTAATGGTTCGCCTTTAGTTCTCTTTGATTGGTTGAACATATGCCACACAAGATCCCAGGTAGTCAAAGGGTCATTCAGCCAGAATCGCATGTCGGTGAGACACTGGCCGTGTCTCCCCAATGTGATTATGCTCTATAGCAGCGATCAACATAGCTTACCACTGTCGGCAAGACCTCACATCGAATGCAAAAGTTATATCGATATCATAGAAAAGCATCGGCAAGACAATCATTTTGGCCAGACATCATGGCGAGCCCTGAGGAGTCATACCGATATCACCATTTCATCGCCCAGACATCCGCATTCGACAAAAGACCTCGCCGAAGTCTGCAACAGATCCATCACTATCGGTAAGACACCATTAGGTCGGCGGGACTTCATAGCGAACTCCTCCATTCTCCCCGAGCTCACTTCATTTTGGCAAGACCCTATTGGGTCGGCAAGACTTCTCGTCGAAGCTACCTTGTTTCGGCGAGGGCTTATTTCAGTCAGGGAGACTTTGCTCGGTCGGCGAGACATTACGGCGAACTCAAAACTTTACGATGACACCATTTCACTTCGGAAAGAGTCCAGCCTGTCGGTGAGACTTTTTCCCTTCGCTATCCCTTCGCTATCCCCTGTCGCCGAGACTCTACTCGGTCACCGAGACATTACGGCGAACTCCTTTCTTTCGCCGAGACTTCTTCTTATCGACCAAACCTTTCGCCGAACTCCTTTCTTTCGGCGACGCTAGCACTATACAATGGTCGGCTAGACCTTAGCAGTCGGGGATACATATAAAAACCCACGGTGAATAAAATGTCTGGCTGACTGGTGGATCCCAAATGAATATAACACACTACCAGTCGACAAGACATCTGAAAGGTCCCAACGACTTTCTTCCTCAAGAGTTTTATGCCAAATCTGATTGAGGCAAGGCTTTCCAATAGACTTCCTTGTGAAATAGCATCAGATAAAGACCTTCCCAATGAAATCCGAACACCTGCACGCTAGGCTCAACCCTTATGGGAGCCACATTTAATCCACGTGTCGAATTTAAGACATAATTTCCCCTGATTGAGCCCGTAGGTGAAAATTGGGTAACATTTCTGGTGACATCAGCTGCATGTTTGCCTACTAAACATGAAAACCAGTAGCCTAGAATTGTCCATTGGGCATGGAGTCACTAGGAAAACTCAAAAGCAGACCTGGAGCAGCCTTGCACATGGCTGTAACTCATTTGTAACTCATTAGAAGACTTAGAAACTTATTGTAAACAAGAAAACTACAGAAGTGAAACTATTTACTATGCTAGAACAACACTTAGGGAATGCAACAACAACTAAACTAAAGTGCAACACACTTATTGAATGCATGAACTCTAACCTAAAGCATGTACAAGGAGGAACTTAAAAAACCTCAAAACAAGGCTTGAGGTGTATCCCATTGACTGGGATATGAAGCACTTTACCTTCAGTTGTGGCCAGTTGGTAAGCATTGTGTTCTTTGCAGTCTTTGATAATAAATGGACCCATCCACATGTTGTCAAACTTGGTGTGATGGCTCGGCCTGCCCTTTAGAACATCCCATTTTAGCACAAGATCTCCCACCATGAAATCTCTTGATCTAGTTTTCTTATCAAATGTTCTTTTATTCAGGATTTGCTGACATTCCATGTTCTTCATAGCCATGTTTCTAGTTTCTTCTAACTCCATCAGCTGAGTATATCTTAAGGCAAGTGGCTCAGTCTGTTCAAACAGGACCAGCTGACTGGCAATGTCCAAGGCGGGAAACTCAGTAGAAATAAGTAATTTTGCTTCTTTACCATATACCAGCATGTAAGGTGAGTTCCCAATCACCTTCTTAGGGGTAATTCTGTCTGCCCAAAGAGCAGTCTTTAGCTTGGCATGCCAATCCCTCTGATTGTTTTGAAGCGTCCTTTTGATAATGTTAATTAGATTTTTGTTAGTGGACTCTGCAAGTCCATTGCCCTGAGGATAATAGTTGGAGCTTGTATTCAAGTAAATGCCAATCCTCAATGCCCAATCAACAACTTTCAAACCAACAAATGCTAGGGCATTGTCAGAAATTATAGAATCTGGGACTCTGAATCTGCAAACCATGTCTTCATAAAAATTCAACACTGTTGTTTCATTAGCTTCCTTCAGAGGCAAAGCTTCTGTCCATCGTGTAAAATAATCTGTTGCTGTAATAATCCACCGATGGCCTGCACTTGAGGGTGGATTAATTGCCCCTATGAAGTCAATTCCCCACTTCATAAACGACTGCTCTATCTGAATTGGTTGCAATGGCAAAGCAACAATCTTTTCTTTTCCTGAAAACAAGGCACATTTGGAACATCTCCTGACATATGTATGTGCATCCTTAAACAAGTCAGGCCAATAGTAGCTTGCTCTTAAAATCTTATATGTTGTTGTCCTTGCAGCATAGTGACCTCTAGAAGGTCTGTCATGGAACTCATGTAATATCCGATCCACTTGATCATTATCAACACACCTAAGCAGCACTCCACTATGATCTTTCCTATACAACACATCATCAATCAAGACAAAAGGAATAGACTAAATTCGGTAGTACCTCCTCTTCGTTCTGTTCAGATTAGGTGGACATTCCTCGGCTCTCAAGAAATGGGACATCTCCTGCAACCAGCTGGTATCTTCATTATCTATCGTCCCAATATTAACCAAAACTGAGTCTCGTTCATCCTCTACTGCTGAAATGTATTCGTTAGCCAGCTGTTGGCACAAACCTTTTCCCCTCACCAATTTAGTGACCTGAATATCCACATTGTACTCCATAAATCTTGTGATCCATCCAGCCCATTTCTCATTTAGATCTTTGCTGAGTAAAAATTCTTTCACACTGGAATGTGCCACTTGAAGATGAATTTTGTTATGAGACAATAGATATCTAAATTTCTTCAAACTTTTTACAACAACCAACACATGTTTTTCTACGAAGGTATACTTCTGCTCATAGTCTTCTAGACCCTTGCTGAAAAAAGCAATGGGCTGCTCCAACCCTTCTACATTTTTTTGCACCAAAATTGTAGAAATTACATCAAAACTACCAAAAGCGTACAAGCTAAAATCCTTATTGAAATCTAGGTTAACTAATGTTGGGGCTGAAGCTAATGCCTCCTTGATCAGTTGAAAACTGTCCCTTGCTTCTCAGGTCCATCTAAACTCTGCATTATTTTTTAACATAGTTGTAAGGGGTTTTAACAAGGCTGTTATATCAGGCAGAAACCTCATGACAAAATTAATACGACCAATGAAACTTTGAAGTCCTTTCTTATGCTGAGGTAAAGGCAGCTCTAAGATTGTTGCAACTCTTTTAGGATCCACAGTGATTCCCTTCCTAGATACTACATACCCAAGAAGCTTTCCTTCATGAACAGAGAAAACACATTTCTTGGGATTCAATGATATACCGAACTCCCGACAACGTTCAAAAATCTATCTCAAATAGTCAATGTGATCCGCTGTCTTCTTGGAATAGACAGTGATGTCATCAAGATATACTAAAACAAACTTATACATTAAGTTGATAAAGGCCATGTCCATAGCCTATTGGAAGGTTTCTCCAGCGTCAGACAAACCAAATGGCATTTTCCTGTATGCCATTGTGCCCCACTTTGTGGTGAAGGCAGTTTTAAATTGATCTTCTTCCCTTACCAAAATCTGGTTATAACCAGAATATCCATCCAATAAAGAAAAACGTTCAAAACCTGACACACATTGAAGAATCTGCTCCATAGATGGAAGAGGGTGCCTATCCTTTAACGAAGCTTTGTTCAAATCTCTGAAGTCTACACATAATCTAAGCTCTCCATCTTTCTTCCTGACGGGAACTAGATTGGCAACCCAGCTAGTATGCTTAATGGGAAAAATAATCCCACTTTCTATAAGTCTGAAGACTTCTTTCTGCATTAATGGCTCTAGTTTGGGATTAACTGGCCTTTGTTTCTACCTTATGGGTTTGGTTGTTGGCTTCAATTCTATTGTATGCCATGCAAAACGTGGATCAAATCCCTTCAAATCTCCATATTCCCAGGCGAATATGTCAATGAATTCTTGGAATAATTGCATAAAAGACTGCTTTTCAACAACAGTGTTTATTTTTCCTATCTTGAGGCTTCTCTTGGGTGCAATTTCTAAGTCCTCATAATGATCTTGTTGAACCAGTAAATTGGCTTTGTTACTTTTAGCCTGATCATCAAAGTTGAAAATGCTTTCTAAGGTAACCAAACCCTTAGGCAACTTGTTGTTCTTTAATTGCAATACCTGGTCTCCATACTGTTGTTTGATTTTATCTTGATTTGATGCTGTAAACACGTCCTCTTCAAGTAGAAATTGCAGAATTTTCTCATCACTCTCAAAGACCTGCCAGTTAACATTATTATCGGGCACTGAAGGCCTGATAATAACCTTGATGTGCTACTGATTACATTCCTTCCTTACACTATTCGGAATGTCAAACTGAGCTCCCACAACTGCTAATTTGTCAGCATGCTGATTCTGATTTCTTGGAATTGAAATGATATTAAAAGCCTCAAAATCCTCAATGAGGTCCCAAACCCTATGCTTATACAATTTAAGAATATCATTTCTAATAGCATTCAGGCCTCTAACCTGATTTACTATCAATTCACTGTCCCCATGCACCTTTAAACACTTAATTCCATGTTTCCTCACCCATTCTAGCCCTTGAATAAGACCTTCATATTTTGTTGTGTTATTAGTGCATGAAAATGCAAACCTAAAGGTTGCATAATAGCTTTCAGCTCTTGGGGAAACCAATAATGCACCCCCACCAGCGCCATGCCTACTCCTTGAGCCATCAAAATACATTTCCCAAACTTCGTCTTGCTGATCACAATCATTCACTGGCCTCTTAACCAAGTTAGGCATCACTATATCAACTTCTTGAAACATGTAGTTACCTATACCAGCATCCGACACCAAGTCACTTTCAGCACTAGAAGTTTGGCCTGCTGCCCACTCATCTAAAAGTATATCAGGAATATCATTGACAACAATGCGAGGATTAGAGACAGCAGCATGCTCGTCTTGTTCAAAAATTATGCAATTGGCATTTATTGCACTAGGTATATAGGGTTCTATATTGTCTTTTGTAAGTAACTCAGACTTAATGGTTACTTTAGTTCCATACCTAGTACATAACAACATGTGAGACCAGTCAGACGAAAGGTATCCTCCTATTTTAGCCGTAAACTCTCTTGAAAAACGTAACCCAAAATACGAAGGCATAATCTGCCACATAAATGTCTTGGGAAATTGAAAAATTAGGGCAAGCATGCAGAGTTAAGCTAGCATCTTTGATAAGACCCACTGTATTAACAGATGAGCCATCCAACTGGACTACTCCTTTCTCTAAAGGTTCATATTTTAAACCTAACTGATCAACTACTCTCTTGGGCATCACAGAACAGGTAGCACCACTATCTACCATACAATTGTGCACTAAATTTTTTCCAATAATCAATGAAACATAGAATAGAGGAGGTCTCACGTTCTTACCTTGAATCATAGATTTCCCTTTGCTATTGGGATTAGCAACTTTCCCTTGACCATCATTAGCCATTACGACCTTTTGGGAATCAACAACTTGTTCAGGATTTATATCTTCGAATAATGCTATTTTAAGTAGATTAGCCTGTCCAGGAATGCTTAAGGAGTCCCACATGGTCATATTCACATTCATCTTCTTCATACTTTCCACAATGTTGTAAGGTATAGTTAAGGGTACCTTCTGATGTACTTTATCAGTAGCCAGTTCTTTATTCTTGTGAGGTTGCTCGTTGATTGGTAAGACAGTAGTTTTTTTTGGTACATTTAGAAAAGGTGTGGATGATGCTTCTACAGTTGCAGGCCCCTTGTTTTTATCAGCTAATTGCTTGACCTGTAGAGCTCTTTTCTTAGCTCGTGTATTGGCTACAATTGCTGAATCAACATTCACACCACAAAACTCTTCACTTTGCCAATTTAAAATAACAGTCTCATTAGAATGTATATCCGGTTGTTGTTCAGGTATATTTCAGGTGCATCTGGCTGTGGACTGACAACATTTTGGATCATAAAAGCCTGATTATCTAACCCATTTGAACATGAGCCTGGGTTATGTGCTTGATTACACGAATAACACCATTCATTTTCTATCATAAAGTTATTCTGGGCTACAACCATATCTTTCACTGGACTTACAACATTAAGAGGAGCTGGAGTATAAGATTGGAATGGTCTCTGATTAACATTTTTCCTCTGATAAGCACTTTGATAGGGTTGCCTATTTTGCTGATACTGATATCCCTAGTTTTGATAAGACTAATTTGCATTTTGACCTTGCTGTTGGTTTTGCTATTGAAAATTCAGCCTTGCCCCTTGATATTGTTTCTTCATGCTGATCAATTCATTTCCCATAGTCTATAAAATACTTTATATCCTATGCTGACTAGACTTGATCTCTTGCAATTCTTTTGATGGTCCTGCAGCTGACACTCCCTGACTCACAACAATGGGTAATGTTGGAACAATAGGTAAAGGGGCTAAAGATGGCATTTGCAATGACATATTTGATTGAATTTCAGGGAAGTAGGGCATAGGTGGCTTAGGTGCTAACTTGCCTGCTTGAATGAGGTTATTTTCTGCCTTAATAGCTATACTATAAGCCCGAGGTAAAGAAATACCCCCTATGGACTATATCATGACTGAGATATCACTATTTAAACTTTTCAAATAGTATAAAAATGCATTATCAACAGAAGGCATTACCATAGCAGGTATTTTGTTCCAAGTCTTTTGAAATTGGATATTGAAGTCCGCCATTTGTTCTTGTGGGGATCTTTTAATGGTTATTAACTGCTCTACCAAAGATAGGTGATCAGATTTTTCCTCAAAAAATCTGGTAAATTCATCACCAAGCTCATCCCATGTTCTTATAGAACCCATCGGCAAGCTTCTAAACCATTCCAATGCCTTCCTCTTGAAAGATACAGCCAACAATCTCACAGCTACATTTTCTTGTGTCACATGATGCAAATTACACAATGCTACCACATCTCTGATATGTTCAAAAGGTGTTACTTGTGCTTCTCCAGTAAACTCTGGTAACCCTTTTAACGTTGCCAATGGAATGTCATCATGTTGCACTAGATTTAGGGGACTACCCTGGTTGAACGGTACAAAAGTAAAGGCCCTTGGTGCTGTCATTGAGCTAGAATGCATTGGTATGCTTGCTGAAGCAGAACTTGAACTTGGTTGAGAAGTATTTGTTGTAGCAGAAATACTATTTGTTGAACAATTGAAAGCCCCAAATGAGGAGGCATAAAGTTTTGTTCTAAGAGTAGGAGATGTTGAACGCCTAGCTAGAGGGTCTCTTCTTCTTCTCCTTTCGTATGAAAATAGTGCCTTGTCACTAACACCAGGTGGTGTTGAATGAACTCTAAGAGAAGGAACAATCCTCTTGAGAATTCTCCCTGTTCTTCTAGGAGGAGATAAATGCAAAAACTCTACAGCTTTTGAACTTCTGGTTTCTATTTTTCTCATATAAACAAACACATTGATCCTTTCCTCCACGCAGAGTCGCCAGATATGCTTAAAATGACCTCTAAAAGGCTATTAGTTCACTGTCAACACATCAAAACAACAAGACTTAAGAATTTTACTTCTAAGTACTGTCCCACCGGGCATGCCAAAACTGTTATCCACTGAAATAGCACCCTGTTGAACTTGATGTTCAACACCTCAGTGTAACATGGGAAGACCTCTAAAGTTGTGGGTTACTTACAGACAGAGGTCAACCTCCAGAGAAGGTCGGCTTCCTGACTGGTATTATCACTTAACTACTAATATTTGTAAGGAAAAGGGGAGAAGGAGTGCATAAAAATGAAAATTAAATCCTATGGTGATGCACTAAATTTTCTTAAAACATGTACAAATTCTTAACACACAGTTTCCAATCAACTAATAAAAGCTAATATACACAACTCAATACTCATATGATACTGCATAAACATTTCATAGGAAAGCTACGTTACATAGAGTCCTAGAAGGATGATAAGTTCTCCTCACAACTAAAACTATTTGCATCACTAGCATAACCTATAACTTGCAATATACATATTTCCTCTGCTTGAAAGTGCTATTAATGAGATGTATTAACAAGGAATAAGAAAAAATCACATGTAAATATATCAATCATCCAATACACTCAACGAAATAGATAACTGAGAAGGCAGAAATTACTCTCTTTATTGATCTCCAAAAGTGAAACTCTACCATACAATGTTCGTGAATGAGTTACAAAACTCAGTATTCTCCTCTAAGGACTTATAGAAGTCACAAAAGCAGAAAATATGCAAGTAAGAATTGTCTACAAAAAGAGGCAAAAATGCCATATATATGAAAACTAAAAGTGTCGCCCTTTTGTTTTAGGGTTTACAAAATATCAATTTCTTCAGAAGTGTCGACCCTCAGATCTTTTGGAAATAAAGCTAATGCATTCAATATGCATCCTCTATGTCCACGTCGGTGAAAGATCACTCTAGGGATGGCCCTTCAGATCTTTTGCAACCATGCATTTAATGTACTATCCTCTGGCCTCCGTGTCCACTCTCAAACTTCCTTGAAGAGCTGCCTTGAATGCCCCTGGAGCATTACCATTAATATCGATTTTCCTTTTGCCAGTAGACCTCACAACTATCCCCTAGACTGACGACTTCTTCTTTCTTTCAGCCTTCTTCCTACTCAAGATCTTTCCGTAGGTTGACTTCCGCTGCAAGCAGCTTCAAACTTTCCCATTAGATCTCCACACCATTTCTCACCGGGCTGCTCCATCGCCTTTGATCTCAAAATAAGTCTGTGTCGTTTATGCTCTATTGATCTCGTTCACAGGGGTAGTCAAACAGTCAAACAACTAATGGTTTGCCTATACTTCTCTTTGATTGGTTGAACATATGCCATGCTAGATCCCTAGGCGGTCAAAAGGTCATTCAACCAGAATCGCATGTCGGTGAGACACTGGTCGTGTCTCCCCGATGCAATTATGCTCTATAGCAGCGATCGACATAGCTTACCACTGTCGGCAAGACCTCACATCAAATGCAAAAGTTATATCGATATCATAGAAAAGCATCGGCAAGACAATCATTTTCGGCCAGACATCATGGCGAGCCCTGAGGAGTCATACGATATCGCCATTTCATCGCCTAGACATCCGTATTGGGAAAAAGATCTCGCCGAAGTCTACAACAGATCCATCGCTATCGGCAAGACACCATCAGGTCGGCGTGACTTCATAGCGAACTCCTCCATTCTCCCCAAGCTCACTTCATTTCGCCAAGACCCTATTGGGTCAGCAAGACTTCTCGTCGAAGCTACCTTGTTTCGGTGAGGGCTTATTTCAGTCAGGGAGACTTTGCTCGGTTGGCGAGACATTACAGCGAACTCAAAACTTTATGCCAACGTCGTTTCACTTCGGCAAGAGTCCATCCTGTTGGTGAGACTTTTTCCCTTCGCTATCCCTTGTCTCCGAGACTCTACTCAGTTGTCGAGACATTACGACGAACTCCTTTCTTTCGCCGAGACTTCTTCTTATCGGCTAGACCTTTCGCCGAACCCCTTTCTTTTGGCGACACTAGCACTATACAACGGTCGGCGAGACCTCAGCAGTTGGGGAGACATATAAAAACCCACGATGAATAAAATGTCTAGCCAACCAGTGGATCCCAAATGAATATAACACACTACCAGTCGGCAAGACATCTGAAAGGTCCCAACGACTTTCTTGCTCAGGAGTTTTATGCCAAATCTGACTGAGGCAAGGATTTCCAATAGAATTCCTTGTGAAATAACATCAGATAAAGACCTTCCCAATGAAATCCGAACACCTGCACGTTGGGCTCAACCCTTATGGGAGCCACATTTAATCCACGTGCTAAATTTAAGACATAATTTCCCCTAATTGAGCCCGTAGGTGAAAATTGGGTAACAGTTATCACAAACATAATTATTTTAAAATTGAAAACAATGAGCATCCCAAAACAATAAGATATGAAGTTAAAATTGCTAAGAACTATACAACTCAAATAGATAATTATACATAAGCCATGATATTAAAAATATAACACTTATAGAAAAGTTCTATGCCAAATATCCACGAGCCTCCACTCCTTGTTTATTAAGAATTTCTTAATAATAAAAACCCTTTTCAATAAATATTATCTTATTTCTCCTTGTTTGAGTTAATGCAACATACACATTGATACACAAGTCAAGTACTCAAATACGTGAGATAAATTTGATGGTTGTTGCAATTATAAGGAAAAGCTTCTATACCATGCATCTAATCAATGAATTTAGATACTTAAGGTTTCATATTACTTTGAAAATCCAAAATGGGTTATGACATGCTTCCCTCCTAGGAAAAAGTCATCATCTAGATGGCTTAATTCAACTTAATATAAAGCTTGTTTTTAAAAGTGTTGATATTGGGGTACATATTTGAGAAGTCTTATAAATTTCTCCCAATAGTCAATTACCTTGCTTCATGTTTTGAAAATCAATTAGTTTCTAATCAAAATAAAGTTTTAGTAACCAACATTGTCTGAATAAAATAAAAAAATGTTTCCAAATTAAATTTTTCGAATGTAAACCCATTTCTCTTTTCTTGTTGGCCCACCAAGTGGAGGATTCATTAAAAAGTTGGTATGCTCTGTAAAGTTCTTTGGTGGTTTTAGAATAGTTTTGAATGTTAAAGTATTTTCCATCGCGTTGAGCTAGGCCTCAACTCCATCTCCTTAGGTTGTACCATCAAATTTAGGTGGATTCTCCTTTTTCATATCACAATCCAATTCACTGGCCATTTGATTCCTTAGATGGGCCCATATATCCACTTCTTTAGGATTAGGTTATTTTTTATGAGACTCATCATGCCTATTATTAACATTGATATCATGCCCTTCGTATTCTTCCTCCTAATTTTGAGGCACTCAAACATCATGCTCTAAAGCCACTATCCTCTGTCTAGTTTGATTTACTGTTGTTAAAATTTGATCCAATTTTATATTAAATTCATTTGACATTTTTCTTGACACCCCATGACTACTTTCCAAGTTTAGCCTTGTACGAACCATATTTACCCCAAAATATTCAAGTTTGAAGTTCATTAGATTAGGCATACATATAAATTTACCAAGTTTCAATACCAATCAAAAGTTTACACAATACACATTTTTAGAGAATAAATTCTATAATATTATTTTATTTCTAAATTTTCAACAAATTACATATCCTTATTTATAATAAGGGTTTTAAATAAATCCTATTTTGATTCTACTTCTCCAGGTTCTTCATTATTTGGTTCAATGTTAACATTACTGGGAGTAAGATGTACTTGCAAGTACTCTTGTATAACCTCTCAACTCATTAATGGTGCATCGTTTCCACACCCAAATGGTATGTCACAAGTTGTTGAGGGTTAATTAGGTTTACTTTTCTTTTATATTTTAACTACTAGTCAACCATTTAATGGTTTAATAACTAAGCCTTTAGGGCTATGACTTAGAGATTGAACATCTACACTAAGTAGCTATCTCACTCATCATGAAGGTACATTTCACTTGTCAACCCAGGGATGCAAACTTGAAATGGGTCAACACTGTATGTGCACTAGGGATTCATTGCAATCATCCATAAACTACGAAAGAAACAATGTTGGAAATAAAGTGTTGGAAGTAAATCAACTTAAACACTGAACATAAATCATCATATGTACTAAGCATTAACAATTGGACTGGAAATGAAGGATAAAAATGAAAATCTCAGCAAACAGACAAGAAACTACTCTGCCTGCCTTAGCTGCAGGAACAATCACATAATGGAGTTTCAGTGGCTGCAGGAATAGACAGTTGCTGAAATTGAAGCTAACTACTAAATAAAAAATAACTTTTAAACTAATAGGTGGAATTCTCACCAAGTGGCCCCCCTTGGGTGAGTCTCCCTTAGACTAACTCAAATGCAACAACTCAAAATATCATATTATTTCTTAAAAGAATAAGTACAACATCTTAACAATGGACTATATTACTAAAATTGGAAAATGCGAATACAAACTCAGAATATCCAACCCTATCAAAAGGATCATCTGAACATTATTTATAGAGAGAAAACTACTTACTAACCCTAACTACCTAGGCAGTCGACTCCATCAAAATAGGAGGATGCCACTTATTGAAAGCATAGAAAAAGATGGAGGAAGTTATGCATACACTAAATTGGTCAAAGCAGACTTGATTCAATGGGAATCTAGCACAACACACTCCCTAGATTTGCTCAACAACAAATATGACCATTAAAAAGGTGGTTACATTCTTTTATTTGAATTAGGAATTTCCTTCCATGAGAGTTTTTCGGCTTTGACTTCTTAATGATCAACTTCTTGACTTCTTGGCAACTGATCAACTGGCAAGAATTTCTCCAGCGTAGCAAGCTTTGTTGACATGAATATTTTAGTAGAAACCTGCACAATAGCATTAGCACACACAAAAAAATGTATATCTATAATTACCTTAGTAGCATTCATTCAACCACTTGTAAATTCAACATAGATAATTCTCATAGCATGATAATGTCATTAAAGTCACAGAGATAAAATTATGCCAAGGTCTATGGTTTTAAGGAAAATATCAACAACCAAGTGTCCAAGTCTATGATAGCAACAACAAATATGTAATGAAACCTATCAAAATTGAGCCATTAATTGAGCTCATCATTCCCCCCAACCTAACATTTTGTTGGTCTTCCAGCAGAAGGAGCACTATTATTTTGCCTAGTTAATGCCCTGAAGTTAGCAACTACCAATTGTCCCACATTAGTCTCTGCAGTGTCTAAATTAGGATCCCAGTAGAATCATTGTTTGTTCTTCGGTCTGTTCCATCTTTCCCTTTCTACAACTATGTCATACTGGTAAAACTTGTAATCTGGCACAGGCCACAATAGTGTAGGTGGCTGAAATGTTAATGGAAGCCAAAATTGTTGCTTCCTTCTACCAACCTGTATGTACCTGTCAACCCTTTTGCATGTTGCAACATAGTTCTATAAAGAGTGGGGTTCAACTTGTTTCAATTCTTCTGATAAACTGTTCCACCTATGTGCTAGGTATCCCATTTATGATTTTCCTGTGGTTTCGGCTACCTTCTCATATTCCATGTAAGTCTCTTCTCTAACAGGCATAATCCTATCATTGTAGCTGGGGTGGTAAAGAATTTTGTGCCATGTCATGAAAATATCTCCAGGGTTACTAGATTCATCCCTGAGAGGCAAAGGAGTATGAAATTTCCTTTCCCTGTAAGTTCTATACTGTTGTCCCCAACTAATTTCATTCTGAATCTAGGACATAAATTCCCTTAAATGGAGGTCTCCAATATACAGTAATGGATTCCAGTCATGATCATCAAACAAAACATAATTGTGCAGATATAGTTCACACAACAAATTTTTAACATCATGAGGGGAAAACTGATAAGCCTAGAAAAATTCATGTGGAGTGTCAAGACTAGGACTCAAACCTAAAATAATCCTTGATAACTTAAAGGAAATATTTTGCTCCTTCAAGTGCAGGGCATACACTCTAGGTGGAGTTCTACATGCCAGCATTTTAGGTATTAAATCTACTATATTGTCTACCTTTTCCTTCAAGGAAACAATTCCTACATTCTTCTCTTCAATCTCTGCATTTTTCTTTTTAATCTCATTTTGCAGCTTGCACTTTTCCTTTTTCCATTCATCCTGTTTTCTCTGCATTTCACTCCATAGTTTCATAGCTATGTCATTCCATGAAAAATCAAGAGGTTTATGTGTTCCTACCAAAATTTTCTTTTGCACTGATTCTTTTTGTTCAAATAACACCATTTGCAGTGATTCAGGTTGTTCATCCCACTCTGGTTGTAGGAAATTTGGACTCTCATCTTGTTCTTGCTACAAGGGTTCTGGACTTCTGTCTTGTTCCTGATTCCCAACCTGTTCTGTAATGGTAGCGAGCTCTTCCAATCTAATAATTGCTTGTTCTTCAAAAATATCTTTTTCCTCAACATTCACCTACCCCATTGGGGCTTTCGTCTCTTCCCTAGATGTTTTTCTAAGCCTAGGGCTTCTCTTTGGAGGTACACCAGCAGCTAACCGAGCTATTTTTGATCTCTTAGGATGGTTTTTGTCTTTTCCTTCGGTTGCAGGAAGAACAATGTTATCAACCTTTCATTTCCTAGGGCTTAGTGTTGGTTTTTCTACCACTTGATTCTTAGCCTTTCCCTTTCTCATTTCCGCATCTTTCATGTGTGCTTCCTCTCTCCTAAGGGCAGTCCTAGTTAAAATTGGGGTTTTGGAAGGGACATTATCATCAGAATCTGAGGATGAACTTTCCTCATCTAAATATTTTGAATCAGAAGACCCAATTTCAATAGCTTGCTCAGTTGCAGGAGGGTTTGAGCTAGGGTTTGCACAAGAGGTTGATGCTCCAGGATTAATTTCAGCAGTCCTCACTTCCCTACTAACCCTACAAGGTTGAGACTGACCTCAAGGATGTACATTTTCTAGTCTAAGTTGATCAATATTTACAAATTCCTCCCATGTCATATTAGATACTTCATGCAAATATTTTTTCCACTAGTAATTTGATTAAACAATGGTGAGAGACAGAATTATCCCTACCATTTTGTGTCTCAACCACCCTGATTGCAAGGAGGTGATACAGTGCATTGGGCACATTCATTCTTCTTCCATGCCTCATGTGGTTCAGGAGCTTGAATTGTACAGAATGGAGGCATGACTGATGGCCCTCACAAGTGATATACTTGACAATGTGGACAACTACTTGTTTCCATGGCTCTGGTAGGGAAGTTCTCTTCGTACCTTGTTTATCCACAACCAATGGAGGGTCACTGGGTTTAGTAAATTCAACCCTGGCTGACCTTGCATCTTTGGTAGCAAGGTATGGCTCACCGTTAGCAGGTAAACCCGCTACCTCAACAATTATTTCCTCAATAATGATCACCTCCAACCCTTTTACAATTGCCTTCCCCTAAGAGAGTGTGTGAAAATTATTGTGCAATGTCCTCATTGTAGCTGTCGAGTTTCAAGAAATAGTCCAGTCATCCGCAATTTCTAAACTCTGCCAAAGAAGGTGCATCCTGCATTACCACATCATGAACCGTGGGTTCATTCCTAATTAGCTGACCTCCCATTGCTTCACCCGCCCGTAATCAAACAAGCACTTTTAGCTAAATTTCCTTTCCTGCAATCTCTTTCTAAAAACCCCAACTTCTTCTTCCTACAATTCCTCTTCTGTAGTGCTGACGCCAATGTCATGTAGCTTGACAATTTACTTTTTTTTTGGGTGACATTTGAGATTATGACTAGACAATAAAGATTCATTAATGAAGGGTATTATAAAGAGAAATGGCAGCGATTTAGTGACATTTCACACATGTAAGCCATCATTTCAATTTATCATTCAAATTGGCTTATTTCAAATTTGTTGATATGGATGACACGTGGACTTGTGAGTTGACACTCCCCCAACCTAAATTACAGCATGTTTCCGCATAGGCTGGTTGATAATTATGATTGGACAAGGTAGAGTACAATTTCATGATATGTAAGATATCTACATTTAATTACAGTAATTAAAGAAATCCACTAAAAGTAATTAAGAGATAACAAATTGTCACGTACATACCTAAAAACATGGATTTTTCATTGCAAAGAATATGGAGAAAGTATCGGTTACCTTTAAGAAGTACGGTTGAGCAATTAATGTAGTGGTGATGAAATGGAATGATGGTGGAGTGGAGCGATGGTGGAGTTATGGAAGAGAGAGAAGATGGAGATGGATGGGCGGATGGGTGGATTAATGAAGAAGTGGACTCCCAAAAAAGTGGAAGTCTTTATTATGAAGTGGTTGCATGTGTACTTGGATCAGTCAAAAGGAGGGACACTAGGTCTGCTTCCTTCGACTGTAAGAAGTTTAGGGGTTGGGTGCTGATAAAATTGCTGCGTGAATTCTTCCTTGGACGCTAGCTTGTGATACAACCTTAGATGATGACCATTGACCAGAAGTTTGAATCTGATGGGGTCAATGGTGGTGAGTTGTACAACTCCATTGGGAAATACTTTTGCAACTTCATTCAGTCCCAACCATCTATTTTGCAGTTTACCTACATTTTCTTGGTACCTAGAGTCATAAAGGAGTGCCCAGTCACCAGGTTGGAACTTCCTTTCCTTTATGTACTTATCATGCCATTTGAACCTTTCATTCTACACTACCTCAATATGATGCAGGGTTTTATTTCTCATCTCATCCAAAGCGTTTAGCTACATGATTCTATCCTGTTGTGCCGTAGAGATATCCATCCCTAATTCTAGTGCAGTCCTAAGAGTCTTATGCTCAAATTCAATGGGCATCATAACTGTTTTCCCATACAGTAATTCAAAAGGAGTGAAGCCTGTGGTTGTTTTCCAGCTGGTCCTATAGGCCTAGATAGCTTTTGGTAGCCTATTTTCCCAGTCTTTCTTGCGAATAGCCACTATTTTTGTCAGAATTACCTCAATTTCCCTTCTGGTCACCTCAGATTGGCCATTGGCCTAAGGTTGATAGGGAGTAGACTTCCTATGCCTCACATTATATTCATTAACTAGTGTTGTGACAAGGGTTGATGTAAATTGAGCCCCTTGATCAGTCACTATCTCCCTTGGAACCCCACAACGAGTGAAAATTTCCTCATAAAGAAATTCTACAACCTTATTATCTCTGGCATGCTTCATTGTTTTAACCTCAACCCACTTGGTCACATAATCAGTGCAAACCAATATGTAGGATTTACCATTTGATGGAGGATCAATGGGTCCTACAAAATCCAGTCCCCATTTATCAAATGGAGTGATTACTACCTGGGGGTAAAGGGGAATATCATCATATTTGGTTGGTCGAACCATCCTCTGGCATCTATCACACCTCCTTGTATACCTACCTGCATCCTTATGAAGTGTGGGTCAATAATATCCTGTATTAAGGATCTTCATTTTTGTCCTCTTGGCTGCAAAATTCCCTCCACAGGGTTCATTGTGACATGCATGCAATATATCATATGTCTCATCTTCCCTTACACATCTCCTCATGACATGGTTTGGTCCAGTGTAGAATAAACAACCTGCAATCCATGAGAAAGGAAATATTTTATCAATGAGTAATCTTCTCTCTTTTGGAGAGAAATGAGGAGGAATTGTCCTTGTAACCAGGTAGTTGGCTATGTTAGCATACCAAGGTGTATGCGCATTAATGGAAAACAAATTTTCATCAGGGAAAGTCATCAATAACTTGATTATCTTCTAATGTAGTCAATCTAGAAAGAAAGTCTGTTACAAGATTTTCCTCCCCTGGTTTATTAACAATGGTGATGTCAAACTCCTACATCAGTAACAACCACCTTGCTATCCTACCTAAAATCAAGGGCTTATTCATGAGGTATCTTATTGCTGCATGGTCTGTATGAATAAAAATATGATACCCTATTATGTAGTGCCTGAATTTGTTAAGGGCATAGATGATTGCCAACATTTCTTTTTCTGTCATTGTGTACTTAAATTTATCCCCTTGTAGGTTTTTATTGACAAAATAGATAGCATTCTCAATTGCTCCTTCTTTCTATCCTAATACAGCTCCTACGACATAGTCTGATGCATCTGTATGAATGTGAAAAGGAAGCTCCCAATTAGGGCCTTTGAGTATAGGAGTATGGGTTTAGGCTGCTTTCAAATCAAAGAATGCCTTGTCACAGTCCTTTGTCCACTGGAATTCAACATGTTTAGTGAGAAGATTGTATAGTGGTGCTACCATTTTTTTGAAATCTTTGATGAAACATATATAGTACCCTGCATGACCTAAAAAACTTGACATCTTTTTGCTTTGCAAGAATAAGAAAATTGGTGATCATTTCAATCTTGCTCGGGTCTACTTGAATTCCCTTTTTAGAGATGTAGTTCCCAAGGACTACTCCTTCCTCCATCATCATGAAACACTTCTCACTATTCAAGGACACCCACTGTAGTCAACACAAACTCCCCACTTCCCTCCCTTTTTAGGTACAATCACCAATGGGGACACCCACTGGCTGTCTAAGATGGGGTAGATAAATCCTGCATCTAATAATTTCTAAAGTTCCCCTTTGACAATCTCCCTTAATGTAGGATTGATTCTCCTTTGTGGCTAACTTATTGGTGTGCAGTCATCTCTTACGTATATCCTATGAGTACAGAGCTTAGGATCCAATCCTTTCATGTCACGGTAGTCCCATGCAAATGCATGTTGGTGGGTCTACAATAGGTTTTTCAAAGACAACTATTGCTCTTGACTCAACTTGCAGTTAATATTTAGATGTTTTCCTTCTAACACTTGCACTTGTGTGGTTAACTCTATCATAGTTGCTTCACTAATACTTGGCATTTTTAGTTCATGTGGCAACAATGTATGGAGCATATCAGTTGCTGCAAGAAGTTTTGTTGTAGGAAGAGCGGGCATAAGTATCTTCACTGAACTAGAAGAACCAGATTCATGAGTAGATGACTCTTCATGCACCTCACAATGGTTCTGAATTATGTGGGACAAGACTTCATCTTCCTCCTAAAGTTGCATGAAAGAACTTCTGCCTAACATCATGAGTTGTGCCACTAAATTGAATTCCTTGGCCTCTTCTCCAACATGTGGCCATATGGTGCTATCCATTTTATGGGATGGTTGAGCAAGAGGGTAGAGAACAAGATTTTTGGTACTCTTCCCAATAGAAATGGTCATGTCCCCTGAATGACATCCAATGTAAGCATCTGTTGTGGCCAACCATGGTCTTCCTAGAATAATGGGATACCCGCCTAGTGTAGCTTTAGGAGAAAGAATCATAAAATTTGTTGGGTACTCCCAAGAATCTAGAGTTACCACAAGGTCCTCTACTATACCATTAGGTTTGATAGTGGAACTATCAGTAAGCTGCAGGACAGTAGGAGTAGGTCTCATGTTTGCAACATTTAGTTGTTGCAGGATATCCTTAGTCATCACATTTATTGCTGCTCCCAAGTCAATTAGAGCATTCCTTATTTGGATTCCATTTATGACAACTCCTACCACAGGGCTACCTGGGTTAGTGTACTTAGGAACTATAACTTTTCCAAGCATGATGTCTACTAACTATCTTACTACATGAACCGTGGTGGGGTCTTTTTTTTCCTCCCTAGCTTTTTGAGGCATGCTTCTTTGATTGCTTTTCCATATATAGGGACATATTTTATGGCTTGAAAAAAAGGTATCTTAATACATATGTGTTTCAACTGATCCAAAATGTCAAAGGTTGTTTCCTCCTTTTCATCCTTCTGTTTAGCAACCTCTAACCTTTGAGGAAATGGTGGATCTTGGGTAGTTTGTTGAACTGGAACTAGTTCAGGATTTTTAGGCACGCTAGGATGAATGGGGACATTTAGAGGATCCTCTTCTTCCACAAAAATCTTAGTGATGATAGGAGTGGAAGGAGCTGTAAAAGTAGTTCCTAAATGTAGATGGATGTCACTCACACTCACAACATATGCAGGAAATTGATTAGGATCTGCAGAGTATACTGGCTGCTATCGTGGTTTGTTATTTGGGTTAGGTGTGGCCTGAGCTGGTAACTGAGTAGGTCTAGGTGTGCTTGAACTTGAGATAGTAGGAGGATGCATTATAATAAGTTGTCGGGGCTATGAAGGTGGCTGCATGTAACTAGTTTTCTTGTTTGGCCATTGTTGTCCTCCCCTCTATTGGGATGTTTGTTGCCAGTTTCCTGGAGGTGGCTTCCAATTTCCCTAAAACTGCTACCAATTCCCCTTAGGTTTTTTCCACTGGGGTGGAGAGTTTTGGTGATTGGGCCAGGTATTTGGAGGGTTATTCCAAGGCTGAGGTGGATATCCTCCATAGTTGGATGGATATGGGGGTTGCCATTGGTTACTAGATGCATAAGAATTGAAATAAAGCCCAGTGAAAGATAATGGATCTGGTGGCATACCTTGTCTTGGAGCCCATGGCATCCTTTGTGCAATGTAGTAGACTTGATCATGATCACCCTGGATTAGCTTGAACTCAGTTGGAATATGCTTGCTCTCAATGTTAGCTACCATTTTGCATGTGTAGTTCTTCTTTTGTCTGCAATTAGGGCAATATTTTGCCAACATTGCCTCTGCCTCCTCATGCATCTTCTTTGCTTGAAGTGTATCCAGCTGGGTAGCTAGATTGTTTATGATGTCTTGCTTGAAATCTACCAACAAGTGAGTAATCTCCATCCTTGAAACGCCATTGGTGGATGATTTACCCATAAAGGATTGGTAACCTCTTCCTTTCTTTGAAGCTACCTTGGAATAGTTCTGACATATTTTATTAATATCATTCCAAGGAACTTGGGTGATAGCTCCTCCTCCCATCAAGTACAAAGCATTAGTGTGGCTGTCATTGATTCCTCTTAGGAAGAGAAGCTTTTGAGACTCTTCATTAAGTGTATGATGTGGAGATTTTTGTAGGAAAAACAAAAACCTTGAAATGTAATCCTACAAACTCTCATCTTCCTTCCGTTGCATCCTAAAGACGTCATCTCCTCTCATGTCACTACCCCTGCAATATTCCTTGTACTTCTCAAGGAACTTTGTCTTCATGTCATCCCAAGTCTCCACAGTATTTCTACCTAAGCTCATAAACCATCTCAATGCAACTTCTTTCAAAGTGGTAGGAAACAACTTATGCCTATGAGCATCAGTGGTATAGTCATAGCTTTTGTAGAGGATATCAAGCTCAAACAAGAAAGTATCAGGGTCTTTTGTGACAAGTCCATAGAACTTAGGAAGGACTAAAGCATGGATATTTTTGAGGTTGTCAACTTCATTCTGATGAGCAATGGGGAATGGAAAATTTGTTTGGTTAGGTCTGTTTCTATGTCTATTCTCATTATTCTCATCACCCATGCTTTCCTGATGAAATTCCAAAGAAAATGGATTCTCAATCAGATTTGATCTTCAGAGGAAGTGTTTGAACTGGTCAGATGGGGAAATGTATCAGCAAAAGGGTGTTCCTCTTCTTCTTCTTCATCTCTTGGCATATTTTGATGTTCAATTAGCTGAAATGGATCAGGGTCATTAGGAAGGAATCTCCCATGAGAATCTCTCCTTCCTCTTTGCATGCGGTATCAACTCAGTATCAACCAACTCACACAAAGAATTGGTGAAAGAATAGAGGGTCATTACTTTCCTAAATGAAGGGTATACTAAGAGAAAACTTCAGAACTACTACAGTGAGAAAGAAACTATCAATGACTCCAAAGAACTTCCTAGTTTGACACCATCCCCGTCAATGGTGCCAAAAATCTTGGCCTCATTTAATGGTTTAATAAATAAGCCTTTAGGGCTGTGACTTAGAGATTGAACATATGCACTAAGTAGCTATCTCACTCATCATGAAGGTGCATTTCACTTGTCAACCTAGGGACGTAAACTTGAAATGGGTCAACACTATATGTGAACTAGGACTTCATTGCAATCATCCATAAATTAGGAAAGAAACAATGTTGGAAATAAAGTGCTAGAAGTAAATCAACTTAAACACTGAACATAAATTAACATCTTCACTAAGAATTAACAACTGGACTAGAAATAAAGGATAGAAATGAAAATCTCAGCAAACAGACAGGAAACTACTTTTTCTGCCTTGGTTGCAGGAACAGTCACATAATGGAGTTTTAGTGGCTACAGGAACAAACAGTTGCTGAAATTGAAACTAACTACTGAATAGAAAATAAATTTTAAACTAATAGGTGGAATTCTCACCAAGTGGACCCCCTTGGGTGAGTCTCCCTTAAACTAACTCAAATGAAACAACTCAAAATATCATATTATTTCTTAAAATCATAAGTACAACATCTCAACAATGGATTGTATTACTAAAACTAAAAAATGCAAATACAAACTCAAAATATCCAACCTTGTCAAAAGGAGCGTCTGACCATTATTTAAAGAGAGAAAACTACTAACTAACCCTAACTACCTAGGCAGTCGACTCCATCAAAATAGGAGGATGCCACTTATTGAAAGCATAGAAAAAAGATGGAGGAAGTTATGCATGCGCTAAATTGGTCAAAGTAGACTTGCTTCAACGGGAATCTAGCACAATGCACTCCCTAGATTTTCTCAACAATAAATATGACCATTAAAAAGGTGGTTACATTATTTTATTTGACTTAGGAATTTCCCTCCATAAGAGTTTCCCCCCTTTGGCTTCTTAATGATTAGCTTCTTGACTTCTTGGCAACCAACAAACTGGCAAGAATTTCTCCCACGTAGTAGGCTTTGTTGACATCAACATTTTAGCAGAAACCTACACAATAGCATTATCATGCACAAACAAATGTATATCTATAATCACCTTAGTAACATTCATTCAACCACTTGTAAATTCAACATAGATAATTCTCATAGCATGATAATGTCATTAAAGTCATAGAGATAAACTTATGCCAAAGTCTATGGTTTTAAGGAAAATATCAACAACCAAGTGTCCAAGTCTACGATAGCAACAACAAATATGTAATGAACCCTATCAAAATTGAGCCATTAATTGAGCTCATCAAGCATCATCCAAAAACTTTAACTCCAACCACATATCAGTGGACCCTCATACACCTTCCAATTGGAAGTGACCCAACCCTTGAATGAGGGTGATAAATTATGGTAGATACCACATTACCATTCCAATCTAAGAGCCAATTGTATGAATACTACCTTATCTCATATAGTTTGCAATGCTTCCCTAGATATCCTCTAGCTACATAACATCTGATTGATATGCAAACAAGTAAATACTTGTGAATTGACAATGGATGCAACAAGCATTACTTTGGCCAATTATTTTAGTATAATCACATTCTAAATATGGATATGTGTGTCATATGTTCACACTACTATCTCTTGCTTGACTCAAAGTACACACTAATCATAGAATTTACAAATTTAAATACAACTAAAATATATTTCAATTTGTCACAATGTCACATCTCTTAGTTTATTTTATCTGGATTTTATCTCAATTGAATAAATTTTGTGACCTCACTATTTCAAGTATAAGATATTTTATAAGAGATAATCTATTATAAGTGCACAAGACCAATTCACTTAAAATAAATTGATAAATCAAATGGTAAATAACTCAAATTGAGTAAGAAATTATATCAATTTACACTATAATTAAATTATTGCTTTAACCATTTTGAATCTAAATCCACTATCAATATTCTATTGATCCCATTGTTCATAGATTTTAACAACTGACAAACCATTTAATATTCTCATCTAATGAGGTATGTAGCCATGAGAATTGAGTAATAGACCATACGATAGATAATTGGAACCATAATCAACCACATAACATGATTTAATAAAGTACATAAATTATTTATGTATAAGTGAATATTTGTACTTTCAAATACTCATCCATATATATAAATTACGCCAACTATTTAGTACCACAAAAATAAATACTAAATCATATTAATCATTTTTTACTAAAATAGATGACCCAATAACACACAAAGATATCAACACAAATATTTATGGATTGGTATATGAAAACATACCCAAGGAATTTATATAAACATATATGCAAAGATAAATTAGAACCACAATCAAATCAATTTGAACTAGTTCACTAAATAATCTCTTCAATAAAGACTTTTATAGATTATATTTAGAAAATATACAACTAGTTCACTACATACACTTTTAAAAAAATCTAGTTCAATTAAAAAGAAATATTAAACCATATCTCACAACCTTTATTCAAAAAATAAGGTTATTGGCATGAGTCTAAAATAAAATATATTAAGAGTAGATAATATTATAGAAGCTATGTTTTATCATGTGAAATAACTAAAACCAATATATTTTACCATAGATGGATCAATTGACCTAATATAGGTTAACCAATGTAAACCCTAGAACTATCATGAGTAAGGCTCATAAAGGTTCAAATGCCTTAGAAGATAATTTACCACGATAAATTCTATTCACCATAGTCAAGTCATAATGACCTTTAGACTAATATAATAACCATTTCCATCTATCATTGATATACTCTATCAATAACATGTAAGAAATTATATTAATATTGAAACCCAAGTTAAAACAAGTTAAAATGACCTTTATAGAGGATTATGCATTTATTAGTTTTGAATGTTACATAACAATATAACTAACTAAAAATGATATTTACCCTATAAAACTACCATAAGCATATGTGCTTGATATTTTATATGACATGGCTAGTAGTGACACTCAAATAATAACTTTAAAAAAATTTAACAGAGATTTTCCAATTCAACAACTATGCCCTACATATTATGGTGTAAACAATAATGACATTTAAACAAATAATTACCAGCTATGACTATTAGATACAATCATTTTGAATGCACACAATAATATATACCACCATGCCTTGAACACTAAAACCAATATGAAAAATACAAGAATACAAGTAACCTATTCAATCATAGAGCAAATAAAGCTCAACAGTAGTAGAGCAAGCCTAATAACAAAATCGTAGCAACTATCAACATAATTGAAATACAAAAAAACATTGACAACAAACTCATTAACTGGTGTAGGAGCACCAAGGTCATTTTTAGGGTATATAGAGTCCTTAAGTGAATTTTGGTGTTTTGAGTCTCTAAAAGTCATGTAATAAGGCCATAGTATGCCTTCTTGATGCTTTGAGTCATTTTGAGTTCATTTTTACAAGTATGTAAAAAGTTGCAAAATATTGCAAAATTGTAAAAATGTTGCCAAGTTGGGAAAAGTTGCAAAAATGGATCTTTTGGAATTCCAACAGTCACTTGAAGTTTAAAATTCAGTTTGGTTAGTTTTATGGTTGTTTTATAAGTTTAAATATGTGAGAAACTTGATGGAGAAGGTTGTTGAAGGTTTGAGGAAGATTTGATCAATAAAAATATATGTTGTCTATTAATTTTTTGTATTTTCTCTTTCTATAGTGTTGTTGTAAGGCCTTGTATAGACCCGTACAGTGTGTTTTCAAACCAAATTGATTTTGAATCAATAGATATACATGCTAACAAAAATCTAGAGTTCATTTGAGTGGGTTTTGTTCAGATTGAAGAATTTGGTGGCCAAAATACTATAACCGGCCAGAAAAAAGGGTTTTAAGGGTTTAAAGATCTAAAATGAAAATTGACCCATTCCACCTTCTGTAACTGAGTGGAATGGGTCCAATAGTGGAGTTAGATGTTGGAATTCTTTTTGAAATTAGGGGAGGTCGTTTGGGGTTTTGGGCATGATGCCCTAGTTGTGAAAGTGGTGGATTTTGAGTGAAATTGAAAGGTTTAACAGTGGAAATGTGTGAAAACCTTGAGGGAAGCAATTTCTGATGATTGAGTAAGCTTGTGCAAGAATTTTTAGAAGTTTTTGAAGAGTTGTTAGAGTGTGGGAAGGTTGGGAAACTAGATTTTCAATAAACCCCTTTGTAATGGCATAAAGTGAGGGTTTAATGAAAGGGTGTCATGGGAAGCGTGTCATTGAGTAAAAGTTATGGAATCAGAGGTTTAGATACTTGGTGAGAGTGTTACAATCGAGTTTTGGGGTTGGTGGTGTGTTTACATAAGGGATGCTTTGTAAAAGTGGCCTAATTGGCCAAGTAGGACAACGTAGAAGCCTGAAATTGAGGGATTTGGTCCAAAGGAACCTATAGTGGTTCTTGGATATGTTAAAGAAAATGGAAATGGGTGTCTAAAAATGTAAGGACGGTCTTGATAAGAGTTAAAATATTTGAAGGGAAAATTAGGTCAGCACACCTACAAGTGAAACTAGGTGAAGTTGTGAAGGGTTGGTGTAATAAGCTTTTGAGAGTTGTAAAGTTGGTTCAAAGTGTTTGAATTGTGATTGATGAGTGATTGCTTCCCTACTCTACATCAATTGGTATCAAAGCACAGGTTGTAGATATTTTGGAAGGAAAGAGGGTGTGAAGAAAAGTGGAAAAGATGCCTCCTAAGGGGAACAACATGGTTAGAAATATGCAAGAGATGGAAGAGAAGACTAAGAGGGAGATTAGAAAGTTGAAGGAACTACTAAACATGTTGGTGGAAAGACTGGAAAGTGTTGAAACAGGGCAGAAGAGGGGTATGGTTCTTGGTGATGAAAGTGACACTGAAGATGAAGAAGATGAAGAGTATGAAGATGTGGAAGAAGAGTTGGATCTTGAAGAGAAAAAGATGGCAAGGCTACTGAAGGCAGTAAAAGGAAACAAACACAAGGTAAAAATTTATTTTCCTATGTATGGTGGTAATCTTGATGATGAAGAATTGTTAGATTGGATTGCAGCTTTAGATAACTACTTTGAATGCGAGGATGTACCTGATGAAGAAAAGGCGAAGATAGAAAAAACCAAATTGAAGGGGCATGCATTAGTATGGTGGGATTATGAAAAATTTGAAAGGAGAAGAAAAGGTAAGGAAAAAATTGTTTCATGGGATAGGATGGTAGCCAAATTGAAAGGTAAATTTTTACAAAATGATTATGCAATACAAATGTCTAAAAAGCTTCAAGATTTAAAACAAAGGGAAATGGATGTTAAGACTTGTACTAATGAGTTTTATAAGTTGACATAAGATCGGGACACATGGTTGATGATGTAGAAAAGGTGGCTAAATATCTTAGTGGACTAAGGTTTAATATCTAGGATGAATTGAGTTTGCACAATCCAAGGACAATTGAAGAGTGCTACTAGATGGCTATAAGGGCAGGAGAAAAGGTGAAAATAAGGAAAGAAAAGACCAATTCAGACCAATAGAGGTAGATGAAACACTTCAAGAGGCAGAGGTACATATTCTACTTCAAGACCATCAAGTGAAATCCAAGAAGATGAACACAAGGGTAAAGAACAGTTTGTTGATCAACGTGGTGGATTTAGAGGCTCTAGAGGCAGATTTGGTGGTGGTAGGAGTTCAAACATATTTTCAGGTAGGTGCTATAATTGTAATGAGTTTTGGAATCCAACATACAAGTTTCCTAAGAAGAAAGGTTATACATCAAGTGGTGGAGAAAGGAGAAGTGAAAGAAGGGCTCACATAGTGCAAGAAGATGAATGTGAGAGTGAAAATTCTTCTAGTCATGTTGCTGCTTCAGAGGTAGGAGAATCATTGTTGCTGACAAGAACAATATTGAAGGCCTCCAAAGATAAGGAACCAATGCAAAGAAGAGATCTATTCAGAACCACATGTAAGAGCAAGGGTAAGGTATGCAAGGTAGTCATAGATTCTGGTTGCACTGAAAAATATGGCCTCTAATGAAATGATAGAGAAGCAAAAGTTGCAAAAGTTTCCTCATGAAACCCCATATAAGATATCATGGTTGAATGATAGCCAATCCACCTTGGTTAGTGAACAAGCATTGATTGAATTTAGTATTGGTGGTTACAAGGATAAGGTTGTTTATGATGTTATGCCAATGGATTGTTTCCATGTATTGCTTGGGAGACCATGACAATATGCCAAGCATGCCATCTATGATTGTAGAAGCAATAGCTATTTGATTGAGCATAATGGGAGTAGTTTTACACTCACTCCATTGTAGGATGATGTGGAGGATTAGTCTAAGACAAAAAAGGTGATCATGTTTGGTAGGAAGGAGTTCATGAAGGAAAAGGAAGAGGATTCAAGGAAGTTTGCACTCGCTCCAATGTTGGAGGATATCAAAAAATTGAATTGGAAAAATGCTTCGGTGTTGAAAAAAAAAGGTAATGAGTTGGTGCCTAGAGTAGGCCAAGAGAAGGCCAAAGATTAAGTGTGTATGCATCCACACGTTGGATGGAGGGAGGATGATTCAATCCTAGTTGGGACAATGCTTTTTCCACTAGTTATAAAAGGGAAGGATAGGCAGTCATATTCTGCCATAACAAAGTATTATGAACCTAGTAAGCATGGTGAAATAGGGGTTCCAAAGGTTGAGAGCCTTAAACATGAGATGAAGGTAGGTGGACAAGGAAACAAGAGTGTTTGGAAAGAGCCAAAGGGCATATACCAGCATGAACCAGAGGTAAAGAGGGATCCAGTTCATGATGCATGTGGTAAGTGTTTGTTTGTAGGTGTTTAAGCAAGGACAACACCAGTTTCAGATGCAAGGAGGGTCAGGGAACAAAGAGCAGATCTGTTTGCAAGAAGTGAACAATGGCAAGGAGAAAACAAGTTATACAATGTAGGGTATGATGCAAAAGTACAATATTTGATTCCATGAGAAGGTTTCCAATCTAGAGAGATGTGGAAGACAAGGAGAAGTTGAGAAGGCAGCCCAAGGATCTCATGGGACATGAGTTTTTTTTTGGCCACTTGTATGGTGTAGGAGCACCAAGGTCATTTTTAGGGCATATAGATTCATTAAGTGAATTTTGGTGTTTGGAGCCTCTCAAATTCATGTAATAAGGCCATATTAGGCCATTCTTGATGCTTTGATTCATTTTAAGTTCATTTGTCCAAGTATGTAAAAAGTTGCAAAATATTACAAAATTGTAAAAATGTTGTCAAGTTGGGAAAAGTTGTAAAAATGCATCTTTTGGAATTCCAACGGTCACTTGAAGTTTAAAAGTTAGTTTGGTTAGTTTTATGGTTGGTTTTCAAGTTTAAATGTGTGAGAAACTCGATGGAGAAGGTTGTTGAAGGTTTGAGGAAGATTTGATCAATAAAAATCTTTATTGTCTATTAATTTTTTGTATTTTCTCTTTGTATAGTGTTGTTGCAGGGCCTTGTATAGACTCCTATAGTGTGTTTTCAAACCAAATTTCTTTTGAATCAATAGATATACATGCTAACAACAATCTAGAGTTGGTTTGAGTGTGTTTTGTTCAAATTGAAGAATTTGGTGGCCAAAATACTGTAACCGGCCAGAAAATAGGGTTTTAAGTGTTTGAAGATCTAAAATGAAAATTGACCCATTCCACCTTCTATAACCTTCTATAACTGAGTGGAATGGGTCTAGTAGTGTAGGGTTATAGGCTGGAACAATTTTCAAGAGTAGGCGAGGTCGTTTGGGGTTTTGGGCATGATGCCCTAGTTGTGAAAGTGGTGGATTTTGAGTGAAATTGAGAGGTTTAAGAGTGGAAATGTGTGAAAACCTTGGGGAAAACAATTTTTGATGATTGAGTAAGCTTGTGTAGGAATTTTTAGAAGTGTTTGAAGAGTTCTTAGAGTGTGGGAAGGTTGGGAAACCATATTTTCAATAAACCCCTTTGTAATGGCATAAAGTGAGGGTTTAATGAAAGGGTGTCATGGGAAGCATGTCACTGAGTAAAATTTGTGGAATCAGAGGTTTAGATACCTAGTGATAGTGATACAATTGAGTTTTTTGGTTGGTGGTGTGTTTACATAAGGGTTGCTTTGTAAAAGTGGCCTAATTGGCCAATTAGGACAACGTAGAACCTTGAAATTGAGGGATTTGGTTCAAAGGAACCTATAGTGGTTCTTGGATATGTTAAAGAGCATGGAAATGGGTGTCTAAAACTATAAGGATAGTCTTTATAAGAATTTTGAGTGAAAATATTTGAAGGGAAAATTTGGTTAGCACACCTACAAGTGAAACTAGGTGAAGTTGTGAAGGGTTGGTGTAATAGGTTTTTGAGAGTTGCATCATTAACTAATATAAATAGCATGTGACTACATACCTATGAGAAAGTACCTCTCTATTTCTCATTCTTTCTTTCTAGCTTCATCCCAACCTCCTTCTAGAAAGAACAATGCAAAATAAATAATGGTGATTACAAAAGGGATAACCCAAGGATGCCAAAACCCATACAAACCATAGCCCCTATCTCACATAGAATCTTTATCCATTCATTGTGAGGCGGCAAGAAAATTTCCATGCCCAACATCTATAAGACTGGACTCCCTATTTACTAGGGATTTCCAAATGATAATAGCCCTCTTCAATAAATGTTCCCATTTATTTCTCCCTATTCGTGTTAATGGAACATGTGCATAAATACACAAGTTTAGTACTGTTGAGTATAGATACGTGAGTTAAATTTGATGACTATTGTAGTTGTGTTTTTTCTTTTAAATGCAATAATAAAGAAAATTAGGAAGACTATATCACATGGAGGGAATTTTTTGGGAAGATTGTAAAATAGACTACAATATTATAAATTTATGTATAAAAATCTTAGAGATTATGGGTAAAGAAGAAACATTAAAGGCTATATACATGTATAAGATAAATATTATAGCAACAATCTTCTTATAAACTCTTATTATTATTGCAAACAGAATCATTTTCAAATTGAAGACAAAAAGAATCCTATACAATTCAAAATCCATAAGAACTATAATACTCAAATGCATAATTATAAATCAAGTCATGATAGTAAAATTATGACACTTAAACAACTAATTAAATGCATTAATCCTACGTGACACTTGATGATCAACTATATACATTGAACATACACAATACTTTAAATTGTGCACATGTGTGTGCATTCCTGGAACCATGGTACTTTGGCCTCCTATCTTTGATTTGGTTCTCTTCTAGATGATACTCTCCCTCTTTGAATGGGAGGAGGAATCTATCCTTGCATCCACCTCATAACCAAAAAACAATAGTTATTCCATAAATTCATAACAATTCATAATCATTAAATTAACTTTAATTTTCACTTCATGTAATTAATATAGTAAATAATGTATCATGTGATATGAGAGAATTACAACGATCTTTTGAGGATCAAAGAACATAGTCAATATGAAATAATAAACTTCAAGAAATATATAAAGGATATAATTAGGAAAATATTCATAGAGATATCTCTAATTATTCTAGAAACAAAGGAAAAACTTATGTGCTATACATCTAAGCAATGGATTTAGATACTTAAAGTTTCATCTAATGTGTAGAGCCAAAATAGGTTGTGGCACATAGATTTAGGTTCTAGCAATGCACATGCAATAATTACTATGACCATAGTCATAGTATAGAATAAATACACCAGATCCAGATGGATTTGATGCATATTTAATCCACTAATCCATGATCCCAATGTGATATTTGAAATCAACAAGAAATTAAATAACCATTAAACTAACATGAAAAACACGAAAATGTAAAGGAAATATATTCTAAGACCTCGAATCTTATGCTATTGGGGGAGTGGTGTCGCATTGATGTGGAATGGCGAACCTTTCCTAATCCCTTGGATAATATAAACTTGTTTCAATTGATTTTATTGATTAAAATCGATGAAAATGATGAGATGTGTGAAACATGGATGCAAAACTAGTTTAACATGATAAAGATGAGTGCTAAATGATAAAATTCTTGATAAAATAGATGCAATCTATGCTATGTGGAAACAAAGTTCAAATATAGAAGTCGTGGATGCAAACTATGCTAAAATGTATGCAAACTAATCTAAAATGGAAGCCATTGATGGATGCTTAAGGTAATATGGATGAATATTAAATTTAAAATGCTAAAAAAGTGCTCAATGTGGATGCAAGAGAGTATGAATTTCAACAACATAACTTTGTTATCAAAAGATGGATCCATTTCTCCAAATAGTGATGTATTTATAGGAGAGCAAATGAAGAATCAATGGATGAGATCGATTTGATCAATCAACGGTTAGTAATGAAAGGAGGGAGAAACATGGATCAAGGATTCTCATTAATGGATGAGAATCAAAGATCACATGGATCAAGGAAAGATCAAGGGATAAGAATGATTCAAACAAACACACTTTGTAACAACTTTGAAAGTTTGTTACAAAATTTGTTTGAAAGAAATCATTCCTTTTTGGAGCCAAATAGGAGTATATTCCTTTGGAATATTCCCTATACAAGTGGATTGGAGGGGAAATTAGTAATTTAGTAATTAAAAATAAATTTGAATGTGCAAGATGGAGAATAATATGATATCCATTAAATAATTGCCTTAGTTAATAAAAAAGGAGTTCAAAATGACATTTAATTAAATAAAAAGATTATTTAATGAAATGAGAGGAGACAAGGTTTAAATTAAATAATTTAATTTATTCAATTAAACAAGGTGAAATGTTAGTGTGAGATGGTAGGAACTAACCTAATTAAATTAATTAGATCAATAAGTGAAAATGAGGCATTTGATTAAATAACTAGGTTAATTTAATCAAACAAGTGAAAAGATGGGTTTCAGGACGAAACAATGTTAATATATCAGATTCAAGTGTCATACCATTCAAGACATTTTTAAATGTCTACATTTTTCCCCTCTTTGAAGTGAGGTACATGTTACATTGGTTCAAAGACTGACGTTTTTCAGATTAATGTTGCTGCTCAGATAGAAAATTTTAAAAAATACTAATTTTTTGGATGTCCCACTATTTCCCCAGCGAAAGGAAATTAAGCTAGTATCCTGCTCCCTCAAGAGATCGCGCAAAAATTTTGAATTTTGGGTTGATCTCTCGACAAAGATGAAATATTGATTTAGGGGTTAGAAAAGGCTCTGAGATGTGAAAACATGCTCAAAAATGTAAAAAAACGTCTCAAAATATGTCCCATAGGTCAGGAATTGGTGAAACATGTGAAAAACCCTAGCTATGATCTCAAATCAAGGAAAAACCCTTAATTTTTAGGCATAAATATATAATAAAGGGCCATTTTCAATTCATTTGTGCATTCACACTATAGAGATTTTGTGTATTTTGAGCTCTGACCCTTGGACAAAATGGCTCACCACGTGCTCCCATGACACATCACCAAATGAGTTTGAGAGTACCAACGACCTCTAGGCATAGGATCACCGATGTACACAATTCAAAAATTTCCTTGTACTTTGACTTTTTTATGCATTTATTAGGCGTTGAAATTAGGGCAAGGTTGGAATTGCTATATTGTGACACTTTGTAGAATTTCGGTGATGCTTTTGTCACTTTTTGCAATGCCATTGTAAATGGTGACACTTCTCACAATTTAGAATTAGGGTTTCAAATTATCTATAGCAACACGAATGCACTTGGCGATGCTTCTTTGGATTTGGAATTTGATTTCAGACCCGCCTTTGCATATAGCAATGCTAACTTAGATTTGAAATTGGGTGACATTGTTTGGTAATTTAATTATAGTAATGCCATTGTAAACAATGACACCATTGTTAGTTGGGTGGTGAAAGCTTCTAAGCTTAGTCGATTTCAACCAAACTTTGATGTTGTGTGCTTTTTGGATGCAGGAGGTTGTCCATCCCCTAATGTCGCATGAGCATTGACCTAGTTTTCTTGCAGCATTGGATTATTTAGATAAGATTCGATAGGAGCACCTCGGCAAGATCAGGCTTTGTTTTATCACATACATTCTTGTAGTGAGGATGCATTTAGCGATGATGACAACATTGTGTAAACAATAGTATAGTGAGACCTCATTCTTTCACCTCCTGACTGGGGAGGCGGCAGTTACCTTGGAGGATGTTTGGAGGATACTATAGCTGCCAATTCATGGAGATTGTGTGACCTATGATACTGATGTGGGGTATCATGCTTGTCACGAGGTTATTCATCAAGACAATGTTGTCCTGGTGAACTCATAGATCGACTTAGAGATTTACAAAGGACGCTTGCTAATATTTAGATTGGTATTTGGTGCATTTATTTCAAGGTTGTGGCTCTAGATCAGCGGTGCAGAGGGTTCAGTCCTGGTTGGGGACTAGCATGGCATCACATGATATATAGGACACTGTTCGCATGGGGGCCAGTGATGTTGGCCTCACCTTACCATGATATGCACCAGTTCATCTATTGCAATGGTAGAGGGATCGATGCAGGAGTCACATTATTACACATCTAGGCATGGAAGCATATTGATGTGCTTCGACCAATAGTACATATGGAAGATGTGGACCCAAACGATTATGTGGTCTTCCAATATAGGGGACCATTACATTGTAGCATAAAGAGTAGTTGGGGATCCCATACTAGCACAAAGTCATTGACAATATGACAGTGTTCAGATGGGGTTGTGCTTATAGATGCCTGCTTGATACGATGACCACCATCAACTCTTTTATGCTTGAAAAACCTGGCACATGTAGGCCAAAAGCACAGGATGATAGAGTGCTACCTTCCAGATAGGGTAGCTAGGTAGTTCAACAAGGTACAAGACAGGCTGAATGATGTGTACGTTGTCATATTTTCCTAGCTAGCTAGGGAGGTGACATGGGGTCCCCAGATTGAGCCCTAGGTAGCCATTGATGAGTTTAGATAGCTGGTGGCTAGACCATGGGTTTATGATCAGGAGAAGGTAGATGCCCAGATGACTCTGACATATGATACATGGTTTGTGCCCCTTCCATGTCTTATAGATCCAACAAGTTTACCTCCCTGAGGGAGGCCGAGAGGGAGAGGAGCAAGCCAAGGCCGAGGATAGGGTCAACAGGACCAACCTGTGGGACAAGGAAAAGGCCAAGGAGGCCAAGATGGACAACAAGAAGTAGTGGGACAGATCCCACATCAACCACCATAGGGACCACCACTGCAATAGCCACCACAGGGGCCATCACCAGGGCTAGATCCCCGAGATGCATTGATTCAGACTTTGACATAAGAGCGGGACTAGACCCACCAGTAGCTATAGATTGTCACAGGTGAGTGGGATCAGGCCTGCCAACATATTTTGGCACTTACTGCTAAGAGGGACCATGAGAGGCAGTTGTGACAAACCTCTGATGTACAGCTGGCCCAGGAGATGGGTAGGAGGTAGTAATTAGAGGTGATGGCCCAACAAGCATAGCAGCAGCAAGGATAGGTGGGCCAGACAGTGGCAACTCACCTTTACGAGTAGGAAAGATCGGAAGTGTCGTACTATAGGACACTATATTATGGAGATGTATCTCCACACCGTCAACAGCCTGATTTTGATCATAGGAGCCAAGTACAGCTAAGTGCATCAAGTGGTCGGCCCTCTATGATAGAGCCTGGGGATGAGGGACAACTTGGAGACTGGGGCAGCAAGGGATAGATCCCACCCTGATTTTGTAGACACATTTTTGATCTATAGCCTAATTTTTATACATGTATACATTCATTGGCTCATTTTTTATAGCCTCTTGTATTGCACTTTTGATGACAGTTACACACATTGACTTTGATATTTGTATCATGAAAATTATTTTTTGATATACATGAGATGGCCTAATGCAGATTTATGATGTGATGCATTTATGATATGTGATGTGATATATTTATTTCAGGTGTTATGATTTATGTATGGATGCAATGGATACAAATGTTTATGTTATGGATGCACTTTTTTATTTATGCTTATGTGATATGTGATGATCTATTATTCAATGTTCATGACATGCGATGTTATGATATGTATGCAATGTAATGGATATTCTATCTTCTTTTTTCAGTATCTTTCTATGACATGCTATGAGATGGATATACGTTCTTTTATTTTTCATGTTTCCCATATGATGATATCATTCTTTATGATATATAGATGATATGATATGATTATGCTATGATTATGAAGGATGTATGCATGCTAATGGCTTATGGATGTAGGATGGATGAATTGATGATTTTTGTTGACTGTCATGACACCATAATATCGTGGAAAGAAGATAAAAGAATAAGATGTATGAATTGACCATTGATTTTGAGATTGATTTAGAGGAATAACAATTCCATGCTTTATCGAGACTTTATTAGATTATGGTGATGTGATGGATTATTTTCTCATATCTTGGATTGGGACTCTTTGTCATTCTTGTGTTTGATATAACACATAGACATGATGCATCAAGGTATTGAAAACCAAGATGGCATTGTATCTAGTGCTATTGAATTTGACTCTATAAACAGATAGGATAATCCTTATTCATACTTTGACATATGGAAATCTCGTTGGAATGTAGTTTAGAAGTTTAGAATATATTGGACCAAGGCATACACAATAGTGAACAATTTACTCCAAACGGCCTCCCTACACACAACTAAGCAAGTATGCGCCAAGATTATTTTACAAGAATACCCACAAGCATAGAAAACAAAAGATAATGGTTGATGCCCCATTCCTTTCTCTCTAAATCATTGAGAGATCATCAAGAGGTCCTCAGAATGGGCCAATAAGATAAAACATAAGAAAATATAAACAAAAATAGTCAATGTTATCTATATCTCTTTCCAACTTAACATAGCTAAGGTGATTTCTGATGTTGATGACCATTGTAGGAAGGATGCATCCTAGGACAAGTTTATCAAATGTTTTTATGAAGACTAAGTGTGTGATAGGTCATGTTGAATGTTGTGGTTGTGTTGCTGAAATGTGGTTGTCATTGATGTCAACACTATTAGCATTGATGTATTGCAGGTTGTATATGTCAAGGATATTGAGAAAATTGTTAAAGAAAGAATTGAAAGTTGACAATGGAACAATGAAGGTCATGAAGGTGTCTTGCTCAGTGCATTGATGATCAATCATTGTGGACTAAAGGGTTTATTGTTGAGTGTATCTAGTTTATCCACCGAAAGTTTCAGAGATCGCACGATGAGTTGATCGAGTTATGGTGATTTTCATTCTGACAGTTGTTATGTGGCTTCAGTTAGTGTTCTTGATTGAAGTTGATGTGATTCTAGTAATTTCACTTGCTTTGCATTCCTCTCTAATGATTCTTGGTTCTTATGAATGTTTCTAGATCATGCTCTATCTTTGTTGCACGTCCGCATTGATCAGTGTGATCGTGGTCAATGATTTTTGTCTTGTGTGTTTAGGTTTTTATGTTCTTGGGCGACATGGTGGTTGTAATGTGTTGTGGATCCTTGGAGATTAAAATTTGAATGTTTTTCATGCTCGAGGATATTGTTTTAAGTATTCATTATATTGTGGTCGACGGTGTTTGATTCACATTGAAAATTTACTTGTCAATTTGGGCCGACATTGTGTATATGTTTTATATTTCATATTTTATTTTGGCCGACGAAGTTGTTGATGTAAATCCATGTTGCAGATATATAAGAATTATTTTTTGAGAAAAGTGACGTGTGTGTGTGAGCAGAGGAAGAGCAAGTGTTTGAATAGTGATCTAATCATTCGATTGCAGAGAAGAGTGTGAAGAAGTTTGAGCGAAGTGTGAAGGAGTGTTTCTGTGCTTAATCAAAACTATAATCAGGATTTTGTAGAAGCTATTCTCTCAGTTCATACCCTATGGATCTAATCTTAATTTTCATAAGATAGTGTGTCTTCTTTGGGCAGTGAGCCCTCTTGTATTTGAGTAGTGAGCTCTAGGCAGTGTGCCTGAATGCATGTTCATTCCCATCATTCTTCTTTATACTTTTAACAAGGTATAATATTGTGGACTGACATCCACTGTGGTTTTTCCCCTAATAGGGTTTCCATGTAAAAATCTTGGTGTTCTTTGTGTTTTTGATGTGTTGATTGTCTGCGGTTAATTGTTAATTCATCAAATCTGAGACAATTGATTCACCCCCCTCTCAGTTGTCTATTCTTGTTTTTCCAACAATTGGTATTACAATAGGTTCCTTTGAAGAAGTTTAAAATCTTGAGGTGATCTGAGATGGCATCATACAAGAAGGACAACCCTAGATTCGATGGAACAAACTACTCTATGTGGAAAGCTAGAATGGAATGTCATTTGAGGTGTATTGGTGAACCCTTCTAGAAGATTACAAAGAACAAATATGTTATTCCTCATAATGGTCCTTCCACTCTTGATGAGATTAAAGAGGTTGAGATTTACATCAGGTCTATTGAAGCTTTGCTAAGTGCTCTGACAGATTCAAAAATGACAAATGTGATGGATCTGAAGACAACTCATGAGATCTAGAAGAAGCTGGAGACTTTGTATAAAGGAGATGCACTTGTGAAGGTCACTAAGCTACAAAGTTTGAAAGGAAATTATGAAACTTTGAAGATGGGTGAAGATGAAAATATTTCTTCCTTTATGCAAAGAGTAAATGAACTTTTGATGGGTATTAGATGTGCCGGTGGTACCTTGGATGAACAAGAAATTGAAGCTAAAGTGCTCAGATCATTGCCTCCCTCTTACAAATCAAAGGCTTAGGCTATTGAAGAGCTCAGAACAGTAACCAATGTGACAAGAGATATGTTGATTGGTAAACTTGTTGCATTTGAGTTGAGTGAATTTGGTGATTCTTCCCCCAAAACTGAATCTACATTTAAAGCTTCTATATCTGGAACAAACAAGCAAAGATATGATCTGCGAGAGAGTTCTAGAAATACATTCAAGTATGAGGAAGAGATGAAACAACTTGAAGATGAAGAAAGAGAGGTAGAAGATTTGGAAGCACTGATTGTAAAGGAAGAAGGTAGAGGACAAGATAAGTATAAAGGAAAGTTTCCTATTAAATATTTCTCTTGCAGTAAAATAGGTCATTTTGCTTCAAGGTGTCCTGAAAGAGTTCATAGGTCTAAGCCTAACAAATATAGATTTCAAAAGAAATGCTATTATGTTGAACAAGGTGTGACTGATGAAGAATCTGATAAAGAAAATGGAAAGGAAGATGAATGGGTTTTCATTTCTATCAAGGAAAATGGTCTGGTGGCTACTGAATCTACTAAAGCTGAGAAAGCTCTAGCAACCCAAATTGAAGAAAAGGATGGGTGGGTTATTGACAGTGGATGCACACATCATATGGCTGGTGACAAAAGTAAATTTGTAAGTCTAGAGAAATATGATGGTGGGGTTGTAAGATTTAGAGATAACAATGCTAGTGTGATTCGTGGTAGAGGATCTATTTGTCTTGGTGGTAAACATAACACTGATGATGTCCTTTATGTTGAAGGCTTGAAGCATAACCTATTGAGTGTTGGAAATTTGGTGGACAAGGGTTATGATCTTCAATTCAAAGATGGAAGATGCAGGATACTTGGAAGGTCTAGAATTATGATTACTTCAGGTACAAATACAAGAGGTAATATTTTTCACCTGAGTGTTGCTAATGTAACTTGTTTAATTGCTCAAGTAGATGAGATTTGGTTATGGCATAGGAGGTTGTGTCATGTGAATTTTGATAACATTATCAAGGTAAGCTCCACTCAAGCAGTAAGAGATCTACCTAAGCTAGTGAAGCCTACTAACACAATATGCAAGGAATGTCAGATGGGAAAACAAACTAGAGTTTATTTTTGGAGCAAACAACATCATTCTAATGGAGTACTGGAGCTGGTGCATACTGATCTGTGTGGTCCCTCCAGAATCAGAAGTCTACAAGGAGAAAGGTACTTTATGCTGCTTATTGATGATTACTCTAGGATGATATGGGTTGCTTTCTTAAGAGAAAAATGTGAAGCATTATAGAAGTTCAAAATTTTCAAAGCTATGGCAGAGAATGAGATAGGTCTGAAAATAAAATTCCTAAGCTCAGACAGAGGTGGTGATTTCACTTCCCGAGAGTTCAATTCTTTCTGTGAAGAGCATGGAATTAGAAGACAATTATTTTCTCCCCAAACCCCTCAACAGAATGGAGTTGTAGAGAGAAAGAAAAGAACAATTTTGGATGCTGCTAGAACAATGATGATAGAAGGAAATGTGCCTCACATCTATTGGAGAGAAGTTGTAAACAATGTTGTGTACACTCTAAACCAGGTAAATGTCAATGGTATTTCCGGTAAGACTCCTTTTGAGCTATGGTTTGGTTATAAGTCTACTGTTAAATATTTCAAGATCTTTGGAAGCAAGTGTTATATTAAAAGAGATGAATACATAGGAAAGTTTGATGCAAGGAGCGATGAAGGAATCTTTCTAGGTTACTCTACTAAAAGAAAGGCTTACCGGTGCTATAATAGAAGATTGAGAAAAATGGTTGAAAGTGCAAATGTCAGAGTTGATGAGGACTCTGCTAGGTCATCCAGATACTGTGGATATGATTCAGATGACCAAAAAGATAGTACAGACAAAGGGAAGAATGCTCAGACACAGAATCAAGTTCAAATTGTTCTGGTAAATCAAGAAATTTAGGAAGGAGAGACAAGTGGAAGTGCAAAAGAAAGAATAAAAGAACCAGAAGTGTGAGAGAATCCTAAGATTCTGAGGTATGTAAAGCTAAATCATTTTGAAAATAAAATTATAGGAGATAAGGACAAAGGTGTGCAGACTAGAAGAAGGATTGTAGAAGAATATTGTTTGATTTCCAAGACTAAGCCTAACAATGAAAATGAAGCTTTTAATGATGAACACTAGACATAAGCTATGAAGGAATAATTGATGCAGATTGAAAAGAATGATACATGGATTCTTGTTCCCAGACCTAAAGATAAAAATGTGATTGGTACTAAATGGGTCTTTCAGAATGAGCTGAATGAACAAGGTGAAGTGGTTCGGAATAAAGCAAGACTGCTATGTAAAGGGTATTCACAAATGGAAGGTATTGATTTTGAAGAAACCTTTGCCCCTGTTGCCAAAATTGAAGCTGTAAGATTATTTCTTGCTTATGTTGCATATAATAACTACAAATTTTATCAAATGGATTTGAAGTCAGACTTTCTAAATGGTGAGTTAGAAGAGGTATATGTTGAACAGTCGGATAGATTTCAACTGACTTATAAGGAAGATGTGGTTTTTCGATTAAAGAAAGATTTGTATGGACTCAAGCAAGCCCCCAGAGCCTGGTATGCTAGACTGGATAAATACTTACTAAAGCTTGGATTCAATAAAGGTACTACTGATAGAAACTTGTATTTTAAGTTGGATCATGATAAAGAGTTGATTGTTGAAGTCTTTGTTGATGACATTATTTTTGGAGATGATGATCTATGTATGAAGTTTGTTGATGAAATGAAAATTGAATTTGAAATGAGTATGATTGGAGAGATGAAGTTCTTTCTAGGATTGCAAGTCACTCAGTTAGAAAATGGGATTTTGATATCTCAGTCCAAATATGTGAGAGAGTTGCTGAAGAAGTTTTGCATGGAAGACTCAAAGCCTGTTGGTACACCCATGGTAATCGGATGCAAGTTAACACAAAATGATGACTCTCCTAAGGAAAATCAAACAAGATATAGTTCAATGATTGGATGATTTCTCTACTTAACTGAGACCAAACCAGACATCATGAATGTTGTGTGTATGGTTGCTAGATATCAAGCTAATCCGAAAGAATCTCATGTGACTGTTGTAAAGAGAATTCTCAAATACCTGAAAGGAACAATTGATTTTGGGCTTTGGTATCCTAAAGATGATGATCTTACCTTGAGTGCCTATACTAATGCGGATTGGGCAAGAGATGTAGATGACAGGAAAAACACAAGTAGAATTCCATATCCCTATCTACTGCTGAGGCAAAGTAAATTGTTGTTGCAAATAATTGTACTCAAGTGTTGTGGATGAAATAGATGCTAAAAGATATCAGAGTAGTATATGATGATCCTATTTCCATATACTATGACAACTCAAGTGCAATAAACATATCAAAGAATCTGGTGCTACACTCTAAGACCAAGCATAGATCAATCAAGTTTCACTTCTTGAGGGAGAAAGTGACTAAGAAAGAAGTCAGATTGGAGTATGTGCCTACCAAAGAATAGATTGCAGACATTTTCACCAAACCATTGCCAAAGGATAATTTTGATTATTTGAAAGGGATGCTAGGGGTGATTACCCCTCCTGATATGAACTAGAGATGCATTTACTTGCATCAATCTGTGTGTTTCATAGCTATATTCTAATCCAGATTGATGTTTGTGTGGATGCTACTCAGGGGGAGTAGTCAGATGTGTAGATATGTGGTTCAGAGCTTGTATGTGGAAAGATAATGCTTATCTTTTCCATTGATGTCAAAGGGGGAGAAGAGTCATGTGAATAACTATGAATTATCTAGGGAGAAAAGCCTTGTGGGGAGATCATATAGAAGGAGTTGAGGAGAAGAGTCAGAATCTAAAAGGGAGTAAGTGTTGATTGAGAGTTGCATTGATGGTGTTTTTCACATCATGTGTTTCCATCAATTCCAAAGGGGGAGATTGTTGGATGTTGTGGTTGTGTTGTTGATATGTGGTTTTCATTGATGTCAACACTATTAGCATTGATGTATTGCAGGTTGTATATGTCAAGGATATTGAGAAAATTGTTAAAGAAAGAGTTGCAGGTTGACAGTGGAACAGTGAAGGTAATGAAGGTCATGAAGGTTTCTTTCTCAGTACATTGATGATCAATCATTGTGGAATAAAGGGTTTATTGTTGAGTGTATCTAGTTTATCCACCGAAAGTTTCAGAGATCCACATGATGAGTTGATCGAGTTATGGTGATTTTCATTTTTTTGAGGCTTCAATTAGTGTTCCTGATTGAATTTGATGTGATTCTAGTAGTTTTAGTTGTTGTGGAAACCTCTCTGATGATTCTTGGTGCTTATGGATATTTCTAGATCATGCTCTATCTTTGTTGCACGTTCGCGTTGATCAGTGTGATCGTGGTCGGTGATTTTTCTCTTGTGTGTTCGGGTTTTTATGTTCTTGGCTTACATGGTGGTTATAACGTGTTGTGGATCCTTGGAGATTGAAATTTGAATGTTTGGCATCCTTGAGGATATTTTTTTAAGTATTCATTATATTGTGGCCGATGGTGTTTGATTCACATTGAAATTTTACTTGTAAATTTGAGCCGACATTGTGTATATGTTTTATATTTCATATTTTATTTTGGTTGACAAAGTTGTTGATGTAAATCCATGTTGCGGATATATAAGAATGATTGTTTGAGAAAAGTGAAGTGTGTGTGTGAGCAGAGGAAGAGAAGTGAATAGTGATCTAATCATTCGATTGCAAAGAAGAGTGTGAAGAAGTTTGAGCGAAGTGTGAAGGAGTGTTTCTGTGCTTAACCAGAACTGTAATCAGGATTTTGTAGAAGCTATTTTCTTAGTTCATACCCTGCAGATCTAATCCAATTTTTTGTAAGACAGTGTGTATTCTTTGGGCAGTGAGCTCTAGGCAGTGTGCCTGAATGCATGTGCATTCCCATCATTCTTCTTTATTCTTTTAACAAGGTATAAAATTATGGACTGACATCCACCGTGGTTTTTCCCCTAATAGGGTTTCCACGTAAAAATCTTGGTTTTCTCTGTGTTTCTAATGTGCTGATTGTTTGTGGTTAATTGTTAATTCATCATATCTAAGATTAAGTAAAGTTAAGTTTAAGAAGTTTAAATATTTTGTGACAACTAATTCACCCCACCCTCTCAATTGGATGTCCTTGTTTTTCCAACAGGTCATTGATACAAACTCCATTGACTCATTTACCTATGATCTAGACTTTAGATTTTGACTTTTAGCTTCTCACTTCATGACTTGCGAAACTTGTTTTTCTACTTGTTTTACCAAAGTTTGAAGATGAAAATTGATTTACTATGGATGAAGATTTATTACAGGTGAAAGTGAGATGGGATTGATGGTTTTAAATTTTCTGGAATATTTCAATGTTTTTGGTATTTTGAAAATGTTTTGAAGCTATTTTTTGGTATTTTTGAAAGTTTATGTGGATGTTTAGGTTTTCAGGTTATATGAGACTTTTTAGGGTTTTCTCTAAGTTTTCAAATGTTTTGGGTTTTTTCTAAGTTTTCAAATGTTTTTGTGTTTTCTGAGATTTGACCAAGAACCTAACCTAAATGACTATCCTAGGGGCCTCGGGGGCTTATCAAAGATGAGCCTTGCCTACGTTATACACATAGAGACCACGTAGTTCGACTGACTTGACTTATTGTTGATGAGATATGAACACTTGATGGATTGTCAGTTTATTATGACAGACTCCTAAAGGACTGACCTAGGGTGTCTTTGGGGCACATTAGTGATGGCCTTACCTACATTCAAGCTCAGAGACAATGTAGTTCAACATGGTTCGATTTTTGGATTTTTGATGTTTCAACCTATTTAGGGATTTTGATGTGTTTTGGATGTTTTTTGGATTTTGAATTTACAACTTCTCGAATGGTTTTGGATTTTCTGATTTTTCAAGTGTTTTTGGATTTTTGATGAGGTTTTATGAATTCTTTTAGGATTTTCAATGTGATTTCCAATAACCTTAAGATATACAAGAACCCAATCTGATGCATAAAAAATATCCCCCAGCATGATGTGATAGACTACCTCGATATAGGTAGGACAAACTAACCTTAGGAATGTGTCAAGTAGTACTAAAGAGGAATATGATACTTTATAATATCAAGCTTATGAGATGGATGCAGATGGGTGATGGAATAAATAGGATGAGTGATGCAATGGATGGATGCAATGTGAAGCATGATAAGCTAAAGATCCAAAGATAGATGGAGGTACTTATTTACGGAAGGAAATTGTTTTCCAGGTTTTCGCCAAGGTACTTGTCCAAAGTGCCACCAAAGTGGTTTTCACTAGAGGAAAATTTGTTTTCTTTACTATTTCCAATCCTTTTTCTTATTTTTGTGGATTTTTATCATTTTTTGATTTTTTTGATTTATACCCTTCAAGCCTAGGCATAAAACTTTTTGAGATATAGAATTTTGATGGGTTCCTAAAAGGGTTCTCCTTCAGGCATTAATAATAGGTATGCTCCTAACCTATATTTTGTTGTGAAAATGAATGGGCCTAAACAATTAGGCTCAAAATTTCCTTTACTATCCTGATCTGGAATATTCTTTTGACTCTACTTTAGGACAAGATCCCCTACCTAGAAAGACCGACTCTTGATATTCTTGTTTTAACTCCTTTTTAGTCAATTTTGGTAAGCTTGAAAATGATTTAAGGCATCAAGACGATGCTCATCCAGGAATTCTAACTCATTTGGCTGAGATACCCTATTCTTCATCAGTGATCAGATTCTACAATGACACTCATAGCAAGGGAAGCTCAACCTCAATAGGTAGGATGGCTTCTGATCCGTAGACCAAGGAGAAATGGGTTGCACCTATAGGCATGTGGATGTTGGTTCTATAAGCCCATAGGGAAGGATTTAACTGCAGATGCCAGACACAACCAACTTCATTGATCATTTTCTTTAGGATTTTCAGAATGGTCTTGTTTGGAGCCTCAGCGTGATTGTTTCCCTGGGGGTAATACGGGGTAGAGAACCAATGTTGGATGCTAAATAATTAGCATAGCTCTCTTGAATCTTGATTATTGAAGGGTGTTCTGTTATCTGAGATAAGGGCTTGTGGAACACCATAGCAATAGATAAGGTAATTCATGATAAACTTGGAGATTTTCTTCCCCGTTATGTAAGTTTTAGGAATGGCTTCAACCCACTTGGTAAAGTATTCAGTGGTCATGATGATGAATTTTTGGCCATTAGATGAGGTGGGAGTAATCTTTCCTATGAGGTCAAGCCCCCATTGTGAGAAAGGCCAAGGTGTGACCATTGGTTGTAACTCCTGAGCTAGAGCATGGATAAGATCTCCATGCTATTGACACTGGACACACTTCTGCACATATTGATGATATTCTCTTTCCATGGTTGGCTAGTAATACCCCGTCCTCAACAGTTTCTTAGATAAGGTTATTCCACTAGAATGGGAACCGCATATGCCTTTGTGTACTTCTGTTAAGGTGATCAAGGCTTCCTCTTGGTTGAGACATCATAGTAATGTCCCCTTGATTCTTCTACGATATAGAGCATCACCTAAGATGACAAATTAGGATGCCTTCTTGATGAAGGTTTTCTTAAGGTTAGGGGTGATATCGGATGGGAGGGTTCCTCTGCTAAGATAGGTAAATATATTGTGATACCATGGGGAACCAAGACCAATGATTACACATGCAAATTCAGATTCAAGAATTTTGAAAGCCGGTATGAGAAGTTGTTCTACCAAGAATTCACATTGAAGTATGTTGTGTGGCATGTCTAATAAAGACCCAATTGTCGCCATGGCATCTCCTACTCAATTGTTCATGCATGGTATTTTTTCAAAGGTTATATCAATGAAAAATTCCTTGAGACTTTCTACCATCTTGTTACAAGGAGTGAGTTTATCATCGTTGGTTTGGTAGTTTTCATTCACTTGGTTGACAATCAATTGTGAGTCCCCATAAACTTTTAACTCTTGTATCTGCCATTGGACTGCTATCTATAGACCTATTATTAGGGATTTACACTCAACAATATTGTTGGTACATGGAAACAACAACTGATATGAATTTGGAATACAGTCACCTTGAGGGGTGATAAAGATAATTTCCACCCCTAATCCATGTTGGGTATATGATCCATCAAAGTACATTTTCCATTGATATGCTACATTGAGGATAAACATTGATTCATCAGGAAACTCAGATACCAAAGGATTCTTTGCATAAATGGGTGCTTTAGCTAGTTGGTCTACAATAACTTGTCCTTTGATATCCTTGCACTCCACATACTCTATGTCAACTTTAGTCAAATATCACTACCCATTTGGCCATTCTCCTAGTGAGAGTTGCTTTAGATAAGAGATATTTCAATGGGTTGATCTTAGCAATAAGGTTGATTTGATGTGAAAGCATGTAATGTCTGAATTTTTGTGAAGCAAATACCACTACTAAGCATGCCTTCTCAATGGATGAGTAATTCATTTCATATCCTACCAAGGTCCTACTGATATAATAGATAGCTCTTTCCTTTCTCGTTTCATCATGTTGGCCTAGAAGAGCACCTAGTGTTGCTGATGTAGCTGAAATGTACAAAATTAATGGTTTGTTTGGTATCAGTGGCATGAGAATTAGAGGTGACAATAGGTAGTCCTTGATCTTCTTGAAGGTTTTATCTCACTTCTCATCCCACTTATATGTTATTCCTTTATGGAGAAGATGCGAGAAAGGGTGTATCTTGTTTGATACTTGTGCTATGAATAATCTAATGGATTTTAACCTTCCTTGTAACCCTCTCATCTGCTTCAATGTTTGTGGTGGTTCCATGTCTAATATTGCTTTCACTTTTTCTAGACCTAGCTCTATCCATCTCTATGATGCAATGTAGCTAGGAAGCTTTCTTGATGTTACCTCAAAGACGCACTTTTTTAGATTTAGTTGTACTATATATTCTTCAAGCTTGTCAAAGATAGGTCCCAATACCTCTATGTGCTCCTTCCTTATTTTTGATTTGGCCAAAATATCATCCACACAATCTTCCATTGTTTTATGGGTCATATCGTGAAAGATTAGGGTCATTTCCCTTTGATAGGTTGCTCTGAAATTCTTTAGCCCAAAAAACATCATGTTCTAATAATATATACCCCATGGACAAGTGAATGTAGTTTTATGTTGATATTCCTTGGTGATCATGATTTGGTTATAGCCTAAAAATCCATCCATGAGTGATAGCATTTCATGACCTACAGTTAGATCAATGATGATGTCGATGTTCGGAAGAGGGAAATCATCCTTTGGACATGCTTTGTTCAAGTCCCCAAAATTTGTGCATATTATGATACCCCTAATGGGTTTGGAGACTAGTACCAGCTTGGAAACCCACTCAAGATAGTCAATCGGTCAGATAAATCCAATTTCAAGAAGCTTTTGTAGCTCTAGTTTAACCAGTAGTGAAATCTGAGGGTGCATCTTTCTCAATTTCTATTTGACTGGTTTGGTTTTAGGATAGATTGCTAAGTGATGCAAAACCACTTCTAGATCAAGCCTTGGCATATCTGTGTATGACCATGCAAATTTTTCTCTTCTTTCTTTCAGGAACACTTCTAGGTTTTTTTGTTCTTCATCCAACAAGGATTCGACATAGAAAGTTATCTTAGGTTCTTCTTTTGCTCCTACATTCACTAGGGTAGCCTTTTCTGCTAGTACTGCTGATTTTTCTAGATGCTTTGCACTAAGGGGGAGATTGAATCCCTCATCCTTTAGCACCTCAAAAGGGTTTTCACCTTCAAATACATCCATTATTTTTACTATTTTATGATCTAAAAGTGCCACGGTGTGGTTTCACTTAAAGATATGCATGTTATTCTCATGTCGTAAATTTTTTGATTGAAGGATTAATTGTCTCCCCATAGTATGCATGTGTGTCTAGCTCTATATTGAATCTTGCTTTGTGATCCCCACATGGTAAGTTGTCATGGATTCCCATGAATTCTGAGATTGCTTCATCATTTTTTAATATATATAGAATTAGTGGTCCTCGTTGGTCCCAGTCGATGAGTTGGGGGTATACTAGGCTTAAAATTCAATGGCTTGGTCATTTGGGGTGAAAGATGTTGTGGATATCATAGAGTTATTTTAAAATAGATCAATGACCTCAAGGGGGAAATCATCTAGGGTAGTATCTCATGATGTTGGTAACCAAGAGGAAGCCTCAACCCATTTAGCAAAAATACCCTTGCCAAGAATGGTCACCTTGCTAGTAGTACATCCTAAGCCAAGATTCTTTGGACGTCTCTCAGGAACGATGGGTTCTAGAAAATCATTATCATTTTGTCCCATTTTTTCATTCTTCTTATTTCCCCATCCCATCATTAACTATAGACATTTATTATCATCTTCCATGGGAAGAATGGGCATGGGTAGGTTGCCCTGATAGAGAAATTTAGATACATCTTCCTCATTTACATCCTCTTTGTTCAATTCCCCCCATTTGGTGAAGGTGGTAGATGCAAGCTTTAATGTTTCATTCACTTTGTTGATAGGTGTGGGTTTCCCGTGAGAATTGGTGGAAAGAGGTAATTCACCCAACACAAAAGTGTCCTTTTTAGATTATAATCTCCACAACCATTGTCCTTGATAATTGCCTTGATATCAGGTATATTCTGCACAATGGGTGTTTTGGATTTCAAGGTGGATGTAAGGGAAGATGGATCAAAAAATGAGGATGAGGATGTAGGGCCTTCATCATTCTTTGGTATCTGGGGGATCTTGTAGAACTTAGCCTCAAGGTTCTTGCAATAGTATAAAGGCTCAGGATCTCCATGGATAGTAACTTATTTATCCTCAAAAAGAAACTTGACACATTGGTGATAGTTGGAAGCTACAACTTGCATAACATGAATCCATGGTCAACAAAGCAATATGTTGTAGGGGAGATCAACATCTAGCACTTGGAATATATTCTTAGTGATGACGGGCCCCACTTGGATAGGTAGTGTGATGATTTCTTGCGAAACTCTTTCTTGATCGTCATATGCCCTTATGGATGTACTCTTTATTTTCTCAATAGCATCCTCTGAATAACCCAAGTTCTTGACCAAATGAATGGTGCAAATGTTTAGATCAGAACCTCCATCTAATAAGACTCTTTTAACCTTGTTCTTATGAACAATGACCTCAAGGTGCAAAGCGCGGTTTTGGGATGGTTTCATTGGTAGATCTTGTTCTGAGAAGGTGAGAAGATGAGGGGTAGTGGTATGCCCTACCATATCTTGAAACTACTCTATATCAATATTCTCAGGGATGGAGGACACTGAAAAATCCTTTTCTAATATCTCCCTATGTGTGGGGGATAGCTTCAATAGTTCTAGAATAGAGATATGTGTGGGGGTCTTCTTTAGTTGATCTAGGAGGTTGTAGTTACTAGGGTTTGGTGTTGGAAATGTAGGTTGTGCCCTAGGTTGAGATGAATTTACTTGGATTCTAACCTTTCCATGTTGTGTGGTGACTCCACACTCCACACTAGGTCCTTTGACGTTGATGACTATTACAACATTGTCACAAGAGGCGATCACATTATTCTTCCCCTTGACATTGTTATTTCCATTGTTGTGATATGGAAGTGGGTTCTTGCATATCTTGAGGTCCTAGTTACTAACTGGTACATCCATAGATATGTCTCCATTGTTGATAAGATCTTGGATAACATTTTTTAGCTTCATACAGTTTGATGTTTTGTGTCCTTTGATTTTGTGAAAGTCACAAAGATCCTTTTCATTTTACCAAGGTGGTTTATCTTGTGATTCTTGTTAGTTTTGGAAATTAGGGAGCATAATCAAATTGACTGTACCAATTTCCGCATGACTGATTCAATAGGTTCCCCCAATGATGTTTATTTGTGTTTAGGGTAGTTATTCCTATTGGGGGATCATCTTTGTTGAGTTTCTATGTTATTGATTTGATTATTTTGTGGTGGTGTCGTGGTTTGTTGTACGGTTGGTTGAGCATCGATTGGTTGATTGGTGTTTGGCCTAGGAGCACTTATGACTACTTTAGCATCTACAATTCCATCATTCATCAATTTCATGTTCTTAGCCCAAACACGGGGTTTTTCATTTGAACTGGTTGATGGGAAGTTGTCTCTATACGCTTGTGTGTTTCCTTGTGAGATTAGGGCTCTCTCGATGTTGAGGATCCTAGGGAAAAGTTCATCATAAGTTGTGATACATTGCATATTTAAGTGGAAGGATAGCTCTGGATCAACATTCACTATGATAATCCCCACTTGTTGTTCATTGGGAATGGGCCGCTTGCTTTTACTAGCTCTTTGCCTCCACCTTTGTAAGAAATTAGTGAAGGATTCTCCTTTGTTTTGATTGAGTGTGTATAACTCTTATAAGCTTACATCCATGTAAAGATTGAACAAGAAGTGATCTATGAATCTATCAATGATTTCTTGGAAGGTTTTGATACCTAGAGGCAACTATGAGAACCAATTGATTGCGGGGCCCCACAAAACTTCATGGAAAGAGGCACATCAAGTAGGAATCATTGTAGGCAACCTCCATGCACATGACCTTGAACTCTTTGATGTGATCCATAGGATTTCCCCTCCCTTTGTATTTATCAAATTTAGGGACCTCAAAATTAGGAGGAAAGGTACCATTGCGATGTTTCTATCGAATGGGTATGGACACAAGTTTTGTTGTGTATGGGGCTTCTTCGTTTTTCCCATTTGAATGTCCTACATTTGTTGTGTTAGTGCCTTGAGTTGTGATGCCATATCGTCTGCGGATTTGGTGGAGGAGCATATGTTGTGTATTATGGGATGGAAGATGAATTATAAGTGGGATTTTGATATGATGGGGTGTTGTATGGTGTGTAGAGTGGTGTTTGATATTGTGAAGGTGATGGCAGTAGAGGTGTATATGCTCCTGATGCATTTGGATTGACGATGTTTTGTTGGGGATTATAGTATAAACCTTGTTGTTTTTGTTGTGTGACCAAGGCTTGTTGTTGGGCTTGTTGTTATTGCAAGGCTTGAGCTTGGTATTTTTGTTTTTGTACTACTCTTTGCGCTTGCAACGCTTATTGTTGTTGCAACACTTGAGCTTGAGCTTATTGTGCTTGCAACGATTGTTGGTAAGCCTATTGTTCTTGTTC